>OU753561.1:21200833-22401666 GCA_916701695.1 Agrochola macilenta | reverse complement strand
GCGATATCCCTTTCGGACAAACCCGCAACCCCAGCAGGAACGACAGTCTCCTAAGACCGTTTTCTTCTAGCGACAACGGTTAAGGTAGCTGTCTTTACTGCCCCATTTCAAAAATCCACCCTGTATATGTACGCGCCCGCGACGCAAAGTGATACGTCCTCACGCTGGGAAGGCCCGGTCGCTACTGACGGGATGGTTTTTTTTTTTTTTTTTTTATATAGGGCATCTCGCAGTTAACCTCTGAGGAGGTCGTAGCTGCTTAACCGGACTTTCCTGTGGCTGCCTTAAGCTTCTACACTTAAAGCCTCCAGGGGCATAAACTATTCTAATTAAAACTAGGCGAACGCTCGCTAAGGGCACCCCCTGTGGGGTACGGACCTCGGCTTAGGGCGTCGCTGGGGGGAGGACAGCAAGATGGGACAGGCTGGATCAAACATAGATTATTATTATTCGGGGAATTTAAGACTACGGGCTCAGCTTCGACGCGGGCTGGCGCATCGTCGAGCAAGGGTCGGGGGTGACGGGATGGGTTATCCGCGGTCGTTATATAGTTCACTTTGCCATTTATTTACGAAATGAAGGAATTGTTTATTTATAAAATAAATTTAGATTCTATTAAATGGTTATCTTAAGATTAATAAGTAATTTTTAAAATTTCGTAATAGTGTTTCTAAATATTAGAAAAAAAAAACTTATCTGTCTTAAAGTTTTTAGAAAATTACGTTATTAAAAAAAAAAAAAAACTGGTATATTTTGTATGGAAGTTGAAAAAAGTGGTTCAGCCACATGTAAGTAGACCATATAATGATGTTGAAGAGATTTTTTAATTTTCTAAATCAAAAGTTGTTTCTTGTAAACAAACGATCAAACGTCAGTCTCGTGTCTTTTTTCGGAAAATTTGTTGCGAATATTAGTGATTTTCCATGAATACTTACAGCCTTACTAATAAACTTTTACGCACGGCGTATACCAAGCTTATAACATCAACGTTACCAATAAACGATATTTGACGTTTCAGTTGTGTACATCTGGTGTAACAGACGTCTTTAAACAATGAGATTTTGTACAACCGTTATTCAGCCCTCGGACCTTGTATAGCGATTGTATAACCTAAAATATCTAGTTGCCTTTGTCGTATTGAGTTTTAAAACCATGGATTATTTACAATATTTCGATATTTTTGATGAAATTGGCAATGAAGAACCACCAAGAAAAAGAAAATGTTACAAAAATCGTTAAGATCCTTTCTGTTAGCAAGAAAATAAGATTCGGTTGAAACATAAGTTCAGCAAAGAATATGCACGATTTTTATTAATTAGTAAAATATCATTCGTTTCAGCCATTCAATATTGTAGAAAAAAAAAATATCTCCATTATTTTATAATTTAAATCGTACTGAATTTGACTTTGAGATATTTTGACTCAGTACTCAGAGTACTCTGAGTATTTTGACGTTCAAGATTGACAATAACAGCTTTTACGGTTGCGTTCTTAACCTAATGCATGCTTCATTAGTGAATTAACAATAAATATATTTTTTTATCCGTAAAATAACGCAAAATCAGTAGTATTGGAAATAAAATAAACGTAATTATTTAAATTTACATTTTTCAAACATTTAAGTACCAAATTATAAATGTTTTCCCAAATAAAATAATGTCCTTGATATTATGAAGTACCAATTTCAGAACGCACCTTCTAATGTTGCCAGTGGTTTCTGTCATAAGCAGTGGGTAACTACTCATTGTTTAAATACTGATTATTAGTAAGGGTAGTGTGTAACGCCTATTCACAGCTTATACATTGTATAACAATACAACCGTTAAACAGATGTTTAACTTATTTTTATTAGTAAGACTGTTAATGTATTTGGAAAATCCCTTTCAGCTACATGCAAGACAAAGAACTCGACTTTTCACTCACAAATCACAAATAATTTTGTTTAAATTCTGTTTCCCTTTCTCACAACGAATGAACAAAATCAGTCGATTTCGTGCACGGCCTCTTAACTACTAAGCACGTTTTATGTGTATTAAAACCACTCAAAGTTAATCTCTCCAAGTGTAAAATAAACAAATTTCATTCCGTAGTGTATTATTACCTAATGCAAAAAAAATATACAGCAAAATGGATTCTACGAAGCTTACGGACACAATATTTTTAGTTGTTTAAAAAATATATTTTAACTTGATCTTTTCCTCATTCAAACTAAATCGAACGATGTGTTTAGTGAGAGTCGAGGGCATTTTCAGTATCAACAACCAACAATAATGGAAAAGAACTTATATAATAAAAAAGAAAAAAATAGAAATAGAAAAGTTGAAACACATCTTGAAAGTTGAGTTGAGTTGTGGTTGACTTAAACTTGAGTTGAGTTGCTTGAAAATTTGTGTCAAAATACCTGTTTAAGTCCATCAAGCGTGGCATCAGCGATGTCGGGGTCGGGGTCCTTGAGCCCGTCCAGCATCTGCGGCAGGATGTCGTCCAGCGCCTTGTTGCCGATGGTGGCGTGCAGACTGTCGAACGTGCGCGCTGCCGCCATGCGCACTTCTGGCAAGGGATCGCACAGCGCTGTGCGGACTGTTGGTACCTGGGGGTGGGTGATAGTGTTATTAAACTACGACTGGATAACATTATTAAACGCTAGTCCTTACATTTTGCAGATTTTTTTTTTTTTTTTTTTCTCTTAGCGGCCCTAACCAGTCAACAGTGAAGAGGCGGAGGAGGAGTTTGGACTCGTACGTGTAGAAACAGCTACCAAGTAACCACGTAAATGTATTATTTAATTTGATTGTGCAAGAGAAGAATGGCGAGAGTTGTGTCTTTTTGTTGTATATTTTTTTTTTACTTATTTTCTTTTTTATTGTGTTTTTTCTCCTTTTGGATCATGTGGTCTGCAATGAAGATTTTTAATATTATTGGGAATATTATAGACTGATTATGCTTACTATGCTATTAATCACAAACTTGTGTTGACATGCACAAGGAGAGCCAAACGCCTCTTATACTCGTAAAGAAAAGTTCATAAAGCAGGCCCACTCGCACCACAAATCAAATAATGTGTATAGCGTTAAACATATTTAAAACATAATTCTGTATCTTTCATCTTTAAACGGTTGACAGATACAGAATCTTGTTTTAGACGCGTTTAGCGTTAAGCACATTTAGGGCTGATTTCACCCATGAAACTGAATGCGATCAGCATTTATAAAACGCGTTCAAGAACTGTCAGTGTCAAAATTGTTATGGAATATTGTACACTGACAGCTCTTGAACGCGTTTAGATGTACTGAACGCGTTTAATTTCATTGGTGAAATCCGCACTTAGTGGTTTATGGAGCGAGCGGGCATAAGCCTGCCTCGTATCCTCACCAGTCCATCTGCGAAGCTGAGCACGGCATCCCTGGAGGTGGAGGCGAGGATCTCTCCGAGCCCAATGCACACGCCCTGGCGCTGGTCCGCGCGGTCCGAGCGCAGGCCTCGCTCCAGGATCGGCACGATCTCTGGTAGCACGCGCTCGCCCAGCTGTAGGTAAAACATTATTTATTTATTTTAATTAAAACGGTTAAAAAACAATTACAACCAATACGCGCCTGGACGTGGAGTTGAGGGCACCAGCCCGTTGTACAATTCATACAAACTAATTAACGACACATAAAATAAATAATTATAAAGTTGAGGTTTAAAGTTTTACAGAAACATTCTTTCATTAATCCCTCTGACAGTACTTCTGACATGCTAATAAAGTCTTCGTCCATTCAGTTTTGGAATAACACACTCAATCGCATGTACTTACATGACAAATTCAATTGATTGCAAAAACACTTTTTTAAGACCTTTTTATTACAAACTTTAGTGTTATGTATTCTAAGATGATGTTGAGTGACTCAAAATAAACTTAGAAGACATAACGCTAAAGTACATAATTGAGTAAATGATGTTTTATGCGTACGGCCAAAGTGGAACTCTTTCTCGCCAGCGTTTGTATTCCCTTCCACATATAATCCGTCTCAGGGCTCTTATGGGCACACTCGTTTCATCGAAGACATCATCTATCGCATTGACGGAAAGAAAGTCAAAGAAATGGGCACAATTTGGCAATAAAAAAAATGGAACGTAAATTATGAATCGAAGTGTAGAGGATTTTCAGGTCAAATGTTACCTTGCGCACGAGGTCTCCGAGTGTCCTGGCGGCGACCTGGCGCTTGTCGTAGCTGGTGGAAGCCAGGCAGCCCAGCAGCAGACCGAACAGCGTCGGCAGGATCTCGCGCAGGGTCTTGGGAGTGTTGGTCACTACCACCTGAGGAATACGTGGCATAATTAAGAAAAGTGCATTAGAAAAGTAGCCGACTAAGTTACTTAGAATCCTCAGACAGTTAAAGATTACTTTTTGGGAGAGCTAACTCCTAAATCTGATATTATGCAATACCTCGTCTTGGTTTAAAGAATACCATAAATATTTGTTGACTGAAATTTTACAAAACGGCTGAGTGCAAATCGGGACGGCTAAAATTCTTTAATTTATATTAAATTTAAAATTCTTGTTCCCATCCTCAAGCTGATTTTTCTACCCGTAAGTATAAGTACAAGTTTCAGTAACGCCCTGAATAACACAAAGTAGTCCGTACCTTCCACACATGCAGCGCCGCCTGGCGCACCATGAGCGCCACGTCGCTCCTGCCCATGTACAGGCCCGCCAACACTCTGTTCCTCCTCTCCGGACCGAGCGCGTTGATGATCGCCTTATGCGAGTGCTCCGTGCCAAAGTTATCGTCTTCCGAAGCCGTTTCCGTGCTCATTTTACCGGAAACACCGGAAATACGGTATAAAAGATCACCTAGTAGTTGTACTGAGCTGTATCTGATACGCCAGTTGTCATCAAAGAGGCCTTTTTCTAACTCTGGTAGGAGTAGAGTTATGGCTGATTCAGCATAGAGGTTCACAATCCTCTGTCCGGCTTTCAAGGCGGTTTCTCTGACGTATTCGTTCTCGTCGGCCAGTGCTTTCAGGATGGGGTTGATGATCTGTCCGATGTAGGGCAGGAACTCGTCGGTGAAGGCTCCCGGCATGTAGATGAACATCATGATGTAACCGTCTTTCACGTGTGGCGCGATGTCTGTTCGCTCGGCTGTCGCGATTATGTCTGTGGGTTGGGATAGTGAGTAAGTAGTCGAGTTTTTGACATGATTCTTCATGTGGAGTTATTATGAATACAATAAAAACAAAAATACAGTCTACAGATAATAATATTAGTAAGAAGGTAGCCACCATTACCGCAGACCGAGTTATATGATGTATGTATATTTTTATAGTTAGTTGCCAATAAACACCATCACAGACGCTTGTTTCTGTATTCAACTACTCGCCAATCTAAATCAAATCTTAACTTACACTCCAAGTGTAGTGGAAAGCAGATTATTTTTGCCTGTACTACTGTACTGTAAAAAGATAGGCTTCTTTTTACTGTACAGTTCAAAATAACGCACCAAACTATTCTGTTGTGTGACTCACCAGGCATTATCTTATGCAGCTTGTGCACTCCCAGGCCGGCGACGACCTCGGACAGGCCCTGCGCGGCGCCCGAGCGGTCCACCGAGCTGGACTCGGACGTGAGCGTGTGCATGAGCCACGGGAGAAGCTCCTCGAAGCTGCTCTCGCCCATGCCCTTCACCATGGCGCCGAGAGCGCGGGCTGACACTGAACGCACCTAGAATATGAAATGACTATGCAATCCGTATGATATAAAGAACGGCCACTTGTTACGGGTATTATGAAACGATTTTTGATATTAAAGAAAACTGTGTTCCAACAAGCTGCCGGGCATATAGAAATACACACAGAAAAAAATATAATCGCATTTTTTTTAAAATTATATTTTAGTTTTTTGAAAAGTTCGAAACACGTGATTAGTTTTTGCACGCACTGAGTTGCTGCAGCAAGCGGATTGAGTAACAGGTAAGAAGAGACCGCAAACAAAAGACATCTACCAATCTTAAAAGTTTCACAAACCTCAGGCACAGGATCAAGCAGCGAGCTCTTCAGCCCCGGTATAATATTGGGTAGGTACGGCATGAGATCCTTCTGGTCCGTCAGCGAGTACATGTTGCCGATGATCTGCGCGGCCATCTTGCGGGTCTCTGTGCTGCGGTCGAGGAACGCGCGCTGCACGACCGGCATGATCAGCGCGAGCGACGGCGCGTCGATGAAGTGCACGAACTTCGTGTCCAGTAACGTTTGGAGGCACGCTGAAGTCCTGTTGGACGGGTCCTGTAGGGCTTCGAGGAGGACTGGTACGATTGCTGGAGAACACATACATAATATTAATAATGACATAACTAAAACATGAACTAATCGATACAAACAGAGTGGTCCAGGTTGCTTTGTTCTGGTCTAATCAAATAAGAGTCATTGATACGAGAAAAAGAAGAATAATAGTAAATATTTTAGGAGACAGGTAGCCGAGTAGATAAAAATATTTGTATTCATTAAAATTAGCGGTCGAAGACCTGGATAACTTGTCTGTAATGTTATTTTATTTTAATTATTTAAATATATATCATTGTACACCACAAAAAAACATAACAAAAATAATAATAATCAAACACTACAAAATATACAATGGGCGGCCTTATCGCTATCCGCGATCTGTTCCAGGCAAGGCTTTAGCGAGACTTTATTAGTTGAAGATTTTGAATAAGCTCGAAAATAAATAAATACATACAAATCAGGGATCTTGCGGATATGCGCATCCGCAACTGCGGAGTTTCCGCATCGATTTGGTCATCTGCATCCGCAATAACAAAAGAAAGAGACAAGAAAGAAAGTAGGCGGGGCCGGCAACTGGCACGTGTTCATTGACCAATAGGAGCGAAGATTTCGTTCGGTGACAAATTCGACGCGTTTGTTATTGGGTATCATTTGTTTCTCGTCAGTCATAATGAGTTAAGTTGCGCTTATTGTATACACATTTCAGTTTTCGAGTGTTATTGTGAATATACAGTGAGCATTGTGTTATGCGAGGTTTCTGCAGTTGAAACTTAACTGAAACTGTTGAGTTGCTGTATTGTCCCACTGCAGGACAGAGACCTCCCTCTCCCTTTCCCACACAATTCTGTCTATTGCTAGTGTTCGAGAGTCCTTTCGGTAGCATGACAAATCTAAAAATGAGGCCTAGCTTGCGGCGTACAATTTTGCCTCACACAACACAGCCCCTGTGGCCTAATGGATAAGGCATCGGCCTCCTAAGCCGGGGATTGTGGGTTCGAGTCCCACCAGGGGTACAAAACCTCTTTTTGGTCCCATATCAATTTTGCACCCTTTTTCGTCATCTTACACTATTTTATAACAATTTCTCGAACGTATTTTTTGTGAATTCTCTCATCTGTGGTTATTTTTGCATCCTGAAAGAATGTACCTGGTAAAAAAAAAAAAAAAAAAGTATCCTACGTAACATCCAGGTTAGTCTACCTGTGAGCCAAATTTCATACAAATTCCTTCAGAAGTTAAGTTTGGATGTTTGTTACTCTTAGTGACCATTAACGCGTGAAGGCGAGCGAGCGCCAGATCCCCTCTCTTGTGGGTGAATCATTTGGGTTAGGTTAGGTTAGAACATTGATTGCAAACATCTTCCCAAAGTATATAATTTAAATGAAAGGTTGTCTGGTAGATATCGTTATTAGCGATAAGACAGCCGTTGTATCCGAAATATTAACGATTATAAATTACTTTTGTAGAATTTTGGTGTACAGTCTAGTCTTTTATAAAATAAGAATAAAACTTTTTTTTATTTGGGTCGCGCGCTGTTCACTTTATCTTCAGTCTGTTACTTGTTCATACAATGTTCGTGATTGATCTCTTTGGTGATTGGAACTTTTAGCCCCTAGGAATAAAAAAGCTATTTTGGTCCCTGTTTACGAAGAATAAACTAGCTCTTTTTGAATTGATGTGATGAAAAAAATATTTTTGCATTGGATAGCCCAATTCTTGAGGATAGCTATGTAACATCACGCTAAAACCCTTAGGAGCCGAGCAAAAAGATTTTTTTTTTGCGAAAACGAAGTTATAGCGCGGGCGGCGGCGATGGGATGCGACGCGGTAGGTCGGGGTCTGATATTTCACGCGGACGAAGTCGCGGGCAGAACCTAGTGAAAAAAAACCGGCCAAGTGCGTGTCGTTTGTTAGTTGGGATGAATTTTTCCCAAGAACAAACTTAACATTGTAGTTGAATAAACATGTTCGCCACACATACCCACTGCAAATGTAAGTTAGTACGCTCAATATTGAGAGATCCCCCCACACCCTCACAGTAAACCATTTCATTTGATATGTCACATGGTACAGTTTGCAAAACTTTTTGAAGTGAAAACTTCTTTAGCATCGTTGTGATTTGAAAGTGACCACCATATTCAAAATTCATTTATTTACGTTCCACATCCGTGTTTGGGTCACAGAAATACATATGTGTATCAAATTTCAACTTAATAGGTCCATTAGAATCGAAGCAATAGGGAATATGCATGAGATTCAAATAAGGGTCAAATATTTTTTTTTATAAACTATATTACTTCAGAATTATGCCTCCATCAATATTTTTTATTATAATTTAATAATGAGCAAGAAATTAATTTTTAAAAAGTGCAAAAAATCTGTGGGTAATTCAAATACTTGAAAAGCGACGCTATTGGTCAGAGCGAATGTGACGTAACAATCTATGACAACAATGTAATGTCAATGTGTTTTGTAGGAGTTTTTGCGATTCAGTCAGTTTTATTGTGATTTTAGTACACATTTAGAAGTAATACATTTGTTAATACACGAAAGACTGTTTCGAAAATGACTGAAAGCGGTTTTGTGAAAGCCCAATCGGATACCTAGTTTGCCGAAAGCTGATGTGTTCATGATGACCACATTTTTACATCAAATACCGATTTGGCAAGTTGGGAGATAGCATGTTTCTTTTCATAATTTTACACCACTTTCTCCGTAAGTCCGAACCTCTCAGGACAAAAAAAAAAAAGTTGATCGGGTGCATTTCATAATGTATTTCTGCACTTAGGCACAATGCAGTATTTGTGTGTCGGTTTTTTGCATTGTTCAATAGAGGGAGAAGTTGTTTCCATGATGATGTATTAGTCGAAAATAGAAAACACTGTATATTTGCAGCAGAGCACTATACTTCTTCAACATAACCTCAACATTTGACATTTGTTTGTTTGTTGTCATAGACTGTGACGTCACCACACCAAGCGCGCCAAAATAGCGTTTAAATAGCCCGGATCGGATGGTTATTTTTAACTTTTTTTTTAAGTACTTTGAATTGCTTTTTTGGCGTTGAATTTTTTTTTACTATTATTTGGCGATGTAAAGTATCGAATAAAAAAATAAAAAAAATACATGCATATTCCCTATTAGCTGTGACAGACGGACAGACAGAAACTCGAGTGATCCTATAAGGGTTCCGTTTTTTAATTCGGACGTACGGTACCCTAAAAATTGTCAAGTTTGTCAGTGTCACATTCTTAATTCAGTCTGACATGTAAAGAAGGTGGCTCAATATAATTCTGCTGTATTGACATTATGACGAAATATACTCGTAAAATGACGAGTCGGTAAAGCAGATTCTATGGTGCAATGAGCAGACAAATATAGCCCTTAAGGTGTAGGACATATTTCCGATGTGACTGTACCTTGAATCTCAGGGTTCCTGATGACAGAGCCGATGACTCCCAGCGCCTCGGCGCCCGCCTCCTGCACGCGCATGTGCGAGTCGCTCAGCACCTCGATGAGCTTGGGCACGATGGACGGCAGGCACGACGACAGCTGCTTCGGCGCGCAGTATGCCATCGCGCCCAGGAGCTCGATGGAACCTGCATAAAACGTTATTCATATCTCCCTTACAACTATCATTAAAGGGTTGAGTTAAAAGGAGGCTTATTTAATAAAACGCCTGCTTCTCACCAGCCTTGGTCCTCCAGTTGTCGTCCTGCAGCGCCTGCAGCAGCGAGGGCAGCACGAGCTTGACGCCGTGCGCGCTGAGCTTGCTCATGATGAGCTTGGCGGTGTCGTCGGCGGCCGTGCGCACGTACTGCGACGTGTCGCCGAAGCACAGCAGCAGGTGCGGCAGCACGTGCACGATGTACGGCTCGAACAGCCGGCCCAGCTTGTAGCACAGCATCTCGAAGCCGAACAGGGCGCCTGGAAGTAGGGGTTTATTGTATAACATTGATTTAGTTATTTCCTTATGTGGTACTGGAGCGCGTCATTTCAGGCTGGACAAGCTATACTGGGTAACACGATTCCCCTTGGCAAGACTGGTTGTCAGACTTTTGGGCTTCGGACTACCTGGAACGACTGTCAAAGATCTACGAATGACAGGCGGGACCAAGGGTTTAACGTGCTTTCTTAGGCACGGAGGAGTCTCGATATGTAATTCATGGTCACCCATCCACAAACCGACAACTGCAAGCGTAACTTAACCTTCGATCGACCCGTGTGGCTGTTATTATTTAGGCACGAGCCCCTCTTGAATAGTTAATATACAAATGTACATAAAAGAGAAAATGTAAAATCGTAATGTTGAGGTAAAAGATACCAA
Source organism: Agrochola macilenta (assembly GCA_916701695.1). Classification (NCBI taxonomy): domain Eukaryota; kingdom Metazoa; phylum Arthropoda; class Insecta; order Lepidoptera; family Noctuidae; genus Agrochola; species Agrochola macilenta. Next base: position 22,391,072 of record OU753561.1, on the reverse strand, counting down.
CACTTTCATAACGCTAACATGCGCTTCACACGCTTTCATGAAGCTAAATATTAGGTTTCAAAGTGACAAAGTGATTCGCAACTAATATTAAAAGCAGCAGCTTTAGAATGCGGCAGTGGGGATCTGTAATGAACACATCGAACCATTTTCAAATGAACTTCCATAACATCACGCCTGTATTCCCCGAAGCGTGAGGCAGAGGTGTACCTGTAGTACACCCACATATTTTCGCCTGTTATGCTTAAGTGCTTATTACTATCAACCAGTCACAAATCCAGATTTTGGGCTGCTACTGAAAAATCCTTGGCGGAATAACCTAATAACGCTTTGGCCGACCTGGGAATCGAAGCCAGGACCTCTGGCTCAGCAGTAGCGCTTGCGACCAGTAGACTAACGATGAACTATGTGGTCGGTATTACGAGCACATAGTTCAATTCGCATTTACTCGGTTCAAAAAGATTTGATTGGTAAGCAAAACAACACCTTAAAAACTGGCCTAGGTAACCAATTTGTATGTTACACGAATGTTTGAGATGAGAGCGGTATTTTGTTTTAACCCGAGCAACCAAAAATCGCCAGTTGTTAGTGCCTCCTTTGACTTATATCTGTAATCGCTGTATTCAAACAGGAACTTTTCCTGACGCACTAAAAAAGGCCATCATTCTTCCAATATACAAATCCGGGAACAGAAGCTGTGTAAATAACTACCGGCCAATCTCAATCCTGCCATCGATTTCTAAAATAATCGAGAAGATCCTCAATAAGCAACTCAAAGGATTCTTGAACAAACACCGCATCATCGCGGAAAACCAGTATGGTTTCAAGGCTGGGGTATCGACAGAGGATGCTGTTTTGGACCTTACACAATTTGTGGCAAAAGAACTTGATGGTGGGTCTAAATGCTTGGGCATATTTCTAGACCTCTCAAAGGCCTTCGACACAGTTTCTGTTCCCAAACTCATAGCAAGGATGGAGCATCTGGGTGTACGAGGCACAGCACTAGAAATGTTTAAGGACTATCTTAAAAATCGCTCACAGTTCGTTAAAATAGGTGATTGTGTCAGTGATGAGGAAACTGTGACCTATGGCGTGCCCCAGGGAAGCATATTGGGGCCCACTATGTTCCTAATTTACATGAATGACCTCTGCAGAATGATTCTCCCTAACTGCAAGATATACGCGTATGCGGATGACACTGCAATCGTCATTTATGGTCCTACTTGGGATGCAGTTAGAGCAATGGCAGAACACGCTCTTAGTCAGATCATGAATTGGTTTCACGATAGCCTACTAACTCTCAATTTAGATAAGACCTGTTACATTCCTTTCGCGATCCGACGTAATACTATGCCCCCTAAGGACTTTACAATAATTGCTCACTCATGCCAGAGTTCATCCAATACTTGTGCTTGCCCTACACTGGACAGATGCGATAGTGTCAAGTATTTAGGCTTGCAAATTGATGAATGCCTGAGATGGGACAAACAGATCGATATGATAACTTCGAGAATATTGCGGCTCATTTACGTTTTCAAATCGCTAAGAGATCCCGCCGACATGGGCACACTGAGAATGGTTTATTTTGCACTGTGTCAGTCTATAATTGGATATTGCATTACTGCGTGGGGCGGTGCATCAAAGACCAACTTACTGAGAGCTGAGAGAGCTCAAAGAGCTGTACTAAAGGTTATGTGTAAAAAACCATATCGATATCCAACTAGACAACTCTACGACGACTGTAAGGTCCTGACTGTACGACAACTATTCATTCTGCAGTCAGCCCTCAGGACACATAGATCCATGCCTAAATCAAACCCTAAAAAGCGCACAAATGTCCCGTCAGGCGTTAAACATAAAACCTCTTTTGCCCAACACCAATTTTACGTCTTAAGTAAACATTTATACAAAAATCTGCATAAAAAGCTAAACATACTGGATTTAAATAGATATATGTTAAGGAAAGAAATAAGCCAATGGCTATTACAACAAGACTATGTGGCTACAGAGAATCTGCTTACTTACGTAACCTAATAAAAATCACATACATACTCATAGATCACATCTCACACTTTATATCCAGTTATTACATATTTACTAAATTTACGAATCACTTCCCCCACACACACTCCTACACACACCCACACCCCACACACACACACACATATCACTCACACTCCGCACACCCACACACCCCTACAATACATACACATGCATGTCTCCATCATTCACATCCCTTGTGTAACGTGGAATTAGTTTTTGTTGTTTTTTTTTATTTCTATTTCTGTACAGCTGTTAGTACAAAACATTGACACTGTCTTCACTTGTTTCTGGTTGTGAATAATAACGGAATCCACTTGGCTGAACCCTATCTTTTAAGATACAGGCTAGTCCTAGTTTAAAAGATAGAGTCTACTATTGCATCATATTGTAAATATTATTTAAAACAATGTATACAGTGCAAAGTGCTATGTTTTTGTGAAATAAATACTTTTTATTATTATTATTATTATTAACCCGAGCGTTTAACTGAAACCGTGTATTTTACCTTCACGATATTTGAAATTTTTCTTCTCCTGTATCGCCTCGGTGAGTTTGCCCATAACATCGAGCTGCTTCAGTGACAAGATGCCGAGACCCTTGATGATCCCAGCAATACCGTACGCAGCACCCTGGAAAAGATCGAACATACACAAAAATAAGTATCAGGATCTTTGATTGAAAATAAATATTTAATAATATTTTTAGGGGTATGAGGAACAGGGTGTAAAGTTCACTCATCCCCCATAGAAAAGGGAGGATCCTCCGACCAGACGGGTGTGATGCCTGGCGGGCAACTGCCCAGAGGTTTGAAGTTGGGAGATTCTATATATGTTTATCGCGCGGTAAACTCTAATTGCGCGATGCAGGATTTGAGTGACGTCAGGTTTTTGATGCGTAGTTCGCATGTAGCGATGTAGATCAATCGGCCCAGATGCTACATATTAATTGGTCACGTGATGTTTTATTTCGTTAGACCAAATTCAACATTATCCACATTTGCCAATAGCTCCTACATACTATGCCGGCGGCATGGCCGCCGGGCAAGCCGCGGCGCGCCCGGCTTTGCCGCACAAGGATCGCAAAGGAAATGAAGGCGCAAAAGCCGGGGGTAGGTGCCGCGCGGCAAAAGCCGGCGGCTTGCCGCCGGCATCGTGTGTAGGAGCCAAGGGCTTTTAATTGTCTGTTGTAAAAATATACTCACTTTTCTGTCCCCGTATTTCTCGGCGGTGAGCAGTTGCTTCATGAGCTTGTTCATGATGGCCGGGATCTCGCCTTCAAGGGCTGGAGATCCCACAAGGTGGGGGAGGCAGTTGCTCACTGCTTCTTGTACCTGAAACCAGAAAAAACCAGGTAATTTAAAAAAATCAAATAAAAAAAGTTACGGTCGGACACGGAATCTATTTTTTCTTTTTTTAAAGAGCGGTTTGGGGGCGTGGCCTAAATATTTAACACAAACATATAACATAACATTTTGTTGCAGTGGACTGGCTGTTTACTTAACATGTTTTACTTACGTGTTTTGTTATGAAAATTGGTGTAGTGGACCCGGCTAAAGGCGGGGATTCCATAATTGAAGGAGTCAAATTTCAAGGACGCGTCACATTTAGGCACATTTCGTTATATGGGTGAGAAGAAAGATATAATATAATAATATAATAAATATATAAAAATAATATATTAATGGCGGTTGATATCAATTTTATTTAAAAAAAAAACGAACGAAGTGACTAGAAACTAGTCTTTAATCAATTTAAAACAAATACAATTTTAAATACAGTTTTAAACATAAAAATATACTATCTGATTTAAATACCGACTTTACACAATTTACCAAACGATGTTATCACGACGGCTGCTGGAGACGGAGTAAGGGGCGGGCACTGGTCGCACCTTGCTTTTATAGGCACCACCGCACGGTAGTTTTAAAATAACGTTTTTACGCTAATACGGCCTCTCCTGACGTGTGGTTGTCCTCAGCCACATTGTCCAGATGATGGTCCTTGTTCGCTGCAGTCACGATCTTCGGCAAGTGGACTCAGGCGACGCGAAGGGCTCATGTCTTCAATAGCTGCATCAGTAATGGATGGACCCTGGTGTGTGTCTGCATCTCCACGACTTGAATGGTCTTCGTAGCTAGTTGCACTGGTAGATGCGAGACTATCCTCTTCAGCTAAAAATTTGAGAATGGCATCTGTTAGTAACATCCTTATTACTTAATCTAAACAAATGTATGTTGTAATTTAATACAACACATCTAGACGGAGGCACCCAGTTAGCTCGTCTTGGCAGAGACACATCTCAATGCCCTTATAAATAAACTGAGACGGAGGCACCCAGTTCGCACGTCTCTTTCGGCAGAATTACACTAACTCAATGCCCTTATAAACAGACGGAGGCACCCAGTTCGCACGTCTTGGCAGAGACACATCTCAATGCCCTTATAAATAAACTGAGACGGAGGCACCCAGTTCGCACGTCTCTTTCGGCAGAATTACACTAACTCAATGCCCTTATAAACAGACGGAGGCACCCAGTTCGCACGTCTTGGCAGAGACACATCTCAATGCCCTTATAAATAAACTGAGACGGAGGCACCCAGTTAGCACGTCTCGGCAGAGCCATCGCTCAATGCCCTTGTAAGTTAACAGACGGAGGCACCCAGTTAGCACGTCTCGGCAGAGCCATCGCTCGATGCCCTTGTAAGTTAACAGACGGAGGCACCCAGTTAGCACGTCTCGGCAGAGCCATTGCTCAATGCCCTTACAACCATTATGCATGTCATGTACACATGACTCTTTCAGTCCATGTAATCAAACACATTTGATACAATACACGATCATACATCCCTTAGATAGAAAAGTAAATACAAAAATCTACTTACTATCAAAAAACGTGGCACACGACTCGGGGGTCCACTCTCCTCGCCAAGCAACCATGTGCTCAGCGGCAGCCTGAGTGACTTTGCCATACGAACCAGTTAGCAGCTGTAGCTCGTATCGATCGTGGGGAAGGATTTTCGCCACACGATAGGGCCCTCGCATCCCTGAGTCCAGCTTGCCTGTAACTTGAGAAGTTTTTATTACAAATACGTTATCATTTAGATTAAACGTACGCTTGACCTTACGATTCCTATTAACGTACTCATCTTGTTTACGTCTATTCTGGTCAAGCAGTTCGCTAGCGCGCTGTCTTTGTAATTCTCTTAACCCATCGCGATTCGGTCGCACGTCATCAACAGCGACATCGCGGACAAGTGATCTTATGACGGGCGTGACTGCCTCAACACCAATCAGCAATTGCAAAGGTGAGATCTGAGTGGTCTTGTGTTTAGTGCAGTTTATAACAAGCTGCATTTTCCACAAGGAATCGGACCATTTACTCTCTGGCTTAGACGCCTCTATGCGTAACATATTGAGCAAGGTACGACAGTAGCGTTCGACCTGACCGTTTTCACAATGCATTTCAGGTGTTACAAAATGAATCTCGCTACCCATTTCAGTAACCCAACCCTGAAAACTCGCACTCTCAAACATTCGTCCTCTATCACACACAATAAGTTTGGGAGTACCGAATAGGGAAACTGCGTTTGAAAACATTTGTTTAAATTCGTTGGAATCTTGCCTTTTTATAGCAAAGAACAAACAATACTTACAATAGGCATCTACAATAAGCAGTACATACTTCTTATCATTTGAAATAGGTAGTGGACCTAATACGTCCATGTGGACCGTGTTAAATGGAGTATCTGGCTTATGCCATGATGAAATTGAGTATCTAATGAGGAGCCCTAGGAACGGTTCGGCACCTAGCGTAGTTTTACTAAAGTACGACTACTCGCCGTTTACCATTCTCATGCACCTGAATAAGAACTGCGCCGTAACCGATTGAACTCGCGTCCGTATGCAACTCGGTGGGTAATAACGGATCGAAAATAGCAAGCACATATTCACTTGTAAGACAACGAATTAGGTATTTACGCGAGTTTTCTTGTTCTTCGCCCCAGTGAAATTTAACGTTACCCCGTGTTAAACTAGCAATAGGCGCTGTCTTAGATGCATAGCCGGGTATATAGTGACGAAAATACCCTGCCAAACCGAGTAGCTGTCGAACCTGTTTTACATTTGTGGGCACAGGGGAGTTAATTAAAACCTTAATATTTTGTTCGCTCGGTCTAACCTGACCCTCAGAGATAGTGCGACCTAGGTACTCAATCTCTGTAGCCACAAATGTACTTTTCTTTATGTTAATAGAAAACCCCGCTGAAGTAAGTGTTTTTAATACCTCGCGTACGTTCTCGAGTGCTTCATCGATAGAAGATGCCAATGATAACACGTCATCGATAAATGTTGGGGCTTTACTAGACTATTAGTGATTTAAGCGTATTTGTGATTATTAGTTCATTGTTTGCACGGATGTACGTTACCCCCTCGTGGTTCAAAACATCTGTTCATATTAATACTGGCACATTTAGGCATTTCAGGGCAACAACAAAAAGATTCACCTCTAATGAGATGTCACAAAATTCTATAACTAATGTAACGCGGCTATTGCACTCAATATTTTGATCATATCTATGCTACGTAATACCTGATATGTGGGTAGTCGGGTACCTTTCAATTCGAAACAAAAATTTACATTGTTTTAATTACGCGTTTCAGATCTTTGTTTAGCAAAACAGACAGAGGCGTCATGGCCTGGCTTTTTACAGAATGAACACGGCCCATTAGCTTTCTTATTAATTGTTTCGGTCGATTCATCCGATTTAACCGTTTTCGATTGTTTAGGGCACGCGCGCTGTACATGACCCACACTACCGCAAAAAAACACGTTATTTCGCGACTTTTAAAATTAAGTGGACGTTTTCTTGAGTTTTGGTCAAACTGTTTACTTTGGGAAGATTTCACAGAGGTTACAGATGAGTTGGAATTCGGTTTGGTATAAATAGAAAAGAATTCAACAAGATCTTTGGTCGTTAAATGAGCGTTAGTCGCAGCGGCACGTACTTGTGCGTCAGTTATACCGCGTATGACAATTGCGACCGTTAAATCATCGCTTAACCCTCTAACAATATTTAGTCTCAAGACGGAGCGCCTAGCATATTCTGCATACGTGGAATATTTATCGGAATTAGTACTCATGACGTCAAACAAAATATTTGCAACATCGATTCTTCGTGAGCAAAGCGGTTTAAATTCGATCTTAAAGTTAGACCAGGTACGGTCGTTTGTGACCCAGTCGTTCAACCAACTACGAGCATCTCCCTTCAGGCAGTTAGCAATCCGGGATAAACACTCGTTGTCGTCCCATCTATTAAGATCACGTGCCCTCTCAACCTCTTCACACCAAGAATCAATATCATGTATGCTAGGATCAAAGTTTGAAATATAATAATGGTTGGATCTGACCTTAGTTAACGCACTCAACGCTCCAATGAGGCGATCTGTAGCATCCAGTGACGTCGAAGTACTTGCAAGCGATTCTCCAACGATGCTATTGTTCGACTCAGGCACTGCTGGTTGTGGCTCCTGCGGCGAAGACGCGATGATCTGCCCAGGCGCCACAATGGCACGTGCATCCGGAGTCGTTGTCGCCGACACGGTGCTAGTTGCGGGTAGGTTGGTGCTTTCTAGCGCGGTCAGTCGCGCCAGAATAGCTCCAAGGGTTTCTTGGAGTTCAACTGCATCACTATTTTGATCACGCCTATTTCTACCTCTATTACGAGTGGTAGCCCTTTCGGACATGATTCAAAAGCTTTTCGCACAACACAGAGAATAAGATAGGCAATGGAGCCTATCCCACTTCTGATAATGGCGGTTGATATCAATTTTATTTAAAAAAAAAACGAACGAAGTGACTAGAAACTAGTCTTTAATCAATTTAAAACAAATACAATTTTAAATACAGTTTTAAACATAAAAATATACTATCTGATTTAAATACCGACTTTACACAATTTACCAAACGATGTTATCACGACGGCTGCTGGAGACGGAGTAAGGGGCGGGCACTGGTCGCACCTTGCTTTTATAGGCACCACCGCACGGTAGTTTTAAAATAACGTTTTTACGCTAATAATATAATAAATATCTCTCTGTCTCTCACACTAAATCTCTGTTATTGTTTATTTTTTAAGAAGTTTCACTAGTATAACGTGTACGGTGCTGCACGCGTTATTTGTAACTTTTTGTTTATCGTGTCCGAACTTAAGACCATAATTTACTGTATTCTGACAAATAATTATGATTACGACCAGTCACATCTGCGAAGTTTCGTTAGCCAATTTAATATGACCCTGTTTTTTGGCATCTGAAGTTTAAAACCGGACGATTAGTTTTTTATTGCCTGCCACAACATAGTGGCTTTCTCTATCCACACGTTACCTGCTGGCTGGGCGTGGACAGCGCGGCCACGAGCCGCAGCGCGATGGGCTTGACGCGCGCGTCGCCGGGCTCCAGGTGGCGCGCCAGCGAGCCCACCAGCAGTACCACGCACTGCCGCACCGCGTCGTAGAGGCCTTCTCTATCCACACGTTACCTGCTGGCTGGGCGTGGACAGCGCGGCCACGAGCCGCAGCGCGATGGGCTTGACGCGCGCGTCGCCGGGCTCCAGGTGGCGCGCCAGCGAGCCCACCAGCAGTACCACGCACTGCCGCACCGCGTCGTAGAGGCCTTCTCTATCCACACGTTACCTGCTGGCTGGGCGTGGACAGCGCGGCCACGAGCCGCAGCGCGATGGGCTTGACGCGCGCGTCGCCGGGCTCCAGGTGGCGCGCCAGCGAGCCCACCAGCAGTACCACGCACTGCCGCACCGCGTCGTAGAGGCCTTCTCTATCCACACGTTACCTGCTGGCTGGGCGTGGACAGCGCGGCCACGAGCCGCAGCGCGATGGGCTTGACGCGCGCGTCGCCGGGCTCCAGGTGGCGCGCCAGCGAGCCCACCAGCAGTACCACGCACTGCCGCACCGCGTCGTAGAGGCCTTCTCTATCCACACGTTACCTGCTGGCTGGGCGTGGACAGCGCGGCCACGAGCCGCAGCGCGATGGGCTTGACGCGCGCGTCGCCGGGCTCCAGGTGGCGCGCCAGCGAGCCCACCAGCAGTACCACGCACTGCCGCACCGCGTCGTAGAGGCCTTCTCTATCCACACGTTACCTGCTGGCTGGGCGTGGACAGCGCGGCCACGAGCCGCAGCGCGATGGGCTTGACGCGCGCGTCGCCGGGCTCCAGGTGGCGCGCCAGCGAGCCCACCAGCAGTACCACGCACTGCCGCACCGCGTCGTATCCGCCGGATTTTGGCGCTTTGTCCAGGAAGTTTTCGAATACAGGTAACTGGCTGCTTAGGGTTTCCTGAAATTACAAAAAGAAAATGAGGATGTTTTATTATGGTGGAGTGGCCTGTTAATGAAACGTTGATCAATTGTATTTAGTAAACAATTCCATGATTTTGACGAAGATTCTGATCTGATGCGATGTCGAGTAGAATTATTTTGTAAACGGGAATGTCGGACAAGCGACTTTAGAGTCCAGTATCACATGAGTTAGGGGAAGGGTATATAAATTTAACAAGGGTATTTACGAAAATATATGTTTGATTTTGTAGCTGTACCTTTCCATGCAGGTCCACAATAGCCATGGCCGCGTTGAGCATCTCCCCGCGCACCACGTCGTTCCTGTCGGCCAGCGCACGCTCCACAAAGAAGCGCATGGCGGGCGGCACGGACTGCGCCGGCAGGCGCGGGGCCAGCTCGCGCAGCGCCAGGGCTACGCCCCGCCGCGCGCCCCACGAGTCTACTGCCTCAGATACCACGTGACCGAACTGGTCTAGTTTCGCTGGGATCATCTGTGGGCATTACGTGAATTTCATAAATTTTCATGCAAATCAAAAAAGATCATAAATAACAACAATCATTTTCAGAAGTAATTTTTCCCCCTAAAACGTGAATTCTCTATTGCAAATGGTATGTTTAATGAAGTGTCACAGTTGATGATACTTTGCATAGTAAGTTTCATAGATTGTCATACTCACAGGCAACTTTTGAGAGTAGATATCCTGCAGCCGCTCCAGCACATATTCGGCCGCCTTAGGATCAGTGCTGCGCTGCACGAGATGCGCCAGCGCACAGGCCGCAGCACGTTGCACCGGCTCCGCGGGATGTTGCGCCTCTTCCAGCAGCAGTTCCACTAGATCAGGCTCGCGACTCCATTGTTGGGCTAGGGGCAGTTGAGACCAAAGATCTTCGGCCAACTTCCTATTCAATGAAAATGGAATTATTAAACCGTGACAAAAAATCAATAATTTATTCTCACCAAACGCTAAATTAAAAAGATCTCTCACTTGTTATCCTCGGAGATGTCGAACGTGGCGACGAGAAGTCTCATGGTGAGCGTGAGAGCATACTGCGGGTCCTCCAGCAGCGGCGGCAGGCACTCCACCACGCACAGCAGGCCGCGCAGGCCGGCGTCGCGGACCACCTGCGGGTCACGACGGCAATTGTTACGAGTGCCACTGATTAGGAGCTTTCAGCGGTGGCGACCAGTGGGCTGATATTAGGATAAAGTTGCTAGCTATTCCTAAAATAACCTTTAAAAAATTGGTGATAAAATCAGGGAAGATCATACCTCCATTGGGTTCTGCAGACCAGCAAGCAGACATGTGACGTCATCGAGCGAGAGGGTGGCGCGTGCGACGCACTGCGCTGTCTCTAACAGAGACACTGTGCACGCTGCCTGCACGCGACCGCTTGTACTGCCTGCGGAAATATTCACCATGAATATGATGATGATGACAGATGATTGAATGCACACTTCATCCTGCACTTTCTGCGAATGGTATTACTATTTCAAAATTATCAGAGGGGCAATTCCAGCGGCTTGAATCTTCGTATCAAATTAACGAATTTTGAAGACCATATTAGTTTAATATACTTACTGATAAGGTCGATGAGCAGGCGGAACATGTGGTCGATGGGGAAGAGCGCGGGATGCATCATGTCGGAGTCGAGCCGCAGCGCCGCGTGCGCCTCGATTACTGACAGGCCGTTCAGCATCGTCTGCTCATCTGCGCGGAGTGCGGAGCCCGACAGGCCTGCAAAAAAGGCAGTTTATAGACTTTCTATATGTGCCGTACCTAGACCGCTCTAAAATTGACTTCGTATAAATCCTGGAAGATGCAAGTGGTTGTGCGTGTTGAGCAGGAAAGGATGGCATTAAACCGTTTTGTAGCGTGGGCTATACCCGTCGTGTTCCTGCTTGTAATTTTATATTGGCAAATAAAAGACCAAGTCTTTTTAGGTTACAAAAACCTTCTTTACAGTTGGGTAAAAATATTAATTAAACTTTTAAATTAAACATCCCTCGTCTATTTTCTGGTTTTAAACCACCTACCATTTTTAGTTGCTTGTCATGCACCTGTTACCTTTTTTCACTAAAGAAAATACAGACATCGAGTCTCTACAGCTGCGATTTCATAAAAACTTGAACATTGCACTTATACATATTTTATGGGATAATCTTTAAAAGTCATAACATAACTTCACTTGGAATTTTACTCACCCAGCTTCAACAACGGGAATGCATAGCAGAACCCTGGCGCCGTGAAGTGGTTGGCCTTCTGCGCTGTGTCCTCCTCATCATCACTAGAAGACTTGCTGCAGGTGATCATGTACATCAGGTTGATGGTGCGCGCGGTGGCTGAGTCCAGCTCGTTATCGTCCCAGCTCGGTTCCAAGTCACATTGTGGCTTGTGGAGCCTGAGGGATGGAAAGGAATTTAGTTGAGGTACAGTAGCTATCATGAGAATGATAAGACATTGTCGAATACGGTCGGTACGGTCAACCGCACGTCATAATAAAAATTGAATCACGAAAGCCGTCCGTTCTATTCTTCATTTCGTTGCAATAAGCAACGAAATGAAGGCTCTGTCAAAGTATAACTGTTCCAATGGACGTGACTATTGACTGAACTCATACATAACTTCACCCGAGTTGAATTCTAAAGCAATTTGAATCAGCAGCTAGACAGCAATTATTTTTTTGTATGGTCTACTTATGTAAATATAGAAAGCTAAGAAGTTGTTGTTATTATGTGCTAGTGTAGCATCCGCTACACTTAGTGAATGAATAGATCAGTTTTATTTTTTTATTAGTTTTATCTTACTTATCTTTTTACATACACATGTCCGTGACAAATGTATCTATTTTTTATATACACATGTCTGTGACAAATGTACCTATTTTTTATATACACATGTCTGTGACAAATGTACCTATTTTTTATATACACATGTCTGTGACAAATGTACCTATTTTTTATATACACATGTCCGTGACAAATGTATCTATTTTTTATATACACATGTCTGTGACAAATGTATCTATTTTTTATATACACATGTCCGTGACAAATGTATCTATTTTTTATATACACATGTCTGTGACAAATGTACCTATTTTTTACATACACATGTCTGTGACAAATGTACCTATTTTTTAAATACACATGTCTGTGACAAATGTACCTATTTTTTAAATACACATGTCTGTGACAAATGTACCTATTTTTCTTTCTATCTCACAAAATTCAAGTAAATACTTCATTTTTCAGCAAAGTAAAGCAAAGAGACTGTCTAAAGCTACGGTTTCCTAGAAAAACGGTTCCATCATATTATAACGGACGTCGTCTGTAATTTTCACCAGTACTTGACAATAAGTCAAAGCCCGCCCCCAAAGATTTAAATCGCTAGATTTGACTTCACTGTACTCAGTCACAAAAAAAAGTGCCCATACTGAGAAGAGTGAGCTCACACATTATTAAATAGCTTTTTCATGACAAACAAGTGTAGTCACTGCGTCATTCTGTTCCAGAGGTGACAAAACGAAACAGAAAACTGACTATCTTTTGACCCGGTTGGGCGAATGTAACGATTTAAATCTTTGTCACCGTCATCATTTTCATGACAGCTGTCACTGCGGCCGTCAAGTGCAGCCACCGCTTTTCTAGGAAACCGTAGCTTAAGGAATGATTCACATAAGATAAAACACTTACCGTAGCGTAAGCCTGGCTAGAATATCTCCCAGAGCCAAGTGGTTTGGCAGCAGTGCGAACCTAAGATTTCCGTACGCGTCAGCGAGGCGCGGCGCAGCGAGCGGACTCCGTAGGGCTCCCAATACGGCAGACACTATGCGTCGAGCTCCGCGACATAAAGCGGGGGCTGAGCCACGCTGCACTGCCTCCAAGAGTCGCACTGCTATCACTACGCGTAAGTTTAGCTGGAAGAAACTCCTCGTTTGAACACCTTGGGGTGAACTAGTACATAAATCGTGGTCAAAAGCAGGTCAATTTTCTAGTAAAAAAAGAGCAGGACAAGGGAACTATATTTACTGCATAGCTCCATCTCAATCCCACTGTTAAGGGGGATGCGCTAAGGTAGCCCGCGAAATTAAAATTTTCTTTCGTTTTTTTTGCAATTTGCAGAGGTCATTTTTAAGAACGTTCGCATTCTATTCTCATTCGCAATCTGTCAAAAATACAATCAATTTACCAACAGTTTTAACCAGTTTAACAGATTGCGACTTGAATGTGAACGTTTTTTAAGTACGAGAATTGGCCTTCAGATCAGTGTCAGGTTGTATGTTGATTAAAATATGATTCGCGACCGTAACAAATCTGGCTTCATAGAATTATAATCATTAGAATCAGCAATACAACTCATTAAGTTAGCATAATCCTCAAATGTAATGATTTCATGAAATAGTCAATAGGATTACATGAATTTAGAGAGTTGTATAGATGATTTTTATGATAATAAATAATTCTATAAATAAACATTTGATACATCTGTGAATCATATTTAGATCAACATACAACCTGATACTGATCTGCAAAATGAATAAAACTTAAGAAAATTCAAATTTTCTTAAGTTTTCTTAAGTTTCTTAAGTTGACGCTTTCGCCTTAAGTGATATTAAAATAATACTACTTTAGGAAAATTATATAAGACAGTCCCCTAAAATGCCCGCCATTCACCAAGAGGATATGACCATTTATTTATTTATATATACTTTATTGTACACCAGATTATACATTACATAAAGAAAAAGTAATACACTACAAAATATACAATGGGCGGCCTTTTCGCTTACTGCGATCTCTTCCAGGCAACCTTGGAATGGACAGTGATTTTCTGGACATAAAATGGGGTTATCTTAGGTGCAAATAAATGGTATATAAGTACAATATACTATAATAGATACACAGATAAATGCTATATAATAGATACATGGATACATACATACTAACTATATAAGCAACGAAAATAAATGACGAATATTATTACAGCTAACGATAAAAACAGAATCATAACGACAAGTAATGTTCCTTCACGAGTCTTTTAAACACTGGCAACGATTGCGCGCGCTTTATTGGAACTGGTAATGCATTCCACAAACGAGCTGCCTGGACAGTAAAGGATTTGTCAAGGAAAGTTGTGGAATGCATTGGCATTTTAAGCTTCAAGTTATCTGATGACCTTAATAATTTCGTGTGAGAGTCACAAAGAAACTGGAAACGTTTCTTGAGATAAAGAGGGGTGGAAGGGGAAAAGAGCACATTATACAAAAGGGAAAGAATATGAGCATTCCGGCGAAGGCGAATTGGTAACCACTTGAGCTTCACGCGAAATTCGGAAACATGGTCATATTCGCGTAAACCGTATATAAACCATATACAAAAATTTTGAAGCCGCTCAAGTTTATCGAGTTGGTCTTGAGTAAGGTCAAGATAGCTGGCAACAGCATAATCAAGGATGGGTAGAAGAAGAGATTGTGCAAGCGCAATCTTGGTGGCAGTCGGTAGAAAATTACGTATTCTTTTCAAAGATGCAGCGGAAGCAAACAGCTTGCGACCATTGAATGTATAATGTATGAATACAGGTGAGTTGTTACAAATTTCGTTCGAGGCATATTCTAACATTTGGCATGCGAAAATATGTACTGATAACTAATACAATATAGAATTTTACAGGTTTTGGTATAAAATTTACTACATTCTTGTAAATTAAAAGAGGTTTACTGGGCTGCAAAAGGAACTCTTATTTATGCAATTATGTTTTTGGTTAATTTGTATTTTTGTAGGTTTTGACACTTATTTTAGTAGACTCATTACTAATTTAAACTAACCTAACAACGTTTTTCATATTGAAATCAAAACACTTTAAAAAAAATACCCAAATAAAAAACGTAATATATTTTTATAAGGAACTAGCTTTACCCGACTTCGCACGAGTAGCACTAAACCCTACCTACCCTAATTTTGTCACCGTTTAAACCTTCTCTAGACTATGACAAACATATCAAAATCAGGTAAATCGGCCCAGCCATTCTCGAGTTTTAGCGAGACAAACGAACAGCAATTGATTTTTATATATATAGATAGATAGAAGCATAATATGAAAAACTAAAAACAAGCTCACTGCACTCAGTCTTTGTCGCACTGCATTCTCCTTAGCCAGCTGTGCTTTGATAGCCTCCTTCTGCTTAGCTGATAGGGGCACCTAGAATAAAGAAAATATTGATGCAGAAACACGTCTCTTTTGGATTATAATCATTTTTGAAAGCCTAATTACTTACAATAATTTTTTTCTATTGTTGCGAGACTCCCGGAAGTCTCATTTATTTATTTAAACACGCGTTCTTGAATAGCTTTGTGAATTAATTTCATCGGTTAACGAATCCCATGTCGGCAAATTATGTTTAGACGGTAGATCTCTTAGTCTGGTCTTTCTTGGTCTAGTTTTCTCTTCGGTCTAAAGATTTTTTTTTAAATATATTTCTTTTGCCTGTTGATTCTTTGACATGGTCTCATTAATGCCCCAGAGCTATTGGATATCAAACGGATCACGTTGTATATAAAAAAAAACGGAATATATTAGAATTAGTTTAGGAGACTGATAAGTTAAGTTTTTAAGGTTTTATCTCCTACTATTTTGCTGTACCGGACAGGATTCATACGTTCTCATACAATTGTAAGTCCGCACAGACAGACACAAAAAGCACCTTCAATTTAAAATATGTATAGATATAGATGTGCCACCGACCTCTTTGGCCTTGCCCTCTCTCTTGTTCTTCTCCTCCAGCTCGCGCCGCAGCTGCAGCTCTTCCAGCTGGTCCTTGTAGCTGTACGCTTTGCTCTCACGCTTCAGATTCATCTCCTTATTATCTTCATTACTAGAAGAAAAAAAGACCCTGTAATTTTTGGTCAATAATATTGCTAAGTAAGTTTTAAAACGAGTTATTCATCCACTGACTCACCCAGGCACCGAACTCTTGTCGTACAGCACTCCCTCAGGCGTGAGGTACGTGAAGTACTCGTCACGCGTCACGCGCAGGAGCTCGGGGTCCTGCAGCGTGTCCAGGGCGCACTGCACCGCGCTGCCCGCTAGCACTTCCGGGTTTGTAGCTACTAGGGTGGCTACCACGTTCGATAACGTCTGTAGAAAAAACGGTGTTTTAAATTCACGACCTCCCGATACACTTATGAACGACTGATTATAAAGTTTTTGGAATTATGTTTCGAGAAATCTCGAAAATTGAATTAAAACTACGATTCCTAACAATTCCAATACAAAAAATGGAATATTTGTGTCACGACACGAAACACTAGCGCATAGCGAATTTACCCTACAAAAATTCAATTCAAAATTCAACAGTCATTTATTCAAACTAGGCTGAGAATCAGCACTTTTCGAACGTCAAATTTACATAAGACAGTCCCCCAAAACGCCCACCCTTCACCACTTCCTAGTGCGTTAGCTGGGAAGAAGAAGTGGCGCAACAAACTCCCCAGCAGCACAGCTGTCTGTTCAGTTAGACAAACAAAAAAAAAAAAAGATTCTATATAATAGTATTCAAAATAATTTACATTACGCAACACAAAACATAATTCAAATTATTAGCCATATGTTAGCTAGCACACGCCAATATCCCAAACAAAATCATCGAGAACTATACTCAGGCAGAAATAAAAAAACTAAACGTAAACAGAACTTAATATCTAAATAAAAAAGCCTCCAGGCATAAAGGGCGTGCCCGCTTACATATAGTTGTAACTGGAAGTTATAAATGATAAACTAGGACCATTGATGTAAAATAAATAAACAAAGAGTTAATTACTAATAACAATAAATAATATGATCAATTGTCGAGATCACTAGCTAATCACATATTGCAATACAACTCATAAAAAAAACATTGTGATGAGTAGATTTTGTCAATAATAAATTAAAGTTAAATTAAAATAACTTGACTTAAAAAGTCAAATAAAATAAACAATTATATAAACTCATATAACTTGTCAGTACGTAAGCTGGAGAAAGAACATAAACATTGTCTTGAGTTAATCACAGCGACCAACTATTCTTATCATTTAAGTAGTTGTTGATAGAATAGTATGCCTTTGAACAAAGCTTGGATTTTACTTTCGTTTTAAACGCATTAAAAGGCAAATCTAGCAAAGAAGAGGGTAGCTTGTTATAAAAGGTTATACCAAGCCCAACAAATGAGTTATGAACCTTATGAAGCCGGTGAAAGGGAGCTCGTAGTTTGTCCTTATTTCTAGTGTTAATATTGTGAAAATCACTGTTTTTAGTGTATAAGTGTATATTTTGCCTAATATATAAGATATTGGCGAAGATGAATTGAGATGCCACCGTGAGGATACCAATATCTTTGAAAAAATCTCTCAGAGAAACTCTGGCACCAAGCTGGTAAATAGCTCGAACACCTCGTTTTTGAAGAACAAATATATTTTGAATATCAGCAGCTTTGCCCCACAGCAGAAGACCGTAGGACATAACGCTATGAAAATAACTAAAATAGACTAACCGAGCTGTATCGACGTCAGTGTATTGTCTTACTTTCCTGTCGGCGTAGGCGGCCGAACTGAGCCTTCCCGTCTCGATATATGTGGGCCCCACTGAAGTTTGGCATCTACTGTTATGCCCAGAAAAACCGCCGAGTTTACAGATTCAAGCACCTCTTTATCTAAAGACGATGTTGGGACCTAGATTTCTAACATTTGGTAGGGCAAACTTTATATGTTGGTGTTTAGACTGTTGGTGGTTAGACTGGAAGCCGACCCCAACATAGTTGGGAAAAGGCTAGGCAGATTGATTGGTAGGGCAAACTTTACACATTTCGTTTTCTTAGCATTTAGAACTAGGTTATTTGTCGTAAACCAATCCGTAACCATTGAGAGTGCACTGTTTACATCGTCAAAATCTTGTCTATTCCTGTCTACTTTAAAAATAAGAGAGGTATCATCTGCAAACAGTACAACTTCACAAATACCCTTTAAATAGAATGGTAAGTCATTGATATACACTAAAAACAAGAATGGACCCAGTATTGAGCCTTGAGGTACACCTAACTGAACTGGTAGCCCAGGCGATTTCACACCATTAACATCTACACATTGGGACCTTTTATATAAATAAGAATTTAAAACGTTGAGAGCTTCGTTTTGCACACCGTAATGACGCAGTTTACGCAAAAGCGTGTCATGGTGCACGCAATCAAAGGCTTTGGAGAGATCACAGAAAACCCCAATAGCATTTTGCGAGTTCTCCCATGCGTTAAATATGTGTTTCAGCAAAGCAACACCCGCATCTGTAGTCGAACGACCTTTTGTAAAGCCATATTGTTCATTATGAAGGAGGCTATTTAAATTAAAATGTCTTAGCAACTGCTTGAGTATTAACTTTTCAAATATTTTGCTAAATGCTGGTATATACAATTCTATGTATCACGAATTACAAATAACGTAACATAACATCACGCCTGTTTTCCCTGAAGGGATTGGCAGAGGTGCAGCTGTAGTACACCCACATTCCGCCAGTTATGTTTAAGTCCCATCCAATAGGGGGCGAGAGGAGGTGGGGGATGTAGATTGAAATAGTCAGAAACATCCTAGTTTCGTTATTCGTTTGATTTCGCTTCCGTATTGAAGTATGGGTAGAGAACCATTTTTATTCTTACCTCGCTAGGCGAGTAGCCGGCGATGTATTTATTCTTGAGGTTGTTGGAGTAGAGGCCCACCAGCTTCTTGGCATCGTGTCGCAGGTAGCCCAGCAGCTTGCGCCACGCTCGACTGTTCACGGCAGCAGCCAGCGGGTGGTGGCAGCTCGGTAAGATCGCTATGGCTAGCTCTTGAGAGTCCTTCTCTGGGTAACCTGTGGGGAGAATGAAGGCTCTGTACTCGGTTGGTTTCTTTTGTTCCTGTCGATTGCTTATTGTAAGTTTATTTGACTGGTGGGGGCAATTTAGGGGGCGAAATCAAACAACTATGTGAAATGTAAAACAATCAAAATTATAAAGTGATGGTCCTGAGTCCAAAGCTGCCATACTTTATTTCGGGAAATAATCCTCGCTCATAAGCTCTCGTATGATAACACTTGCTTTGTCGATCTGTTTTAAGTTAAACACTAATATTTTTTTGATAGTTTACTGTACAAAAATAAAGGAGAAAACTCACCTCTAAACGAACACAGCGCATGAATACAATCCAGGATCATCTTGCCCGTCAACTCTCCGCCTCCCTTCTCATCAGTCGGCGACTTCTCCTTGCCACTGAACACTTTGCCTTCTTCCAGCACTTCATTCAACTTTATCGCTAAATGCCTTGCTAATAAGACCCGATCTTCTTTGGCAAGTAGGGCCTTTACTTCCTCTATGGCAGTAGTACGGACAGCCTTGACCGGTGATAGTAGACCGAGTATGAATGCTCTGTAAACTGGTGAGTTTTGTTCGCTGGCAACACTTTGGTAGTTTTCCAACACTGTTCTGCATAGCAACACCACCTGTATTAGGACTATAAAGGGGTAAATGCTATAGTGACACTCAGTAATTTTAAAATATAGTATAGAGTTATATTAGTACAGTTTGAATACGGAACATTGTTGCAAAGTTAAACAAGGTAATTTGTTAAGAGATTTTTTCAATTAAAACAAATGGTATCTGCATGGCTAATCCAAAAAAAGAACCACCATATTTTAAAGTTTAGGAAATAACTTATGAAATTAACTGAACCCATACATACACTATAATAAATTTTGCAAAACTTTTCATTTTTCAAACTACAAGAGCTAGATAGTTACCATCATCGCTGGCAGCTGTGAGCACTCTGTCGTGCAGCAGCACGTGCTTGTCTGGGTGCGTCAGCGCCGCCCACACGCTCGCCTTGCTGGGCAGCGAGCGGGACGAGTCCAGCAGGGTCAGGCCCAGCATCGCGCAGATACCCTCGCTCACCACCAGGTGCTGGGGGAAACGAAATGATTCTAAATCGAGTCATTTATCAAATTAGGCTGAGAATCAGTACTTTTTTAACGCCGAAAACGCCTTTTTTATCACTTCCTAAGTGCTTTAGCAGCTCAGCTGTCTGAGTCAGAAGAACTTGATTCTATACAATTTATTTATAATTGATCAATTACAATATACCTGGTCATTCCAAAATTATAATTAATTTACTAAAGATGATGGAGAAATATAAACGAAAAAGGTATAATATGACTACTATTTAGTTTTTTGAAAAATGGTTTGAGATTTTTTATTTATATCACTCTGTATAACATCTTTGTTACTTTAAAATCAAAACATCTAAGTGACATGACTGCGACTGACACAAGATTGTCATTATAGCTGTCTATCAATTATACGAGTAGTTGAAACTTTCACAGATCCAAAGGTGTTCTAGAAGCAAGGATTGAGTAATTGGACTGCCTTGTTGGTCCAGTGGTTCGATTCCCAGGTCGCGCAGTGTTATTCGCCCCCTATTCGCATAGGACTTAAAAAATATTGGCAAAATGTGGGTGTACTACAGGTACACCTCTGCCTAACTTTAGTGCTCGACACGACACCGTCGCCGCGCCTCTAAGCTGTGTATATGCAACGTTGCCAGCCCAATGTTGCACCGCCGCCGCGGATTGTATAGTGATATGGCAAAATCAAGCGGCGGTGGTTCTGTCTACACGAGCCCTTACGGGGATAACAGGCGTGATGTTATGATGTAATAACTCCAGTATCAGCTAGTCGTTACCTGCAGCGGCTGCTGCGTGGCCTTCTCCACGGCCTTGAGCAGCGCGGGCTGCAGCGCGCCGGCCTGCGCGGGCGCACAGCCGCAGCTGCGCACGCACGCGGCCACCATGCTCACGTACGACGTGCGCACGTTCTGCGTCGTGCTCTTGCCGGAAAGGTTTTTCTGTACAAACATAAATAAAAATGGAGACAATGGTATGGTGCGGTGTTATATTCGATCCGAATGTTTCGCAGTTGTTTAATATGACATTTGGAGAGAGAAACATATATAGACCTTCGCCTACATTTGTTAAAAAAAACACAAAATTCTCCTAGAAGCTCTTAATTTTCACCCGTTTCACCGCTAATGACGATCAAATACGTCATTTACGTCACTTAAAAACCGTGCGTGGCACGACTTCGAAGTTTGGGGTAAAAGTGACTGGATCAGACCTTTTTTGCTATAATTTGTATCTCACCTTAAAGATATCCAGTATTTTATCCGGCATGGGTACATCCAGCCCGATGGTCCATTTCTGCAGCGTGTCTAATGCCACACACAGCGTGCGCTCGTGCGACTCGCTGTCCAGCACACGAGCCAGCTGGCTCGCTACCTCGTTGAATAGTGCGAGGCGGTCCGCGCCTCGTAGAGGTAGGGCGCGGAGAGTGCTTACACCCTGGGGAACGAAATGACGTGATTAATAGTCTTTATAAACTACTAGCTTCTGTCCGCGACTTCGTCCGCGAGCCTATAACCTTTCTAAAGAATTGGGCTATTTAATCCAAAAAGATTTTTTATAATCCGACTGGTAGCTCCGGAGATTACCCCCTACATACAAACATAAACAAACAAATTTTACCCCTTTATAATATTAGTATAAAACCTCTACTAATATTATAAAGAGTTATTTTTTTTTGACATATTTTCTATTATCTATACTTTAAACAATAGAAAATATGGCAACCTGTCATATTTATTCTTCAAAACAACCCTTAGTCTGATAAGTTTAGTATACTTACAAGAAGAACCGCGATCTTATCTTCGCTGGAGGTGAGCTTGCCGCTAGCGCCGTTGTATTCGGCGAAGGCGTGCGTTAGCAGCGCACGCGCAGCCGTCACCTGTGAGCAACGCGCCGCTAGCCGCTCCAGCGCACATAGAGCTTCTCCACGTACCCATTCGTCTTTAGAGTGTAAGTTCACTGAAAGGAAGACTTACAATTAATTTTTGAATTTTGCATAGAAAATATTAGAATTTTTTAAAGATCGTTATTCGGCTGCTTTCGGAATTAGTTGTGCATAAAATTAGATATAAGCTGCTAATCGATATTGATCTTAGTTGCTACAGAGGTAGAGTTGAATTTATATAAAAACAATCAATAAGTAACATTAACCTAACTTACGAAATGTGGGTGTATTAAATATTATCAATCAGTAAACATTAAATTTGCTTACCAATCAAACTCTTCCCGATATCAACAGCTAATCCATCTAGCTCCACATTGAGACTGGCGAAGACTTCCCCTACGGCCTGCACGATGGTCTCAGGGCTCCGCAGCATGGCCTTGTGCAGAGCCGGCAGTAATGCGTCGCGTACTTCCCCAGGGCCGAGCTGACGCAGCAGGTCGTGACAACCTTTGATGTAGTTCGCGTTCGGACGGGCTTTGACGCTGATGACGCTCTTGGTGAAGCTTTCCAGCATTTTTGTCTGTGGTAAGAAAATATGACATTCTTAACAAAAATAGAATAATAATAATTACAGCTTATTACTGTCCCACTTCTTCGTGTTGCTAACATTACAGTATTTAAAATTTTGTTGGCCCAACAATTCCACAGCACCTGTTCCACTGCAGGGCAAACGCCTCTTCTCATATAGTGTAAAAAACGAAATAGAAATATTTATTGTTACATCATAATATCGAGAAAGTATGCAGCATGTCATTGAGCACAATGGGCATGTATGTGTTAATACATAGTAACCCCTTACTGAGGCTGTTTTATTGAGGCTCTAATTAGAAACTCATGCCAGACTACATCTATTCTATATAACACACATCATATTAATGAAGACCGAAAACGAAATTCAGACTCTAATCCTTAGTCAGCTTCACACAGTTTAATGATGATTGATGTTGGTAGGTCATAATATAATATACCTTTCAAAAGTTTTTATCACATACCTTGTGTTGTTCTATAGTGCCACCATCCCCAATCTGCTGAAGATGTCGGCAGAGGGTAGAGAAAGTGACGCAGATGTGTGGTCCCGAGTCAGGCGGGATCGCCAGCAACACTTCTAGCCATTTGGATAACTTCTCCTTGCCGATTGATACCCAGGATGTATGTAACTAAAAAAGAATAAAAGGTGTATAATTTTCGATACCTTTGATTTTGGGCTTTGTCATTTTGATACTTCAAATGACAAAGGCCAAAATCAGGGCTATTTTGCTAATGAAACTAAAGATTACACTTTAAATTTTTACAAGCTTTTATTTATTAACTTGCAGCACAACTTTAATTATCTGTACCAAGTCTATTTTATGTATTGAACCAGGGCTGGGTGGATTATAAATTTTATTGTGTGCTAACGTACCATAGAAAACGCCTTATCATTCTTCCTGTGGTCCCCGTATGCGATGATGGCAGCAAGGAGGTTGGCTTGGGATAGTACAAGTGCATTATAGTCCACTTCGTTCTCTTCGGTATTACTCTCTATGGTAGACTTGAGCGTGCCATCAACAAGGACCGTGGACCAACGGAGAGCATACAGCCCACTCTGGCATATACTTTTTCTGTAGATTGAAATTTATAGTTAGTTAAAAAAAAAAAAGAACTAGAAAAATAACAAAATATTGTATTTATCCTAATTCAACATTTGTGGAACTAATGGGGGAGACCTTTGCTCAGGAATGGGACACATAATCTAACAATCAGGCTAACAAAAATAATCCTTTACTTGTTGTTAATTTTTTTACTTCTACTAACAGCCATTTCTTTGGGACTATCTATCAAAATTATTTTGCCTACAGATAAATATAAAATCATAACTTCTGAATGACTCACGATGAAGCTGTGTTCTTTAGCTGCTCTGACACTTCAAGTAAGACAGGCAGTAGGCTCTTCAGAGTCCATTCTCTGTGCGTGGCAGCAAGGTAGGCAACCAGGCCCTTCACATATGACTGAGAGGTGGAGTCCCGGTACCGGTGTAGCGTGAGCACCAACAGGCGACACACAAATCGCACTGCTGGCTCTGTTATACCTGGTGCAATAACATAGCTGTATAATGTAACTGACTTTCTAAAAAGCATATTTATAAAATGATGGTCTACTTTAAATAAATTATTAGAATTTGCTGCACAGAATTATTAGGAGCATGCCAAATTTCTGTCACTCCTTATCATATCATCTGCTTGTTCTGTTCTCAGTTGTGTAAAACACTTCAAGTAAATCTGGTTAGCTGTAAAGTATTCTGGAATATAGCAATGAATTTGTGTTGCAAATCTTTGTCAAATGGCTCCGTCCTTCTTAAAATTATGAATGAGTACACAACATGACTTATTGCATTTCAGCTTGGACGATGTATATTTCTAATTTCAATCATAAATAATTGCCAAGTTCCTGACAATGTATTAAAATACAATTTTACAATAATTTTCAGAAAACTGATTCAACAAACTGCTACCAGAGTGCTCTGTGCACAGACAGATATTGATGAATTGACTTCTCAGAATTTATATATAGATGCAATTAATGTTGCACACTGATTGGTACGTTCAAAACTCAATCAAGTGAGAGCACAATACTGAGGTACATCCAGGGCTCTATGGATCAATACAGCTGGAGAACCAACCTATAAATACTTTGCAGTTATACGCAACAAGCACACAAATATTACACTTTTAAAGTAAATTATGAATAAACGTAGCCCTAATTGTTACTTACCCGGTGTGGATAATACATTACGAATTTCTTCTACAACCTCACGTCTTCCTTTCAAACTTGCGGTCTGGATTTTAAATGGTATATCCTTCAATTTTTTTAATACCTGCCAATAGAATAATCAGTGATGAATGCGGTCACATTTTGGTAGCAATAAGATGTTATAAGGTGGTGAATTTACCTCGGAATCTGCCATTTTATAAACACATTTATTGAGAAAATTCTATTGAAAAAAGCACACACGTCTCCTCGCTAAACGAACCACAGATTAAAAAGAATTATTGCTCCGAATCAGCTGTCAAAACATGAGTTGCCAACTAAAAAAAAGATCCTCATACCACATAAAAGAGGGGTCTTTTTTTACTCCGGCTACGAGTCTTTTACGCTCCGACTAAAACTAGAGAAGACAACACTTGGTTTGGTTGGTTTACGTCATTTTGCTGACAAAAATTTAATTGAATGTCAACAGTGTAAATAACAGTGTACAATGATATCGGGCCAGATCGGATCAATCATGTTATGTTCAACTCATATATGTTCTGTGAAATCAACAGTCTGTGCCCTGTGGTGTCAATCCACAACTGTCAATCAATTTGTCATATCAAAGTCTCGGGTTCGGGATTTATTGTTGAAAAATTACTTAGAAATGGATATAAGACGAGAAGAATTAATGAAATTGAAGTCTTACACCGAGGGAATTGATAATGAACTAACGATGATCTTACAAACCCTTCAATGGGATAGAAAACATTTCTTACAGGTCCTGTTATAATGTTTACAATATTATCTAGCATATTTCCTCGATCTCGGGTTGTGTTGGCATTAGGCATCATATTAGGTAGCTTACCTCTCTGCCGTGCTAAAGAGTACTCGCAGATCCTAAGCTAGCCTAAATTGACCAACCACCTTGTTATTTCCTGCGAAATTATCATAACCTATACTGGTGAATTGCATACCCATGTCTTATCTAAGTTGTTCTTCCAGAACCCTATGCTGGTAAGTTGCAGATATGATACCAACCACAAAGTCCCGCCTGATAAAATTAAAGGACATGAGAAGGAATGCTTCCTGAGGCAAAATGGCTACTCCAAGGATGATCAGCTTCTACCAGATCCGTTGGACTTGGAATCTAACACACTTGTTAAACTCAGTAAATATTTATAACATTACTATTATTTATTGTATTATTGATGAATTATATTAATATTGTATCATTTATCCACAGAGAAAGAAGATATTGAGCAAATCATTGCTAATGCTTCAAGATCAGATTGTTTATTCAAAAAAGGTATGCTACACAACATAAGTAACTTCCATAAATAGATATGGATTCTTCTTCATCAACATACAAGCAATATTAAATCTGTTATGCTCCTTTTCAGTTTATAGGAAAATAGTTCTACCGTCAGAACCAACTCCACCATTTTGTATTGTATCCTTTATAATGTGTAGTATGTGTAGTGCCCAGAAAGAGATGGCGGGATGAGCTGGACTTCTTCTCAAAGGATTGGCCCGCAATCGCAGTTGACCGGGAAAAGTGGAAAGAGGGAAGGGAGGTCTTTGCCCTGCAGTGGGACAACACAGCCTTATAATATAATATAATATATGTGTAATGTCTAGGTGTAATTGAAGTCTGGATTAATTCAAAGTTTTTGTATTATGAGATTTAACCTTAGTCATAACATAATTCTCAATTAATTTCATCAATTAATTAAGCAGTATGAAACCTTGATAATTCGTGTCCTTCACCAATCCTCACTTTTGAAAAGTTCATGAAAATCAATTTTGAAAACGCCAAAAAATTGTCAAGAAATAGTCATAAATAGTCACCAAGGTTAAAAAAAATAGTTGCATTATGGTTCCGAAGATACAGCTATAAGTTGGTGAGGATTGTGGGGTGAACGTCTCCACACAATCCTCACCTCAGTGCAAGCAAACGGCCGAGAGTATCGACTTGGTTTCAATTCCAAAAAATAGTCAAGAAATAGTCATAACGCTATGCCAAATCTCGAAAATAGTCATTAAGGGATTCCAAAGATATAAAGGGGTCTTGGTGAGGATTACGTGGAGAGCCTTTCTGGCCACAATCCTCACCTGATTACCGCGGAACGCCTAGATTTTTGAATTTAAATTTGGTGTCAAAAAATAGTCAATAAATAGTTGTCTCGAACCATGATAATTTCGACTTGGTTTACTATGAAGAAGTATGTTAAACTTCCATGTCAACTTCTACATACATTTTGTTTTGGTACAGTCGCAAACAGTAAAATTGTAAATCTATTTTAATAGTATTGTATATTAATTTAAAACAGTAATACAATATTGTAGTTACTTACGTATAATTTTTTTTCGCTTAGTAGCAAGTCACCAGATTCTCAACTCACCAGATTCTCAACTAACCAGATTCGCAACTCACCAGATTCGCAACTCATCAGATAATGTACTATCGAACAAAGAAATTATACAACTTTCAAATTAATATAATAGCCCGGGGAAGTTACGCCGAATTTTAGGCTAACTTTGCATTAGCGATTTTTTTCATTTAACGTGTAGGGTATGGACAAGGGAGTATGTTAAACTGTATACCGCGAAAAGTTTACCCGCGTGTACGTTTTTTTTTAAGAAAACATCTAATTTCAATTTTACGTAGTAGGTAAAAATATTAACAGACATGTTTGTATGGAGTGTTTGTCGAAGAGATTAGGTATCACAAGTAGGTAAAAAAAATACATTTTCATCCACAGATATTAACGTAAAAATAAAAAAGTTTTTTTTTTTTTGTACTTTAAGGAAAAATATTAACAGCAGTTTTTTTGCATTAAATTACGTAATTAAATATTTTAATACGCTATTTAACAAAATTAAACATATTGTACTAGCGCAAGATATTAATAAAAGTTTTTTTGCAATAACGGTTCAGGCAAAAATGTTACAGTTAAATTTGGTCTAACTTTTATATAAAGGCTCTATCTGCTGTTAATATTTTTGCTTGAAGTACAATTAAATAAAATCGTAATTTTATTTTTATTTAAATTTCCGTGGAGGTAAATGTTAAATTCTGAAATAATATAATATATATAATATAATGTATATATATAATATAAGAAGTATTGTGACACTGACGTATTATATTTTCTAAAAGTTTAGTTTGCGAGTGGTTTGCGATCTTTGCTTAAATAGTTATCGATATTTGCGATTCAAAATTAACATGGCTGAGATCGGTGTAAAATTTATAAAGAGTCAAAGAGGTAACATGGTTTTATTGTATGAGGGCTATAAGTATAATTTCAATGTAAAAAACAAATCGGGAACCACTAATTGGAGATGTTGCAATAAAAAAGAATGCAATACCTCAATTACCTTGAACGCTAATAATACCATTGTAAGAGAAGGAAGACATTTGTGTACCCCAGACCAGATCCGAAATTTAGTTGATGCTGCAATGGACGAATGCAAGAATGCAGTATGTGTCAATTTAAATACTGTGCCAAAAATATTCGAAGAACATTTTTATAACAATGTGGCTAATAATGAAATGGCTGTGCATGAGATTCCTCCGTTTCTTTCTAAGAAGGATACTTTATATAGGGCACGAGCAAAATATTTGAAAGTAGGTCGTGGTGTGATATCTAATACTAAGGATGTAAAATTACTGGAGCACATTGTTAAAGATTTCTTTTTATTTGACGACGGCGATGAAAATAAAATAATTATTATTAGTACTCAATTGGCAAAACAAAAGTTGAAAACTGTTACTACATGCTACGGGGATGGCACTTTCCGAGCGGCACCTAAGCCGTTCTATCAAATTTATACAGTACATGCGGACTTATCACACAATGAAAATGCTGTTGGTTTTGTGCCTCTAGTTTACGCATTTCTTCCTGACAAATGCCAAAATACATACTATCGTTTTTTTCGGGTACTAAAGGAACAATTTGGCATGAACATAAAAACATACAAATGTGATTATGAAATTGCAGCGATGCAAGCGGTGAAAGAAGTGTTTTCTGATGCATTAGTAAAGGGATGCTATTATCATTTTCAGAATGCCAATTGGAGAATGAGCAAAAAAATTGGTTTGAGCGATACTCGCGAAGGTAAAAAAATTACGCATCTTTGCACTTTATTACCTTTACTACCACCATTAATAATTCCTGAAGCATATTTAGGCATTTGTGAAATAGCACCACAAACTGAATCTTTTATGAAATTCAAGAACTATTTAGATAATCAATGGATCATAAAAGTAACCAGTGAAGTTTTTAGTTGTTATCGAGAAAAGAATAGGACCACTAACGCCATCGAAGGGTGGCATAGACGCTTAAACACAAAAATAACAACTAAACCATCATTGTTTAAATGTATTTTAATTTTGAAAAAAGAAGCAAATGTCCAAGATATCAAAATTAAAAAAACCGCTTTGCATTTTAAGGAAAACCAAAGAAGTATTAAATTATTACAAAAAGATGAAAGAATTAAGAACATTATTTCGGATTGCTTAAATAGTAAAATTAGTGTAAGTGATTGTATGACGCATATAGCTACTTTGAGTTACCATACCTTCTGAATCATTATTATTATAGTTATAAAATCCGAGACCCTTCATGTTGGTGGTCGAACTAAAGGTATCCAATTGACGTCGCGAATATAATAGAATGTCCGTATTATTTTGGTTTTGTTTCGTTTTTTTTTTTGTGAATAAAGTATTCTTTTGTTTCTGGCAGCTCTGCTTCTGGCATTTTGTGGCAGAATAATTCAGTGTAGTTAACTTATTTCACCTGGGTTAAAAATAACTTAGTGCATTAATCCAGGTTTACTTTTAGTATAGGTACTTAATGCACCTAGGTGAATAATATTTACGAAAAGTATTGTTAATGCACCTAGGTGAAAGAAGTAAACTACATAATATATTAAGAATTCCGTATTATTTCGGTTTTGTTTCGGATTACCTACTTATTTTTTTTTTTTTGGTCAGTAAAGTACCTATTCTGTTATTTTATGTGATTTTGTGTTTCATTGTACATTTGGTGAGTTGCGAATCTGGTGAGTTGTGAATCTGGTTAGTTGAGAATCTGGTGAGTTGAGAATCTGGTGACTTGCTACTAAGTGTTTTTTTTCTGTCAAAGTTTTATAAATACCTACCTAGCTGTACATAATATTCCTGTTGGCTTTATGAGACCAAATAAATGTCTTTATTTCAGATAAATTTGATTGTAGTATGAGTAATTAAGACTATCTATCTACTTATACGAATATATTATGTACAGTTAGGTAGGTATTTATTAAACTTTGGTTGGTGGGTGTGTTAGTGGTAGGTTGGTGGGTAGGTTGGTTGGTGGGTAGGTTCGTGGGTAGGATGGTGCATAGGTTGGTTGGTGGGTAGGTTCGTTGGTGGGTAGGTTGGTGGTAGGTTGGTTGGTGTGGTGGGCGGGTTGGTGGGTAGGTTGGTTAGTGGGTAGGTTGGTGGTAGGTAGGTTTGTCGGTAGGTTGCTGTTAGGTTGGTTGGTGGGTAGGTTGGTGGATAGGTTAGTTGGTGGGTAGGTTGGTGAATAGGTTGGTTGGTGGGTAGGTTGGTAGGTACAAACTAACCCAAACATAAGGAGGCTATCTTGGTTAATTGAAGATATCGTATGCCGAGCTTAATACCAGCTCCATCATCAGATCCTGGACTACACTCTGGGATAACGTACTTACTTGTCAAAACAATTCCAAATGGCTTAATACCAGCTCCATCATCAGATCCTGGACTACACTCTGGGATAACGTACTTACTTGTCAAAACAATTCCAAATGGCCGAAACAAAACAAGCCTATCTTGTTTGGTAGTCCGTAGTTAGTTGTTAGGTACTCCTCAACTAAATAAGATAGCGTCGTTGAGTTTGAACTCGTTGGTTTTGTCTTGACAAGAACTATATCCCAAGATGGTGTCCAGGGTCTGATGATGGAGCAGGAAAGTGGCTATCGAAACTCCTCAATCAAATAAGATAGCACCATCGTATTTCATTGGTTATGTATTGAGAAGTGCTTTTACATTAGGTGGTGTCCAGGGTCTTTTCGGGCATTATCCCAGAGTGTAGTCCAGGATCTGATGATGGAGCTGGTATTAAGCTCGCCATACGATATCCTCAATTAAACAAGATAGCCTCCTTTTTTTTGGGTTAGTTTGTACCTACCAACCTACCCACCAACCAACCTACCCACCAACCAACCAACCAACCTACCCACCAACCTACCTACCACCAACCTACCCACCAATCAACCTACTCACCAACCTACCACCAACCTACCCACCAACCAACCTATCCATCAACCTACCCACCAACCAACTAACCAATCTACCCAGCAACCTACCTACCTCCAACCTACCCACCAATCAACCTACTCACCAACCTACCACCAACCTACCCACCAACCTAACCTAACCTACCCACCAACCAACCTACCCACCAACCAACCTACCAACCAACCTACCCACCAACCAACCTACCCACCAACCTACCCACCATACTGCCCACCAACCTACCTACCAACCTATCCACCAACCAACCTACATACCAACCTGCCTACCCACCTACATACCTACCCACCTATCCACCAACCTACCTTCCAATTAAGCTACCACCAACCCACCCACCAACCAACCCACCAACCTACCCAGCAACCTACCCACCAACCTACTCACCAACCAACCTAATCACCAACCTACCTACATACCCATCTACCTACCCACCAACCAAGGTACTACCAACCCACCCACCAACCAAAGTTTAATAAATACCTACCAAGCTGTACATAAAATATAAGTAGATAGATAGTCTTAATTACTCATACTACAATCAAATTTATCTGAAATAAAGGCATTTATTTGGTCTCATAAAGCCAACCGGAAAAATTGGAGGAATATTATGTACAGCTAGGTAGGTATTTATCAAACTTTGACAGAAAAAAATTTATACGTAAGTAAGTACAATATTTTATTACTGTTTTAAATAAACACAACACTACACACAACAACACAATACTATTAAAATAGATTCACAATTTTACTGTTCGCGACTGTACCAAAACAAAATGTATGTAGAAGTTGACGTGGAAGTTTAACATACTTCTTCATAGTAAACCAAGTCGAAATTATCATGGTTCGAGACGACTATTTATTGACTATTTTTTGACACCAAATTCAAATTCAAAAACCTAGGCGTTCCGCGGTAATCAGGTGAGGATTGTGGCGAGAAAGGCTCTCCACGTAATCCTCACCAAGACCCCTTTATATCTCGGGAATCCCTTAATGACTATTTTCGAGATTTGTCATAGCGTTATGACTATCTCTTGACTATTTTTTGGAATTGAAACCAAGTCGGTACTCCCAGCCGTTTTCTTGCACTGAGGTGAGGATTGTGTGGAGACGTTCACCCCACAATCCTCACCAACTTATAGCTGTATCTTCGGAACCATAATGCAACTATTTTTTAACCTTGGTGACTATTTATGACTATTTCTTGAAAATTTTTTGGCGTTTTCAAAATTGATTTACATGAACTTTTCAAAAGTGAGGATTGTGGGGTGAAAGACACGATAATTCAAGTATTTGTGAACAGTCTAGTTCAACAAATTGCGCCCAGTGATAAAAATTACACTGTTTAACCAATCCTACAGCGTGAATTGTTTTGTATTAACACATCTATAACAAATGAGTTTCCTCAACCAAGGCGTGGGTAGTCACGAAGCAGAGCCGCTGTCACTAGAGCTTCTTCAGGTCTCGTACTCTGCCGACGAGCGCCGAGCGATACATGACGCCGTGGTCAGTGCCGTGCCCTCCTGCCATGACCTCACAGACTTAGCTTTACTCAGGTCAGTGTTCATTATGGAACATAGTAAATCCATACCATCCAATACTATGTCTGTTTGTATGTTACCATTTCACGCCTTAAGAGCGTTCATTCTAAAGTTGACAATGTCGCAAATAGCTGTCAAATATTTACCTGTTTCGATGGCAATATTACTAATTAAAGCACTGAATTTGATGTTGTTTTAGGTGTAAAAAAGGCATTTGGAAAGTTACTTAATACTTTTTTTACTTCTAAAACTAAATATTCGGTGTTACGATATTAATTATTGCATTTCATAATATTTAGTGTTTAGTTCACTAGTTAGCCATATTTCATATTTCCATACAATAATATTGCAAAATTAATAAAATAGCGAAATATTTGACATCTATTTGTGGCCCTTTCAGAATGCATGCTTTTAACTAAATTTGGCGCACATGTAGACTATGACCTGTTTTAAGACATAGGATACTTTTTATGCCGGCAGTACTTACTTCCCCGTGGGATAATTTCCGACCACCACGCGGGTGAAGCCGCTGGCAAAAGCTAGTGTGGAATAATTCTTCATGATCACCATCTCAATGTCTTCCGTTTCACAGTGGTGCTGATGACAAGAGCTCGCAGGTAATCCTGTCGCGCCAGGAGATCCTGTTGGAGCTGCGCAACATGCGCCGGCGCCGCACCAAGTATCGAGTGGCCGCCAAGTCGCGCAACTACTCAGATGTTCTTCGCGACGTCATCAGGACTCAGGTAAGAGATTGCGCTCTAGAAAGGTCGACAATTTACTACTTTATTGATAGTTGTAACTGTAGAGTAGAAAATTACAGATAACTCCAAACAAAATTCGTTATCAATACCATGACTATGTCAGACATGCGTTTTACTTTAAACAATTTAGAAGTGCTGACGCTCCTGTGTGTCTCGTAACAGTTGTTCAAACAAATAGACGAAGTACATATCGTCTATTTGTTTGAACAACTGTTACACTTTGCCTTTCACGGTTCAATAAGTTCGATTATAATACATACAACTGTAAGGTTGCATCAAGAACATTGTTATGATTAATTTAAATAAATTATTTTAACAGATGGAATACTACAATGATGGTAAAAGCGGGACTGAACCAAAAGAAACTGTGGATAGGGACAATAATCAAAGAGATACACACAATGATAGAAGATATTCTAGACCAGCGTCCAAAGAAGATAGAAGTAGATATGATGGAAAGATTGTGCCTAAGCCAATAAAAATAAAAATAGAAACAGAAGATTCTACACACAGAAGTAGAGATTATAGTAGAGAAAGATCAGATAGAGCGTATAGACATGAAATCGGAAATAGAGATAGACGTGACAAAGATAATGACAGACGCGGACGTGATGACAGATCTAGAGAAAGAAGAAATGACGACGATCTAGAAAGAATAAAATGGTACGGAGAGCATTCTAGACGACATGATAACGAAACTAGAGAAAGTCGATACTATTATGAAGAAAGCGGGAGAAAAGAAAATGATCAAGACAAAGAATATAGGTCAGATAAAAGATCAAAAAGAAGTCATAGACACAAAGACTATGATCCTGAGCATCAGGTGAAGAAAGAACCGGGGCTAGATGACGAGCCAAACAACCTCTATGGAGATACATCAAGAGAAAGAAGATACGATGATAAAAGAGATAAATCTCACAAACATAAAGACAAAAAAGAAAGACGAAGGGATAGAGAAAGATCTAAGGAAAGAAGGCGAGATAAAAGATATGAAGAGGGACCTAGAGAAAGGATATACACTAAGCAAGAAAGAGAAGACAGCGTTACAAGAGATGATACTATTAACTATGAGAAAGAGAAGGCAGATAGAAAACGAAAGAGTAAAAGTAAAAGACACGATAGGTCAAACAGAGATGGAAACTATGATGGTCACAGTTTAGAAATCAAACAAGAAAACTATGATAGATACTATGATGAACCTTCCGAAGAGATTTACGATCCTAATAAGAAAATTAAAGTGGAAAAATAAAAAAAGATATTTTATTAACATGAGGCTTCTTTCTTATTTCAAACTACCTTTAGCTGACGTTTTTTAATAACGACGTTTCTTAATTCACTGCTGAACATAAGGCTATCCTAAAACATGTCATATTATGATTATTCTTCGCGAGTGAGTGCCTAATAAAAGACTCGCGTTAATCGAATACGGAAATCACGCGCAGGTTCAATTTGTTTCGTATCTACGTAGATATAGAATAGCGCATTATTCATGCCAATTTTAATATCCTCTGTTTTATGTCCAGCTTCCTAATCGTCGTACGTTCAGCGACCAATATTCTTTATGGATCTATCAATCTGACCACACCGCATTAAATGGTCAAAACCACAAAATAAAGATCATAGTATCGCTCGATGAAGGACAAATATGGAAGTTCATTACTCTCTCAAAATATACTTTATATTTCCACTAAAATTAGCGGCATACTGTCTGAGTGAGATCTTGTCTCGCCAAGTGCAGCGGACCGGAGATTAGCGAAAATAATAACATAAAGAATACGCCACGGGTTGAGGAGCACGCTTTAAATTATGTAGGTAGGTATAATACCTAACATTTATATATCATACTCATGTCCGTTAGGACTGGAGATAGAGAGAACATTATGAATCCTAATTATGTAGCCTTATAGCCATCGTATCTACCTAATGTGATTTCAGGAAAATATCGCTAACAAAGCCAGTCACAGATAAAGTCAGTCTTCCTTACATGGCAAGCATTGCACTCTCTCAAGTTTTTCTTTCACAATCACACAACCAAGGAATTTACGGCAAAAATAAAGTAGAAACAACGCCCGTACGAATGAATGAACGAGAAAGTTAATCGATGATGCAGATATTTGTGATTTCTGATCGATCGCGATCAATATGTATCAGTTCTCTGCATCTCGCAACAATTAACATTAACTTATAAAAAGCTGATTCAATTACCTGCAGTTGAGTGTCGGAAACACTTTGTCTCAATTATGTAATTATCGTGGAATACTCTAAAAAAAAAAAAAAACTTTTGCGAATTTTCGCGATTTCTGCAACCAAACATACAATACCTACCTATTTGTACCGATATAGCTCGGAATGAAATGACATTGTTTATGAATCTGGAAATAGGACATTGGTTTTACTTTCACGTCATATATAAAAAAAAGCTAGATATAGTCGACGTTGCTTTTCTGACTACCCCTGAGCAGACATGGCGAAACCAACTCAGTCTCTTTTAAAGTCACATCATGTGAGGGCCATGTAGATTAGTGTCTGAAACGGTTTTTTGAGGAAAGAACCGCTCAGATTTGAGTGGACCTGTCCAGTCAGTGCAAGCATTTCTTAGTAATCGTGTAGCTCAACTCAGGCTGTGGGATATGTTGTGACTCCAACGCTGCCCAGAATCTTCAATGTAAAGCAAATGGTGTCCAGAGAGCCGACGTGAGGTAGGTACCTATCTACTTACCTACTGTGGTCAGAGTCAGTTAAATACGTACCTACCTAACATACACAGGAAAAGGTAACCAAAAAGTAATGACAACACGTTACAAGTTTTAAGAATCTTCAAGAACTTTAAGTAGGTTAGGCATCTATGTATTAAAATCCACTAAGGCCTAGCCCGCACTCTGCGAATTTTATTCGCGCCGTTTATATTCAGTGTACGGCATTGCAACGAGAACGAATTTTAAATCGCCAGTGCGTGTAGATTCATAATATACCAACAGAATTGTGATACAAAATTTACGCGGTTTTTAATCGCAGTGAGGGCTAGGCCTAAACAGAACATGAATTTAATGAAAAGCACTATACGTTAATATGGAAATTTGGAAATTCATAAACCTACGCTTGACCGCTCAAAAGAACCATGAAACTATGACTCAAGACTTCTCAAAAGAGCTGCGCATACGCTTGTGATTCAGCTAATAAATAGTAGATTAATTAACACAGAAGAAAAAATCAACTGTACCGGGTGTTGTGGTCGTGCGGTGGCACTTGGGAGAGGTCTTTGTTCAACATTGAAAAACAAGTTGCAGTTAAAAATAAAAATATTGGCGAGTCGCATGGTGTCTGGTAGTCTGTGGTAGGTACTCCATCGTGGTCTGGTAGTCTGTGGTAGGTACTCCATCGTGGTCTGGTAGTCTGTGGTAGGTACTCCATCGTGGTCTGGAACTGTCTTAGTTTACTTAATCCTTGCCTGTTCCTAATTACGTATGCTAGGATTGGTTTTTACTCCATCAAGATGGGAGTGGTGGATGCATTTTACTTGATTGCCTCCAGTAGGTAACTTTTTAGTCTTTGTCGGCAATAATTTTTCTCCACCCTGTTATTTTGCGAGACTGATAAAAAGTATAATACCAGAGTATTTTCAAGTAGCCGGTGGAATGGGTCCGTGTACGCAATGGGAGTGTGACGAGCGGCCGAGATGCTCACGCGTCGCTGTCACGGACGATATCGTGTTACTCACAGAATTCATTAGCTACATCTAAGTAGGCATCTGCATTAATATTTATATGTGATCTGGGAGCAAAAGAAATAGATGTCTTTCAAGTTATTTTAAAGATAAGATTGATTGATCTGTGGAATGATAGGGTAGTTTTACAAGAAGTTGAGGATGACCACACGTCAGTCACCCAGCGTGATACCAGGACAGGCTTCAGCTTGGCTAGAAGAAATGGTTGGCTTGGCTTGATTGTATGTAAACGGGAAGCCGCCTTTGGTATAAAACCAGAAATACATAAAACAAGTGAATTCTGCCTGATGCTGCAAGTGCTGTTTTGATTTACCTACATAGGTAATTTAAATTGAATGGGACATATTTTAATTAGATACGATTTCTTCTGAAAATGCAAGTAGGCACACCGCACAGCTTACCAAAGTATCTTATATTCTTATCAACCATTCGCTACCATCTTGCTAGTGGGTAAGTTAAATCTAAGTTAGGTAAGTTGAATTTTAGCCCAAAACCTGTCAACGACCATCACCATTTAGACTTGATAAAAGCCTAAGGGCTCCCAAAACTGTATTTGATATGCTATTTACGGAAAATTCAGTAACAATCTAATTTAAATCTCTATAGCTTCACAAGTATCTTCTTTTCTCGTTTTAGATTTTACACTTAGTATACTCGTAATTGCAGTAATAACTACAAAAACGATAACTATTTACCTAATAGGCGCAGTAAATCGTTCTCATGCGGGGCAGATCGATATACGATAACAGTTAATTAAAAGCGAACGTCTTCATTAGCCCACTTATGAGCCAATCAGTAGGTACCTACTACCTACTGCTGGCCTGCAGCACAATGATAGAAACCAGTGTACCATTCGATACAAAGGATTTAGAAATCTTCGTGTCAATTCAACAAACAGACAGACCGCGGTATTGATCGGCTAATTAACTGTTTATATTGGCTTTGATGCGTTTATAGTTCAGTAGCTGGCAGTTTTGAAGTACCTAGTGACTGTTTTATTGTGGAAATTGATCTAGAGGTATTAACTAGTTATTAGCATAAGGCGAAGATTGCAATTTTTGCCTTGTGAGAAAATACACTCTACTTATATGCGCCTATTTGATTATTGCTGATCCTGAAGTGTTCCAATACAGGACAAAGGCCAACTTCATTCTGTTTGTCTCCCAAGGTCCTGAGTTTTTGGAAGAATTAAAGCTCATTCCGCGATCCCTAACATTTGTGTATCCTGAAATTTGTGTATATGCAGAATCAAGGTTCTCAAGAGGAAACGCTGATCAAATGGCTCCTGTATATCAAAAGCTAATTTTAGCCGACTAGTCCCACCTACATCGTTACAAGGCTGCCTAAGTACGGGGCCAATATCCTTTTCCGAGTGATATTCAACTACGAACCGGTTAAAAGGAAATAATTACCTACACACAACAAAACTAAAGTCGGAAGCCCCCTGCAGCCTATTCCGTAAACTGTTTTACATAAATTATCGTTTTTGACGGACATTTTATATAAAACAAAATATGGCTATGTGTAGGACAATTTCCTAAAAGTAAGTAACTGACGTATTTCCTCCTAAGTAATAGTTCTATAATTGTCCAATATTGTTGTTTCGAAACCAATCATTTTAATTTCAGTCGGGTTGTAGAAGTCACATGGCAGCTGGTAAAATTTTAGCTGAATCTGATAATACTGAGTTCACTAGATGTCAAAATAGGTCAGAACGATGTGGAAATTGAATTTCCTCACTGAGGTACTCCAATGCAATGTTTATTGAAATAACTTTCTCCTCGGAACTCCCTACGGAGTTTCTGCTTTTCAATGAATATCTCCAACAAGATTATTATACTCTATTTAAATAAGTTATGTATCTTGTTATTTCCA
Source organism: Agrochola macilenta (assembly GCA_916701695.1). NCBI lineage: Eukaryota > Metazoa > Arthropoda > Insecta > Lepidoptera > Noctuidae > Agrochola > Agrochola macilenta. Next base: position 22,351,838 of record OU753561.1, on the reverse strand, counting down.
ATGACTCACGCCGTGACAATGATTTGTGGTGTAATTTCACGCGTTCTGAGCACTAAGCGACAAGCGTTACTTATTATATATCTTCAGATACAATGTGCTGCGACTATTCAGTAAACTTGATTCATGTCCATGAATTTCATGTTAAACCTATTATTGCCTTTATTAGATGTAATTACTGTTCAGAGCACCAATAAGTTTTGGTCTTAGCTGTAACTACCTATTTATTATTATTAGATCTTAATCATGATTCATAAAATAAATTGTGGTTTTGTAACCTTGGTCTACTAAGGTCTCAAGATTGTTTGAATTTAGATAAATTAGATACCTACTTGCTGTTATTCTTTGAATGTGCATTTGTAGAAATTTACCAGAAAAGCATGTGGTTCATGATTGTGTTCAATCATGTTGAGTGACCACGATAATTTATCGTAATTGAGAGTAAAATGAGAGCTTTGTATCTGCGAAAGGTTTTACAGATTTCAGATTCTTGTATTGAGCTAAACATATTGCTAGATGGCACAAAGTGATTCCAGTGTGTAAATGAGTAATTATAAACTAAACTTATAAAATAACTCTTACATTCTTCTTTGATGTATATGTATTGGCGTGCGATTTTATTTTCAAATTCAGGAACAGGAACGGAAGACAGGTAAAAGAGGGTGAAGGGCGACGGCGCGCGAAGAAACATGCGGCGCACGCGCAGCGAAGCAACACGCGGGACTGGCCCTGCGGGGTCACATTGTAGGCTAGGAGATAGGGTGCATAAAGAGATATCTTTTGATAAGACTTATTTTTACCTAGCTTTATTCCCGCGGCTTGAGCTGCGTGGATTTCGGAAAATATCCCACAGGAACGTACTACCGGGATTAAAAGTATCGTATGTGTTAATCCAGGTTATAAACTCTGTGCCAAATTTCATGCAAATCCGTTTAGCCGTTTTTGCTCCAATCCGGAACATACAACCTGACAAACGGACAAAAATTCTTCGTTAGGTACTATTTTATTATACGTATAGAAGTGGACTAATAGGACCCTATCCCAATGTTAGACAATTATTTCAGATGCAGATGGAAACGAACATTTAAAATTGGGCATTGTAGATTTTGATTTCTAATAGAGTTACCTCGTACTTCAAAGTTTGTTCAATGAAAGCAAAACAAAGAACATATCAATAGTGTCTTCTACAATATGAGGTCCCTATCTCCCCGCGAATGATGGAGCGAGGTGCCCCCATGGCCCCTACGGCCTACAGGCCGCCAGTCGCGCCGCGTCCGTGCGCCGTAGCTTACGCCTTGTCCGACTGACTACATACTTACGGTCCGTAGTTCGTAGTACATCGCAATTGTTCGGCGACTCGGTAAATTTTGTTGACTTACATTGTTTGTGTTTTTGTGTGTGACAATGTGTGTGTTTGTGTTTACCTCTCATTGAACACGGATTGGGTTTCCATTCGGATTTTTTTTGGTGAGTTTTTTTTCTATTGTAAATTAAATTTGAAAGTTGTTTTGATTTTTTAAATTGTTCTTGAATTTAAATACTAATTGAATATATTTAAAAATAATGATCATTATAAGGTGTTTACGTATTGTATGTTCAGCAAAGTTAATAGTCACTAACCACAAGAAAAGAAGAAGAAGTAATAGATAGAACAGAAAAGAAATTGGGGCTCTCCGCCTAGATAGGTACTTCCCTTTTGAGCGTAGTGAGAATATTTACACTTATGGTTCCTGATTCCTATTAATAATAAATCCTACAGCTATAAAACTCCTAAAGCAATTTATTTTAAAAGCAATCTTCCGACCTAACGAACTGACATAGTCGAGGAGTTTCGTCGATATTAATTGAGTAACGGTCATCGAAACGATCGACATTAATATTATACAAGTTTATTTTATTAGGTATACATTTTACTGAGAGATGTTTAATACATAATACGCCTTTTCGTATGGGTTTAAGTAATGAAAAGGTGCTAGGTACGACAGTATTCTTTTAATACGATTAAGTAATTATTATTGCGGTCGGACCAAGTGTGCAACTTTGTATAGACCAGACAGAGTTGGTTGACTGATGAATTGTCGTTAAATGGCAATAGTCTGGGTTCCTAAATATAGGTATCGTAATACAATGCCTACTTCTTTCTCCTCCTTATGGAGAAATCCGTAATGATGCTACGAGGCCAACAACTTTTTTGATATCGTAGTATCATTAGGCCCTTTTTTATTAAGAAGCCAGACATCCCGCTACTGGTGACCTTACTGCAAATCCCAACAGGTCCACCACATCTGGGAATCAAAACCAGGAAACCGTTTCGTACCCGCCTCGACATACAGCTTAGTTGCCTATCGTGAAGAAATGGGACATAGTTAGTTACTAAAAGTTTGCACAACAGTTCAACAGGATAGGATTTCATGTCTCACGACCTCTCGACCGCCAGCAACGCTTGAGCTGTTGGGATACTGTTTCAACAACACGGTGCCATTGTTTAGCACCAATTTAATGTAAACTAAGGTTGCCATGTGGCTAACGGTGAAGGTAAACATCGTGTGGAAACCGGCATGTCCAAGATCCAAAAATATCGGAGACATGTGACATCTACCAACCTGCACTCGGCCCGCGTGGTGAATTAAGGCCCACTCCCTCTCACAGAGAAGAGGCCTGAATAAAGCTGTTTTTCAGCAGTGGGAACTTTATAGGTTGATTATGCTTACGGGACCTGTAATTGTAGTTAATTACGAGTACGTGTATTTGATAGTATCCGAGGTCATCATCATCTCAATTTCAAAGAGAACAAAAGTTATTAAGCACATTTCTTTAAAAAAGTTCCTCCTTTTTTTCTTTATCTTCAAATTGAATTTCGAAGAGCCTCTACCTGATACTGACTGACTCATGGTAACGTTTGCTGTCACCTACGCTACCACCCTTGTTGACTAGCGATTCTTTCATCAGCTTATAGCTCAAGTTCAAACCAAAATAACTGTAAATTGAAACGAAACTTTTTATCCCTAAATATTTAACCGTTAATACATCTATCTCTGTCAACCACACTCTTACCATAACCGGAAAATTTTATGTTTTCTTTACTAAAAGTGTTTATTGGGCAGTGTGGGATCGGCCCGGCACAGTTTGTACTACAAATATGCATAACACCTCCATTTTAGTGATCATAGGAAAGATAAATAGATATTAGGTACTTGAGTATGATCATAAGTGGCCTATTAGAGTGTTGACACTAGTCGTCAAACGTCTGAGCAGCTTCCGGATTTTGAGATTATTGATGGCTCCACTAGAACTCAGCTTCAGTTATAGGGACACACAATCCTATTCTAGAAAGCAACTGTAAATATCTTTTTGTCAGCCTTCATACAGATAATTGAGGTTGCAAGCTGAAAAATAAAATGATTTAAATGGACTCTTTAAATGAAAGGAACGCGTTGAATAAACAGAAAACACTTGAACATACATAAAACATGTGAACCGGAACAATTTTTAATGTTATACCCCTAACTTATCACTATCAGCTTTGTAAAATATGTTCTTGGATCGAACGCGGACGACGGACGGACGGGACGTGAACATAGCTAATAAGTATTTTAATTGATAATGCACTTGTTTTTTGTCCGTCTTGTGACATCGTTTTTTGACGAGTTCTTAATAACTGTGAAGTTTTGTAATGAAAGTAGGTAATGCACCGGTGAACGGGATAATTATAAGGAAAACTGAAACAGAGCAACATCCGATCTTCGTGAAAAAATGTTAATGTATATATTTGTCATGTTTATAGTTTAGGAAGAGCCATATCTTCTCTAACTTGCTTATGCAAAACCAAAAACACGGAATGTCGTTAAAATGTGTGTACATTAGGTACGTACATGATGGATGACAGGTCATGTGGTCATGCACCATAAACTCGTTTCTCCCAGTTATTAGCTATTACATTGTTATGCTAATAAACCCGTTCGGAGAGATAAATGCAGATAATAAATGCAAGAACATTATTTAATAAAATACATGTTTCTGTAACTTATGTGCTGTGGAGGAATATTTATTACATTGTTGTAATAAAAGATGCGAGCTTTCTTATATCTATGGTAGAGACAGTATGATTAACGAAGTACGAGTTCAAATACCAGCTTAGTCAATTGGATTATTGAGTTTGTGGTGCTACTAGACACTGTTTAGTTTGTGGTGCTACTAGACACTGTTTAGTTTGTGGTGCTACTAGACACTGTTTAGTTTGTGGAGTTACTAGAAACTGTTTAGTTTGTGGTGCTACTAGACACTGTTTAGTTTGTGGTGCTACTAGACACTGTTTAGTTTGTGGTGCTACTAGACACTGTTTAGTTTGTGGTGCTACTAGACACTGTTTAGTTTTTGGTGCTACTAGACACTGTTTAGTTTGTGGTGCTACTAGACACTGTTTAGTTTGTGGTGCTACTAGACACTGTTTAGTTTGTTGTGCTACTAGACACTGTTTAGTTTGTGGTGCTACTAGACACTGTTTAGTTTGTGGTGCTACTAGACACTGTTTAGTTTGTGGTGCTACTAGACACTGTTTAGTTTGTGGTGCTACTAGACACTGTTTAGTTTGTGGTGCTACTAGAAACTGTTTAGTTTGTGGTGCTACTAGACACTGTTTAGTTTGTGGTGCTACTAGACACTGTTTAGTTTGTGGTGCTACTAGACACTGTTTAGTTTGTGGTGCTACTAGACACTGTTTAGTTTGTGGAGCTACTAGACACTGTTTAGTTTGTGGTGCTACTAGACACTGTTTAGTTTGTGGTGCTACTAGACACTGTTTAGTTTGTGGAGCTACTAGACACTGTTTAGTTTGTGGTGCTACTAGACACTGTTTAGTTTGTGGTGCTACTAGACACTGTTTAGTTTGTGGTGCTACTAGACACTGTTTAGTTTGTGGAGCTACTAGAAACTGTTTAGTTTGTGGTGCTACTAGACACTGTTTAGTTTGTGGAGTTACTAGAAACTGTTTAGTTTGTGGTGCTACTAGACACTGTTTAGTTTGTGGTGCTACTAGACACTGTTTAGTTTGTGGTGCTACTAGACACTGTTTAGTTTGTGGTGCTACTAGACACTGTTTAGTTTGTGGTGCTACTAGACACTGTTTAGTTTGTGGTGCTACTAGACACTGTTTAGTTTGTGGTGCTACTAGACACTGTTTAGTTTGTGGTGCTACTAGACACTGTTTAGTTTGTGGTGCTACTAGACACTGTTTAGTTTGTGGTGCTACTAGACACTGTTTAGTTTGTGGTGCTACTAGAAACTGTTTAGTTTGTGGTGCTACTAGAAACTGTTTAGTTTGTGGAGTTACTAGAAACTGTTTAGTTTGTGGTGCTACTAGACACTGTTTAGTTTGTGGAGTTACTAGAAACTGTTTAGTTTGTGGTGCTACTAGACACTGTTTAGTTTGTGGTGCTACTAGACACTGTTTAGTTTGTGGTGCTACTAGACACTGTTTAGTTTGTGGTGCTACTAGACACTGTTTAGTTTGTGGTGCTACTAGACACTGTTTAGTTTGTGGTGCTACTAGACACTGTTTAGTTTGTGGTGCTACTAGACACTGTTTAGTTTGTGGTGCTACTAGACACTGTTTAGTTTGTGGTGCTACTAGACACTGTTTAGTTTGTGGTGCTACTAGACACTGTTTAGTTTGTGGAGTTACTAGAAACTGTTTAGTTTGTGGTGCTACTAGACACTGTTTAGTTTGTGGTGCTACTAGACACTGTTTAGTTTGTGGTGCTACTAGACACTGTTTAGTTTGTGGAGCTACTAGACACTGTTTAGTTTGTGGTGCTACTAGACACTGTTTAGTTTGTGGTGCTACTAGACACTGTTTAGTTTGTGGTGCTACTAGACACTGTTTAGTTTGTGGTGCTACTAGACACTGTTTAGTTTGTGGTGCTACTAGACACTGTTTAGTTTGTGGAGCTACTAGAAACTGTTTAGTTTGTGGTGCTACTAGAAACTGTTTAGTTTGTGGAGTTACTAGAAACTGTTTAGTTTGTGGTGCTACTAGACACTGTTTAGTTTGTGGAGTTACTAGAAACTGTTTAGTTTGTGGTGCTACTAGACACTGTTTAGTTTGTGGTGCTACTAGACACTGTTTAGTTTGTGGTGCTACTAGACACTGTTTAGTTTGTGGTGCTACTAGACACTGTTTAGTTTGTGGTGCTACTAGACACTGTTTAGTTTGTGGTGCTACTAGACACTGTTTAGTTTGTGGTGCTACTAGACACTGTTTAGTTTGTGGTGCTACTAGACACTGTTTAGTTTGTGGTGCTACTAGACACTGTTTAGTTTGTGGTGCTACTAGACACTGTTTAGTTTGTGGTGCTACTAGACACTGTTTAGTTTGTGGAGTTACTAGAAACTGTTTAGTTTGTGGTGCTACTAGACACTGTTTAGTTTGTGGAGTTACTAGAAACTGTTTAGTTTGTGGTGCTACTAGACACTGTTTAGTTTGTGGTGCTACTAGACACTGTTTAGTTTGTGGTGCTACTAGACACTGTTTAGTTTGTGGTGCTACTAGACACTGTTTAGTTTGTGGTGCTACTAGACACTGTTTAGTTTGTGGTGCTACTAGACACTGTTTAGTTTGTGGTGCTACTAGAAACTGTTTAGTTTGTGGTGCTACTAGAAACTGTTTAGTTTGTGGTGCTACTAGACACTGTTTAGTTTGTGGTGCTACTAGACACTGTTTAGTTTGTGGTGCTACTAGACACTGTTTAGTTTGTGGTGCTACTAGACACTGTTTAGTTTGTGGTGCTACTAGAAACTGTTTAGTTTGTGGTGCTACTAGACACTGTTTAGTTTGTGGTGCTACTAGACACTGTTTAGTTTGTGGTGCTACTAGACACTGTTTAGTTTGTGGTGCTACTAGACACTGTTTAGTTTGTGGTGCTACTAGACACTGTTTAGTTTGTGGTGCTACTAGACACTGTTTAGTTTGTGGTGCTACTAGACACTGTTTAGTTTGTGGTGCTACTAGACACTGTTTAGTTTGTGGAGTTACTAGAAACTGTTTAGTTTGTGGAGCTACTAGACACTGTTTAGTGTTTTGTATATCATTCAACATAACATCATGCCTGTATTCTCTGCGAGAAAAGAATTGCGCAGAGGTGTGCAGTGCACCCACACTTCTAACATATTAGACCATAATGTACCAATATGCTTTTTCTCATAGTTGTTAATAGGTTAATAGATTATTTTACATCAGTTTAACTTAAAATTTTAGTGTTCCAATTTAATTGAATTATAAAGTGATGGCCTGAAACACAGGTTTGTATTAACCTAGATCGGACGGGTCGCTACCTAAAATAGTAATTCCGAACCATCATAATAAATATATTTTAGTTTTAGTTTATTTTTAGGTATTATAATTGTTTGGGAAGTCTTACTGTTGACTAAATGTACACTTTTTGTAAACGTTTTATTCAATAAAAATATTATTATTATTAAAAATACTATATTACTATATCAGTACATTTCCGCCTAGCTTAGTTGACAAACGAATTAGAAGTTCTACGTAATTATTGTTTACCGTTCATTGTATTATGCTAACTGCTTGGGGCAGGGTTGATATGATTTAAATCACTTGATTTAAATCAGTGATTTAAATCGCGATTAAAATCAAGTGATTTTTTTATAAAAATCAATGATTTAAATCAATATTTTTTTACTTCGACCAAATCAGCCAAAATGTGTCAAGGGACTTCCCCCGACATAAACTACGGCGCGCACACACGTGTCCAATGCTGTTTAACTACACCGTTCGGAGGTTCTCCGAAATTTAAACTCGTGAAATCGTTCGATTAGTCTTTGGCGCGGTCATTCGTGATTGATTAATGAAAGTGAATACAACAAGATATCTGGAAGGAAAAAAAGATGGTGAATGGGTTTATTTCGATGAAAAAAAGTCCACTTGCGGCAAGTTTAACAAAGCGGTGTGTGAACGTTGTAAGAAGGAATTAATGGGCTTAGTAGCGAGAATGAAAAAACATTTAGAGACATGTGTAACAGAAATAATCAAAAAAATCCGATTTAAATCAAATTAATCCGATTTAAATCAAATAAATCCGATTATTTTGATTTTTTTATAAAAGTCATGATTTTTATCAACCCTGGCTTGGGGACCTGAAACACATCGACCATGCCAAGAATGCAGCTAATGCAAATAAAACTCCATTTTAATATATAATTGCTAATTATCTCGTTCACGCATCGTCTGTAGAAAACGTCCATAATTGTGCAGATGGAGATAAGCAGACGTATTCAAATGAGAGCGAGGGAAAGTGCGCGCGCGCAGACTCACTGAACATTATGCTGACGGCGCTTTAATTAGATTGTTGCGGTCGGGATCGCGAAAATACTTTGAAGTTAGTTACAGTGGACAGAAGAGATACGCATTAAATACGCAGCCAGCTAAACGCAGCAAGTTGTGTCACCTAATGAGCTGTTACTTATGTACTCAGGGTCTCTTTTGTCTGTTATGTTTAGAGTTATGCAATTACAATAAACTGTGAAATGAAAAAAATAAACAATAAATCTTATGCCTGAATTGAATTAAATTTATTATTTATTTATCATCATCTTACATTTACCATTACAGGTTACCCCGATGCGATAAATGCGCTTATCCTCACTTAACATCTATAACATATTGACACACAAACACAAACACAAATAAACAAATTTACACAAATTAATACAAATTGTTGACAAAATTATTACACTAACAGGTACTCGTAATACAGAATTTTGATGATTTGTCACGCCTACAAGAAGCTTAATTGATAATTTTGATCTGGCTAGGATATATTAAAAGTTATTTAGAACAATATGAAAATGATGTAACCTACGATAGGAAGGTCAATAACATTTTATTTTGCAGAATTTTGAGCTCAATATGAAATAAAAACAGCTAAAAGTCGTAATTTTTATGTAGATTTGAAGGTAGAGAGAGACACGTAGCGTCTACGCTATCATTACATTACATGCGGTAGACGGATAGTGCACAAAAAAGACAAGTTATTGCAGTCCAGTCCTTGTTTAAAACCAGAAACGTGACTAACAAACTACATCCAGTCTGTTATTATCAAATTACTGTAATTTAAGTTTTTGTAAACAATGGAAGTGACGGATAAAAATTATTTTATTCTTTTTTGACCATGAGCTCTGCATAGCTCTCGAAATAGTTTTTTTAGCATTTCTTGGTGTTCGGTGTAATGAGATGGTATTAAATTAAGTAAATATCTGAACAAATTATGTTTGAGCAAACGATGGCGAGTCATTGCACAAAGCCCAGCCGCCAAGTGCACTTAAGTGCTTGGAGTGCAAATAGGGACACTTATCATCTTATTTTTCTGACCTGGCGCCTTATTTAGAGAATACAACCTAATTAATTTATGTTTAGATGTATCTTATACAGGCAGGTACACAAAGTTGTATTTATACTCGTAATATGTTTTTTCTATAACGTGGTTTGGTATTGTGTTTTGTACATACTTACATACTCTCAAAAAACATTACCCTCCTTCTGGGGCAGTCGGGTAAAAATTGAACTCACTGAAACACAAAAGCATCTAACTTTTCAGAATGCAGCCGCCATATCGCTCATACCAGTAAGTTATCTTACTTCAACTTGCTCACTTTTTATTGCGAAGTTCCGCAGAACTGGCTCTAAACACATGTACCTGTGCTAGGTATATGTTCCATGAGTGCTGGGTGTGTGACCAAGCCCAGTACTTAGAAGTTAATGTGGGGGATTGATAAAGCTTGCATAATTAAACGTTAGATCGCACCGAGATAGAGTATGCACCCAAACTAATGAGTTTTGGAAGCGTGGGCCGCTTTCGCTTTGTTACTTAACTTGGATGTACATACCATTATTGTATCTAGGTACTCTTGTTAATAACTAACTTATATGTAAAGCAACTTATTACTCTAAAGAATAATCTACTGATTTTTATGTCATATACTTAGTTCTGAGTATATTTAGCCCCACGTTGTATGGAACTAGCCTTTAAATAGAAACTCATTTCTTAATGTCGTTATTAATACGCATAATATTAATAGCATCAACTACAGACGATGCGTTGCGGAGGGATATAAAAATTAATTACCAGTTTATCGCTAGTTTATACAATAAAATACTGATTAAACAATTTGTGCGATGCGAACCAATCAATATCTTACAATACTGCAGACCTAGGTGAAAAGCTCTACATTTATGAAAATTCAAATTGACCTGCTTCATTATCTAATCTGCCTTTTATTTTCTAAAATCGTTAACATAGCAACATGACCTATCTTCTCAAAGCATTTAATTCAAAGGCTATCAACAATTTTATGAGGGTTTCGTTACAAAACTTAATTTCTTTGCTATCATCTGTGACACACACCTCGGTGTGCCTCAGTCGTTATGTAAGGGTCATAAAAGGCACGCAAATAAACGCCTGTCCCCGCAAAGCATTTAATTTTCTACTTGATTTGGTTGATGGGGCTTGTTCTAAGTCCGTCTGCCTAGCTACTACCTACCATCTTATCTAAGTCTATATCTACCATAACAAAAATGTTATTAGAATTGTTGTGTTTCTGCAGTTAGAGGTAAGATAGCCAATTCCTCCGTGGTTGAGGATTCCGGGTGAAGCTCGCTTCCACCTTCGGCCTGATCATCACTTACCATCAGGTAAGATGCAGGCCAAGAGCTTCCCCGCTGTGAATTTAAAAAAAAATTTGAATGGATACATGTCAAACGTGTAACTTCTGTCTTGTGTCGAACTTATTCCGTCATTTACTTGAACTCTGTAAAAATAACTATTTCAAACTACATACTTTAAATTTTTCTGTTTTTTAAAGAATACATAAATATTGTTTAAGTGTTGTAATTTGTAGTGTATTTGTTTCTACAAGATTGCAGTCTTTCAGTTGCTAGAAAACTGTTTTGTACTCATGATCAATATGAAAGCATTTCACTTTTTGCTTTCTCAATGGGAAAATGGCGTAATCTAACTAGGATAATTAAATTACATAAAGCTTTGATCACCAATAAACAATAGTAATTTTTTACGACTGCGATTAATAGTCGCGTGACATAGTTGCATGTGTGCGCCCTTCCTTTCCTTACGTAAACGTTTTCTATGGGAAGAGCAGAGAGCTCGGGAAACCTGATCGACGTAATAACGCTAATTATACGTAACATGTAATCTTGCTCGTCATCAGAATCAATATAATAACTATTAAGTACAAGCTTTATGAAGCCATCCAGGGGATATGTTTGAAGAATTCCTGTTTGAGTACAGAACTGATGAATGCATAAATGTGACGTTGCGAGGTTGTTTTTGAGAGATTCAAGACTACCGGTGACACGAGTCTTGACGTAGTGCTGCATGTTGTGTCTCAGTACTAGATTGTAGAATTAAATTGAATTTTTGTTGCAGTTTAACGACGAGACAGAAGCATCAGTGTGATGATTTTTTGCACAATTCTTAATGAAGATCCAGTTTCGTTTTTAAACAAGTTATTTGTCCGCAGATGACATGATTAATTAAATAACAAACCCGAACCAGAACGATCTCATCTTGGACAACATTTTTTGGTCTTGTTCAACATTCATATATCGACCACAATGTGAACAACATAAAGAAACAATACGTTAAATCGTAATTAGGTACTATAAAATAGCGGCACAAATCATAACTTACATAAAAAACCAGTGTAATTTGAACTGTGAAATATTTTCCTAACAAACAGTTGGGAGATAAAAACCGCGATTAGTTTAGTTATTTAGTGTATCGTACTCCGCACGCCACATTCCTTATTTTTTACATGCAATGCTATGGGAATAGCATTTGTTCTATTGTGTGATTGCGATCAAATCGTTTGTTCGCTCGAACAATCCGTTGCTAATTACAACGAGATCGAAATGCTATGTTTTTAATAGCTTTCTACGGTTCAACGCGATTTTGAAGTTCCTGCTTTAGGTGCTAGGTTTATTCGCAGTGCAACCAATTTTGTTGCAATTTCAATACAAACATATTTCATTCATCAATCAAATAATTTAATTTATTATATTTAATTTAGTACTTTTGTTGTTAATTATTAATATACATGTATAGTTAGTTAGTTAGTTATTAAATGTAGTACCTAGTGCCAATAGATATAATTTACTAATAATTCTACGTAAGCATTATAATACTAGCTGGTGGTACATGCATAGAAGATCAAAAGAGTAATGGAATATGGAATTGGTAAACTAATGGCAATAAATAATACATTATTTAAAACGTGGTTTTACCTAATCTTTGACCAAAAATATTACGTATCAAGATTTGAAGAATATAATTCTGCATGGAGATGAGAATTTACAAACCCAAAGATAAGATGAGTGTAGACAAATGGGAGGGGCAGATACATAGATCTATCTGTTTAAGCCTATGTAATCATAACTGCTGTGTACATAATAGGTACTAATAATCAACTATGTGCTAAAAATCAACACAATAGTTTCGTAAACATTAAAACATCGTGAACGCGTGTACGCGCGGTAGGCGGCGCGGCGCGTTGAAGTCTTTTGTTCTAAAGTACACGATGGAGTCATCGTGCGTAATGCGCCCGTGTTTTGAGAATGTGAGACAATCTTGTAAATTAATTAATGATCAAACGCAATAATTAATATTACGAAAATTAATTTAATAGATGTATGTATATCCTTATATTGAAATCAATATTTATTCCATAATTTTATATATTGCACTTACCACTGTTTGTCTCTGCATCATCCAAAGGTTGACTGGTAGAAAATGCCTATGGCATTAAGTCCGCCTCTGTACATTCGTGTACTTAAAGTGTAAAATAAATAAATAAAACAAAATGATGGACATTGCTCCATTAATAAAAAAATGCAATATCCCTACAGAACAATAATTATAAAAAATATGCCAATACATTGCCCTTGATCCAATAACGAATCAATTCAAAACACTCATTAAAATGTGTTAAAATATTGTTATAAACATATCTTTACAAAATCTAAAATGCAAATATTAGAACCCTAATATAAGGGAAAGAATGGGAACAAAACCATCTCTGTAGGGTTGCCCTCGAGCCCTCACCACGCCCCTCGTAACGGATGCTCAGAAACCGTTGATCATATCAAAGAATTGCCTACCATTATTTTTTTCACCATGTTTTACAAATTACCTGCGTCACTTCAATCCAAACCTTGTCTCTTCTCGTTCAAAGATCAATATTGAATGATGAAAGGTTTATAAAAAAATGCTCGAACAGATTTGGTTGGAAGTTTATCCGCAGGGTGTACAGGCATCGAGTTACAGAAAGTAATTTGAGCGCATTAGTGTTTAATGACAATGAGCTGTATAGTGTTGAGTTACAAGCGCTAGGTAATCTAATACACGCGCTTAGGAATGTGGCACGTATGTTATGCTACCTGTAATAAATGATTTCATTATGGTTTAGAGCAGTAATAGCCTAGTGGTGTGACCGTCAGACTGCCAAGTCATAGGTCTCGAGTTCGAACCCAACGCACTCACCTCTGACTTTTCGGATTCATGTACGTATTTTATAATTATCACTTGCTTCAAAACCGGCAAAGGAAAACATCGTGAGAAAAGCGGTATGCCTTAGAGATATTTCTCGACGGCATGTGAAGCCAAGTCAGAGGCCCATGGGCGGCTTTAATAACTCTGACACCAGGTTAGTCACTAACCACACAAAAAGAAGAATTATGGAAATAATTGTCCATGTTACTCTACTTATAAAACTCGAAAGGTCGGGGAATTAGTAGACACGAGTTATCTATTCTTTTAAATCACTAAAAGCCTAGCGCAACAATGTTTTATACCCTCTTAATTAACAGCAGATGGTATCTAAGAATATTCAAATTGCAACTAACGGTTGGTCCTCTCACTGAAAACATTCAAGGAATCGTTTTTATGTCTGTGTGACCACACTTTAGAAATAGATACAGAAGGTACACTATGTTGAATATATCTCACATTTCCGTGCTAAACTACGAACTGGCACTACTGAAAAAAAAATCCTTCGTCTTTTCTATCCTTAACCAGCACCGCAAGCTCTTTCTCTTCGTCTTTGTTAAAGTAAAAGTTTGCCTAGATGACTTTGAACATTAGTGCTGATAAAGGATTCTTATTTATTTAGAATCGAGCCTGCTCATGGTCTGGTGTATCGACCCGGAAAGATATGTCTCTCCAGGAGCTACATGTCTCCAGCACGCGTAGCATTGGCAGTCATAAAAACGGGTTTTGTCGATGGAAGAATAGATAAAATTAAAGATTGTGATTGTTTATATGTCATTTTGTCCATTCTTCCGTCGACAAACCCCGATTCTACGGCGCTCAAGCTACGCGTGCAGTAACCATTTCAATAGCCGGTGTAGCATTATTAGGAGTGAGCCTTCTTTTCACTATTATATAGTGATCCTCCTTCGGCAGTCGGAGGAACAATGGCACTGTTAATGGGCGAGCTCGGTAGCTGCGCCGGCGCACCGAACAAAGCCCGTGACGCTGCCCAGGGTTGACACCAACCAAAAAGAGTGTTTTTTTTGTACATTGTTCTGAAGCGGATTATACTTAGTGAGCTTTTAGTTAAAGCTTTAGAAGCTGCGGTTCTGTATTCAATGGTAATTTTGATGGAACTTAGTTAATGGAGGTAACGTGTGTCCACAATAAATTTTTCCTCCTATAATGCTTGGTATTGTTAATATATTGTATAATGCTTGGTATTGTAGTAGTGGTGGCCTTTGGAACAAGGCTGTCAATGATAATGACGATATAATAGTCAGAATCGTTAAATAGACTCTGAGCAATTGAACACTTGAAAAACACATTCATTAAAGCATGATTCTCTCTTCTTTACTAATTAGCCTATTAATTAAAAAACCAGGAGTTTCACCGTCGGCGTCGGCGCGTCGGTAATCCACGAGTGCGCGGCAACAATAGAGCGGTCCTGCGCACGCGCCGCTTGCACAAGGTCCGATTACTTTCGACCGATTTCCTCAATTCTGTCCGATTGTTTGTTTGTTTGCTGAACGGGAGCAATACCATAGGTTACGCAATAGGTAATACACGAACAATGGAGCTTTCTTTCAATCACTGAATTGTGTTTCAATTTGTGCCGGAAATAATTGTTGCTAGGTTTCCTTTGTGTGATTAGGTTCAATGGTAATGCCGTAGCCGGTATTAGTTTGGTCGTATCGTCAACATTTCACATTGGTAGACGCAAAGTCCTTCCGACTTTAGAATAGCCGTGAGGCTTCACGGCCATAAAAGGGAGTTATACTCAGGCTGAAGATCTGTCTGCTAGAAATCACATAGTGTGATTACCAGTCCATCTAAAAACAGTAATGGTTAAGAGGAAAGTGGGTATTGGGCAGAACTCGTACCGTGATGAAAAAATGATTGAGTCATCGATATTTGTTCAAGTATCAACACTCTACAACCCCTCTTCAGTGCGCTACAATTATAACGACGAAATAATCGCAATTCATTGTACTAACAAACACGGTGCACGGGGTTCGGGGCGCGGGGCGCGGGGCGCGGGGGGCGACAGACAATACGACCGTAACGCACCTCCGTGCGACAACTGCAGCAGATTGACGTTTACTACCGTTACAAACGTATTGTGGAGATGCAGTTGTTTGTTGCGGTGTAACAAACAAGAGATAGCGATTTTGGTACGAGTATCATGAATATTTGCTGCTACATAAGATCATAAGACCCTAATTCATGTGGCAGTATTTAAATACGTAGTTTTGTAGATCTCGTTAAATATAGCTTTTCATTCGTGTCATGCTCGAAGGTTATTTAGAAGTGGTGTTAGAAGATGAGCAGCACCAAGGGTACAAAAAAATCTTGGCACTGCGACAGAAAAACAATTGTTGGGTACTTACATACACAATGATGGCGAAGTAGTATGGAAGAAAAAAGACATATTCGGATGACCCCAAATAAACTGGGATAAGGGAAAGAGATTGATGACTTATAACACGTTCCTTCCGATCCGTCTGTCCATTAGGAGACCCAACTTCAGCAAAGGTTTTTCAATGGTTTGAGAATACTCATTGAATCTGCTTCTCTTACACTTTACACCACAACCCTTCATTCTGCGTTCCCTCGAACTAAGCATTGATTAAAGTATACACATGTTATTGAGAGCACCCTGTTATGTGCTCCCGCGCACGCATGCCCAATCATTCCGAATACTATGACAATACAACTCGATCGCTTTTGATCGTCATGTCAAACGAATGACGTTGAGTTATGACGAGTTTACGATTATTGCGTATGAGTTTAGAATGTTAGGGACGAAAATTAATCAAATGTAAGGGGAATTTGCGACGACTCAAATGCGAGGGGGACTTCGCGAATAATGTTCATGAGTGACTTATGTGAGAGTAGTGGGGTGTGCTCCTGTTTTGAGTATACAAACATTGTGTTAGGGCTTGGACATGTTGACTCTTGAAAAGAGTACTTTGGTAAATTGATGATAGACTCTCAGAAGATGAGTCTCGTCTTATATTATGCTTCAACTTACTGTTAGTTGCATAGGTTCTGTATATTAATCATCCACCACAAACTACGTATACACGTATCAACAAAATCCAGTTAGAATTAATTTTACAGTAGTGTTGCTCAATGGCTTATATAACTGAAGACCGTTCAAGTGATAATACAATATCTACTTAATTATACACTTCCACACATATTCAACTGTATTTAATCTGAAATAGTTTTACAATAGGTATTGCGAAATGTACAAAAACCTAAAAATTCTGAGCTCGGACTTGATTCAGACGTCATAAAATAAACCGAATCTCTCCTAACAATACACTTCTGAATCTGACATAAATAAATGACGTTACTCTAATAAAAAATTGAATTTCCCCGGCGATTGCGTTACAAATGTTTAATTCAGAACAGGTTTAGTACAAAGCCGGTCGCGGGCCCCGGGCCCCGGGCCCCGGCCCACAATGCCGTACACTCATTTATATCACTCACGCCGAACAAATGGGGTAAGCACAATGCATGGCTGGTAGGGCTATTTCTAAAACAACCCTTTGTGATACAAACTTTTTCTAATATATTCAAAGTAGGGTCAGTAACCCGATATTTTATTGCTAGCAATTTATTTGCAACAAATCTTTTTTTCGGAAAACAAATTATGTGTGCTCTTTTTGTCTATGAAATGTTACCTACTCGCAGAGGTGCGGACGTTTCGGTTGTTATTTTTTTAACGTTTTCTGTTACATATTAGCTGGCAATATTTATCGATATGAAACTGTCTGGACGATTATTCCCACGCTCGCGGTCACGACTCGCAATTACCCTTTGCTACGCTAGCAGGGGCTCGAAATTATGGAGAAAAACAATAAAAACACTATCGAGAAACACTTTACTAGACTTACTTTACTGTTATGTTATCTTGCTCATTTTTTAGGCTAAGTTTTTTCCAGAATTCCATTATATTACCTATAAGTATTCACTTACGAGAACTAAACATATAGATTTTTTGGTTTTTTATTCGAGTGTTATAAACATTAACACTTTGTCAAAGTATGTAAGAACTTTATGAAATCATTGAATCTCATTTTACTTAGAGAAAAATAAATAGTAACTTTGAAGTCATTAGCATACTACTATGTCATGGCAAATTTAAGTTAAAGTTCAGTCCGTCTCCACAAACCGTATCAAATAACTGGCATGAAACTAGTCATCATAATATTACATATATCGTGTGGAGTGCAAATGTCTTTGAGACGGAAACGAGTGGCGTTAATCCCATGATAGCTCAGTACAGGCGGGCAATGGTAACGACCCAGTCGGTATAGAAGTGTATAATCTATAACTACGACTGCCCACGGATTACCTCGTACTCATTTTATAGCTGCATGTCTGCATGTTGCTGTGGGCTGGAAAAGTACCTACTTGGAAGTAAATTAATTATTTAATGTTAATGAATAATCTTGTTTCTTTTTACTGCATATTAATTGAATCAGCTCATTACTGCATCATTGGACCCAAGATACTTAATTGTAGATAGTTACTATGGGTCATTGGGGACGCGAACCTATTAGATAACCGCAGTAGGCCCTATCTTTGAACTGATGGTAACAGAGTTGAACTAAGCGCCTGAGTGAATACACATAACTACATTATCACGAACATTTTCTTCAACTTTCAATCCAATGCACAAAAATATCAAACCTGGTTGCAACATTAACTTCATTACCACAAAAGATCATACATATTTTTGATTGTTTAAAAGTACCGTATTTAAATGATTAGGTGGTTGACTCCACGGTAGTAAAACTGAACTTAATGATTAATAAAAGCTTAATGAATGAAACATACATTGACCTGAAAGCTATGACGTCAAGTCTTCAGTGACACTCGAGATGAACTCGTGATCGTGTGATTTATTTAACCTTATAGTGGTAAGCAATTAAGTTAGCCTCTACTTTGAGAGTTATAGCAAAAAACTAGTAGAAAACCATTAAATTTGACAGCACCATTAATATCACCAAACAATACTAATCACCTTAAAAAATATTATGATTATAAAATACATTAAGGCAGATTACAAACGATCCTACCTAATAAGGCAAGTGGTTACATGTTAGCGGTCATTGAGTTATCCTATGGGACTAATTTCCTGACCAAAGTAATAAGGAATCGTGCGAGTGCGTGCCTACTTAACTAAATTATATGGTCTGTTCCAAAGTCTCTGATGTAAATGTAAACAAATGAATAAGAAAATGTACCTGTGGATGCCAATGTGTAGTGCCACTTACAAAATGAGTGATTTGATTATTTGAATATTTAAATCCGAAATTCTAATTTTGAATCATCTTAAAGATGTTTTTCATTCGAGAATTGAGGTTAACTTTATAACCTCAATTTTCGTCGATGGTTTTTCAATTACAATTTAATAATGTAATTCAAACAATAATTGTTGGAAAAAGTGGTGAGATATAAAGTTCTAAATCTAAATACAGATGAATGCGTTACTAATTGCCTCTAGTGAGTGGCTACGTAAGAATCTAATCAGAACCACTTTATTAACATTTTCATCTGATGCTTTTCGAACCGACTGTAAATAGACTGGGTTGACCCAAAACTACAGCTCAAGCACACTACAACATTATTTACTGTCGCTATACTTATTTAGTTATAGTTAATTAAAACGGTACAACACCAATTACATTATCATAGAAAAAAATATGTTGCAATTTAAAACTAACATGGTACAGTGGACTCCCTAGTATTTTCTCTCACAGAACACCAGACATATACGCATAAAATCACATTATAAGTCAATCGCATTATATGGACAGACGAGACGTCACCGTCGTAAAACGTATCAATAAGAGACTGAAATATTAGTGGTATGAGGGCAGCAAAAATTCAGATACTGTCATCTGTCGTCATCAATCTCCTGCCCTTAACTTATTTATTTGAGGTCGGCGAAATATTCCTTTTTTTAAATTCAGATATTGTGATTTTGCTAATAGTGAAAAGATGTGCACACGTTAGCAGTCTGGTATCTTGATGACAATGATGACGTCGTCAAGTCTGTAGGCAGCCTAACATCGCGGTGCGCACGCGCGGCATCCCGCACTCATTAGCGTGCGTGACGTCCCCCGCTCCTAATGCCGCGCAGCTGCCGCTGCAGCGCTGCACCGCTTATTCATCGAGCGCTTTAGCTTTTTGCCGCTCTTGTTCCACTCGCCAACTAACGATGAAGATAACCAGCTAAGTAGCCCCTATTATAGGTTTCGCTAAGAAAAAAAGAAAAGTTACTTACCGTCTCATAATAGGTACTAGAAAATTGTGGAGCCGTATAGAGCTGTTTAATTAGGTACATGCATTTATCTCATTCATAAAAAATATTGATACAACATTTTATTACGAAGGAAATGATAATTAAGATTTATCGAACGTTTATGGATACCGAGATTTTGTTGACACTTTCAATCGTTCTTTGGCGACAGATACTGCTATACATTGTCTTAATCATGCTCGAAAAACCTCTAAGGTATTTTCTTAATGGAATCTCATCCAATCCAATAATCATCTGGTTTCGCTAACCAGGTGACCCAAAGTGGTCAGATTATCTCGTTCAGCCAGTAGAGCGGATGATGGCGGCAGGTGGAAGAAAGTGGTGGAACGTCCTGAATCGAAAGTTTCGCCACATTCCGCAGTCAAAGTGAAGCATTTGACAGTTCAGTGTTACTGTATTAGTGATGAGCACTCACCCGGAAATCTAGAAGTTTTTGTCCTAAGTAACAATCAACTGTTTGAGTCAACTGTTCTTCTTAATGTCCATTTGTCCTCTTTTTATTTGTAAAGGAGCAATAAAGGGAACAACAAATAAGCCTTGCCTTGCCTTATAATTGCCTTATAATAGCCTTGAAATTCTGAAAGACATTATGACTTTGATGTTGTGTGACTGATTAATACATGCTCCTAGATATTACAGTTTTAATTAGGTGTTTGTTCAGGTGTTACTTTCTTATTACCTATTCATTATTTACTTTGTGCAGCTGTATGAAGTTTACAATTGACACGTGCATTCGACCGAACCTGCAAGTGCAATTGGAAAAGTGGCAAAACTCTAGCTATACTGAGTAGAAATTCCTTTATAGCACAAGTCTTGGTAACCTTAAATGCTTTTTTTCTATGTAGTGCCAAACACTTTATTTTTTTATTTACTATTTAAAAAGCATTTAATGTACATCTAAAATACACAGTTCATCTACTTAATAAAAATCTAAAATTCATTGACAGAAAACGCACAGCCTAAACCGCTGGGTCCTTATGTAACGATGGTGAGAACTAAGTAAGCACTTTATAAAGATTTAATCCCCTAAAGGGGTGTAAATAAGGGATGAAAGTTTGTATGGAAGTTCGTCATTTTTGCCGATCGGACATCTGATCGGGCGCACGGCTTGTATTTCTATTATTGCTAAAATGCTAAGTTTCGATACGGGATTCGATACATTTTCTATTCTCGTAAAACTGCAAAACACTACAGCTGATTGGCACTTAATAGTTTCGAAGAAATATAGAAACAACATCACTAAGCTCTCAAGTTCATTAAAATTCAATCAAAGAAGCTCGTAACGTAATAACAACTCAATCACAAAAACTCATTCACCTGTCTGAGCTGATGAATGATCGATGACTCATCAGTTCTCTGGCTCAACTTCACGCATGCGCACACCGTTCGCCGTGATGGGTGACAATTTGCGCCTGACCACACCCTCGTGGGATTCAGGGCATCTTGAGGTCTATTTGTAATGTTGTGGGAACAATTTGTAACCATGTGAATGTTCTGGTAGACCCGTGGTTATGTTGTTACACAGTTTTGGTATGGATTACCTAATGTTTTTCGGCCATGCTGCCATTTTTTTTGATGCAATAGGCAAACTGGCCCTCCACTTTTAGGATGAATTTCTATGCATTTGATCTGCAAAGTTAAGTTTAGAGTCTCATTTTCATTTTGATATAATTCGAACCTTATCGGAAAATTCTATCATTATGAAATTCTTTACGTCTCATATTATAATAAAAGCCACTATTATAAGTTCCACATGTAACCTGCTCAAACATTTCTCCGCGGGTGTTGGTGCCTGTGAACTCCGCGTCACGGTTCATGCGCGCGCCCTCCGCCCTGAGCGCCTGCGCACCTGTCCGTTACGCTCCGCGCGCCAGGCCGCACTTGACCAATAATGTGGGCCTTAGTTACAAGTGCAATGACTTTAACTGGGGTTCATAATTTAATAATAATGTCGTTAGGTAACTGAAATAAGGTGCGATTTACAGAAACTTAGCAAAGCTTTGAGTTTGAAACCCTGATAATGGCAACTTTGGGCATACTTACGGAATTTCTATTTTATCTATTCCATGGGTATTCTAAAGAACATTTTGCAGCAACAGATTCGTGCGGAACAAGATTTTAAAATATTGGATTTAAATTCGAACTTAGATCTGAAAGAATTGAAGATGAATTCAATTTAACTCATAGTTAAAGATTATATCAAATCATTTGTAGCAGATTTTCGAATGATGTTACCGCGAAAGTATCGCGCCGTTTCACCATCATAGTTGCTTGGTGAAATCGCGTCGATCGCCACCACCATCTAATCGCTAGTGTGATAGAGTCTTTACGGGATAATAAGCAAGATATCTGTCGGCTGTATCTTGTTTAATTAATTAGGGACAAGTGTACCAGTACTAGCCACTAGTTAGGTGTAGTTACTTACGGTGAAAATGTTCGCTTTCCAACGAACCTGTTGGCATGAGTCATCTCCGCAAATGTTACTGGAATGCCGCAATTGAGGGAGGTTGAAAGTTTAATTTCTTCATCTCATCTCTTCATTAATCGTTTGCACCTACGAGTGCTAAAATATTATTTAATTGAGTGTTTACTCACTTTCGTAATGCTAATGCCTTTTTTTCGTGGGGTAATCCTGATTGATGCCTTCCGTCTGGGGAGAACGGAGGGTTATGTCGGACTTCTACCGACTGAAACCCCACGTTTCGTACTACTACCATGAGTCGCGGGCCCGGGAGGTACAGTCAGCATCAAAAGTTGATGAACACATTTAGATTTTCAAAATCGCTGTATAGTGAAGTGCTAATAGTGAATACGGTGTACAGCGATTTTGAAAATCTAAATGTGGTCATTAACTTTTGATGCTGACTGTACTTGTATATTCGCCGCTCCCCCGAGCCTGTAATGTCTGATTATTATTGACCGTAAGTAATCAGATTATTGTAATATTTGTTACCTGAGATTTGGTAACAAATGTTACAATAATCTGACATTTTAGTTATGTTACGTTTCGCTCGTGATGCCTAGTTTGTTTTAACGTTGTTTACTTATTGTTCCAGGTGATACAGAACATACTAATTCCATGTTAGAATATGGAATTAGTATGTTCTGGGATCAAGGATTTTTTTTTTTTGCCGTAAAGTTAAAGTAAAATTATTTATTTCAAACAGGCAATTAAAACGCACTTTTCAATATTCAAATTTACAGGAAAATAGAATTGATTCTAGTTACCTCTTTCACAAGGTAGTTTCGAATGGACAAGAATGGGCAAGAAACTCCATAGTTATAGCGGCTGCCAGCGTCCGCTAGCGGCCTCCGGCGTCGCCGCTGGCGGCCTCGCGGGACCTCCAAATCCCACGTGCCTAGTCTCCTCTTCACTAGTTTTGTTTCTACATTACATACACGCGGCCGCCCGCGGTGCCGCGAGCGGCCTCGCGTCGCCGCAGGCAGAACCACCGACAAGATGCGCGTGGCGCGCGGCCGCTCGCGACACCGAGGGCGGCTTCGAGACCTTTCAAGCTTTTCAAGCGATACTGGTCTTTTAAGTATGTAGATAAAGTTTAAAATTATTTCACACTGAAAGTGCTCGCCGCGTCGCTGCCGGCCGCTGCCATTCCGGTGTGACCCGACGCTTACTCTTCTAAAATGTTCTTCACAATAGAGACGTGAGACTATCTCCGCTTCAAAGTTGCTTAAAGTCTTTCCTCTCTATGCAAAGAGAATAACATCACAATTCTGATTCAATTGAACTCGAAGTATAACCGTAACAACAGTTCATTGATATCATAACGTGCGTGCCTCATCGATCGGCTGCGCGGGCGCGGGAACCCCCGCTGCGAGAGTTAGGTCGCCATCACGCACTTGAGATCTACTGATATTGCGCTATTTCTTGAGAAACTGCTGGAAATATGCGTAAGATATGGCATTGAAATGGAGCTGCTTTTAATATTATAGCGGTTTATGTTTATATTTATAGCATTTTATAATCTGGCGAGTGTATAAATAACATTCAAAGTAAAACGGTTTTCTGAGATGAAAAAAGTTTGAACGCTTGAAAGGTTGTAAAAAGTTTAATAACTAGACATGTCCACATAAGGCGAAATTAATCATGATGTTCGTATTATCTTTAATAAACAAACCATTTTTTTTCGACTAATCCAATTATATTTTTTTGCCTACTTTTAGCACGATCCATACATTAGAAAAACGGTTTCTAACAGTCTTTTTTTACTATAACTGCATAATGGAGTCTGTCAAGTCAAGACCCAGAGTCCCAAAAGTATCATGGAATCACCAACTAAAGGAGCATTCCCATAGTATCCGCATTGCAAAAGGTTGGTGACAGCATAAAGCCTAGTAAAACCTATGTTATGTATGTTCAGCCCAGGATACAGGTATGTTGATGTATGTGTAGAGATGTCCAACAGAACCCCATTCATACACAACGACAAACTCAGTGGTTTTCGACGCCTTAATATTTCTTAAGGTTCTATTGTTTGTTACAATAAATCTGGCTCTGAACAGAATAATGATAATTATCATTCAACCGGTAACTATCGCTTTTAATGTGAAGTAGGTATGATGTAAATATCTTTCATTCAATTAACTGTCTATGATTTTGATTTGATCGCGGGGTTCTGAATTATTATACCAATTTTCGAACATAATATTTAACATTATAGCAACAAATATGCTAATGCTGCTAACACTGGCATGTCTATTGTTCAACATAAACATTGTTTTCACCATTCATGCCATTACAAGAACCAGTCATGCATCAATGTCAATGAGGAACAACGTTTATGGAGGAAATGTAAAGAGGAAATGATTCGTAGGAGCATTATGGTCACTGAAGCGTCCGGTCGCGGGGTGGCGACGTCGTCGCTGGTCGCCGCTCACTGGTCGCCGGTTGCTGGTAATTAACTACGAGTAGCTGCATGGTCTGTGGGCATAACTTCCGTCCATTATGAATGACATTGAATGTTCACTTGTTCAGACTTGAATTCATTCGGTATGAATTACATCTCTTGTGGTGGGTGAACGCTTTTGCTTTGGCTTTCTTTTAGACACCACGTCTATGAGTCTGTTTCTTTTAAATAATTTGTTGTAATGGGGACGGATTGTTAGGTTGTCAACAGGACAGAATGCTAGTTATTAAGAGGAGTGATTATTAGAAGTGGCGAAGGAAATGTTCACTTAGGAGTTGTCAAAGTTAATTGTAGGGATCCATATTATGTAAACGTTAACAAACGGATGTTCTAACACTTTAAGCAGCATTTCATATTTATTTCCATAAAAATTAAACAATTAGCTAGCTGTGAACACCATGGTTTTGCAGCACGACACCATTTGTTCCACGTCAATTCACCTGGCGATCCTCCAACGAATCTGTTGAAGATACTTTCACGAAAAGATTTGTGCTCATTATTATTCGATTAGGGACCACACAAGTTAATCTATCTAGTTAATCGAATAGTATTTCAACATAATATAAGTAAATCAGCGAGTCTTACTAAATCACAATCGATATCGCAGTCGATTAAATTATCGTTCGAAAACACCCACGGCTCGTAACTCCTTTAAGGGAATAAACACAAATGTTTTGTGGTTATCAGTTAGTTTCAAGTAGTTTCCACTGCATTGCCAACTATGTTTATTTATGTGAATTATTCATGAGTTTTAAAACTAATTATATTCAACGGCGATAATGCTCGTTCAGAAGGGAGGTACACTGAAAGGCAAGCGATGTATGTGAGGGGGATGTTGGGTAATTTCGTTTCATTAAAACTTAATGTTGTGTTAAGTATAAATAGCTAAAGAAGTAGACAACAGAAAAGTTGATTGGGTTTTGTGAAGAGGTATGGATTGGAAGGAAGTGAACGCTGACGGCTGGCGGCTGTGGCGTGGTGACTAAGATACATAAGTATGACTACAGACTAAGTAGTACTAGTATGACCCTGTAGATGAAAATAGAAAATTGAGTAAATTGAATTGCCTAAAGAAAGTATAATCTTATTGACGTGATAATGTAAAACACACATGTCGCAGTATCATCCTAACTGAGGGCCCCAGAATTACTCACAAAAAAGATTGAAAAATATCTTTCTTGTCTGCGGCCGCTTTGCCAACCGGTTTGCTCCGGCGCACTTTTGAATAATTTCTCTTGATACCACTGACTTGATACCGTACGGACGGAATTATTCCATTTCGATAGTCCGCGGGCTGTTATCTGGAGCGACGTACTCCACAATGTTACAGAAAACACTTTTTGTGTGTGTTTTAATCATTTTCAGTACAAACTGTACATATAGGCTTGGTTCTACATTGGATTCTAATTAATGTTGGATAGTATGCAATTTGTAAGATGCGGGAGTCGCGATAGCGAGAAGAGCTACTACAGCTACTACATGAAGCGTTAGACTCGTACACTGTGTTTTGGAGTCGTCAACGGTAACTAATTCCTGTTTTAACTGGCTCACTGGATGACTAGCAGCATTCGGATATCTCAAATAATGCCAATGTCGCAATTCTAGAAATTTTATAAAAAGGATGCTTTTTCATTATTTTTCGTGTGGTTAGTGACTAACCTATTGTCAGAGTTTTCATGCCGCCCATGGGCCTCTGACTTGGCTTCACATGCCGTTGAGAAATATCTCTCAGGCATGCCGGTTTCCTAACGATGATGTGAAGTCAAGACGGGCTTAATTTTCAATTTTTTATTTAGGAAGCCTGCTCGCTATTATGAAGCAGTTACAAAAATTACAAGATGATGCATTTTCGTTATGTAACGTATCGACGAGCTTTTTCAATATTTCCGGTCAATGCAGGACGTATCAATTCTCGACTAATCGCTGGCGGCTTCTTTCATATTTTATCTCAGTTAGTAACAAAACTGATACATCACGCAGAAGTCCGGGACGCGACGAAGAAGTTAATCCTCAGTAATCGAGCGTTTCATGCAATAAACATGGCGGCTGTCGCAGAGTGATTTACAAGAGTGGCGCAAGCGCAGCCTCACGCTTGCGACACTATCAATAATGTACGCGAGATGAACAGCTTCTAGTCTATGTTTTATACAGCTGTGTAGTTTGTGTGGTCTGAGGTAGAATAACGTTCAAAGGCTAGGACCAGAAAAAACGGCTTGGAGATCCGAGAGTGTATCCAGAAGGTGGAGAACCGGGTGTTGATGCGCAACTTAGGAGAGCCATATTTCCAGTATTCTACGACAGTGTAGTTTACTGCTATGAGCTGTGTTGATTGAAGTTAACAGTGAGTACTCGTACCTATAAACGAAAGAAGCGCTAACTAATGCAATGCAGTGCAGGATACTTCGAAACCGAAATACAACTTGATTTAATTTATTTTTTATTTTTGTTACGGACGCTTTTAATGTTTTGCATTGTTCTCACATGTGTAACTTCAACATGAATGATGTAACCAATATTTTGTAACCATATTATGATTTAAAAGAGTGTCCGTGGCGTTTCTTGCCCGTTCTTCTCCATAGGTACCTACTACGCTTTGGAATGGGTATCTAGCTTTATCTTTCTGACTGACGGACCCCTTGACAATTCAAAAGTGCCTGTAATTGGTTTATTTGAAATAAATGCTTTGAGTTTGAGTTTGAGTTTGACAACCGTAAAGTAAGGTTGATAATGTGTTGTTTAGGTAGACGATAATAGTGTGACGATCTAAAATCGACGGTCAAGATTCATTTTAAAGACGAAGAAATAAAATTAGCAATCCTGAGATTGAGGATTTCCTTGAATGAAATAAAAATGTACTGAAGTAGGTGTTAATATTATAATCTTTCAGATTTACGATGAACATTAATTCGAATAAATTCATAGAAAAATGCTCGTATACTAAACTAATTTTATAATTTACTATCTGCCAGTATATAAATAAACAGCGGCCTTTTTTACGACCGTTCGTGCTCGTAAGAGTTTTAAATTGTTTATTTATGCAAATATCGCGTTAGTATATATTTTAGTGATAAATAACTATCGTTGGCAAGCGTGTCTCTAGCCAGTAGTCTATAAACAGAAGTAGATTCCGCACTGGACGTGCAGTGAAGAATTCTACATAAAACACTTATCTTAGGGATCTAAGACAGAGTGTTATACGAGTCCAAGCTGCACCCGACCTCTCGGCATTTTCAACTGCAGCCATGTTTCGCGAAGATTCAAACTTTCGAAGGCCTGGAAGGGTAATAACAGGTTTAACGGTTTAAATATGTTTTCCCATTAATTAGGCAGCAGAAGTCAAACCGCAATCGCTTTGAATGAAGTGAAGATTAATATATAATTAAATATTAAGCCGGATCTGACCCCGATAAGAATAGTTAATCCTAATTATCTATAGATTGCTTTAAATGTAGTAAAGAACGCTACTTACGATTTTCCGACAAATCGAAAATCATCTTGGGATCCTTAACATAACAATATGCCTGTGGTCTTCGAAGGGTCGGCAGAAGTAAACCTCAGTACCTACACCCAAATTTCGCCAGTTAAGTATGTTAAAGTTCCATGTAAGCTACTGAGAAATTACCTCGTTGGTCTACTAGTCGGAGCAGTTCGGGGGTCGGTTCCCAGGTGGGGCAAAGTGCAGTGGGTACTCAATACGAGTACCCACTCCATATGGAAACTTGCATAAAATCTTCACCCGTCCACTGATGGGCATAGATTTTCCGCAGTCAGCCTACGGCAGCCCAGTGCCATAGACTAACTTAATCGTCTGATAGTGGCTTCGTTCGTCACTTACCTTAGATAGAAACTGAATCTCATGAATCATGAACACATTTGCATTTGGAGCGGCACATGTTAGCTCAAATATCACCTTACTTGGTTATACCATAATTTACATTGCCTGCTTATACCTTATACAAAGCACGTTTATAGCTAGGTATTGTGTTACTAGGTGCTTGCCTCTTGTGCTTCCCCCTTGCTTGGGTTTTATACAACAAAACATTAGTCAGAGATTAATTTCACGTAAAGCGACTTACACAACAGTCATCTTCATCTACGTTACACAGTCACCTTCGTGCATAGACCACAAGTTTCTCTAGCTTGATAGGCTTCTTTTGAACATGTTTTATAAACCGAAACCTAAATGAACTACGGTAACAACAGCCATAAAAAGTCCTTAAATTAACAAACAGAAAGACAGACGGGCTTTACAATAAGTCTTTCCAACAGTCACTCTTTTATTAAGTATTTTATAGTAATTTAATATGGCGTCGATAGTTATCGATGCCTATAATCGTTAACATACCTAATCGACTATTTAAACGAGTCGTGAAAAAGTCGTATTAAGTTATTTCCATACAGGGCATTAAATGCTGGGGGTGTATCTGATACTTATAATTGAGTAAATTGCAGAACATGTCCCAGCTGGTTGTTATAATACTAATATGCTAGTAAATTGTGGAGCTGCACCATGTACGTTGTCACGACTGTGAACCAGACTGCTTTTGTTTTATTGGTTGCGAGGTGCAAGTACTAATAAAGTAATTAACGGACGTGAACGGTGCAGTATCGTTTTAAACAGTAACAATCAGCCACACGACCCTGGTAATAAATTGGCTTTGACAGTGCCTTTTTTTCGAAGCAGAAAGGGTAATTTTCGTAGTTCATGTGTTACTACTAACTTGGGTTGACCGTACTACAAGATAGGTCGGTCAACCAAAAGGATATTTGGTGAACATCGCCAGACTACTTAAATTGTCATTTGTATCACATCAAGGGAGAAGTTTATAGCTTGTTTCATCTAGAAGTAGCACACTGGAAGTGGTACTCTCGGGTATTTTTGTCCATACGCGATCAGCATATAAATAATGTAAATAATCTGCATTATTAAGTGGTCAATTAAAAAAGAAACCGAGCGACGACTCAATTAAGAATCGCGCTAATTAATTGATTCGTTTAAGAATACCATTACATTCCGGGCTGCAGATATGTAAAATAGTTACACTTTTAAATTGGGATTCCTTTGTCTCATTACGTTTTACGAGTAATTATTTCACAAAGGCCTCTGTTTTCCAGCTGGCTGTCTGCTCCTCTTAAATAGCTATAATAGATTGCCCGCGGCTTCGCCCGGTCTGAAATGACCACACGGGAACGTAATGAGGGAAAAATCATCCTATATTCTAACCCAGGTCATGGTCTACCTGTGTGCCAAATTTCCTCGAAATCCGTTCAGCCGCTAAGGTGTTAAAAGGTAACAGACAGACAGATAGTTACTTTAGTATTTATAAAAATAAGTATAGTATGGATTTGCAGTTTTTGACAAAAGTTCTCACCAAGCTATATAGCTATACGACAAGGTGTATTCGAACTTCCGACCCCACGCTAGCGGGGCTACCGATATATTCAAGTTAAACAACTGTCACACTCACATCTTTTAGTTTAGGCCGGTTTTGTATCGAATTTGAGCCCATATGGTGTTTTATGTTATTGCCCTTTTTATCTTTCAAAGAAATAGTTCTACGGGTAAAATGAAAGGCCCTATATTTTGTAAAAAGATTGATTACCAAATGCCACATGGCCATGTGCATGTCGGACCACGCACAAAGAAGGGTTCCGTAGTTGGGATGAATTTACCCATAGAACAAACTTAACATTGTAGTTGAAAGACATTTTTTTCCATACGGAATGTATAGGAGATCATGTTTTTCAAACTGCAAATTTAAGTTGGTTACTCGTTAACCTGTAAAGCCTACTGTTAACGTGATACCAACTTAGATTTGCCTAGCGGTGTTATTTTAAAAGCTTTTATTTAACTTGCAATGTATGTATGTATGTTTGTTCGCGTGAAATCTTGCTACTCAATTTTGAAGCAGATATCTTCAACCGATTGAGCTGAAATTTTGTATACACGTTTAGTTTGGATGACAATACACGATAAGTTGTGTGATGTTATTCTAAATCCAATATGGCGGAACATCCAAGATAGCGGAATAGTATTTTTTTATGCACTTCTGCAATATGGGTATCAAATGAAAGGGCTTGTTGAGAGTCATTCGAAAAATAATGTGACGTCATTCTAAATCCAATATGGCGGAACATCCAAGATGGCGGAATAGTTATTTTTTATGCACTTCTGCAATATGGGTATCAAATGAAAGGGCTTGTTGAGAGTAATTCAAAAAATAATGTGACATCATTCTAAATCCAATATGGCAGAACATCCAAGATGGCGGAATAGTTATTTTTTATGCACTTCTGCAATATGGGTATCAAATGAAAGGGCTTGCCGAGAATAATTAGAAATAACTAAAAAGTAAAAACTAATTTAATAGCAAAAAAACCTTTTTAAAAAAAAGCTTTTTTTTCAATGTTCTAAAAAGAAGAAAATAAAATTTTCTTTTAAAATTTTAACTATCAACTTATAGCCTCATTATACACAATTTATATGATCATAAAAGCTTGTCGCGAGGTTTGCAAAAAAAAAACTTAGCAGATTAAGGTACTCAATTAAAGAGGCACTAGTTTATTTACACAAGTAAATCACGCGACAAGCTTTTATGATCATATAAATTGTATTGCGGACTACTACTGTGAATTTTTTCACAAAACAAAGGAGAGGTACCTTAAAAAAAAACTGATTTTATTTTACCATTTTGTCGGCGTGATTCATATGTATACGTATGCCAAATTACAGTTTTCTAGTACTAACCGTCCTGAGCTAAGCCGCGGACAGACAGACAGACAGACAGACAGACAGACGGACATGGCGAATCTATAAGGGTTCCTTGTTTACTACGGAACCCTAACAACGACGCGAAGTGACCGAGTGAATGATAGCGCGCGCGCTGACCATCCTTTATTTTGTTCATTACTATGAATTTGAGGAAAAATAAGTCTTACTTCGTTATTTATGCCCGGTGTTTCCATTTTGTTTGTTTTTCTTCCCATAGATATAGAGGCACCTGAGTGACTAATAGCTAGAATCTGCATCAGGATTTTCATCTTTCAAGCTACAACGGGTGCCTATAGGGAAAGTGAATTTATTCACAACTGAATAATATGGCGACCACAGCTGCACCGTTGCATTCCAATGAAGGATCTTACGTATATTATTTGTCAAACTCAGGCGTAAGTCCAAGTCCTTGGGAAGTGCATAATATAACGTAGCAAGCTAAATCATAGGCTCAGTATAAAGCCGGGACACATCTTATCGGCGCTCAATAATCCGTGGAGCTCCATTAAGTGCTTCCTATTATTATAACTTTACAAAGACAGAACTTACAGCGTCATCTGTCCGATGTGGCTGTAGGGCTGTGCGAAAAACTAAGGTGGTATTTTCTGTTCATTAACACTTTCGACTCCACCCATTTTCATAGAACTCATACGCCATGCCACCATAAATATTGGAAGTGAACCCTCCGGGAGGGTTGCCGGCATTACGTTTGCGCTAAAGTCGCGGACGGTCAACGGCATTAGGTAACCATGTTAAAAACGAAGCAAAATTGTGTTTTCAGGGGGTCTTGTAGCTATACGTAGTTTCCAACGGACTTTACAAACAGTTTTAGTTACGGATTTTACTAACAACGCATATACTAATAAATCTTCCCCCGAACAAAAAAAATCAACAATAAAGTTTCTCCCAGCTCTGAACGTGTTAAGCTACGTCTATGAAAGCTCTCCGTTATGAAGTTGCCAAAATGCTAATATTTACTTATGATAAAAATGCTTAGTACGAGTATACCTATGTTAGTAAATATCATACCAAATATTAACAGGGGATGATAACCACCCCAAAAACAGGGTATTTTTTTTTCAGAAACCATTTTTGTAATCAGTAATAGGTGTTCTCCTCTTTAGCCACACATCTAATAATCATATTTTCATGGTGACCATAACTTTATAAGAGATGATGTTTTGAAGGGATACTATTAACTATTTACATGATGATCACCTTATTTTGCTCCTATTAACGCCTGTCCCTAGATCTACTACTCTATCAACCTTTTTTGTTCCTTAGCATGTGCTTCAAAAAAGTCTCGATATGATACTGTGTCAGTGGCAGCGTGGCAGCCCTGTCAGTGACGTATAATTACGAGGTGACTGGTGGGGCCGCAAGCCATCAATCTGCCGTCTGTCCGCACATGACGCCATTACTTGCGTTTTCATTATTACCACCCCTCGCGAACATCGTAATATCCAAGACATCGATGTATTGGGAGATGTTGATAAATAAAAATACAATTTATACTAGACGTTAGACGCTGCCTGTGGGTTTCCTTTTCAAAAGATTGCACTCTGCAGTTATTCTATAGTCTATGAATATTTGGCTACAATGTTGAACCGGCTCCTTGTTTGACAAACATCCACCCTTTGCCATAACCTTCAACATCAACCACGTCGTCCTCCTTTTCTCCTTCCTTTAATCTACAGCAGCATCACAAAATGCGTGGTTTCAAATGTAAACAGCATCATTGTCTTCGGGGTTGACCCTCATCTGTTGCTTTATTTTGATTCGACCTTAAGCAAGAAGTATAGTAGTATATATAGTATACTCAAGGTAATTGACGATGTAGCCAATTTGAGTCGGGTAGGTACTATCGGTGTCGGCGCCTGACCACTTTTCGACCTTATTGCTAAGGCAATAGTCAGGCGCCAGTGTCCGCGATTGCACTTATAATTGATAGGATTTATGATATAATTTTTTTTATTCTCGAAAAAACACGGGCGCGCGTTACACCTACGGCCGCAGGCAACAAAGATATAAAGACTCAGGTTATATACTAAACTCAAAGCTAGCCATGACCTAAGTGTTGAGTATAATGTTATATCATGTAACACAGTTGCGTAGCAAGGTCCTAGAATGTTAACCACCTTATTACACACATAACAGACATGTGTTGCTCATTTTACTTTCAGAAAATAACATGCCTAAACCGTTTACGAGCCTTTATAGCCATATTTGGATACTAGGTAGATTTATACGCACAACTCTTTTGGCATGTTCTTCGACTAACGTATAAATTCAAATTCCTTTTTTTGTGAACCATATGTTCATAAGATGAACAATACAATAAAATAGGAGTGCATCAAACAATAACAACAATGCCAAGTTACTTCTGCACTTTATATGGTGACAACCATATAAATTGCAGAAGTAACTTGGCATTGTCATCACAGCATACATCACATAAAGTGCAACGGTAAAGCTTGGTACTCTGCTAAACTTGACTGACATAGTATTCCCAACAATAACAAACACTAAGCACGCTACAAGATTCCAAGTATTTTTACAACATTTTCTTCTGACGTGTTAACTAAACGAGCGAGTTCTATGATCGCACTCGACTACTAACGAACGAGAATCAGGCTAATGTGTTTCTCAAGCAATTTATAGCCCGCTCTCCGAATGGGAAAACTTTTACAAAAACCATAGAGTTTCGACAGATTATGACTTGTACATAGATAATGAGGTGCTAAGAGGCCGTGGTGGTTTAGAAATTCATGGAAAAACGAGATTTGCTTTAAATAACGTCTAAGTTGACCTTAATAATGATCTACGTTAAGTTTAATTAACAGGAAAACGAACTTTATCATACTTAAACCCAGTTTAACCAAGCGCAATTTACTGATGGAATTCATATCTTGAGTTGTCTCCGCATTTCTCGAACGACCTTTTGAGCTACCACCCACCCTTCTCGCTTTATCGCTACATTTTCGGGTTTGAAGTTTTCATCTATTTCAACGTGTATCGTTCCTTCGACAGACAACTCCAGCCCACCGGCCCCTCTCCACCTATACTATTTACGCACAAATGCAGCATACAACTGAGACCTAACATTACCCGTAGCGGGATGCCGGCGTAATGCCGAGTAAGTCACGGCGCACGCGATACGGTCGCCGTCGTTACGGCACACGCCGCCGTCAGGCGCGGCGCGGCCCTCATTACCTGGCTGCGGGCTAGCTAGGAGAAGAGAGAGAGAGATACGGAACTTACAATGTATTTTAGACTTGTAATTACGATGTACAGCAATCATCTGGATATGTAGGACCTTCCTTGTCAATATTTTAATTGAATACTGTGTTATTGTAGTTTTTCAATCAGTAATAAAAAAGGAAAGATTTTTTCAAAGTACTGGGCCAAAACAGTATGATAAAGATGTACAGTCGATACGAAAAAGGAAAAGAATCAGGAATTTGTCAGCAGCAGCCCCAGTCTCTCAATGAGCCTATAATGTTACCACTGCTGGGACACCGGCCTCTTCTCGGATAGAGGGAGAGAATCCACCTCGCAGGCCCAGTGCTATAGTTGGTAGATGTCACATGTCTTCGAATTTTTGGTTCTAGGAAATGCCGGTTTCCTCACGATGTTTTCCTTCATCGTTTTGAGAGCAGTGGTGAAGAAATAATTTACACAAAGTAAAGCGCCTGTCTGGGTTCGAACCTACGAACGAACACTGGGCCACCACTGCAGCCCCAGTCTTATTCAGTCAAATCAATTTGTTAGTGGCAATATCTATATCTGTTACATGGGACTTAAACATAACTGCCAAAGTGTGGGTGTACTAACCACTTCTGTCCAATACTTCGGTGAATACATATGTTCAATCGTCATGTTGTATAGTAAAGTGTTCACATTTTTAGCAGGCTTTTAATTAATATTGCCTGATAGCTATTATAACACCTAGTGATCAATGGAGGTCGTTATAATTAATATTATCATCAGTCATCTCTCGATCTGTCACGATCGCACGTTACGTC
Source organism: Agrochola macilenta (assembly GCA_916701695.1). Lineage (NCBI taxonomy): Eukaryota > Metazoa > Arthropoda > Insecta > Lepidoptera > Noctuidae > Agrochola > Agrochola macilenta. Next base: position 22,316,223 of record OU753561.1, on the reverse strand, counting down.
GACTATTAAGCTTGCCAATCTAAAAATCAATTTGAGTAACCATTCATTATGTTCTCCTTCAAACGACGCGGGATTATGTTGTGCTGGTGTCAGGGACTCAGGGTTGTTAAAACTGGTGTTATATAGAGATAGATATCACAGCTATTACGGGTTTATAGTGCCATAATTTAAAGAAATAAATGTGTGAATTTAAAATATTCTTAACAACAGTAATTTATAATATTCTTAAACATGAACAAGGATGATGAGTAAACCAATCAAATAAAATAATTCTATATTTCTTATTAATCAACGTATCTTATATTTACCCACTTGTAAAATATTAAGAAAACATTTACATCGACAATTTAATGTATCACTAGCTCTACCAATAAAATATTTATATTGCCGTTGAGAGTCGCAAGACACTGTATATTTTACTTGAAACCTACAAAAAAATAATGACTTAATAATATTACTAGATACTTAATATTCCGTCCCCACAACAGTAATACCCCTACTCTATGCAGCATCCTCGGTAGATTCTGATTAAGTAATAAAACGCTGTGTTTATAATAAATGCACTTCCAATTGAACAGCATTCAACTGCACGGAGCGTCTACCGGAGAGGCGATCCATCCGTAGGTACCTAATTACCGATGGGCACTTGCGCAAGACCATCCCGCGGCGATGCCTGTGTTTTACGAACTATTCCCAACAGTTGATGGTACATAATGATGACGTAAATGACAAGCTGGTGATTTTTGGTTTGGTAGTCTAAAAATATAAGTTGTTTTTCTTTAAGGATTGGGTCTTCATCATAAATTTTTAGGAGAGATAAGTAGTGCTGATGATTTTGTGAGCATCTTCGCGTGCTATTCCCGGTTTTATCTCGAGACAAAAATAAAAGAATACAATGCAAGCTTGTCTTGAATTTCATTAGTAGAAGTTGCGAAGGTCAGTGCGCAGTCGCTGCGTGCAAATTCTTAAATTCGGCATGGCTTCGTGACAAAGAATCGATTTTGAAGAAGCTATGGGTGGTCCGTGTCGACTTCTAAGAAATGTAAATAATACAGAAGTATCATCGGTAGCTTTACATCTATACCTTATAGAAACTGTAGCTAGCTTAAAAAACAAATAGTTTGCATAATACAAGCGCAAACACACCTTAAGTAGTACGTGTCGGAAAGCCGATCAGCATTACCGCGTGGAATGGCAAAAATTGTACTCAGTAGATAATGAGTAGGTATTTGTACAAGAATTTAATCGTTATAAATTGCAAAATAATGTCTTTATATCTTAGTCTAAAATCAATAACAAAAACTGAAACCGTCTCAAATTTATACTAACAATTATAATGATTCGGCATCATCCGCAATACTTGCTCAGCCAAGTGCAAACGTTTGGCAATTCGCGGTTGTCGTGGCGCGGGCGCCGACATAAGCTGTTTTTTTTCTTGTTAATTGAGTAAGTTATTAGACGCGCCCCTTCACGCTAGTAAACACTGAGGCATGAGCAGAGCCGTGGCCAATTGTGCACGATCATGACAAAGGAAATATCGCAATAAGGTGGTAACATCAAACCTTGGTATTCATCAGGGTTTGCCGGCCGCAAAATTGGGATAATTAAGAACTTGTTATAAGAAATTGCTTGTTAGTTATTGTTTTAGATAAGTACGTATCTACCTAGTACCTGTACATTAAAAATGAGGATTAATTCTCTATTTAAATGATTCATAACAGAGTTTCTAGAAATTAATAACAATAAAGAATAATAAAAATGTTTTCTTAAATAATGTAGATAAGTTTAAGTAATACGCCGATGACTGGCACCGTTTAACAAAATCAAGACTATTTATGTATTTCTCCGTTTCCGTTTTGGCTTCTCTAATGAAAAAACTATTTTTTATTAGGTTTCCGTAGTCAACAAGGAACCCTTATAGTTTCGCCATGTCTGTCTGTCTGTCCGCGGCTTATCTCAGTGACTGTTAGTACTAGAAAACTGTAATTTCGCATGTACTCGTACATATAAATCACGCCGACAAAGTGGTAAAATAAAATCATGAAAACATAAAAAAATAGGGACCCTCTACACGTAAAGTGGGGACGTATTTATTTTTCTGGTCTATCCCATGGTGTGGGGTGTCGTTAAAAAGGTTTAAAAATATTATGAGTTTGTAAAACATATTTTTGAATTCGGGGATCCGTTTGCGAAATATTAAGCTTCAAAGTGCAATTGTTTGTTCAAGGAGTCAATAATGTTCTCCCATACATTCCGTAGTACAATGTTAAGTTTGTTCTTGGGATAATATCATCCCATCTACGGAATTCTTCACTGTGCGTGGTCCGACTCGCACGTGGCCGGTTTTTTATTAAAGTTATTTTACTTTCAAATCATTATTTAATTTACCCATAAATATTTTTTTATCGAGGAGCAAAATTATTTAATGTAATAAATATTGATGCGACAAGTTAAGGACAAGTTTTGCATTCGTTGACATAATTAATTAAAATAAAATTTTTGATGATAGTAATTTGTTTTAATTATTTAAAACAAATTACTATCGTCAAAATTTGCATGTAAACTTAATTTAAACCAATAAAACAACGCAGGCTATAAAAAAATATCTATGTCAGACTGTTTTAAAGCTTTCTATGTATTTTTAATAAGTTGTAAGTTTATTAGGACTTTTTTAACAACATTGCAATAAACCGAAGCAACCCAAGTGGTGTTGCACTTTTCTATGAAACAGTAGTTTTTTTTTTAAATAACCGACGACTCATTTCAACGCAACGTGGTTCAGAATCACGTACCGAATCCATGGTAGCAGTTTTCGCGTCGATGTCCCTGCCATCCTGTATAAAAAGAATAGAAAAAGAAATGTGTTATGGAGTGGAGTTGTTGGTTGGTGACTAGATAGACCCACAATTTGGCCACAATAGGCCCAAACTCAACCGTCGTAAATCGTTATTATTATATTATAGTACACAAAAAGCGTGCACATAAAATATAATAAAATAAATTGGGAGCAGATAATATAAACGGCTTCATTACACGCGCCGGGATGAGCAACAAAAACGTCGCACGATGCGCGTCGGCCGTGGACGAGGTGGCCACGCTGTGCCCGACACGCGGCTTTTTGTGAACAGCTGTAGAATGTGGAGGACAGACAAGACATTATTTTTGGCATGAGATTGGAAAAACCGCAACACAAAAACAGCCAAATTCTGCAAAATCAAAGTCACCTTTATGTCAGCCGACTCCCTTGACCAAAATTCGTCGCTGCATTCGTGTAGACGAACTTCTTAAGTTTTTCATAAGTCTGCGTTAGAGATCGCTATTATTGATAAACAGCCTCTACCTTGAGTATCTAGAAGTTCTAGACTGTTCAGAATTTGAATAAAACTAACTACAAGAAACTATTAGCGTATAAAAATGGATGAAATCTGTAAGGCGTTATTACACTTTGTATAGCACCTTATCCTCGCCTCATCTTCATTCAAATGTAGACCCGGCGCACGCGCACTTTTTGCGGCGTCTCGTTAAGCGCGACATCAGTTCACAATTTGTCAACATGAGTTGTGGCCGACAGTCGTTCTACTTGTCCGATATATTTGCATCTGTTTATGGGCATACACCTTCCATACATACATCCTACATGTATAGCAGAGTATATATTATGTGAATTTAGATAAGGTGTTCCTGATATTTCATGTGGGTGAGGTATTTTCTTGCTTTTCCTATTCTGAGAATGTTAAAAAGAGGTCCAAGTCGTGTCAGGACTTATTCTCATTCTTAAACTCGTGCGAAAATCATAAAGCGTTGATTTCTACATGTCCTGTAGTGAACGTCTTTAGACTGAATGTTGATTATGAATTTCTACTTTGCTGTTCCCGACAATGGGTCAATGATGGAAAACTTATCGAATTTTCTTGTTGTCCTCAGATCACATGACCGTATCAGCCAGCCGCCATGTCCGCGGTAATGAGCACGCTGTCTATGATCAGCGGCACTCGGCGCGCGCACCGCAAGCTCGCGTGCAGGTAACGTATTGTAGGGATATGCTCATATTCACCAGTCTTGGCTTTTGTCAAAGCTGGGCCGTCAATGAAGCCAAAGATGATGGTCCATCGAATCATATGGTATTGGTATAATTAACAGGATGGTTCTGTTGTATCTTCACATAATCCCACCAGTCATACTACTTTGGTATAAGCCGGGTACATAATACATAAAATGGTAGTAGAGTATCCCTAGACTTAGATATGAACATATAGTGTTTTTTATTTATTTTTATTAGGTTCACCAACAATTGATTACACTGATACAAACACATAATACATTTAAAAAAGTAAAATAATAGTGCATCAGTTACTTATAGGTAAACACTAAATGCATAAAACAATGAATCAGAAAAATAAGCTAACTTACTTAGTAATAAGCGCTAATGAAGAAAATTTGGTAACCATCAATAAAAAGTAAAAATATTATTTTTCATCAATGTTACTGTGGCGGCATCTACATCGCCACATGTGAACTACCCATCAAACACCACCACGTCACACAAATCATGCATCGCGCAATTAGAGTTTACCGCGCGAACGACATATATAAGATAAAAGTGTCCGACATCAATCGTTAGGCAGTTGCCCGCCAGACATGACACCCATCTGGTCGGAGGATCCTCCTTTTTCTATAGAGTATGAGTGAACTTTTCACCCTGTATCTTATACCGCTAAATTACAAAGACAGACAGACGTATTTTTTCTCAAAATAAAATCCAGCATCCTCTCGGATGACAAAGGTTCAATTGAATATCGCCCTTGTGTCTCGCTAAAGCGCACTTTAAAGCGACAAAATTCAGCATACCTCTGATATGGGTGGCGGACCGTCTCGGAATGCAGAGTATCGAGCAATTCAATTACCATATCCGAACGGGCATCGTCCACGACTCGACGCGGCTCGGGTCTGCGTGGGCGCAGCGCAAGCTCATAACCGCACGAGATCATTTGTAAGGCCCACTTGCACCACAAAAATATAACGCTAACCGAATTTAAATCATCGTTGTTTTTTTGACAATCGTTTGAAGATGACACACTCAGAGTGATGTTTTAAATTCGTTTAGCGTTAAATCTACTTCGTGATTGTTGGTCTCGCAAGCGGGTCTCACTGATACAACTAATTTGTTAGACTGTGGCCATGTACTCTAAATACGGGCAGCGTTTGATTAATAAGATAATAATCTAATCTGGTTTGAGAAGCTCAAGAAAAAGTTGTTATTAACCTTAATGTGTTCTCCTCCGGTAATGTTGAGTTTCGGAGAATTTTATAATGTATAAGTTAGGCTCTTAAAAAACTTCAAATGTCATCATCTTTAAGATGTATCAGAAGATAAATTAGTTAAGTTGTCTAGTAAGCCAAACCAAATCGGGAATACTCGTAGGTAGTGCTAAAGCACATATTTTGTTTCTCTTCCTAATGACTATTCAAACTATTGTATCGAATTATGACTTAGTGCAAAGTAGTATCTTCAGCATTTAGTAATGAACATTAAAACACAACCGTAAAGTTTTCAATCAATCAAGTATGATTTCAATAATTAAACATAACGTTACCGATATCTATAAATCAAGCAATTCGAATCAAATATGCTTGTTTGTAAAGTTAATCGGCAACTTAGTCGGGATATGTGTAATGTTAAATTAATGTTATTGTTATAATTACAACATTTGATTCCTTTGGAAATGTTTGAATTCGATGTGTGATTGATTAATTGATTATTAAATGAAATCTATACGATTTTTTAACTTTTTTAATTTCCTTGTTGTTATTAAAAGCAATTGTTCTGTTCAATAATTGATACTAACAATTCAATTTAAATTCGCAATAAATTATGAATAATTATAACTTGTACGTTATACCTACATTAATATATGTTTTTTTTTTTTTTTTTGAATATTTTGATACTTTTATTTTTAATTTTTAAGATAAATAGACTTACATGAATAAGATTTGCATTACCGAATGTTAGAAGTAGTGATTGTGACATAGTATTGAATAAGGATAAACTAGAATCTATATATATACATATAATGATAAACTGACTGACTGACTGACTGACTGGGTGATATATCAACGCACAGCCCAAACCGCTGGTCCTAGAGACATGAAACTTGGAGGGTGTGTTCTTTGTAAAGAGTAAGTATCCACTAAGAAAGGATTTTTGGGAATTCCACCCCTAAAGGGTTAAAATAGGGGATGGAAGTTTGTATGAAAGTCCGTCAGTTTTGAAGTTAGGATCTTCAAATTTTGTGTTTAGGCTGACGATTGAAAATTAATTTATACGTGTCTCAGCGTTTTTGATAATTCTACCCCGAAGGGTTAAAAAGGGGGATGAAGTTGAAAAGTCCATAATTTTCTAAGAAAAATCACTTTTTTTTTATCTAGGCTTATGGTTGGAAGATAACGCAACGGTGTTGTTAGAATTTCAACCCTTAAGGGGGTGAAAAGGGGGATGACATTTTGTTTTTAATTAAAGTTCTTTATTTTTTAAGTTATAATCACTAATATTTCGGCTTATGGTTGGAAACTATACAACGTTAATCGTTGTCATTTTTTAATTTCAACCCACAAGGGTCTGGAGATCATCATGGAGAGTGTGATTGTCGTAACTCACTGCTGGGCACGCCACAATTGAGACGATACGCCCTCTCTTTGAGGAGTGGCTAGAGAGGCGACACGGGGTCCTCACCTTCCGCCTGACACAGGTCCTCACCGGACACGGTTGTTTCGGGAGGTTCCTGTTCCTCATAAGGCGGGAGAAAACGCCCGGGTGTCACCACTGTGTGGATCGCCCGGAGGACACAGTGGAGCATGCGGTGGAGGTCTGCCTGGCTTGCCACCTGGTGTCCTTGTGGAGGCGATCGGTGACAGTGATCTCTCGCGCCCGGCCCTGGTCCAGGCCATGGTACGGAGCGAGAGGCCGTGGCAAACCGTCACTTCCTTCTGCGAAGCAGTAATGCTCGCGAAGGATGAGACGGAGCGCGTGGCGGAGAGGCAAATGTCGCGCCCACACGCTCCCTAGCTACCGCAGGAGACGCCCTGGGCGTCGGGAATAGCAGGCCGATTCCCGGCCACCGTAGGTCCGAAAGGGATACCGTGGCCCCTGGCAACGTGGGTATTAGTCAGTAAGAGTCTGACACGCCCTCCCGCTCCGTCCAGAGCGGGAGAAGTGATTTAATAATTTCCCACCCTAAAAAAAAAAAAAACGGTCTGAAAAGGGCGATGAAGTTTTGTATTGAATTTGTTCATTCGCTGAATTTTGTATTCAAGTAAAAATAATATAAGTACACGTGTACTGTTTCTACTGTTTCTAACTTTACAGTATTTTACATAGAGCGACTGCCTATCTGACCTCCACAACGCAGTTACTGGGTAATACAATAGCCCTTGGTAAGAATGGTTGTCAGACTTTCGGGCTTCTGACTTCCCGTAACAACTGTCAAAGATCCACGAATGACAGCCGGAACCAACGGCTTAACGTGCTTTCCGTGGCACGGACGGGTCTTTGTATGTAAAGATGGTCACCCATCCACAGACCAACTGCGGCAAGTGTAGCTTAACCTGATCGATTGACCTATGTGGCTGTTATTATTTAGCCACGGGTCCCTCCCCCGGAGTACCCCCCCTGGGTTCTCCGGGGGAGGGGCCCGTCCCCTTCTCCGGGAGAATCGATATAGATATAAATTAGGATAGTAAGGATACGAACAGAATGCGATACTGCTCATCCCTCATAGCAAATAGCGTGATAGTTTGTACCAATGTAATATTATAGGGAACATCTATGCTATGTTATTGAGGCCAAAATACTAACTGGATCTGCCAGAGGAGAAACAGTCTTCGTGCCGCGTATACCATTGATACCAAATTACCTTACGTTTGAATTTAAAAGATTGCAGTTCCTAATCAAGGTTTGCTTCGTGATGACTTTTAATAAGTCACAGGGACAAACTCTGAAATTTGCTGGAGTTGATTTGCGGCAAGACTGTTTCTCCGTCTGTCAGTTTTATGTGGCTTACTCACGTGTTAGCTCTCCAACTAGCTGGTTGTTTTAGTACCCGCTTCCGAATTAGTGAAAAACATTGTTTATAGAGCAATACTGTGAAGGATTTAGGTAGATACCGGTCCTTTACAGTAAGTATTTCTTGACAGTATTCCTCAAATATCTCACATAGTGGAGGACAATTAGCCATGAACAAAGCTCTATATTGTAATTGTTATAATAATTCATAATTATCTAGAAATAAAGAATTTATACTCATACGCAGACGAAGTAAAATAAAATAGTAACGAAGTCAAACCTTACATTGAATATTCGAGTCTGATGCCGAAAACATATTTTTTAGAATTTTGGTCTGTTTGTTTGTAAGTATGTTCCGGCTTGCACAAAAACGGATGAACGGATTTGGATGATATTTAGCACACAGATAGTTTATAACCTGGATTAACCTATAGGTTATTTTTTAATCCCAGTAGTACGTTCCAGTTGGATATTTTTCGACATCCACGCGGGCGAAGCCGCGGGCAAAAGCTAGTTCGTTGATAAAACTGTGTTCCTGGGAATTACGCTCGACTCCAAGCTACAATGGGGTCCTCATTTAACATCTCTTGCAGGACGGCTAAGTTCAGTGGCATATGCTGTTAGAAAAATTCGTCAATTTACTGATGTAGATACCGCGAGGCTCGTCTATTTCAGTTACTTTCATAGTATCATGTTTTACGGTATTTTACGAGTATGGGGGTGAGCTGCAGACATCGACTCTATTTTTATTCTGCAGAAAAGACCCATCAGAGCAATATATGGCCTCCGTAGGCACGATTCTCTTAGGGAACTGTTTAAAAATATTAACATCATGACGGTACCTTGTCAATATATCTATGCACACTTCATTTACGTAAGGGAAAATCTTAATCTTTTCAGTAAAAGAGGTGAAAGACACAATTATGTATAGTACTAGAAATAGGGTCCAAATACATAGTTCAACCTGGTTTTAGACTAACTAAAGTAGACTCATCCTTCATGGGGTACTGTTTAAAATGTTACAATAAAATACCTCCCCACATACTCCAACTGAATGAAACGAACTTTAAATCTTGTATAAAACGCACACTATGCTGCCAAGCATATTATAAGTTGGGGGATTACATCGTTGACAAAAATACTTGGCTCAACGCTGGTCCAGCTCCACAAGGGCGCATAAACTAATTGATTGGCATTCGAAAATAATGTTGGAGCTGCTGAAGATTGTAAGACTATCTTTAGATTGTTTAAATTCAATCTCATAGTATTATATAATTGCATAGTACATGTGTGAGCACTATGTACCAACTTTAAAGCTACCATTTACTGGGTACGTCTTTCATTGACTTGAATGTGCCCTTGCGGCTGAGAGTATGTCATGCTCACTCAAATGTCTCGCTGGTGGTGGCGTGTCTGTTGGATCATTAAGTTCCCTTCAAAATGGTTGAGCTGAACGGTGCTGATCCATGCGTCATGTTCGAGAACGGGCGCCGTCAGTAGGGACTGGTCATCTCTTAGCTGCCATGGCTTATTTAAATTTTTGGAATGTTTTTATCTTTTTATTACGGGCGCTTTTAACGTGCACGTCTTTCTACATTGTTCTCACATGTGTAATTTCAACACGAATGATGTAACCAATATGTTCTAACAATATTTTGATTTAAAAGAGTGTCCGTGGAGTTTCTTGCCCGTTCTTCTCCATAGGTACCTACTATGCTTTGGAATGGGCCACTAGCTTCATCTTTCTGACTGACGGAACATTTGACAATTTAAAAAGTGCCTGTAATTGGTTTATTTGAAGTAAATGAGTTTGAGTTTGCTAACAAAAAAAAACAACAGATAAAATATTTTTTTAAATATTGTATAGAATATCTAGTGATTATTTACAATCCCAAAATTATATGCTTTGCCAGTAACTTAAACACTATCTTATGGACATCGGTAGCGAGGTAGCTGTCACTAGTGTCAACTGTCAGTCACCACTAATGGCGGGAAACAGTTGAAAGTGAAGCGGTGCCTGCACGAGAGGCTTAGTGTGATGATGAGCTAGTGTAGTGATATAATCAGCTTTAATACTGGATCAACAGGGTTCTACATGCCCATAAAATAAAATACATTCAAAGTCCATTGTAGTAATTACTAAATCTTATTAGTCTGAAACAAAAACAAACAGTAATTATTACACCAATATTACATCATAGAATATAACAAATGACAATAAAACGACTGTCAACTGTCGGCAACCTGGATATTAAAGAGAATTCCCAGAGTTATGTAAAACACAGGATTTTTTCGGAATCGTTATTTTATACAAATACATACACAGGTATAATATTTTGCAATATAGTTCTCAATTTACTGTAAATGGGTAAAATAATTTTTAATGATTTCTTTGACCTTGGTTTCCAAGGTTAATTTTTGTACAAGAATTAAACTGAAACCTGACGCAAACTTAAACTTAAAATAAACAAATAACTAATTAAATATTAAATAAAAATTAATTTAAAAGGCCTCAGTTAAGTTACGTTTACATAAGTAGGTACAAACATAATATTAAGAGCTAATAGGCACAAAACGACAACTATCCTAATTATTTTAAAATAATTAACTAATTTCACAACATTTTTTAATAATTAAATCACACATATATGAAACTCTTTGTGATATTGGACACCACCTTTGTCTCTGTATGCCATTCATCATATCAATGTTACTGAGTTACAGCTTCAAGGTTCTCAACCGGAATGTGTGCAAAATGTGATACATTATATATGTACTTCTTGTTCATAGTATGTCACCTGTTGTTGAGTAGTATGATCAAGTATTTTTTATAATATTACTCAAATATTAGAACATACCTATATAGTCCTTTGGTATTAAACAGGCTAGTATTATTACAACGATAAATTGAGATAAAATATTTCAGCCGATCTATTTTGAAAAAATCAATCCCTAGCATCATGAGGTGGAATGACAGCTTACTTCAAGGTTACTTCACCTAAAGTTTATCTCTTTTTTTGTTGTTTTTATTGTGAGATGTCTACAGAATAGGGATGATGACTAAACTTTTTTTTTGGTCCTTCTTAGAGATTATAAAAAAAATATTGGACAAGTTTTTTTCTTTTTTTACGTAGTATTTTTTTTTTAAGATACATTGATTTAAAATGTGCCATGACGTCACGAGTATGTAGATTTTATACGTACTAGTGACGTAGCGACCCCTACTCCCCAATTTAAAATGCGTTTTATGTAACTAATTTTTTATTAATATAACAAAGCAAAAAGTACGTGTCTAATATTTTTTTTATTATCTGACTGACGGAATAATTAGAATTTCTTTTTTTTTTTCCCAGGCGTCATCCCTATTGACCGGCAGTTCGTAATTAAATGCAAACAGCGATAATACTACGAGAACAGATGATACTGTGAAAACAAACCCCAAGCACCCAATTAACATACAAGGAAGCAAAATAATTACAGAAGAACAAAGAAATCTTGATTTGAATCCGGAACAAAAATACTGTTATTATAACCGATTCGACCTTCAATAATATCCGTTTATGCGAAATTATACAAACAAAATTCATCTGTGTAATAATGTATACGGTCAGCAGCAACATCATATCCGTATAATAACCAACAGGATGCAATAGCTGACTATGAGTTTTTTACTGACAGTCGTGAGGAAAGTTTTGAGTATGAAGGATGGCTATAAGCCCAGGTATGCACGTGCGATTTTTTCCCGCGGCGGTATTTTTCGTGCACTGTATTTTCAACGCTCTGCCGAGAGTAGAAAATCCAACAGTGTGTTTTTTCAACAAGCTGGGACGAAAGTGCGTCCCAGCGCGTTGGATTCCCAACGCTCGGCTCAACACCCAGAGTTGAAAAAACAGTGCGGGATAAAATCCTGCCGCGAAAAAGTAAAGTAAAGAAAGACCAAATAAACGATGGATGGAGTGTGAAAGATGATATGGATAGAAAAAGGGTGACTACCGAGATGACGACTAATAGAGAAATAGGTATGGAGGATAAATACAGGTTGCGCCGTCCACAAATCAATTGGGATACCTGGGGAAGAAATGTTATATTATTAAAAACATGTTTATTTTTACTAAGACAAGTTTATTTGAAATTTTGTAACAAGTATGGAACTAACTCATGGAAAGTTGCATTGATCAGACAGCAAATCAAGTAAAGTCACCTTGAAAATGTTTTTTTTTTTCGTCGACTTTTTTGCTGTCTGTCACAGTTTTGTAGGCCGTAAATTCCGTCTTTGTATTATAACATTAACTACTGTCAAGTAACTAATGTGTACATTTGTTGGCAGCCGCAAGTCCGGGCAGTTCTCCGACGCGGGGGAGGACCGCTCGCGCAGCCAGCATGACCTGCACAAGCAGCAGCGGTCAGCCTCGCTGGTGAGTACCTCGGTTTATTCTTACATATTATTGCGTATACATCATTCTAGAATCAAACATGTGTCAGTTATGTGATTATGGTTCGCGGAAATTGCTGATTCATTTTCTATTCTATTTCCATAAGAACACAACAATGAAATAGAACAGCAAATTAATCACTAAGTTCATACACAAATTAGTTGTGGCGAAGAACATAGCCCTTTCTAATGGGTACTTACTTGATATAATACATTCAATAGTTTAGTGTCCTCCATCTAACTTTAATAATAATATATGTAGTATAGTAGAACTTCTTTGTCGTTTAGAACACTGAACCCAACCTTTCGACATGATTAAAGGCTCGTTCAGACCAGCGCGACGTGTCTCAAACAATACAATTTCTAATAAACTTCACGGTATAACAATAACCGGTTTAGCGTCGCGCTATTCTGCACGAAGGTTTACAGTATTTTCTATTTTATTGGAATAATAAGACCAATAATTGCTTTTAATTATCCAATTGCCCTATACCTGCCAACCAAACCTCGGATAATAAGGCATTGTGCTTTATGTCCCCTATAATTTGTGCTTCAACCCGGGATCAGTTCCGTTAGCCTAATGAACACTGTGACACATACAAGTGGAGAGACAGAAAACCCAAAGTAAACAAAACACAAAACGGAACTCACAGATAAACTGCTGCTATAAGATAGAGCCCCTTCTAATGCCGGGTACAGATTGGTGAAGCGTAACGTAACATACGTTGAAACAAATTAGCCTATTTATTGTTATATTTCATGTTGCATTGTACAGATTTGGACTGTTAATTTATGTTACGTTTCACCAATCTGTACCCGGCATTAGATTTACTTCAGCTGCTTATACGTCTATGATATAGCCTATGAAGAATAGCTAAACAACGCCGGCATGGTAACCCGTAAAGGGCTACAGAGTCACCAGTACCAAATAGGCAATTTTTTCCCAATCGTGAGATACTTTTGGAGATGGTATTGACAGAGATGAGAATACATCTTCTACTTGTACGCGTACTTCATGTTTTAAAAATACCTAAGCTTTGTCCTCTAAAGAATAAACCTTCTATACATATCCAGGTAGTGTTCTATTGTAGTTGTGGTGCGTAGGCGCACGGTGCAAGCCCCAGGCGCGCGCGCACCTCGATCGCATCGACGTAATTGACGGCCGGACCTGCACGGACCGCGGGGCATTGTGCCTTCAGTGCGCTTTGATTTTATAAATGAGGGTATTGTAATAGAGATAAACAGTTCAAAAAACAGGAATAGCTATGAAGACCCATTCGTAAACAGGTACTTGTAAATTAGGAAAATCTAGGATGGTATAGCATGAAATTTTCTTGTTTATTAGACTGGTTTAAACCTGACTGTTTTTTTGTAATCTATTCCTTATAACAGCTGGAGAGTGGCCGAAAATAGAGTTGAATGACGTTCTGCTATAGCTGACGATCCTTGGAAGCCATTTAGCGAATTTTCTTGTTAACGAGTTTAAACCTTTTGCTCTACTTCATACTCTATTCTTTAATTTTATGACAACCAACGTGCATTCAATAAAGCAACATGACTCAGAACAGAAAGTAAATCTACTTCAAATAATACCTGTCAATATAATCAAGATCGTGCGTCAGCCTCTATCAATATACACTACTATTATGCGCCAGTTCTGTCCATCAAATGCAAGAGGCACAATATACTCCCCTGGCTATTACGAGCGGTTACTAAACGCCACGCTATTGGCGGCGTGTGTAGGGTTACCATCTGTCCGAATATTTCCGCCTTTTTTGGCCCCCCATCCGGGGTTTTTCCACCTTTGTCATTTGTCTGGAGTTTTCGACTTAAAGGGGTTTTTTTTTGAAAATTAAAAAACTTAAATGAGAACTGAAAAAAGAAAGTAATTTTTCTTTGAAAAGTAAAACTTCTTCGTTGGTCTAGTGGTCGCAAGCGCTACTGCTGAGCATGTGTTCCTGGGTTGGATTCCTGGCTCGTGCAAATTATTATTGTGAAAAACACAATAACTAATTGCGCGACCCGGAATCATTTGGAATTTCTCAGTAGCAGCTTGGAGTTCTAGCTCGCCCCTATTACACCGGACCTAAATATAATTGATGAAATGTGGGTGTACCGTGGTACACCTCTGCCTAATGCTTTGGGGAATACAGGCGTAATGTTATGTTATGTTACGTAAAAGTAAAATAACATTTTTCTAAATGTTCGGCTTTTTGTCAGAATTTATCAAGTTTTCAAATGGTAACCCTGTGCGTATGCGACTGGCCGCATACTCGACTCGTAAGGGACTTGAGACAAAGCGTTTTGTAATAGGAGTGTATTACATTGAGTATTAAACTGATGTGGTAATTGTTCGGCTGATATTGTAGGTGCTATTCCGATGCTGTAATACTTAAATATAGAGAAGCACCTTTCTAAACCCAAGGGGTTTTTCGTATCACCTATTAATGGGTATGTGGAGGTCAGATATGCAGTCGCTCCATGTAAAGTACTGGTATTTACCTGCATTCGGTTAGATTGCAAGTCGACCCCAACATAGTTGAGAAAAGGTTCGTCAGATGATGATGATAAAACTTTCTGCAAACGCTGGCTGTCGCTGAAAACCAGCGCTGTGGCTCTGTCTCGCATAGGGTCGCAGCATTATGCTGAGCGATGGCCGGCTTGCGTGGATGTGACGCATATTTCCCCCAACTTGTTCTTATTTGTTTTGAGTTCTTCCTTCGCGTCATGTTAACGCAAATAAACGTATTTTCCTTCTTTTTTTCTCTAAGTCTTTCAGTCAATAACTATCTCTTCCTGATTTTACATATTGTGCTACTTTTAAATCTCTTTCACTAGGGGGGTACTGTTATCTTTTTAGGCTAACTTCTGTACGATTTTCGGAGATCTTATTTTGGTTTTTAACCGACTTCCAAAAATGAGGTGGTTATGTGTTCGACGCGCATGTTTATTTTTTTATATATACGAGTACGTCCGCCGATTTCTCCGTCAATTGTGAACGGATTAAAAAAAAAAAAAAAATTGTATGAAAGGGTATGCACCCAAGTTGGTCCCATATAAATTTTATTAACTTTGCTTGGATACTCGTAGTTTTGAGTTAGCTTCAATAATTTGAATATTTAATATTTTGATTTTTTTATCATTTTACAATTTGACATTTAATTTGATATACGGTTCTGACATTTTTATAATATTTTTTTGACAATATTAATTATTATTTTTATGAATTGTTAAATATTTAAATTTAATTAATCACAATTTTATTTGGGTTTTTGGGCAGTTTAATTTAAAATAGATATGAATAATTTAAATGTGTGTGTGTAAAATTATGGACTTGAATTTGTCTGAAATAAATGAATAATAATAATAATACGTATTTTTCCCACTTATACTACATGTGGATGATATGATAAGTTCCTGTTACTGTTATTTACATAGCAGGTAGTAGTATTCGAATTTGTGTGGGATAGTTGTATCAAAACTAAAAAGTGAAAAATAAACACTTTTTACAAAAAAAAAACAGCCGACCTCCAAAAAAACACTACAAAGTGAAAAATAACTATAATCCAAAGACACCGACTTCCAAAATTACAGTTATTTTGCACTTTGTTGTTTTTTTTTTGGAGGTCGATTGTTTTTTTTTTTTGTAAAAAGTTTTTATTTTTGTCCTATAATCACACCTCAGTAATTCACCAAACACTTTTACTATTTTTTAGAACTTTGTGTTATTTCGTGGTAGTCACACTCACTGTCCATTCCAAGGTTGCCTGGAAAAGATCGCAGTAAGCGATAAGGCCGCCCATTGTATATTTTGTAGTGTATTACTTTTAGGGTTCCGTAGAAAACAAGGAACCCTTATAGTTTCGCCATGTCCGTCTGTCTGTCTGGCTGTCTGTCTGTTCGCGGCTTAGCTCAGAGACGGTTAGTACTAGCAAGCTGCAATTAGGCATATGTATACATATAATCATGCCAATAAAGTGGTAAAATAAAATCAAGAAAAACATTTTTTTAGGGTACCTCCTACCTACACGTAAAGTGGGGATGTTTTTTTTTTCTCGTCTGCCCCATGTTGGGTTAGAAAAGTCGTTCAAAAATATTAGGAGTTTGTGAAAACCATTTTTGGATTCAGGGATCCGTTTGCGAAATATTAAGATTTCAACTGAATTTTTCTTTGTGTAATAATAAAGTATATATAAACAAAGAAATATAAATATAATATTTCGATTTTTTTGTCTATTCCCGATTAAGGCCTTTCGTCTATCAATAAATCATGAATATGATCATTGCAAGTCTGTTGATGTAATAAATATGACAATAGTAAACAAACACGATTGTCAACATTACAACGGCGAGCACACAACACAATAGTAACAGCAATATGAATGATAATAATGACAAGTCACCGACAATCGTAACACGTACGTGATGAACTGATGACGCGGCGACTTGCGTACGCGCATCATTGTTTACACTTTCATTACTCTTACTTTCAGATGATAATTGCTGTATTTTTGTTATGGGTTGTAAGTAGTACCTACTCGTACGTTTGGTTGCAGTAATTACAGAATAAACTTTATTGGAGTAACCCGAGGGGATAAGGATAATATTACAAAAACTCAGGTTGCCATCAGGTTCTTCAAAGGCGGGTCTATGGTCTCCACAGTATTCACCAGCGGGTTTCATCAATTATCTCTTGGCTCCTCCTCCTGAAGATGCCATCTGCGGAACATAGTGACTATAATCTCACTCCTAACACCTCTCAAAGAGGCAAGATAGTTTTCAAGGTTTCCCCCTTAAAGTAAATTCTTAGGAATCCGACTCCACATCCCAAAAGCATAATAAATACCCATTTAAGAGCTACTCTCATTAAAACTAGAGTAATGAGGCGCCAAAACCCTCAGGCAAATGCTACGTTACTAACAACTGAAATAAATAAATCAGTTCTGATTAGCACTTCAGAAACAAACGCAATGGAAACCCCTGGGCCATTCGCACGCGGCAATGCGTTGGCCTTATTGCTGTAATATTAATAGTATCCGTTGCAATACTTTGATTGTAATTAATCCTTCGAGCAGTGGATGCAATTGCCAATTGGCATAAATCAAGGAAGCGTAGGTCAGATGGAAGTAGGCCAGCTATATTCAAATTCAAATTCAAATTCAAAAGTCATTTATTCAAACTAGGCTGAGAAATCAGCACTTTTCGAACGTCAAAATTACATAAGACAGTCCCCCAAAAACGCCCACCCTTCACCACTTCCTAGTGCATAAGCTGGGAAGAAGAAGTGGCGCAACAAACTCCCCAGCAGCACAGCTGTCTGTTCAGTTGAAAAAACTTGATTCTATATAATAGTGCATATTATTATGCTAAAATAATTTACATCACCACAAATTGCAATACAACTCATAAAATAAAAACATTTTAAAGAGTAGATTATGTCAACAATAAATGAAAACAAAATTAAAATAAATTGACTTACAGTCAAATAAAATAATCCAACAATTATATGCTCATATAGTATCGTGTAGTCTAAAATAGTCTAAAATAATTGTTTGTTCCTTGGGGTACATTGGAGTAGCTTAATTAGTCCCAAGCCTTTTTGTCGTCTAAAGCCGCACTCAGAAAGGTTCATTAAATTAGTCCTAATTCGTACTTAACTAATTAGCATTAAATCCGTTAATCAACGGTACATCCCAGAGACATAATTTAAGGGTTCATTAACTAATCACAGTTTTAAGTATCCGTAGGGTGAAGCATCTTATCGATTGCATATCGATAAAGCATTTGTGTAGCCAAATTTTAAAAGTGTTCATATTAATTAACAAAAATTAAAAAAAATATGACAGGCAGTTCTTTTACTGTAAGTTTTTACTAAATTCAAAGCGAAACATTCATTTTATTTAAAAAAAATAAAGCGATTACGACCTTTTTTCTATGGCATCACTGCTAACTGTCGATGTCAAACCGGGGAATTTAATTTTCGATTATTGTTTGTGTTTAATTGGGTATTAATTTATTGACATGCAATTTTTTTTAAATTCTACATAATGGGTATTTTCTGATTTAAATTAAATTGCATGTAGTACTCTGATAATAATATTTGTACATCTAATACTTATGTTTCATGCTGGATTATACTCAAACACAATGAGAAAAAAAAAAATGGTATTTGTTTTATTTACATATTTTGTCTACATCTTCATTTATATTGTTCATGGAATTCTTGAATTAAGTCTTTTGTTAAGGGATCAGAATTAAACTCGTAAATAATGCCTCAGTCCTATCTTATCTATATCTTCTGACATAGTCTACAAACACAATAAAGTCTGCCAAACCAATCATTATTTGTTTTTAATAACCGCTTAATGTGAAAGCGAATTCACCAGTAAAAATAAAAATATAACCCCCAAACGTAAATGTCTAAATCAATCGTTAAAAAGTTAAGTAAAGGTTTTGCTATACTTAACTTTAATTGTCATTAAGGGACGCTAATGAACCCTTAACTGACTCTGAGGGTGAACTTTTTTTAATTTTTACTAAGGGGCGCCCTAAGTAACCATTAGGCGTCTCTGAGTGTGGCAGTAACTTTATAGAAACCTTTTTGACATAGTTTCTGTTTAATAAATGATTTAAATTTATTGAGGCTCAGTTCTTTGACATGGCTTGGGAGTTTGTTGTAAAAACGTATACTTTGGCACTTAAATGAATTACTAATTTTTTGGAGCCTAGTCCTCGGCACAATAAATAAATCTTTGTTTCTAGTATTTAAGCTATGAATGTCGCTTTGTTTAGAATATAGATTTATATTCTTTTTCACATAAATCAGGTTCTCATAAACATATTGAGACGCGACTGTCATTATGTTTATTTCCTTAAATTTATCCCTCAGTGAATGCCTACAACTTAGGTTATAAATTGCTCGAATGGCACGTTTCTGCAGCACAAATATAGCCTGAAAGTCGGCTGCATTTCCCCACAACAAAATGCCATACGACATTACACTATGGAAATAACTAAAGTATACTAATCGAGCTGTTTCTACATCAGTGAAATGACGGATTTTATACACCGCGTAGGCTGCAGAACTTAGCCGCTTCGACAATTTGGTTATATGTGGGCCCCACTGAAGCTTCGAATCCAAAGTAATACCTAAGAACACAGTGGTGTCCACAAGATCCAATTCTGTCCCATTTACTAGTACATTGGTTTTCACCTGTTTAACGTTAGGTGTTAGAAATATAATATTTAGTCTTTTTCTCGTTTAAAAGTAAATTATTAACACTAAACCAATGCACTATTTAGAGAGAGCATTATATATAGCTAGGATCAATAATGGAAGAATGCATGACTTGACACTATACTGGTATTCAGCTGCATCCGGTTAGATTGGAAGCCGACTCAAACTCAAACTCAAACTCAAAGCATTTATTTCAATTAAACCATTTACAGGCACTTTTGAATTGTCAAGGTAGACCCTAACATAGTTGGGAAAAGGCAGTGACTGTTATCGTGTTGGGTTGCGAAGCTATTATCGAAGAAGTATATCCTAGGTGCTATTCACTACACTGAATATACTACGGGATGCTTGCCAAGGGTAAAATCAAATAGAAAATAAATGCCTCTACGTATATTTTCTGGGTTTTACGACTTAACAATAACAACTACTCTATCAATTTCTCAATTTCTTTGAACTTTCTACTAATTCTCTCTCACAAAGCCTCCGATTGGCCGGTGATAGACAATAAAGCACATATTTGTGGCGCTGCCGCTGTACCACAGGTTGTACTGCGAATAGTAATTAAAGCTATCGGCCTTCGGACGGCTATAACAGCTTAAGAGCACTAATAGCTTGTTTACACCGTGTAATCATAGAGCGATCGCGAGTGATGCGGACTCAGACGTATAGGGCTGCCACCCGACTAGAGATCCTTAGGCACGAGGTAAAACCGTGTTCATACTAGGCAGCATTGCCCTCTTTGCTTGACCTATTCACCTAATTTAACACGACTGACATGAGTGTGATATAATTTAATGTAACATCTTACATGCCATGTTTGTGTATACTTATGTTTTGGACAAATAAATGATCTTATCTTATTTTAAAATCATTAAAAAACGGGTTAATGATTATTATATTATTTTCCAATACTGCAAACCTGTCACAAATAAAAAATTAAAAAGAAATTGCTTTCTTACAAAGAGCTACAATTTCGAGTCATTAAACACATTGCTGCTGCTCGATACATAATGTCTTGTTCTTTTGCAAACTATTAATTTTCTTATTTATTCTCATTATCAAAGGACCAACTATGTTTATTCATGTTAAAAGTCCTAAGGTACTTTTGACTTGCTGGGAACAATAAGGAACCTAGGCAAATAAAACAATAAGGAACATAGGCAAATAAAAAACAATAAGGAACCTAGGCAAATAAAACAATAAGGAACCTAGGCAAATAAAACAATAAGGAACCTAGACAAATAAAACAATAAGGAACCTAGGCAAATAAAAAACAATAAGGAACCTAGGCAAATAAAAAACAATAAGGAACCTAGGCAAATAAAAAACAATAAGGAACCTAGGCAAATAAAAAACAATAAGGAACCTAGGAAAATAAAAAACAATAAGGAACCTAGGCAAATAAAAAACAATAAGGAACCTAGGCAAATAAAAAACAATGAGGAACCTAGGCAAATAAAAAACAATAAGGAACCTAGGCAAATAAAAAACAATGAGGAACCTAGGCAAATAAAAAACAATAAGGAACCTAGGCAAATAAAAAACAATGAGGAACCTAGGCAAATAAAAAACAATAAGGAACCTAGGAAAATAAAAAACAATAAGGAACCTAGGCAAATAAAAAACAATAAGGAACCTAGGCAAATAAAAAACAATGAGGAACCTAGGCAAATAAAAAACAATAAGGAACCTAGGCAAATAAAAAACAATGAGGAACCTAGGCAAATAAAAAACAATAAGGAACCTAGGCAAATAAAAAACAATGAGGAACCTAGGCAAATAAAAAACAATAAGGAACCTAGGCAAATAAAAATACAGACAGCCCTAGAAAAGATGTGCTAGTCATAATGCTAAATGCATGTAGCAGCACCCACATCGCCACAGCGCTACACCAGCGCGGGCGCATTGTCGTAATCATGTCAAGATCATACATCATGTCAGTACTAGTGATTAATTGTGTATATGCTAGGTAACGATATCGTCGTGATATGAATGGACCACCCCTCATTCAGGTGTGGGTGTACCTACCTGCGTAAGCATATACGATTGGTATCATCAGCATAGACTGTACAATATCATGTCACGGCTTTCTTCTCTGAAAGCTTATGGTAATTTACTTCCTTGCAAGTTTCATAAAATGCCAATTTTCAAAGGGCAAGGGATAACACTGTGGATTGATAACTAATCGTTAACTAAAATAAGATGAACTAGAAACTTCCTGAGTCCACAAATTATTGTTTATAGAATCTTATCACGCGGTTGGAATGATATTCGGAACCTGCAATTTTATCAAAATCAGTATTACTATTTTTCTCTGTTCTCTAATAAAATTCTCTAATAATAATTTTTAAACCATGAAGCAGATATACTGGACCCAACGTCATCTCACTTACCACCACCGAACACTAACTGACCCTGGAGCGTGATAGCCCTCATTAGACAAGAGCAGGGGGCGTGGTCGTCGGATCATTACTGAGCTAGTAAGCACTGCATGTATTTGCCTTAGATCGCCGCTTCCTCCGTTATTACCAGATTATTAAACGGACTAACAGCCTGACGCGCTGCTGGCGGGCATCGGTAACTGACTTACTAGACTCAGGGTATATTTTTCTTTAAACGCTTCCAGAATAATATGTAATCATAGACATTTTAATGAATACCCACAAGGTCATCATGATGAGCATAGTTATTCTTTCTCTCATTTCATAACCTTATAGGTACTTATATTGACAAAGGGCAATGGGAATTATCAATTTACACCGTGCAGGGTAGGTATACGTGATAGTTATTATTTGGTCTGATTACTCGTATGCAGGCACAATTACATTCCCGAAAGCATATTTAATATGTTTACAGACGGCAATGACACCACGACTAAGTTAATTACCACATCAAAGACCCAGATTAGGTAGCAAGCTATTCTTAGATTGATCGTTAGCTACAAACTAAACAGACATCGGTAGGCATTTCCCCTACGCGCACAGATTTCTAAACTCATTAGCTAAGAAAAAATCTCATTACAGATTTAAAAAACACTATAATGGTCCAAGTATCGTTAAGTTCCGGAAGCGTTTGCGATTCTTCAAATGTTTCGAAGAATATCAGGGAAACTGCCACATTACTCCGCTGGATGGCCAATTAACATTCCTCGTGGGATACCAAATGGTAAAAAAATAAATAAATAGAGAATGTGTCAATCTGCTAAACTACGCTAGCCATATTAGAATCATTATAGAATCTACTGTGGGAAAGACTTGTGTTATTTTTTTGTAAGTACTCATGCAAAGAATTTGTTATGAGTCCCTTTAAGTTCCTCATTCATTTTTGACATAATATAATCTAGTTCTGTCAACCATGTATACCTTTAAAAGCTGACGAGTGACAAATTGCCAACATAGGATGACTGCCCAGGGTGCGCCGGATGAGCTGCGTAATTCGGCTCTTTAAATTTTGGTTAGGAGATATAACCATCTGTCAAGCATGGTGATCATGCCATGCCATGCCAGTTCCTTCATGGGGGTTGATGTAGTAGAAGTATCTTGGTAAGGAACACGTCTAGCAAAGAACGTTAACAACCTAGCGAAAATCTTACGATGCAAAAATACATGTACATCTCAAAACTGTCGTTGTAAACAAAGTTGCGGTTTACGACACTATAAAAGATTAATTTACTCTTAGCAAGGACCACACCTGTACAATTTGGCCTGTTGTAACACATAACAAGTAAATTGCCCACATTAGCGTTGTACGCCCAAGTGGTGGTGTCCTAGTAACTATAGTGTAAGAATAATTATCGCAAGTGTTTATTATAGCAAGTGTAACGTGAAACTAATTGATTGTCGCGCTCCACTACCCATGTAGGAACTGTTTGCATTTGTAATTGGGGATAAAGAGTAGTTAGTACCTCTTCAGAAGATAAAGGAATACAAATAGACAAACATCGGTTGGTCGTTCTGAACACTAAAAACAAAAGAATATCACCTCCCACGAGCTCATAAACGTTTAGTGCTAAACACCGTTACAATAAATATTCATTATAAATCTCTTATCACAGTTATCAGTTGACACGCAAGAATTATTATCCTGAATTTGATTTTAAATTTGAAGTAGATAAGATGCTTATTGGTATTGTGACGAAGAAGTTTAATGGCGTTTAGCAAACAAACTACTTGTTAGTTTTGCTTCCAAACTTATCTAGCAATTCACACAAATCAAGTAAAAAGCAATGCCCGAAATAATTAGAGGTGATAATTTAATTACGATTACAAGTGTACATAAACACCTCGTAAGAACAATTAATTGGCAACACAGTGAATACTAAGCTTTCTAATTATTTACGTAAGCAAACAAAATGTGAACTATGTTCACAATTACTGTGATTTATTAATCTGCACTATAATAAACAAAGAGAGAGCGCATAATTTCGGAATAACCTTAAAACTTATTCAACCGATAGTTATGATATTCATTTGGTACTCGTAGAAAGTCTGTGAAGACGTAAGATTCTGACAATTAAAGTCAACGAAAAGTAATTAAATAAGTGACTTACGGCTATTTCTTAATTTAGAAGAAAAAGAAAAAATCGGTAACAATAAGAAAGTTATTGAAATACTATGAAAGTCTACTACATTCATATACCTACATAGGTTTTATTTTCTTTATTAAATTATCAAATATTAACAACACATCCAATACTATTAAATGAGCAATATTTATATAAATATATATTTGTAATCACGTTTTTGAAAACGGCTCTATCGATTTCGATGAAAGTTGCAATATAAGGGTTTATGGGGGTGTTTACGGGGGCGACAAATCTATCTAGCTAGGTGTCATATCTGGGAAAATTCGTTTTCTCTATTTTCACAGCCTCGGAAATGAGATTCCACGTTGGTATACCTGGACTATACGTAGTTTATCTATTTTCAGCCGGGCAGAGCTCGGTCGACCAAGTACTCTCGATATGGATGGTGTAAACTTTAACAATTTACGAGTCATATCACAAGAGACCTGACCTTATTAAAACCTTTTGTTCCTGTACTTAATAGACTTTTCCTTTCCTTCCCCTATTATTCCTCTAACAATTTCTTAACAATACGACAAAAAAACTCCATCCAACTGAGTATAAAGACACAAGAGGCATTATAACCGTTAAGTGGAGAATGAAGCGGGTAAGAGCAGGTATCTTAGCCTTCAGGTGTAGCTATAAAAGGTCTGCCAATAAATAGGATTCCTCGGAGACGGCAGGCAGTCAAGTACGTCATGGCTGAACAATGGGACGCGGCTGCTATTCTACTAATAACGTGAAATCTGACGGCGTTGTGAAATAGAAAGCCGCGGTATGCCATGCGCGTGCGCTGGCGATGGGCTGGTGGTTGTCCGGGTGACAGCGGACAGCTATTTGAAGTTTTTTGGGAAAATCCTTTACTAATAAGCTGTTGACAAAGCGTGGGATTAAAACCTGGCCTTCTCCCTCTCATAAACTTTGTGATCAGTCTATTGTTCTAAATTCTGTGACTGATTCAACAACATGTCTCAGTAAAATTTATGGAAACACACATAGTTAAGTTAATGCTAACTATAAAAAGGGTTTTTCCACTGCACGCAGCTTTAGCACTGTTATAACGACCTCTATGTTCTGGCAATTTTTAACATCGAAAGAAATTCAAACATACCTTTTCATTTTGTATGTTTGTTCTAGTTTAATTGTCACAAGCGTATTAGTTTCGGAGTGGAATACTTTTCGGCTTCAACCAATTACAACTTCCCTTCCGCTACCGGTTAACACTATAGCCCCACCTCGTATCGGCTGTCAGGCAGTCCGGGCTGATAATCTTCATAATGAAGCGCGTGCGCAGCGGCAGTTTAACATTGATCCAGTTCGACATGAAACTAGGCCTTAATCATAATTGTGTTAACTATACTTAGGAGGTGTAAGTAGCGTACTATGAAGGTCAATAGTAAACAAGAGATGTAGAAACAATATTAATGTAGGGATAGTTTATATTTTGCAAATATAGCCTTTGTAGTTTCTGGCAGCATGTCCGATTCATCTATTGACAAGTTTCGTAATTACGGGTACCCTTCCATAAAACAGGGATATATATATATATGTATTTAGGTTTTGTCCTTAGTTTCATGTTTTCTACTTTATCAAAATGTGCAATTTGAGAAAATATTGTAAAGAAACTATTCACCATAATATCATGGCATGATATTTATGTATTGTACACCACAATTTTATACGTCAACTTTAATCTATCTTCACATTAAAATTAACTTCCTGAAGTCTCATGTGACTGCAACATTAAATCTCTTAACAAGCCGGTTCCACGTTCCAGCTTGTTGTAACGACATCATAAACTGAGCTTTACGGCTTTCCTCTCTGGCTAATAATTCGGCATCACGCCCTCTTCCCGTTAGCCCACTCCCCGCACCCCGCACCCCGCACTCACAGGGCGATATGCAAATTATCACCGTTATAACTGAAGTTATGGCAATAAATAAATGCAGAAAGTCTACTTTGAAAAATATGTGATATACCATGACTTTAGCTGGCATCGGTCGATCGAAAGTACAGTGAACATTTGGTACCTCTCTCCGGCATTGCAATGCAAAAATGGAAATTCTGCCTTTTTAAGACTAACAATTTGTGTTAAATAAGTAAGTGCTATATAATGTGTTAAGCTGATATGTTATCATAGACCACCCATGGAGGTGGTCTATGATAACATATCATGATATGGTTTTATCATGTCGTTAGGTTGTGTTTTTTAGAGCCCTCAAGATCTACCGACTAGAACGACCCTACGATCCCCAACTCTTAGAAGTTCACCACTAATCTTGCTAACTGCATAATCGTTTGACCAAGAGAAGATGAAGGATCTTCATCTTGAGAAACCATGAGAAGTTAGTCTTCTGCATTCATCAGCATGATTCTGCAACGTTTTAGGGCACACGTGCGCCCGCGCATCGATCGTGATCGGTGGAGTAGCATGGCGGCATCATACATTATACATATGTAAACCTATAAATTATACAAAGGTGCATATCAGCCAGCTGTGCGGGGCGCACGAATCACAGCCACATTAAGTGCTATTGATAAATGATGCTCAGATCTTCTGTATATGAAGAGTATCTTAAGGGTTTTAGTAGCAGCTGACTGAAGAAAGTCTCGATCATTTCTCAATTATATTTAAGTAAATTAGAGCCTACTACGCAGCGCCTGAGGTTAGACCGTACTAACCCTAGCGAGAAGAATGTATATGTTTTGAATAGTACGGCCACTGCACTATTTCTTTTCAACTGCAAATATCTCTGAGTTAGTACCATAATAAACGCTATAGTTCTCGATTAAATATCTTTGATCACAACGTTAAAGGTTGCAAACACTACAGAAAACGTTTGGTATTTTGATTCCTAATCACGACGCCATACTAGCGCAACCTTAGCAGTTCAAGGCCATCCGAAATCGTCATGACCACTTAATTTAATAACGTCTGTTGTTTCAGCAAACCCTGGAGGCGGGCGGAGGCGGGGGCGGGGTCAGCAACCTCGAGTGCCTGGAGGCCAAGGTCAGTGACCTCTTCACTACATTCACACGCCGGAAGTTCGTATGTGGAGCAACTGATAAGTAGGATTACGTCATTGACGGTAGCATTTAGAAGACGGTAATAAAAAATATACAAATGAAAACGGAAAATAGTGAATGCGAAATTTTGTTCTTTGGATATTTAAATATAATCGCCGTGGTATCACGAACAGTAGTAATTGTGTCGGGAAATTCTTTTACTAACATTAAAACATTGGAAAAACTAGATTTTATAAACAAAGAAAAATAGGTAGTGTGTTGCAATTTACCTCCAACAGCTCTCTCAAACTCAAACTCAAAGCATTTATTTCAATTAGGCACTTCAAAATTTTCAAATAGTCGGTCAGTTAGTCAGAAAGTTGAAGCTAGTTGCCATTCCAAAACGTAGATCTCTATTATGGGGAAGAACGGGCAAGAAACTCCAAGGACACTCTTTTAAATATACATATAGATATTACAAAGTCCTGGGTACATTATTCTTGTTACTTCTACATATATGTGAGAAAAATGTACATAAAATAATCAAAACATTGGTGCCGATTCCCTTGTCACAAATGTCTCTAAACTAGACTAAAAATCACTAAAATTTAGTTTATTCCTGTCAAACGACGATTTCCCATTCTGAAATAGACTAAAGTGACACAATTTACCTATATTTTAGAATAGAATAGAATAGAATAGAATAATTTTATTTTTGCAAATATGGGTAGATGATACATCAATAGGTGTTAGTAAAATACAAAGATCAGCCATATTTTGCCATTAAGCATGCAAATATTTACGTCAAATTATTATAATTTTATAGTATCATACAAATCAAATTATTATCATAATTATATTATTTACTATCTATCATTCGATCAATTATTATTAAATTATATGGCATTAAATTAATCAATACTTATTCAATTAAATTAGAGTTCCTTATAAGTAACGAATACTAGAAAAGTCAACAAATATTTTCCTCAGATAGGAACTCAGTCACACTGTAGTACGTTTTACCCACCAAAAATGTACGTAGTCTATTCTTAAACAACAAAGCATTTAAATCTCTCCAATCTCTTGGTAATTTATTATAAATAATTGGACCCATGCAATAAACACTCTTGCGCATCAATGCGGTTTGACACCTCAATTGACATAGCCTACTGTGGTCACGCCTATTTCTTGGAGCTACATCAGCCACACGTTTGAAACGACTTGGATTGTGCTTTACAAACATAGCTACTTCCAAAATATAAATACAAGGGAGTGTCAAAATATTGTACTGCTTAAAATATGGCTCACAGCTGTCAGTGGTTTTGAGTTTAAACATTGCTCTTATACATCTTTTTTGAGCTTTAAATGCTGTGTCTTTGTCAGTTGAGTTCGCCCAAAAAATTACACCGTACCGCAAGTGAGACTCAACTATACCGTGATATGCCGTAAGGAGTGTGCATGTGTCTACTATGGATGATAATTTATATAAAACATAAGAAGATGAACTTAATTTTTTACACAGTAAATCTAAATGCGCTTTCCAATTTAAGCTGTAATCTATTTGTAGTCCTAAAAATTTGGTATCTCCTACTTCGTCAATATCATCATTTTTATAATGTATGTGGAGGTTCGGCGCACCGGGTGTTCGTTGTCTAAAATGCATTACCTTTGTTTTACTCAAATTTATAGTTTGACAGCACTAAGATAGTAGGTACTGAGTTTTTAGTTTAGTGAAAATGGCAATTTTGCTATTCTGAATTTGAAATTTTTCACCTAAAAGTTTGATTGTAAAATACCAAACCACACTAAACCTGAAAAATTTTAATCGCGATTAAAAAGGTGTGGGGCAAAATAAGTTGTCATGACCTAAAATTCACACCAACATATCGACTTCACGTGCAAAAACAGTACTGTATTAATTTTTTCTTTTGATTATATCTCGAAAATGGTGCGTCCTATCGCAAAAATAATGAAAATTTCGACCCCCTTTATGAAACTCTTAAACCTAATATTTTAATAATTTTAGTAATATTTTTTCATATTTTCTATACAAAAAGTGAAAAATTCCATAAAAAACACGTCGAGGCGGCACTTAAAGCGCGCCTCCGGCTCTAAAAAAATCACGGGTGAGGGCAAACCACGGGTACCACGTGGATTCGCGATTGTCAAATTCTATTTTAGGCGTGTCAAAATTATTTTTTAGTTTAGAGAATTTTATTTGCAGAATAGCTCTAAGATTCTCATAGCCAAAAGTAAAGAATTTTAGTGATAGTTACTTAGTTTAGTTTGGTGGACAAGAGAATCGGCACCATTATAAGATTAAAAATAAGCCCTGGCAGATAAGAGATGACCAGTCTCAACTGACGACGCCCGTTTACGAACATGACGCGTGGATCAGCACCATCCAGCTCAACCATTTTGTAGAGAACCGAATGATCCAACACACTCGCCACCATTAGCGAGACATTTAGGTGAGCATGACATACTCTCAACTGACATGCTCTTTCAAGTCAACAAACATCTTAATAACATAATAAACGTCTCCATGGTACTCACATTTACAATTAAACCTTGGTTAAATATAAATAAACCAAAAAATCTTTTTTTTAAATTAATTTCGTAATGTCAGAAAAAATAAAAAGGGAAGCAACACTCCTGAATATTAAAATGTTTAACTAGTGAGCCCAACTGGCTGTGGCCCAGGACCAGCATTAAGCTATGCATTTTTATCTACGTTATAATCATCCTACTTATAATATGCTTGTCTACATAGTGTGCGTTTAATGCATGTTCTAAATTTCTTCTCATTCAGTTGAAGAATATCGAGTGGTATTTTATTATAAAATTTTACACAGTAGGTACTCCTCTACCCTAACTGCATTAACAACTCATCTAAAACACTTAAACAATCTTACTCAGCAAGAGAAAATAGTTATAATATACTAAAATATGCTCATAAAAACCCATTGTAGTACTAGAGAAACTATGGTCCATGACTCTATGAAATATAGTAATTACAGCGCCTACTGGACTGAATCAACACCACGAACACTTTCACACATATCTTAGAAAGCTAAATATACATATAGAACTCATACATAACTAATATATAATGATTAAAACTGATTAAATGAAAAGCAGTTCGAACTTTCATTCAATTTCCGTTCGGAGTGCAAAAGACATCAACGCGCTTGCACGTTTGAGTTCCTTACGTATAATATTTAACGAATTATTAAATAGCGCGAGAAACGATTAAATAGCTATAGGAAGTCATAAATATTATTTAAACTAGATTAAACATGTCAAAATGTATAATATATTGCTAAGGGTTCTTTGCATCCTGAATTAAGAAAGGCTTTCATTTTGCATGTGCTAGGTAAAGTACCTAACACATTGGTAAAGGGAATGACTCGGCGTAAACTTTGGATTAAATTAACTTTACAAACTTTATGAGACAATTAAGGACTGATGCACTTTCCATGTATGCATGTTGCATACTGCAATCTAGTAATCAATACATGGTACGGATTTCCGTGAGGTCAAACGGATCCAGAAAGTAGAACTGAATGCCTATAAAGATTAGACAACCAAGATCGATTTTTGTTATTTTACTTATCTTTAATAAAGGTTATTTTCTTTAAAAATTTGTGAATGTGCGAACGTTGTAGGCTTAACAGACTGTCGATCTGTGGACCATTTTATATATTGCTAAGTACCAGTAGGCCAATTCTCGTACTTAAAAAACGTTCACATTCAAGTCGCAATCTGTCAAACTTGTCAAAAATGATGGCAAATTGATTGTATTTTTGCCAGATTGCGAATGAGATGCGAATGCGAACGTTCTTAAATTACGGAATTACCCCTCTGATACTTGTTGACACTGTCCTCTCATACTTTTTACACTGTCATTTGAAAACATTGTAAAAACCATTTACTTTTAAAAGAGTAACCGTGGAGTTTCTTGTCGGCTCTTCTCCATAGGAAACGACCAATTGGGACCGTGCACCTAGCTTCTGACGTTTCATAAGTGCCCTTGTAGGTTTATGTGAAAAAAAAAAATTTGAATTTCAATTTTGTCACATCATGATTGGCCAATACATGGAAGTCACTTTAAGTATTTTTACATTTTACTCTTAAATAAGGAAGCCAACGACATTATCAGCATAAATAATTTAATTGTTTTCATTCACACTATGAACTTTTGTCCGTTACCGACTTCTCTTAACGACTCCTACCCAATGTGTTGATTCCTCTACAAATAATTGAATCCCCAGCTAGATAACGTACCTTGTTCCGTGCGTAACGTCCTGACGATAAACGCATGGATTAATATTTACTGCATTTATTTATCGAGTGTCAGGCTTTCGCTGGCATTTCAATTTGATCAGCTTCTTGTTTCCTGGTATAAGAGCAACGATACTCTGATTAATTTAAGATTAAGTGCTTAGATAAACATGGACATTTTAATTTACTGACAATGTAATTAATTAATATATTATATATTTATAGGGAATTATATAAAGGATATTAATTTACTTGCATAGTTCGACATTCATATGAATTTCAGCCAGGATACTACTTTAAACTTCAAAATGACTTTAAAAGTGTCAAATCTCATAAGTGGGCTTCAATTTCAATGAACCACAGACCACACCCCTTCAATAAGCATGTTGACGGGGGAAAACAAAAACTATTTAGTCCGTCAGTCAGATAATAAAAAAAATTTAGTCACGTATTGTTTGCTTTATCATATTAATAAAAAATGGTTTAGATAAAATGCATTAAAGTTGGGGAGTGGGGGCTCGCTACGTTACAAGTGAGCATAAAATTTACCGGCTAGTGATATCATGACTCATTTTAACGCATTGACTACGCCTACTCAATTTATTGCCGTAATCTTTTGATTACGTGAAAAAATAAAAAATTGGTGTCCAATATTTTTTAATAATCTACCTGACGGACAAAAAAAAGTTGTCAACATCCCTATTCGAGAACTTACCATATAGCAACAAACTCACTAAATTATTTTAAGCATATATTTTAATTTGATATAAAAAATTGATACTGACCATGATGACAATGTTAAGTAACCCAACTTGCCTTTCCATTGTGCTTCAGTGAACCCATCTCCCTGTTGTACTTATCTATTTAATAACAAGCAAACGCCTTACACTCCATTTACAGCCTGACATAAACTAACACCAGTATACTATCTACCGACACAACATGTAGACTGGCGACAATTTGTCGTCCCCTGCGACAGTGCGGCGACACGCGCGACAGCACATGACACAGGATTTATAGCGATGTCGCGATACTGGGCCGTTTGCAGTCGCGGGGAACTGATTAGTGCGCGCTAATTAAGATGAGATGAATAACACGCACTTATGTATTGTAGAGAAGTTTCTTTATTGGTTTAGTGTTTTTTATTGTATGTGAAATTTCCTGTGCGAGTCTCAATAAATAATTTTGCTTTCTTTCTTTAATTAGTTTTTTTATGAATTGGAAAGTTGCCCGACCAAAAAAGACATTTCTCGGATTAATTTATTTGGTAGCACAATAGGTGACATGAGATTTTTTTGCGGTTAGCAGTAATCTAATGGGAATTGGTCCTGCAATGCCTTATTGCTGGTACGTTATTAGTCTTTTTACGAATAATACTATGATTTCAATTTTGATCATTACAGTAGCAATCCCTCTTCAATTCAATTCATTCAATTCACTCAATTTGAGTTTTAAATTATTCAGGCGGCATTTATTGCCGCCTGAATAATTTAAACTCACAAAACACAACACTCAACAAACACAACACTCGTTCTATCAACAATATATAACTAGAAAACCTGCCCCAGGGAGACAAACACCAACCTATCACGATGAAAGAACCTGTATCATAACTATCATACTACAGCCTACAGGCGGCGCAGCAGTCTTCATAATAATGGTGCATTTACGGAACGAAAGTGAAGCGGGAGTGTTGAGTCGATAGCCCGCGGTGATTCCTTTATAAGTTATGGATCATTGGTGTAGGGGTTACAATAATAGCAGTGGAGGATAATGCTGTTCTTTTAATTCCCACGATTATAACATGATGTCATGTTTGACCTGGGTGTCGATATCGGCCTTAAGGAGATCAATATCTTATGAGATAGTGAGTCACCTGCAAAATATTGCAACTTTACACGTCGGAGAATAACGAATGGCCTAATCTTAAAATAATATTGTCTGTCTCCAAGTTAAAAGCAAACAAAGTTCCGATAATTTCGATTATTATAATATACATAATATCCATATTTAGAACAAACATTCTAACGAATACCTGCATAATGCAACACAATGTTATTGACAGTTTAACACGACTTTATCGTAAGACAACATCTTTACTACCATACATGTTAAAAGTACAAGACTACTTAAAAAAATACACAGCAAGCCTTCAGCAATACAATCTGCCTACATATCATAGCAATCTCACATTACTAAGGGAGCTAAGGCTCGCATGCATATGCAATCACCATGCCGCATATGCAATTACTTGCCAATTTATTATCAGCAATAGTTTTTGCATTTTATCGCCACGTCTGGCTGTCAGTGAGAAGCAAACCTCCCATCCCTTTCTCTCTATAGAATTAAGCGTAGGATTGAAAGAGATAGATGAGATTTTCGTCGTGAGATGTTCGATAAATAAGTGTGACACAGTAAAGTTTGCGGTAATTCAAATGATCTTTGGCAATGTAGGACTATTTGAGGTTATCAATGCAGGGTGACCGATAAACTGGTAGTCACAAGAGAGTGTGCAACCTGTCTTGTTACTGTTGGCTCTCACCTCAGTATTTTATGCTTATTATCCTTCTAGAGGTATCAGGAAATCTCGCGTTAATTTAGGATTACAGTGTACGAGTATGTATACTTATGTTATAGCCAGATTGAAGAATTGATCACATCTTACAGTGGCATTTCATGAAATATTACACTGATTGTTAACCATTCCAGACATGGCTTGACCATCATTTTTTATTTGCCCCTTTCTTTGATGATGTCACTTCATCCCCTTTAAATGAATAGTATTTTATTTTCTTTTAGTTTAGTTTGGAGACATTTTGGTTTTAGGGATGTGACAGAGTTTTCCGACAAGTCCGAGTGGAGTGTGAACCGCATCTCGATACCAATCTCTGAAAATCCAACATACAGTTCTCTTAACTTTAATCTCTGTACCCGGTTCACAGTGGCATCCGATTAAACCGTTTTCAATTATACAATTTGTTATGCGACGCGCGGCCGGCGCAAGCGCAGCTTTTTGTTCACAATCGATTATGCTCGATTCATTACATTCCAGTATCGATTTCGCGCCCGACATTTATTGGATTAGTGTCCTTTTTATTCATTTTAATGTTAATCTTTTTGTGTGGTGTGCTTACTTTGAGTGTAAGTTAAGTAGCGTATGGCTCGGAATATTCCTACATAATACATTTATAATTTTTCCCAGCTAAAATAAACACTTGAGAGCATTTTATCAGAATGGCAAAGATATCCGATTACCACAGTATTGCCGAGGTTTGCGTCGACAAGTGACTAGCACTGTGTAAACATTCACACATAGTCGAGTTTAAACCGATTCCGTCAATCATATACCTACCAATTTGCCATAGTGAACTGCCATTGGACTGTGTAGGTACCATAATTTCCCATGCTCTTACAATCAAAGCTTCCCAAGTTCCTTAACCTACATAAAAACAATAGCATGTCCACACCACATTCCATATAATATTATATTCAATCAACAAGTAAAATCTTCATCGTTATCGAAGGCTGCCTATCATATGAGCCGGTAATTTGTGAGAAAAAGGGCGGCGATACACTTGCGGTACTCCCAACACAATGGGTGGGAACCCAGTGATAGCTGCTATAAATATAACTAGTACATGGCTGTAAATATAGAAACATATTTTCATTTATAGACACTCGTCTAAGGAAGTTGGCGCACTGTGTGGGTTAAATAATCATGTGCACACAAAATTTTAATGTTCGACGTATTTCTAATTAGGTATCTTACTTAATTACAGGACGAAAATGATTTGAGACCGGAAATATTTGAGACACAATAATGTATGCGTTGCTTTTGGCAGTCGACCCCACTGTCACCTCATAATATTGTGAACACAGAACGAGGAAAATTGTCCCACCGTAACAACACTTACAATGTGTAACTGGAGCAGGGTGAATCGGTTTTACAACCAGAATTAGTATAAAAACTAGTGTATTTGTAGTAAAGTTGTTATTCTTTCGGCAAATATACCTAGATTACTAGCAGCGCCCCGCGGTTTCACCCGCATAATTCTCGATCCCGAGGGAATATCGGGATAAAGTATTCTATGTGTTAATCCAGGTTATAAACTATCTGTGTGCCAAATTTCATCCAAATCCGTTCAGTAGTTTTTGCGTGAAAGAGTAACAAACATCCACACATACAACCATACTAACAAACTTTCGCGTTTATAATATTAGCAGGATTATATTATATATTAATATTAAATTATATTACCTGTTGTAGTTGGCTGGCTAAGTGGCTTGTATTGTTATCGTACATCATGAGTTAAAAGTTCGAACCGATACAAAGACGAAGGTTTGCAACTTAAGTTGGCTTAGAACTAACTTTAATATAAATATGTGCCCCGTTTTATAAATAAACGATTATTATTATATTACATATATAATGGTGGTCAATTATCTTATCCACCAACGTGATGGGCATCGGGACTGCCCCCTGTTTAAAATGTTTGGAAGTGGATAAGCTTAGTTAGAAACTTGGAATACACCACTGTGTCCACCTCTTGTTAACTCCACATCGTTGAAGAAACGATGTGGAGTTAACAAGACGTGTACACAGTGGAGTGAAGTTAGTGGTGTATTCTACCTATGTACGCAGTCCCTAACAATAATCAGTGTGAGATCGTTCTGCGCATGCGTGGCCATAAACCCGCAGATGCGCTAATCTCACGCGTGATCTGTGCACATTCCCACAAGTAGATGATCTCGCGCATCTCATCGCTATAATAATATAAGTAGTTGTAATTACAGCCTCCCGTACGCATCTAATGCTAACTAAGGGCTAATTCACACAATGGTGCCGATTCTCTTGTCACAAATGCTTTAAAATAGACTAAAGTGACACAATTTAACTATATTTTAGTTTGACAGCACTAAGATAGTACTGAGTTTTTAATTTAGTGAAAATGGCATATTGTTAATATGTTTTTCACCTAAAATTTTGATACCAAACCAGACTAAAACTGAAATTTTTTAATCGCGATTAAAAAGGTGTGGGGTAAAATAAGTTGTCATGAACTAAAATTCACACCAACATCTCGGCTTCACGTGCAAAAACAGTACGGTAATTTTTTTTTATGCTTATATCTCGAAAATGTGCGTCCTATAGCAAAAATAACGAAAATGTGCGTCATATAGCAAAAATAACGAAAATTTAGACCCCCTTTATGAAACCCATAAACCCCTAAAACTCAACATGTAGGAAATATTTTTTCATATTTCCCATACAAAAAGTGAAAAATTCCATATCGTCGAGGCTGCACGCATTGCGCGCCTCCGGCTCTAAAAAAAATCACGGGTTAGGGCAAACCACGGGTACCATGTGGATTCGATTTTAGTTCTGTCCAAATTATTTTTTAATTCAGAGAATTTTATTTGCAGAATACTCGTAGCTCTAAGATTCTCATAGCCAAAAGTAAGGAATTTTAGTGATAGTTTAGTTTAGTTCAGTATACAAGAGAATCGGCAC
The DNA here is from genome assembly GCA_916701695.1 of Agrochola macilenta. Lineage (NCBI taxonomy): Eukaryota > Metazoa > Arthropoda > Insecta > Lepidoptera > Noctuidae > Agrochola > Agrochola macilenta. The sequence goes on along the minus strand of OU753561.1, from coordinate 22,279,129 downwards.
CAATGTTGCGGTGTGGCAAACTGGCAACGCAACGAAATAATAGAGTTAAATGACGTAGCAAATAGGACGCGGCGTATGTAATTAGCTCTGTAAAGCTTTTTCCGTGCGAATCGACGAGTGAAAGCTAATTATCGCTTTTTAACCGATTTCTTAAAAAGGAGCAGCAAGAAAAAAACAACCAATCCCAGCGATTTCAAGTTTTAAGTTATTATGCACAGTGAAGTGTTTTTTTTTTAAGTCAGTTATTTATGATTTAATAATTCTGTAAAAAGATTTTTTACCATATCGACTACTTAAGTCTTGCAAAGTTGTAACCAAGTGTTATTTCCCGTTTAAGTATTTCTAATTCAAACAGTTCTGGGCGCCATGCTTCCCTCTAAGTCTAAATAGTCACATATTTATCTACAATGTCGTATGTATTTATACAGCATAGGATTATTACATGATAATAGGACTAAGCTATAACGGAAACATTAATTTAACTAGATAACTGTAGTAAATCACATAATAATTTTTTCTTTTACTAGGTATACGAGTATTATACCTTTTAACGTTCCCTCATGAAAACACTCTCTCCGATGAATTCTAAAAAGTTAAAATCAATGACGAATCATTTCTTGTAATTACACAAATAAAAAATTGAATTTACATAAATAAAAAAGCTCGAACTACGACAGCTGATGAGCTGAAAATAATTAGCTATTGTTGATGAAACTCAGCCTTAGTACTTAGAATTTAGAAACAAAACTAAACCCCTACCTCCTCCACTTTGAAAATAATCTAATACCAATTATCAGTTTAAATTGAACTATCAAGTATAGTCTTTGTTTATACTTGAAACAAGCTCCGTCGTGTGGAACGAAGCGTGCTCCGGCGCAGGAAGTCGCGCAAACAAACGACAAACGACTTCAACCCGCAAGTTCATAGTACCCACATAAAAGTTTTCTTAATACAAGAAAACTTTACGAGAAAACTTATAGAGCTATTTAACTGCAATCAATCTGCCTAGCCTTTTCCCAACTATGTTGGGGTCGGCTTCCAGTCTAACCGGATGCAGCTGTATACCAGTATTTTACATGGAGCGACTGCCTATCTGACCTCCACAACCCAGTAACTGGGTAATACGATACCCCTTGGTAAGATTGGTGTCAGACTTTCGGGCTTCTGACAACTCGTAACGACTGTCAAAGATCCACGAATGACAGCCGGGACCAACGGCTTAACGTGCTTTCCGAGGCACGGAGGACTCTCGGTATGTAAAGATGGTCACCCATCCACAGACCAACCCCGGCAAGCGTAGCTTAACCTGATGGATCGACCAGTGCGGCTGTTGTTACTTAGCCACGAGCTCCTCGAGCTATTTAACTGCAACGTAGCTAAAATATGGTAGGTATGTTGCGACGAGTTTAATACCTGCCTGTCCACTAAACATTAAAATGATCTCTATCTTTCCTTTTAATTTAGAATTGCTTAGTATAACATACCATTACTAACGTTATATGTATGTTCGTTAATATTTAACATACAAATAGCTGTGTGTGTTTAATTTACTATCAAAGTAAACGATCTGGAACGGTCAAATTGCTACGAGTATTATACCGCGTAACGACTAAGGACACTAATTCAAAAAAATATAGCGAGATGTTTTTGAGCTTTATATTGCTGATTTCCCAGCACTGATTTACTTAATATAAATAAACCTCTAAATAAGAAACCTCTCAATTAGCATAGATGTACGACTTCCAACTGAAACGTAACTTAGGCATTCAGCTTAAACATAACTTAACAACTCCCTTAATTAAGTTAGTAAAGCCGAGTGACGTGAAGCAAGAACATAAAATGTAGAGTGAATTACTGAATGAATGACCGAATGGCGATATATATCCGAGAGACATTTGTTTGGCTGCATGCCGTACCTTCGAGTTATAGCTTTTGAGAGACTTGCTGGTTTATTGCGATTAACAGGAAGACTTCGGTTGTATAGTTTGAGGATACCCGTGTTCATAGTCAGAAAATAATTATTTGCCATCTTTACTTGTTTTTATCATTTACCGTATAAAATATCGTCAACTGCGGAACTAACACAAATGGTTTGACATTCTTTCACCCAAACCAACAGCCGTAAGAAACAGCAGAAAAGTGTTTTCCGTTTTTTTACAGCAGCTACTGTTTATTTACGTTGGTTGTAAATAAGTAATTATATTTTTGACACAGATGGCGAGTATCGAGGTGTCCCTGGCAGGTTCCCGGAGACGCAGCGCGGGCGCACGTGACGTCACTCGCGAGCTCGACGCGCTGCGCACTGCGCTCACCGATAAAGACACCCTCATACAAAGGTATTATTGTATTCATAGAAAAGATTACGCGGCTGTGAGGATTGATATCTGAGAAAACAAAACCCATTGACCAAGACTAAATTTCAATTAAGATTCGATGATTAAGTTCATACATTTTGTGGGATTAATTAAATCCCGAAAATGAATTTTCAGGCCACGGTTTTGTCAGTCATTATTTTACCACTTCGTCTCATATTAGACCGTATTGTCCCTGCATCTTTTCTGTTAACCATGAATATAACCACCACCTGTTCCCAACAGTCTGAAGAAGCAACTAAGTGCGTCCCTAAGCGCAGCCCGACTGGCCTCCCCCACCGCCTCCCGCGCCAGTTCCCACGAGGACCACGCCGCAGCCCTGTCGGTAGATGAGAGACGGGCCCTGGATGAGCGAGCCAATGCCGTCAGAAATGACCTGGACACAAGGAAGGCTAATATACAAGAGCTGAGGAGGCGGCTTGAGAAGACGCATGTAACTGAGTAAGTTGGAAACTTTTCGTTACAATTTAGTAGAGATATTCGATTTAATAGACTATCTCGGGCCTCTGACAATGTAGTCTCGTTATTTCAAATATTATGAATGGCTGTAGAGGCGATGCGAGTAACGCTCTCGGAAAGCCTTGGATTTGCCAAATATATGCCATTAGCTATTATGACAAAGAAAAGCACTATCTACGGCAATATTTTGCTAAACTTTACATTTTGCTCTGTTATAATTGTTTAGATTCACTTAATTTCTGGATGTGCTATGTGTTGTATATGCAAGTGTCGTTACCACAGAGCACGGAGCCGTCGCGCCGTCAGTGGCCGCTGAGACGTCTCCGTACTCTGTGGTCGTTACACTTGTCAATTTTAGATGTCCTCATTTTTTTAATCACCATTTTCCTCCCAGTAACATCGACACGCGGATCCAGCAAGCCGAGCTGCAGTACAAGCTGGGCCGCGAGGAGCTGGAGCTGCTGACGCTGAGCGAGCAGGCGCGCGCGCTGGCGCAGCTTATCGAGCAAGCCGACGCCGCCGCCAGCAGGAGCCACCGCGCCACCGTGTACAGGTAACTATACCACTAGAGCTGTGGTGATGGGCAGCAGCATCTTGGCCATTCCTGTGCGCTTAAACGGTGTTTCAGCGACCCAAAATATTACTAGAACTCTCATATGAGAATCCACCATATATTGGATGGTTTTTTGTCAACATACTTCAATGACTGTGTCCTTGTAATACCTGGCGACTATGGCAATGACTGTGTTTTCTTTTTAGGGTTCCGTACCTCAAAGGAAAAGACGGGGCCCTCATATAATCACTTCTTTGTCCGTCTGTCTGTCTGTCAAGACCCTTTTTTCAGGAACGCGTAGAGGTATCAAGTTGAAATTAATATCAAATACGATCTACGGTCCCTTGGAGCTCAAAAAAAATCAAACTTCTAAAGCCCCTATTATTATACAGAACCTTACTCAAAACTCAAGCATTACTTAATACTCGTTTAAAGCCTTTTGATTGGTTGAAACTAGTGTAATGCTTGAGTTTTGAGTGATGTTCTTTAATACGGGTCTAAGTTAACACAATAAAAAAATACGGCCATGTATGCGAAAAATTTGGATACTCGTAAATAAATCAGTACTTCTCGTTGACCTAGAATTATGTTTGGCAAGAAGCAAGGGAATAAGTCCGAAAGACGTTAATTTATAGTTCAATATTGTTTTGTGATTACAAACTTTGCAGTTGGAGAATTGACCGTGACGAGATGTATGGGAGAACATATTTTTTAACAAGAATGTTAACTTTGATTTTGGGATAAATTCATCCCAACTACGGAACCCTCTCATTGTACTGGTCCGACATGCACTTGGCCAGTTTTTTATAACCACTTGCCTTTTACATAGGAAACGCAGGTGGGATTAAAACTCACAATCACCAGTCCCACTGTCCCAGTGATAATGTTCCGGTTCACGAGGTTCATGTTTGGTAACTAATATCTCTAGATGATGGTGGTTCTTTCATCGAAATCAATTCCGGTAAAAGTTAGATGTGTTAGCTCAAAACCATTAATCACTCGTCAAAAGAAAGCCCGGGAACCTTTTTGTTTGTTATCTCATTACTGCATAGCGTGCGCACGCGCCCCAGTTGACATTATATTGTCAGTAGAAACGCGATCTTTTTAACCATGCCTGGTTTTACTTCCTTTCTAGGTGGTGTACAGAGAACAACGAGAATAAAAAAACAAAATTTATGCAGAGAAGGAAATATTTTGCCATTTTGCCAAAGTATACGTTTTAACAACAAACTTCCAAGCCATCTTAAACAACTGAGCCTCAATAAATTTAAATAATTTATTAAACAGAAAATATGTCAAAAAGGTTTCTATAAAATTAAAGATTACTTAGACGACAAAAAGGCTTGGGAATAATTACGCTACTCCAATGTACCCTCCCCCCACGCAACAAACAAGTGTTTTAAAATCAACGACTAGATGACACTATAATTATGAGTTCATATAATTGTTTAGTTTATTTTATTTGACTGTTTCAAGTCAATTTATTTTAATTTAATTTTCATTTATTACACACAAACATAATCTACTCATTACAGTTTTTTTTTTATGAGTTGTATTGCAATATGTGGTTAGGTAGCGACCTCGAAAATTTATCATATTATTCTTGCCTGAGCAACCGGCAGCAAGTTCTTCATGCTCCCTTAGATGTCACTGCGTGCGGTACCGTCGTCGGGGGTCTGGTTGCCTCCTTCCCTCAAATATGGCGAGAGGGGTAATGGCTGATCTTTGCGTTATGCTCGTGGACGGGTGCTGCTTGTGGTGACTGGTCGTCTAGCTGACCATGGTTTTGTTATTTTTATTAGTAATTAACTGTTTATTAATATTATTTATTTTTACTTCGATGGTTCTAGTTTATCATTTGTGACTTCGAGTTACAGCTTTAATAGCTATATGTAAACGGGCACGTTCTTTATTATCTAGGCTTTCATTCGGGTACGGGTATTAAGTTATGTTTACTATTTATTTTCGCTTGTATATTTCGATGGTTTTTTTTGTTGGTATAATTGGCGTCTGCTAGCTGACATATCGCAAATAATTTAAATTTAATGATTTATGTTGCATAATGTACATTATTTTGCATAACTACTATTGTATAGAATCAAGTTTTTCCAACTGAACAGACAGCTGTGCTGCTGGGGAGTTTGTTGCGCCACTTCTTCTTCCCAGCTAACGCACTAGGAATTGGTGAAGGGCGGGCGTTTTTGGGGGACTGTCTTATGCAATGTTGACGTTCGAAAAGTACTGATTCTCAGCCTATTTTGAATAAATGACTTTTGAAATTGAATTTAATATTTTGACTAATTTTAAGAAAAGTTGTCAATTAAATTCATAGGTTTTCATTGGTTCTGAGATTTGGTGAATGTTTTTGAAAATCACTGACTTTCTAGAGAATTTAGTAAATTAATGAAAAACACAATTAGGAAACGAAACAGATAATTGGTCCATATTTCAAGTCCAATTTTTCCTATAAACTTTCTGCCATTAAAGATGGGAACTTAGTATACATATACAAAAGTGATGATGATCAGGTTTTTAAGAGTCCATTGAAGACTGTCAGTATGGCCCGACCGTCGAGTATCGCTTCGCGGATCATGCACGTATAAATTGTGTCGCACGCAACCAAACATGGAAGAAGATCGGTGTAAGATACGGAGGTGACAAGCTTAGGAGAGGGATAGGAAATAAGGAAAATTATCTATTTTAATGCTCGTGGCCAGAATTATTTTGGTTGGTTGAACAGGATTTGGCTGGAACTGACGAAAAAAGCTTCAGACCTCACTCAAATCACAATCAGTGCTAGAAACTTATTTTTTTGAGGGTTGGAAATCATCAAATGACTCCTCCCGCTCTGGGCGGAGCGAGAGGGCGTGTAAGACTTTTACTGGCTAAAACCCACCCGTGTTCCTTCCGTTGCCTGTGTGCCGGGGCCGCGATATCCCTTTCAGATAAACCCGCAACCCCAGCAGGAGTGCTAGAAACCTTAGCTCTTACAATTAAGCTAGGAAAGTTGTTGTGTTGAAAATGTTAACCATCCACTTCTAGAAACTCTTAAACAATGCAAGTGTTAACGAGTTTCATTTCAAAGAATGTTAATTCACATTAAGTTAATTTATTCCGTATAAGGGTGAAGTCATTGCAAATCACACATAGATACGATCTATTCAAATTAACTATCCAACGCGCCTGCGTAGACCAGCGCTTCCTGTTTCCACACTAAACGGAAAACTTGCCATCAGATCTGACTGTTACGATCATTACGCCATCCATTGTTAGTCGGGGCGTGTCTTGACAGCATACTTTCTATACTCAGCGTTCAATGTACTGCAATCGGTGGGAACTATCGCCGAATGTGGCCGTCAATAGGGAAAGTTCTGGACGCTCTGATTTAGTTATTTGCATGTTATTAGAGAGGCGTTGTAACGCGTGCGAACTTGTTGAATCAAGAGGTGATAGAATTCGCTGGACGATGAGAGGTGGGCTGGGTTCACAGTTACTTATAGATTTCTTATCTAGATGAAACAGTAAACAAAAAGGCCGGCTATCCGCCACGAATCTTAATGGACATCTATCGGGTGCATGTAAGCGAACATTACAAGCTGGAAACAGAATCGGCCGCATAAACGAAGTTTTTTTTTGGCGTGTGTTTATGGCTGCCGCATAACGACAATTGAATAACTACTCTCGAACAGAAATTCAGTGACAAAGAGACTCAAAGACGGCATCTTATGCACAGGCTCGCCGCAATCAAAACCAATAGATCTATTGAGTCACATACAGTGCTATCTATAAGATATAAGCACATTAACATAAAACAATTAGCCAACAAATTGCACCTACTCAACACCTCCACCTCCACCCTCCCACTGTAGCAATCTCGATTGTATTGCCGACAGCAAGTACAGTCAACAAAAAAATTACATTACCAGGCAAGAAATACACATCTTTCCAATACGCTGTCAAATATTCATTGTTCTTGTGACAGTATAATTAACTGCCTCGTTGATCGCAAGCTCGCTACTCTTGAGCATGAGGTCCTGGGTCCGATTCCCGGTTTAGGCAGGGTGTTATTGAGTTTTTCCATCTGGAATTCTCAATAGCAGCCCGGAGTCTAGATTTGTGCCCGGTTGATGGCAATAGGCTCGCCTGCTATTTCATGGGACTTAAACGTAACTTGTTACTTGGTAGGTTTACTGTAGGTACACCTCTGCCAAACCTTTTGGGAATTACAGGCGTGAAGTTCTGTTCATCTGTTCCTAAGAAGCCTAAGGCTGACAGTGTTTTTTTTTTCTTAAATTATAGTGGAATCTGGTTAGGTTAGATTCGGCTTCCTCACAAACTAACAAGACTGATATCCAAGACTTCAGTACTCAGCACACGCACAATATAGACTGAAAATAGCTGCCTGCCTGTACACTTATCTCTTTCATCGACTGTACAACCGACTCCCACGCCCAGTCGAGCGCACACAAACAATACCCCATTAGGGTACAATCATACGTGAAATATTATCAGTATTGGTTTCCCACGGACGCGTAACAGTGTGGTAGCGAACTGGCAAGACTTGCGGTCGAGGTCTGAGGTTCAATCTCCTGGAGAAAGTATTATTAGGTTACACTAGGTTTACTGGTTTACTGTATCGGATCATTCGGATTCCATAATATTTTTCGAAGATGAATCAATCAGCAAGATTGGTCTTACTGCATTACTGGGTGTAGCAGCCTCTACATGAGGAAAAATTATATGACCGAGTCAATAATTTTAAAAGTAAGGCATTTCTATATTTCTGTCTTCCTCTTTCTTACTACTTAAAGCCCTTGCGTTGACTCCACTATACATATGACTTGTAACTACGTGAAAGTCTTCAACCACATAACTTTTTACACCTAATAATGTTCTGTAACCAAGCCATCCTCGGAACAAGCGAGCCGTGACAGTATTGTAACGTTTCCCACGGCTGCGATGACTGCGGTGGGACGTGTCGCTGTCGGAGGAGGCTGCGGTCAGTTCACTGCGTCCTGGTCGCTGAGACACTGACCCAAATGTGGCTTCGAGACAAGTTACACGGTTAGAAAAGGCTTCTAATGTTTGTGCGAATAAGGATATTGTAGGGCTTGTCAGATAGTCTTTGTGAGATGAGAAGTTATGTAAATAAAATAGATCGGACATTCGTTCCTTTTAGAAACGTCCTTGGTGACCGTCCTTTAGGGTTCCGAAGCAAACAAGGAACCCTTATAGTTTCGCTATGTCCGTCTGTCTGTCCGCGGCTTAGCTCAGAGATTCTTTGTACTAGAAAGCTCTAATTTGGCATACATATTAATCACTCCGACAAAGTGGTAAAATAAAATCAAGAATTTTATTTTTTAGGGTGACGTACCCTAAAAAATAAAATTCATGATTTTTACACGTAAAGTGGGGATGTTATTTTTTTCTCATCTATACCATAGTGTCGAAAATATTATGAGTTTGTGAAAACCATTTTTGGAAATATTAAGCTTTAAAGTGCTATTTTTTGTACGAGTCAAGTGTGTAGATCTTCCAACATCATCGTCCTAGATTAAACCCCGCAGGCAGGTCAACCTGCTACCTCGTAATATTGAATTAAGAAAGCAAGTTTTCAGACGACCGGCCAGAGTTTTACTACTACTACTACGGTATTATCCAAAATCTAAATATTGATCAAATCCCTACATCATGAGATCCAGGGATTTGATTAATCAAACTTGATGGAAGGCGTCGTTTCATTCAATAACTTATGTATCTCCACAAGAAACTTGTACCTATAAGATTACTGATAAATAAATAATCGAGTAATAAACCACCGCATCGGTTATGTACACTTTTTAATATGGCACACACGTAACTACAGACAACTACTTCCTTCTACAGTCGAGAGTTTTTGTAAATAAAAATCAATTTAATATACTGAGAGACACGCATCGTAGAAATAAGAGAGATGTGTTTTATTGTAAAAGCGAGCTTGCAATAAAAATGAGCGTATATACTAACTTATTACCCTTACATGCTTGGAAAAACCTTCATCCTTGATTTCTAAATCGAACGGTTTTTTGCGCCCGTCATCTCCTTCAGCCCTAACCCAGCCGACAACACTTTTCGTGACATGCCCTCAAGATATTGTAACCAGTGGGTTGTTGCTTGCTGCAGATATTGAAGATTCTGATATCATATTTCTGTTGAGTCGCGATTCCATGCTTCGTACTTGCGTCATTCTTCAATAATTTGCCCTGTGGTTATTCGAACCTAAGTCATACGATGCTTATCTTGTTCGCTGCTAGTCTGTGGTCCGCTACTGGACCGAGCTGGTGTCACCTAGTGCCACGTAGTGTCACGTAGGGTCACCCAGAACAAACAACAGAAAAAATACGACAGTACGCTTTAATTGCTCAATCGAGTCTAAAACGGCAATAAACTGGCGCTTTTAATACGAATGACTGTAGTATGAATTGATCAACACTGATAAGACGGATCGTGGCCTTTATGCATGTCAGAGTAGTTTTACGTAATAGCGACTAACCGCAATTTTGTTAGAAAATTATACCCTTTTAGTATTACAGAATATAATTAATTTGTTACATTCATGTTATACCTTATACCTACTAGCTTACCTGATTGTGTCAATAACAATAATAATTATGGCTCCTATGTTTATTGTTAAATTCTATCAATACAAGTCGTATAGTTTCAGCAATGCTGTTAGGATCACTTTCCATCCTTTACTTAAGTTCGTGGAGTTAAACGGTACAGAACATCAAAACAGACGATCCTTAAACACACGCTATTATATTTCTCCAGACTTCGCTCGCAAGCATTTCCAGACACTCAAAGATCTGCATTTAATAACATACAATTTGAGATACTTGAAATTACGCAAATTGCTCGGACCTTCGTTTAAAACCAGCAAATTAGGCAGCCTAATACGTTTCCTGGAAAGCGAAGAACTGTTACTGTAAACACAGCTTGTGTGCATCTCTTGGTTAAGCAGAAGAGAACAAGATAGTATAAATACATAGGGCAAAGTTGGAAACAAATCGTAGCGAAGACACTATTTTAGCAGTCAATCTTTCCCAAGTTTCTGTGGCTCTATATTTAGTCTTCTTTGTAACAGATAAAAAAAATATGAATATTAAACCCAACTTAAAAAAAAATTACTTCAATTTAAAGTCACTTATTAATAAAAGCCACAGGATCGTTAATCTGTGCTAAAGCTTTCCATACGCGATACCTTGTGAAGATAGTTTGTGAAACATCCGCGGTACTAAATGAGCGCTCTATCTCATCCATACCGAGAGGCATAATAAGACCATTTTGACGGATTTAAAACACATCATCCGAACCGTGTCATGTCCCGTTCGTTTGATGAACGCAAGAACTGACACACACATACCCACAGTCACTTTGAGCCCGTAAACGTCCTCTCCTGAACAAAAACTGCGCGCGCGACTAATTGGTTCACACCTTTGTCAAACGTCACACGGTGTATGACTTTGTGATTTCCGCGAATGACGGCATAAGTACTGTAACTGTCTGCTAATATGTGGTAGATGGTTATATAGGATACTGCCCTTATTACTCATGGAAATCATTGGTATATTATATTACATTGGTATATTATTTTATTATATTTATTGGTATTGGATATTGGTATCATTTCTATCTGAAATGTTCACAGTACGGTGGGAGTTGTATGTGAGTCTACCTGCTACGCTACATTTAAATTCAGTTGATAATAAAATAAGTACTGGTAATTACCAACAAAACGTGTATAACTAGTAAACATATATCAGAATGTAGCATTTATTTCAAATAACCAATTACAGGCCCTTTTCAATTTTCAAGGGGGCGGTCAGTCAGAAAGATGTATGTTCGCTTAGATCTTCTAAATTACTCAACGGATTTTAATGCAGTATTAGCAATTAGTACTAATTATTAGCAGTAGTACGAATAGATAGAGTGATTCAAGAAGAAGGTTTATATGTATAATACATACCCGTGCGAAGCCGGGGCAGGTCGCTAGTGTTTTATAACTTTAAGTTGTATAATAGCGACTTAAGAGTTCAAGAAGCAGTTTTAAGTTGCATATTTGGTTCCGATAACGTCTGTAGCTACAAAAGTAACTAACAGTGGCAGTATTGGAACCAAATACTACCCTTGTCTGTATAATAGTTCATTGTAGAGCCCATTTATTAGTTACGTCTGTAACAGAGAGTTAAAAACGGTAAAAGATTTATAGATTACCCGACGCATTACGGCGAAAATATTTTAATTAAATTTTCACATCAAACGACATATTCCAGATAGCACACTTTAAATACATATTATATATAAAAAAAATATTTCATTAGAAAGAATTATAAAATTTATTAAATACCTTTTCATAGTTTTCACATTTTGATGTTATCATAAAACCGCTTCAAAATTGCTCGAAAAACGTCATATATATGCACAGTAAACTTGGAAGCGTTCTTAGACGATGACATATATCACGAAAGTGCATGTAATTTAAACTTTACAAATAATATTTTAAGGCGCTGATGGTTGATAGAATAAAAACGCTTGATATTTACCATTTCATTTGACGAACACATTCAAAATACTGAATCTCATAAAGTACATTCATTCGTTCACGCATGTTCACAAAAGTAGCGGTATAAGAGCGTTAGTATGGCGTTAATCATTCGATGCAGCTCTTTACGAACTTTTGTCACTGTTGTGCAGTTGAAATAAAACTGGAAGCTGCATAAAATTGTGCCCAAAATGGCGCTAGAGATGCTGCATTAGACCTGCAGAGCACTTGGGTCTTAGCACCTTAGGGAATAATCAGATTGGCTCCAAAGCTTTTATGCAGTAAATTTGTGTTACTTGGGTTGCCCATTCCAAAGCGTAGTAGGTTCCTATGGAGTAGAACGGGCAAGAAACTCCACGGACACTCTTTTAAATCAAAATATGGTTACAAAATATTGGTTACATCATTCATGTTGAAATGATACATGTGAGAACGATGCAGAACATTAAAAGCGTCTGTTATAAATAAAAAAATAAATTAAAATAAGTAGTGACAGTGAACAGTTCACGAACATGACACATGGATTGCGATGACAGAAGATGCGGTAGCAAACCAAAATAAACGAACTCTCTATTTCGACGAAAGCTCACAATTAAATATGTAATCCCCAGCTTACCACGTGTAGTGTATGTAGTCATAATCATAACACATAATGACTAAATCAAATTCCCAGTCTTTTAAACGAAAGTAAATACCACAATACCTAATAACGGCCTCGGATCTTACCTTATCTTGTAAGAAATCATGCAAGCACGATGACTTAATGAAAAGCACATAATACAACAAAGAAATTAACGTCATCATATATCAAACATAACAAGCCTTTATTTAAGATAATATAATTTTACATTACTTGTGATTTCTCTCGTGGGAAGATTCATAATAGTGTACGAAATTTCAACTGATTTATGAGTGTGAACATGAATTTGAGTGAAAGTGTTCACAGAAGTGGTTTGCGGACGAGACGTACATTAGACCTGCACATTAGCGCTTAGAATAAGCACATCTAACACATTAAGATGGAGAGCTGCATTAACACATTTCTAGATTATAATGCACTTCACATCGAAAAAAAAAACACAATCAAAATCAAAGAAAGAATCAGAAACTAGTAATTGAGTTGCTAATGATTATCGAGGTCAGACACCTTTGCTATCCAGCACCCGACGTAGTATCATAATGAGTCAAATACAATGTAACTGGCGTATTGTTTGTGTTCAAAGTTCTGCTCTGATTTCCTGGAGAGGAAGACTCCATGACGATCATGTAACAGACTTGTTGTAAAACTATCCTGTGACACATTCTCATACATTATGTGCATAAATTTAAGCTTGTTTTTAAGCACATAAACCGGTTTTGTCGCCACGCTTATGATTAACACGCCTAAAGGAAATTGATTAGAATAACATCGGCTACTAACCGTATGTCATAAAGTTATAACATTGGACAGCTGTTCTATGTTGTGAGAATTTGTAGCCACCCATGTAAACACTCAATAAAGTTTTTTGCACCATTGACGCAGAAAAGACGGAAATATATCAACAGCAAATAATAAATGATGTCCGGTAAAGCACGTACTACGATTTCAAGAAAACTTTCTGTATTTAAAAGACGTGTTGAAAGCTAAGTGTAACCCAACCTCTCAGGTATTTACGTTGCGGGCACATAATCACCAATCACATAATAGCTGTATTTTTTCTTTATATACATGATAGTTATCATGAAAATAGTCGACTAATTCGATAAACTGAGGGACATAGATAGTCTCTTGTGCGTGCGTACTAATGCACGCGGTGACGAACGACGCGCGACGGCTCGTAATGTGGTCATGATTGCTGGACGCCCACGCAAACTGATTATTAGTTATAAAGTTGTTCTGCATTATTTTGGTAAGGCTTTTTTTGTTGATTCTTCGATGATTGAACTATGGGACGGGAAGAGCAAAAAGGTTATTTTTTTTAATGACAATTAAGTGATCATATTTTCCAAAGTGGGATGTTCTCGTCATTGAAAATGCAGCATGCACGTCTAGCCATACTTTGTGATATACCAAATATTGGAAGAATTAAGCTATGCATTTTCATGAAAAGTCAGGGGCATGCAACCAGGCGGATAGTTTTCCTGACGATGTCTTTCATAATATCTACGACTGTATATAACTAAAAGTACCCACTAGCCCTGTCTATCAGAACAATGAAGACATATTTAACAATAGGTAATAAAACGTAATAGTTTAAATTAAGACATTTACTTTTATTAGTAATTAACATGGTTCATCAAATCGCGAATTAAACGAGTCATTTCACTCGGCGTGTGGGAATCGACTCGGACTTTTCTTTTTAGACTAACAAAATAAAGTAATTAAGAATGTATTAAGAGGGAGCATCTTCTACCGTATGAAAAGCAGCATCATCAAAATTATTATTGTGCTATTAAACGGTGAACTAGGAAATTAAAGCCTTTTCTGTTGGAGTTTCGGGCTTCTGACTGCCCGTAACGACTGTCAAAGATCTACGAATGACAGCCGGGACCCTTTCCGAGGCACGGAGGAGTCTCGATATGTAACTAATGGCCACCCATTCACGAACCGATCACGGCAAGCGTCTATGTGTCTGTTATAAATATAGTAGTTTAGTATTTACATCAACTGCGATTTTATAAAAGGAAGTAAAAATGTACAGTAGCCGTAACCAACATTAGTGACGCGCGTGTCGAACGCATATTAGCTGGGCGTATCGACATCCGTTGTCAGTCCGGAGATGCGCGTGTGCCGTGGGATGCATGCGCTGGCGCCGCTGTTTGAGTCCAGTTTTCTATGAGCTAAATAAACATAGGAAGTACTGTAAGGAGTTATCGCTAGGTCCCTGTAGTAAAAATGAGAACGGCCCCGTGCCAATTTGAATTTTGAACACAAGTAGCCCTGTACGAATCTAAATAATAACTTTAGCCAATCAAATCCAAACCAAACCATCAGCTTTTATTTTTGTCTTTGTATTAGCCCACATACACTTGTTAAATAATCTCGTCAATAAGCTTCCTCGAGAATTACCTGAATTTTATTTCTCATATGAGATACTCGCTTGATCTTTAAGCGGAGAGCACACGCTATAAATCTTTTACTTTCTATTCAAATAAGTACCTCATGTTAAATAAAAAACGCATTCTTCGCTCGTGTGCTCGTGTTATAGCATAGTTTATGTGTGATAACCTGCGCTGTTACTACAACGTTAAGCGCCTTGTGACGGTCTCCATAAATATTGAGCGGACTGGCTTTTATTAGCTTGTGTCAAACGCATCGGAGATGAGGTCCTTAGGGAAGGTTTAATACGCTTTACAAGTGTCTAATAAGTTTATTATTTTACAATTGTACTTAACTTTGCAAGGATTTTAAAAGTGTCACGAGATTTAGATAATCACAAATTGAAACGATTGCATGAAGTTATTCGTTGCAATGCCCATTAAAGTCACAAAATCAAGCGATAACCCTCTTCTCTTGAGTAGGTAGTCGTAAAATATTAAGCCATAATTTCTATAAGGCTTAAATTTTCTTGGATCACTTCTATGTGCGACCATTAACGCAGAATTCCTATAACTCCGTATTAGGCTAAAACAGAGTATCTAATAAATCGGCTGCCATACGAGCGGCTCACGTGCTGCCCGGGAGTGCCCGGGCGATATTTTATTTATTTGCGCCCTACATGGCGTGCAATCTTACGCTGCGCGTTTCTGAGCGGATTGATTGCAATCTCCTTTTTATTGCCGTCCGTACAGTGTGTTGGAAATAGGTGAAAAGTGGCTAGAAACTATAAACTAGAAGTTTCGAGCTTAGGTACCTGTTGAGAGAAATGGTAGGGTGGACGAAACGTCAATCTTATTGCGTAGGATTCGGTGATATACACTCATCCTTTTCTTAACAACTATTGTGGAGGTTCAGTCCAGACTACAACAAGTCTGGATCCAATTTTTTATTCACATGCAAATGACAATGACATTGCGAGAGCAAAATTAAGATGTCACGAAAAGTCGAGAAACTTAATCATCGTCATAAAATCACATACTTACCTTTATGTTAAATTTTCCGGTTGTTCCAAAGTATGTTTAAGAATTGCATTTCAGTTTAGTTAAGTGCATTGTATCTGTTCCCAATGTCGACTGACCAAGTGACTAGAGCATTATGTGACAATAAGGCAAAACTATCATGGGCTATTCGTGTCACAACTGCACTCGTATATTTTAATATTGATGAGATATATTTATGATCTTGATGCAACGCTGTAACTGTGCTGTAACACGTCTTTTAGCCTCTTTAGAGTTTAGAAGGTACTTCCTAGTATAATGAAACATGAAAGTCCCATGAGTCCAATACTTAGGATATACTCTCATAGATTCAGACATCTTGTTAAATTATTTAGGTAAATATATGCAGCAAAAAAATAATATAAGAACGCTGAATGTGAAAACGGCGACTTTACGCAGAAAATAAAGACATAAAAAAACGAAATAACAGCTTTTAAATTAATTTAATAATAACTCCAAATAGTAATTATGGCAACTTTGGTAGACATACCAAAACTTCTGGTTTTCTAGCGACCATCAAATAGGGAAATGACATTGACACCGCTTTAATAAATACGTAGGTAATTCAATATTGTGTGCATTAACCACCACATTATTACATGCACTATCGCTTAATGTGACCACAGTTTTCTTCATGTGGTGTCATGACACCATAGATGAAAGAATGAAAGAAGCATGACACATTTAGATCAAATACTTAACCTTTAGACAGTCACCTGTCAAACGCATGTCAAAAAAAGTCTGATCGTGACCTTGACGTGGCCCCGCCCCTTTTGAGTTTTCTTGCGAAAAAACCCCGATTTCTCGCTATTTTACTATGAAACCCATATAAAACAATAACCGTTTCGTAATCTGTACAATATTTCCAATTGGATCTTATAAGACTTATAAGAATGTGGTTTACAATAAAACGAGCCTGTTTACACTAATAAAAAGTTTTGTTGTTTTCACCCATTTTTCTCATTCAAGAACATCAATCTGCCTAGCCTTTTCCCAACTATGTTGGGGTCGGCTTCCAGTCTAACCGGATGCAGCTGAA
This sequence comes from Agrochola macilenta, assembly GCA_916701695.1. NCBI lineage: Eukaryota > Metazoa > Arthropoda > Insecta > Lepidoptera > Noctuidae > Agrochola > Agrochola macilenta. Next base: position 22,262,048 of record OU753561.1, on the reverse strand, counting down.
TACCAGTATTTTACATGGAGCGACTGCCTATCTGACCTCCACAACCCAGTAACTGGGTAATACGATATCCCTTGGTAAGACTGGTGTCAGACTTTCGGGCTTCTGACGACTCGTAACGACTGTCAAAGATCCATGAATGACAGCCGGGAGCAACGGCTTAACGTGCTTTCCGAGGCACGGAGGATTCTCGGTATGTAAAGATGGTCACCCATCCACTGACCAACCCCGGCAAGCGTAGCTTAACCTGATGGATCGACCAGTGCGGCTGTTGTTACTTAGCCACGAGCTCCTTATTCAAGAACATAAATACCAAATATCTGCATATTTTTACATTATAAAATCATTTTTCTACGAAGATTATTTACTTTCCAATAAGAAAGAACAGTAATTCTTATTGGAAAGTTATTATTGTATGTTCAAATAACGAATTGAAACGCATCATAGAATTTCGCGGCGCCAACCCGACTCACCCAACGCTCTGTAATTATTGTAAACATGTCAAAGTTGTTTATGTTGCGAGATAATAGTTGCAAGTTTGTGGGATTATCTAAATGTTACAAACGCTTAAACGTTCAACTAGATTAAATATTACCACTTAACATCAGAAACAAAAACCACTTGACCACGATAGTTCCAACTCACAATTTTTTTTTATAAACAATGAAACTTTTTGTTTCATAATTATTTATGAATTTTAATTAAAACTACATTAAATTACCTCTCTATTGAAAGCAGTTCTATTTTTATGATTTATTTGAGAAATAAAATATAAAAATATTAATTCGCAACATTTGCGAATTGCCGCCATTTTGTTTGCAACATTCGGAAGTAACTTCCGAGTGCCATACATTCGTTTTAATGCTTAAAATGTTGATAGCATGGCATACTTTATTGCTATCTCTGTCTTTTGTGCTCACAATATCACAAGAACGATAGAGATAGGGCGCTTGGACCGTAAACCTGTCCGTAGCACAGCACGTATCAGTAGACTATGACTTCTATCATGCCGTAGCACGAAGGTTGTCATTGGAAGGGAGCAAAACAATAATATGTACATAATTATGTGACTGGTTTTTTTTATCGTGATACTCAGTGACTGGGTTGTGGACGTTAGATAGGCAGTTGCTCCATGTACAATACTGGTATTCAGCTGCATCCGGTTAGACTGGAAGCCGACCACAACATAATTGGGTAAAGGCTAGGCAGATAAATTTTTGTATGGTGGTCGTTTTCTTCCAGACTTTCTTCCATGCACTTTCCATGCAGTTTTCGCAACCAATTGACAGCTTTCGTGCACTTTTACCCTTTATACGACAGCAAAGAAAATAATGTTTTTTTCTAGAAACTACTAGTACCTCAATTATTTGAGCAATATATAATTACTAGAACTGCCCATTAAGAAAATATAGTATTTTGTCACGGTTAGTGCGCTGACCGGTGCCCTCGACGTCGTCCTTGACTTCGGGTCATAATATTATGTATAAAGGACATTGCCTAATTTTGAATGGAAGTTGGACCAAGTGCTGCCTAGAATACTCACATAGTGCATTTTGTTCCTCAGACCATCACTAATCTGTATTTCAAAGCGCATAAAAATCTATCCCAGGAGTCCAAAGAAAAACAGTCTCTTGTTTTGAATATTTTTATTGGAAAAAATTAAAGTAAAAGCAACAAATGTACAAAATCAACTATTAGAAAGTTATTGTGCGTTCAATTATAATTGTATTAATTGTATTTTGATGTTGTACTACATAATTTCTAGGTATCAATCAGTTAAAGATGAAGACGATTAATAAATAAATTCAATATTATTGTACGAGTACAGAACTGTTACATATAAAACATGATCTTAACTATGGTTGAAACATGTTCACTGTTTCAAGAGGCTAATACGAAAGTTGTATAGATCGATAGTCCAATTCGAAGCCAGGTCGTTGTTTAGATCGATAGTCCAGATTCGAAGCCAGGTCGTTGTTTAGATCGATAGTCCAGATTCGAAGCCAGGTCGTTGTTTCAAGCAAAATATTCACCACAACACAAAATATGCACAGTCGATTTCACAACGGATCACAAGTGACGTGAGACTGAGCAAAAAGTAGTCGGGTAACAAAGGGACGCTTATCACCGCAAGCGCAGGTATACGATCGCGAGGGATCGAGACAGATCGCGGAGGACGTGGTGAGCTCTCTGTTCCCTTCGCGAGGGGAATGTGTTTTTATGGTCCTCGGAACGCGCCACTGTCGGGTTCCCGGAAAACGACAGAAGGGGTTCACATCGGTGTTGAAAAGAGATGAAGTACCTGGGACTCGTCCTCGACAACCGGTGGAACTTCATTGAGCACTTCCGACGTTTGGCTCCCAAACTGGAGAGGGCTGGGGCTGGTTTGAAGCGGCTTCTGCCCAATCTAGGGGTCCAAACGCCTCCTGCCGGAGGCTCTACGCGGGGATCGTGCGGTCCATGGCCCTTTACGGGGCACCGGTGTGGGCGTGTTCATTAAGGCTGCGACCGGCCCAGCGATTGAACGCTTCCCAAAGGGTCATGGCCATTAGGCTGGTCAGAGGATACCGCACGGTCTCCTGTGATTCGGCGACCCTTCTTGGCGGACTACCGCCATGGGATCTGGAGGCAAAAGTCCTCGCGCACATCTGGGAGTGTCGCGAGGAGGCGAAACGCCGCGCGCCGGGGCGTAACTCCGCTGCCGCGAGAAATCAAAGCACAGCGGACAGAGCTCCGGCGGGATCTCATGGTGGCATGTAGAGTGCGAGCAACCCAGAGCTGGATACGCCACAATTGTGGCGATAAGTCCCCTCTTTGAGGAGTGGCTAGAGAGGCGCCACGGCGTCCTCACCTTCCGCCTGACGCAGGTCGTCACCGGATACGGCTGTTTCAGGAGGTTCCTGTTCCGCATAAGGCGGAAGGAAACGCCCAGGTATCACCACTGTGTGGATCGCCCGGAGGACACGGTGGAGCATACGGTGGAGGTCTGCCCGGCTTAGGCGGAGCACCGCCGTGTCCTCACGGAGGCGATCGACGGCGGCGATCTCTCGCGTCCGGCCCTGGTTCATGCCATGGTCCGGAGCGAGAGTGCATGGGAGGCCGTCACTTCCTTCTGCGAAGTAGTAATGCTCGCGAAGGAGGAGGCGGAGCGCGCGAGGGAGAGGCAAGATTCGCGCCCACGCGCCTCTAGTCGCCGCAGGAAACGCCCTGGGCGTCGGGAGTCGCGAGCCGACTTCCGGCCACCGTAGGCGCGGGCTTGCGGACGGTGAGCAATGGGTAGCTCGCCGTCCTATAAGGACCAGGCCCGGGTCGACGGCGCGTTGTGTTCCACGCGCGCCTCAAAGAGAGGTCAGCACCAACTGACGGGGTCCGTAAGGGCCAATGCCAGCCAGGGTTGCGAGTTTGTCCGAAAGGGATATCGCGGCCCCGGCACACAGGCAACGGAAGGAACACGGGTGGGTTTTAGTCAGTAAAAGTCTGACACGCCCTCCCGCTCCACGCAGAGCGGGAGAAGTTATTTGATAATATTCCACACTCAAAAAAAAAAAAAAGGGATCGAGACAGACAATCAAAAGAACAGTCGATCCTTTCTGTAAACAACTCACCGTGAAGAGTGAGGTGAAGTGAGCATGAAGTGAGCTGCCAATAGTGTCAATCCCTATCACACTCACATTAAACTCACTTCACCCAAGTTTTCACGGTAAGATGTTTACAGAATAGCACGGCAGGTTTTTGTCTTCGTTCGACGTGATACGGTACGATGTTATTGTAACTGAAATACATTTTTGAGAAAAAGTATCTCAAAAACGTTGTTTAATGCAAGATTACAACAAAAACTGGATTTAGACATTTTTCAAGGGCCCAATTTTTTTTTTTTTTTTTTGATAGTTCTTGTGTATGCTACAATACCACTAGACCAACTCACATGCCTAGGCAGCACTTGGTCCAAACCTAGGCAATCTCCTTTAGCAAAACATTCATTGTACTGGCACCACAAAGGAGGCTCTACCTAACTTGTTAAATCGATAAAGTCGTGCGAAAAATTCAAGCAAGTGCAGTGCGACTCCAGGTATAGGTACTACACACACAGCATGAACATAACAAAACTTTAAGTGCGTGTCGGACCACGCACAATGAAGGGTTATTGGGATGAATTTATCCCGAGAAGAAACTCAACATGTAGTTAAAAACATATTCTTTTATACATTTCAACTGCAAAATCTAAGTTTTCGCACAATATTGAGAGATTTGTCATGTTATTGTAAGACTTCTTATAGGTTTTCCTGTAATGTATAAGTATAGAACTATTTTCTGTAAGTATTTTTTTCAAGCCTCAGTAGTTTCTGAGTTAAGGGGGAGGAATGGTCAATTTTCATCTATTTTCTTAAAAGGCTTTAAAACTATTTAAGAATGTTACAGACATTCATATATTACGTACCTAATTTAAACATAGTCGTTCCATTAGATGGCTGTGACAGAAGGATAGACAGACACACGCGAGTAATCCTATAAGGGTTCCGTTTTTTCATTCGGTCTTACGTAACCCTAAAAACTGGAGATAAAATTAGTGGTCACAAAATAAAACAATTGAACTCTTTCGCACTTCTAGTCCTAGTAAAAGGAAGTAAGGATACTCTTTTCTCTCTCTCATTGCAGTCTATAAAAGTTAAAAAGGAAAAGAAACCATGATAGACTTCATTGTCTTGTAAGGACCATTTAGGAGGGGCCAAACCCCGAGACAGTCCACTGCGTTGAATTGTCCTCAAACCATTTTGCCTTTTCATTTTACTGGCTTAATGGATTGGCTTAGTGGATTGTCTCGGGGATCGGCCCCGTCTAAATTCGGTCAATTATAGTCTTATAAGTATGTACAGTCAAGGAAATTAATTGTTATGCAAATTGACACCCTACGTCAAATATATGGACAATTTAATACCGGGTTCACAAGGTTCGATTTTAGTTGATCAACTGATAAGTCTCAAGCGATTTGGATCACCTGAACAGACTTGCAATCAAACAGAATTTCAGATTCAAAGTATTTTTTGTTGAATAAAAGTTGTTCAACTAAAATCGAACCGTGTGAACTCGATTTTAGTCGGTAATAAATTTGCTGAGTAATTAATTTTCCTCTCATTATAAGAGTGGCTTCGCCAAGATTTTGATTTTGATTATGAGTAAGTATTGGTATTTAAACTTGTCTGCCGGCCTGTACCCTCGGTCAAGCTCGACGATTGTGAGCGTTCGACATGTTAGTTTTTTTTACAACCAGTCCGACCGGGAATTTTATGGGTTTCATATTTCACCTCCACGCCAGTAGGTGTAGTACCACGAGACTAAAAACAAGTAGAATGGGAGGTTCATTTCGTACTAAGTATAAAAGTTTTTTGTATGTAGACCAGAAATAGATCTTATCGGTAAATCTTTTCTCCCATAGCTACTTAGCTATCTACGGGAAATTAAAGTTATAGAAAGGGGGGAAACTTGTTGACATCGTTTCGAAATCAAGAGGTTAGGCAATCCAGCAGTAAGTAAGTGTTATGTTACAGGAATTACAGGATAACAGTTACAGTTTTCTCAAAATCTCTGGTATTCAGAATTATATCAAGGATGAAATAAAATGCATGCGATATGCCTAATGTCTAATGTACCCTATGTAAAATGACTACATTTTTATCTGTATTTTTTATGGTGTACATAATAAAGAATATTCTATTCTATTGTATTCTAATGCGTACGCGCAGTGACTAGGTACGTACTGTCTGACGCTAACCTTTGTAACCTCAAAATAAATCAGACTCTACAGTATCAATAGTTATATAGTATGTTGCCCAGTTTACATATATTGTTTCGGCATAATATTATGCTTTGGCACACACAGGAATATCTTACAGACAAATCCCACAATAAGAAATCTTTTACAATATCTTCCTTACCTAAAAGAAATGAGGTCTTCTTACAGCGAGAAACCATAGAGCGAACACGTAAAAAGAATTGTAACAAGCTTAATTTTAAAATATATATATTAGATTGGCATAACAATAGTGATACGAGTATTCGTTGCATTTCTCTATAACAATAATATAACACAAAAACTTGATTTGTAACCTACCGTGTAACTGGAGCGAAATTTCTATCTCTTTATAATGTCGGTCTTTTAATTATAAGTGAGTCTTTTGTCGATAAATGTATGTCTCGTGTCGTACGGTGAAATATATCGTCTAATTAAAGGTTTTTGTCAAACTGTGTTAACTATTGTTATTTCCAACCGGATCTTGCTTCGGCAGAAAAACTGCCGAGTGCTGCACGAACAGCAGAGTTTGTTCGAGAAAAAACTGTTGCAAATTCGATCTTGCTGCTTGCTTGAATTTCTAATTCCGAAGTACTCTAATATTTTAAATTACGGCAGGAACACTCACACAAGTTTCTGTGCTGCATCAGCAGCTTGGATCTTAGGGGTGCCCGGACCGTCCGATGAAACGCATCAGTGCACTTCTTGTGCATTGGAAATGAACAACTGAGTAAAGAAAGTTATACCTATACAATCTTTGTCCCATAATATTGTATCCATGTGTACAAAAAACATACTACAAATCCTCATGGATACCCTCCGTCTGGGGAGAACGGAGATTTCGGACACCTAACAAATAAAAACATGAGTCTGGGGCCCGGGAAATACTTGTATATATTCGACTGGTACCTGGTGGGGGGTACAGTCAGCCTTGGCGTGCGGCGAATATACTACTTCCATTAATAATCTAGCATTTCTTCGTATTACTACGTGATGACGTCTTCCTTATTTTAAATGTCCAAAATCATAGCAGAATGTGTTGTTGTCAGTGCGGTGCGGGAGTGCGGTGGGTGCGCGTCGGTGGTGACGGCGGAGGTACGCGAGGGCACGTGGGGCGCAGTCCAGCGCGGCGCCGGCATGCTGGTGGACTGGCCCGGGGACAACCCAGGGCTTAAAGCTGGAGACAGGTACGTTTTATAGTATTTTATATTTATTTGTCGAGTAATAGGTAGGTAATAGGTAATAAGGGCTGGTATCCGCAACTCCACGACTAAGCGGGTATTTTGCGTACGGGTGGGAAAATTGGTTATTCGATCCACCCCAGCTCCACAAAGAAGGCCAGCAACGCCTTGGTGTCGCTGACAATGTCACGTAGGGTACCTGGGTTACCGAAGTACTTTGCCCTGTATGTGGCCGACCACCGGGCAGTATAACAGCACATGAGCTGCTGTCTCGTCGTCCTCCATGCAGGCTCTGCACAGCGGACTGTTTGTGACTCCTATGACAAAGAGGTGTTTATTAAATGACCCATGGCCAGTTACAGCTGCTGTAACTGTACGTAGCTGTTGTTTCGATAGTCGAAGAAACTGTTTCGTGAGGCGGCCATCAATTGTAGGGAGTGCCTCCTTGGCCTGCCTACACTCACCGTGGTCCGACCATAGTTTGTGATGTTGGTCCCTGGTTCGTTTCCTTACCAGAGTGCGTAGGTACCCGAAGGGGAGTGGCGCAATGGGTTCAGGCCCCACTGGTGCCATGCTCGATGCCCTTCTGGCAAGTTCGTCGGCTGCGTCATTACCCCGAGAACCGCTGTGTCCTTTGATCCATTGAATGGTAATATTATTGAGGCTACCCACCTGGTTAAGGCGCTGGTGGCACTCGTATATCAGCCCAGAGTCAACAGTGTAGCTGTTTAGCGCTTGCAGAACAGCCATGCTGTCTGAGAGTATACGTATCGAGTAGTCCTTAACTTTCCTGGCCATGATGGCTAAAACGGCAAGGGATATACCCATGCATTCGGCCTGGAATACTGTATTGTGGACTCCCAACGGTGTGGCTATATGTATTTTGAAGTCCTCAGAGAAGATCCCAGCACCTGTGCCACTACCTGTTTTGGATCCATCAGTGAAGATTCGCAGTTCTGCGGGGCGCAGCCCCTCGCATCTGCGATCCTCATGAAGTTGGATTCTGTATTTTTTATCGAAGATAAATTGTTTGGGTATCCGATCATTAATGGCTTTCGTGATAGGGAACTCATTATTGAGTCCCTCAAGCAGCACGGTGTGTTGTGTGTCTCTCTTACCCCAGAGATTGATTGCATTAAGACGTACCGCTGCCATTGTCGCTTCCTGCTGTATAAACAGGTGAAGCGGGGGCAGTCCCAGCATGGCTTCGATTGCTGCAGTCGGAGTAGTCCTCATGCAGCCCGTGGTCGCCACGCAGGCTAGTCTTTGCATGCGTTGTAGTTTGTTAGAAGCTGTAACCAGCTGAGTTCGGGGCCACCAGACCACGGCCCCGTAAGCGATCATGTACTTGACCTCACTGGCCAACTGGAGTTCTGTATCGAACAGTTTGGTTAGGCGGAAGGTGCCTAATGCTCGTTTTTGGGTGAACATGACTAGTTCAGTTTTAGTGGGGTTCACTGATAGTTCAAATTCCCTGCACCAACTTTCTACTATACGTAGTGCTTGCTGAGTGAGGCTAAGATCGTTCCCGTCACCTTCCCCGATACAAGGATTGCGAGGTCATTTGCATACCCTATTGTATAATAGCGGTTTGCGTTGAGTTTAGTAATAAGGTAATTAATGACCAGATTCCATAAGAGGGGGGACAGAACCCCTCCCTGGGGGCAGCCTCTGGCTATCATAGCCAACTGCCGCTCATCCTCAAGGCGAACCACTCGTTTGCTTAACATGTTTGTAATCCAGTCCGTTAGTACCTGTTCTACTCCATGTCTGGAGAGGGCGCTGCTAATGCTGGAGAAGTTGGTTTTGTCGAAGGCTCCTTCGATGTCTATAAAAGTGCCCAGGCAGGTGCCTTTTTGATGAATCGCGTCCTCTATCTGGCTGACCACTAGATGAAGAGCGGATTCGGTCGACTTACCGGAGCTGTATGCGTGCTGATTACCATGTAGCGGTATGGTTTTTAGAGCGCCGTCCCTCAGCTCCCTGTCACATAACCTTTCCAGAGTTTTTAGTAGAAAGGAGGTCAGGCTGATTGGTCGGTGGGATTTGGCGTTTGTGTAGTCACCCTTACCTGGCTTGGGAATGAATATTACTTTCACCTCCCTCCATCCTTTAGGAACGTATCTAAAGGCCAGGTACGCTCTCATTAAAGGCACCAGTCTTATTGCGACAGAAGCACCCCCCCACTGTAGTAAAGCGGGGAACACTTCATCAGGACCAGCTGCCTTAAAAGGATGGAAGCTCCGGATGGCCCATTGGAGTTTCTCCAACGTGATCACCCTACTTGCGTAACTCCAATCATTGTCTGATGGTGTTTGGGTTTCATCTTGCCAGTCAATTACCTGCGCGAAGACGCATCCAGGGAAGTGGGTTTCGATTAGGACACGTCTAGTTTCTTCAGGTGACGATGTGAGTGTGTTATCAGATTTGCGGAGGGTGGCGGGCATAGCTTTATGCTGTTGCGCCAGTACTTACCTTACCCTGTTTGCTTGCTGACAAGATTCAATGCTACCACAGAATTTACGCCAACCCGAGGTGCTCCTGAATCTGATGCATTTTTTGTAGCTGGATTTGGCCGCGTGGTATACATCCCAGTCCTCATCCGCACATGTGTTCATTGCTCTGTTTAGAGCCGTTCTCACCTTGCCGCGCTTGCGCTCCAGATCAGCGCCCCACCAGGGTTTTTTTCCCGGTATGTTGCGCGGCGTGGTCTCTGGGCAGGCAGTTTGGTAGCTGTCTATGATTGACTTAGTAAAATGGCTTACTTGTGCCTCAATCTGTGTCGTGTCCGTCAATGTCATCGGATCGCTTAGTGTCGCAAGCTTGGATTCAAGGTTGCGTGTGTAGATGGTACGATCCGTTTTCCGCGGATAACGCCGTGGTGTTATCGGTGGAACACAGACCTGAATGTCGAAGCGGATCCACCTATGATCGGAGCAGGAGGACTCCTCAGAGACTTGCCACCCAGTGGTCATTTCCGCCGCGCCCTCTGTTGCCAGAGTGAGATCTATGATTGTGCGGCTTCGCCTGGTTACGAATGTTGGTTCGGAGCCAGTGTTTAGTAGGGATAGGTTACTCGAGAATAGGTAGTCAACCAAGGCCTTACCCCTCTCATTTTGCGTGTCCATGCCCCACAGTTGGTGGTGAGCATTTGCGTCGGCGCCGACAACGACCTCAAACCCGCAACTCTCGCAATGGCTCACGAGTCGGGCGAGTTCGTGGGGAGGCGGCGCCTCCGCCTCAGGCATGTAGGCCGAGGCGAAAACTATCACCATCTCCATGGTGTTGTCGCGCTGTATAAGCAGCTTTGCTGCAGAGACATTTCTGCAACAGAAGTCAGTTAAGAGCTGTGTTCTATCTATGTTCTATGTTATGGGGTTTGGTTTCCGCACTTAGTCCTTCAGTGGACCATTGTGCGTGGGCCATAGCGGCCGTTGGTGGTTATTCCAACCAGCCCACCTCCCTCCAGAAGTTAATTAAATCTCCTGGTCTGTTCAGAACATCTGTGAAAGATCTGGGTGTCCCGAGGGTCTGTGTTCTAATCTGGGTGACGCCTGTGCATTCAAAAAGCACGTGCGTGACGGTTTCCTCAGCCTCCATGCACGCCCTGCACAGAGGACTGTCCGTTATGCCTATTGTGTGAAAGTGTTTGTTCAGCGAGCAGTGGCCCGTGATGGTCCCCGCCACCAAGCGCAGGCCATTCCTATCCAGGCGTAGTAAACGCCGGGTTAGCCCGGTATCCAAGGATGGCATGGCTTCCTTGGATTGCCTGCAGCCCGGTGTCGAGGACCACCAGTGCTCCGCTTGAGTATGGGTGAAATCCTGCAGCCATCTGCGTATCTGGTTGAAGGGGATGGGTACGATAGGCTCGGGTCCACAGACCGCCGTGCTGGATCCTCGTCTAGCAAGTTCGTCAGCAGCGTCGTTACCTAGCGAACCGCTGTGTCCTTTTATCCATTGCAGCGTCACCGTGTTGCGGCTAAATACCGTTATTTGTTCGAGTGCATTGTGACATTCTAGTGTCAGCTTTGAGGTAATATGTGTTTTCTGTAAGGATTGAAGCACTGAGGCGCTGTCGGAGAGTATGCGTATGTGTGTGTCCGTAACTCTCCTGGCTTTTAGGGCGTGGACCGCTCGTATGATGCCCACACACTCCGCCTGATAGACGGTGTTGAACATTCCCAGCGGGCTGGATATCTTTATGTTGAAGTCGTGTGAGAAGACTCCAACTCCAGTCCCGGAGTCGGTCTTCGATCCGTCGGTGTATACTCTCATCTCTTTCGAGCCTGAGTAGTCACACTGTTCTTCTGTAAGTATTATGTTGTAGTGCCTATGAAAGTGGTATGTTTTCGGGGATTTATCACAGGGTGATGCCATCATTGGTCGTCGTTTGATCGCATCTTCCTTTATACGTGTGTGCTTAACTCTAGAGTCTTTGCTTAGTGTACCGGATACATGGAGCCTAAAGGCGGCTAGGGCCGCCTCCTCCCGCACGATGAGGTGCAGAGGAGGCAGTCCAAGCATTGCCTGTAGGGCGGCAGTGGGTGTAGTTCTCATACTGCCAGTGATTGCAACACAAGCAAACCGCTGCAGTTTTTCGAGATTCTTTTGGGCTGTGCTCAGGTCCGTCCTGGGCCACCAGACCAGTGAGCCGTATGTGATAATTGGTCGGATGACTGTGGTGTATAGCCAGTGGGTGACCTTGGGGCTAATTCCCCAGTTCCTGCCAAGCAGTCGCTTGCACTGCCACAGGGATATGCTGGCTTTTGTGATAATATAGTTGGTGTGTTTTGCCCAGTTCAGCTGTTTGTCCAAAAAGATGCCCAGGTATTTAGTTTCAGTTGATAGGCTTAGGGTTGTTCCGAAGAATCGAGGTAGCTGTAGTGTTGTCAGTTTTCTCTTTTTTGTGAAGAGAATCAGTTCAGTTTTTGTAGGGTTCACTGAGAGTTGGTGCCTGCTGCACCATTCCTCTACTATTTTTAGGGCTTGACGCATTAGGTTGCATAGAGTGTTTTCGTGGGTGCCGTTTATTACAATGGTTATGTCATCGGCGTAGCCTACTGTGAAGTAACCTTTGTCATTGAGTGTTTTGATGAGGCTGTCTACTACAAGGTTCCATAGGAGCGGCGAGAGGACTCCTCCTTGCGGGCAGCCCTTCGCAACGATGGCCCTCGTAGTGTCATTTACTGTGACTTGAACAGCTCTCAGTTTGAGCATGTTGGTGATCCAGCCACTCAAGGGTCAATGTTGTGACTGTTGAGTGCCATGTTAATGCTGTTGAACATGGTTTTGTCAAAGGCTCCCTCGATGTCAATGAAGGCGGCCAGTGCTGAGCATTTGTGGTCCACTGCGCATTCAATTTTGGAAACCACGCTGTGCAGCGCGGATTCTGTTGATTTGCCTGTGGAATACGCATGCTGGTATTTGTGGAGTGGTTTTACCCGAAGAGGTCCGTCTCGGATGTGCCTATCACAGAGCCTCTCGAGGGTTTTCAGAAGAAAGGATGTGAGGCTTATAGGTCTATAAGCCTTGGGTTGCGTGTAATCGGTTTTTCCTGGTTTGGGTATGAAAATGACTTTTACCTCGCGCCATGCGAGAGGTATCTGTCTGAGTGCTATGCAGGCTCGGTAGATCTCCACCAGCCATGGTGTTAGATAATCTACCCCCCACTGCAGCAGGGCTGGGAAAATACCATCCAGCCCTGCTGACTTGTATGGCTGAAAGGTGTTGATAGCCCACTTTATTCGGTCTTCTGTTACTATATTGCGGGCAATTGACCAGTCTTGAGCCGTTGGGGTCCATTCTGGTTCAGCCTCCCACGTCTTGTCTTCCAGGATTTTACAGTCTGGGAAGTGAGTCTCGAGAAGGACCTTACTGGTTTCAAAGTCAGTTAGTGTGTATGAGTTATCGGGTTTTTTCAGCGCGCCAAGAGTTCGGTCCTGATCAGCTGATAGGATCTTCCTTACCCTTGCGGCTTCATTATTAGTTTCGATGGATTCACAGAATTTACGCCAGGCGGTCCTCCTGGCGGTTCTGATCTGCTTTTTGTATGTATATTGTGTCTCTTTGTATATCTCCCAGTCGTCCGGGAGCCTCGTGTTTTTTGCTCTGTTAAATTGCTTACGTAGCGCATCTCTGAGTTTGCTAAGTTCAGCATTCCACCAGGGGTTTCTCTCCTTCTTGGTTTGTGGCGCTCTTAGTTTACAGCATGCGTGGTATGCTTCAGTAAGGTATTCTGATATTTTTGTTACGGTGTATTCTAATTGTGCTTGGTCTCTTATGGTTACTTGTGTTAGGTGCCTAGCTAATAGGGAAGCCAGGAGGCGTTTGAACCTGGGAACATTGGTGCGCCTCGGGTTACGCCTTGGTTCGGGTTTCCTAGTGTTGGTAGTTAGTGTAAAGCGGATCCTTCTGTGGTCTGAGCAGGAAGGCTCGTCCGATACGTGCCAGTTTGTGATAAGGTTTGTCGCGTTTTCTGTAGCAAGTGTTAAATCTATAATCGTCTGTCCTCGGATTGTGACCCAAGTGGGTTCGGAGCCGCGGTTTACGATGTTAAGATTAGTAGAGAATAAATAGGTGGATAGTACCTCTCCTCTGGGGTTTGGTGCCTCGCTGCCCCACAGCGGGTGGTGGGCGTTCGAGTCGGTGCCGATGATCAGGTCTAGTTTGGCGCGTTCGCAGTGCTGTACCAGGTCGGCCAGCTCTTTTGGCGGGCAGTCCGTGTCCTCGCCTGGCATGTATGCCGAAGCCAGTACAACATCTGGAACACTACCTTCGGTTTGGAGCCTGACAGCTGTCAGGTCTCTGGAACAGAATTGAGTGAGTGGTGTGATAGGAATTTCCTTGGGTATGTAGACGCAGGTTCTTGGCTTGTCTGAGCTGTGTGTGTTAAGGATTAGCTTACCTCCGATGTTACCGAGGCCGCATATTCTGTTGTTTCTGATCCACGGCTCTTGGATCAGTGCGATAGTTCGGGGCTGCACCTCCAGCGCCCTGCGTAGGCTAGCCGTGGCAGTCTGGCTATGCTGGAGGTTGGTCTGGATGATGTTTAGGGGTGATCGAGGCGGTGGAGAGGAGCTAGTCGGAGATGGATCCATCGGACAGCTTCTCCTCTACCTCCTCTCTGTATGTGTCGTGATGTTCGCCCGGCGACGAGGCGAGCAGACATTCGCTCCAGCCAGGTGATTCGGGCGGTACAACGTCCTCGTCGTCAGCCATTGCCGCTCGTGCCATTACCTCCTCTAGTCGGTCAATGTCGGAGTCGGTCGTCTGTGTCAGAGTCGTCGGTTGTACTTCGGTCTTACCGTCTGTGCTGTCGGTCTGGACGTCGGAGGGTTGGGTCGTGGGCCAGAAGCGTACGTATATCGACCCAAGTAGGTATGATATACGCCGCTCCCGGGCCCGGACCTTTACGGCTTCCTCCGGTGGCACACCCAGGGTCAAATAAGTCCCGTAGTTGTCGCCACCGACGGTAGTCGCCCTGTAGAGTGACCACTTTGCTATGTCATACCAAGTATTCTGACGAATCAGAATACTCTGGAGTCTGGCTATGTCACCTGTGTACTGAGGGACAAAAAGCGAGACTCGGACACGCGTGGGCACGTCAGTCTGTCGCAGTACCGTGAGTGTTTGGTCGGTCGTTGGGAGTCTGATCAGGGGTGCGTTCTGAGTCAACCAGGTCAGGGCATAGTCGTCCTCGCACCACAACTGCACGGTACCTTCCGCTACCCGTGGGTATCCGCGGAAGGCAGGGAGTGGCGTTGGCGAGTCGGCCTCCATAACCCGATTTACTAGGTCCGTCTTTATGTATTCGGCCTCTTCCTTGGTTAGGTCCCTAGAGGGGGGAGGGAGGCAGATTGCTACGGCCAGCCGCGCAGGAATATCCTTTGTGGCCCGCGCGTAGGTCCTCTGCTCCCTTTGAGCGGAGTGGACCCTCACCCGCTTGGCATCCCCCTGGAGCATACTCGGCGAGGCCGTGTCGTCCGGGCGTTCTCTCTTCGCCGGCCCTGAACCGCTCGGTCCAGGCTGCGGCTTGGAGGTGCCTGGCTGGGTATTTTTTGCCGGCGACGCCGGGTGTGGGTTTCCACCTCGCTTGCCCCTCTTGTACCTAGGAGGAGGTCGGTCGTGTGAGTCGTCTGTGTCATGGGGTCGGATGTCAGTCCTGGTGGGCTCCGTCACGTGTGGGGGCGTCTCGCGCTGAGTTGCCCCTACGCAAGCTTGCCCCCGCTCGTGCGGTTCCGCGTCCGGTCGCTTTGCGCGCTGGGTTTCCCCTTCGCACTCTTGCGGTCGGTCGCGTGCTTCCGACCCTTTTTCGCGCCGGGTTTCCCCTTCGCGGACTCGAGGTCGGTCGCGCACCTTCCCTTCGGCGTCCGATCGCGCTTCGCGCTGGCTAGTGCCTTCGCGGATACTGCGCTTTCGGTCGCTGATTCTCTTCTTCCGGGCCAGGATTTTTTCGCGCTTTGTCAGCAGGCGTACTTCACCACTGGCCGGAAGAGTATTAGAGCCGCCAGGTCCGTCATCTTTCCCCGTCCCTGTCTGTCCGTGCTGGTCTTGGTTTTTGTCCGGGTTCGTCTTGCTATTCCGCACGATGCTCTGTTGCCAGAGGCTCGTGGGAGGCATAACCCGTGTCGTGGGTGTTGGCGCGTGGGTCGCAGCCGTAGTGGTAGGTAAGGGCGCGTTAGTCGCAGCCGAGGTCGTGTTTGTGGGCGCGTTAGTCGCAGCCTGTGTTATGGGCGCTAGATCAGCAGCCGGCCGCGCTAAGAAGCGCGGCAACAGTTTCTCCATAAGAGAGCAGTTTGAGGCCCCCCCCATATTACGTTGGGTCTAACCGCCGAAGCGGTGTGGGATTCCCCGGCTTGGCCGGGACCCACCTGGGTAGACAATTCTTCAGACTGCTTATTCATTTTGGTGAGGGGTGGGCTTTTTTGGAATCGAGGTTACCCTTCCTCTTGGACCGACGGGATAAAGTGATAGGAAGGAAGGTATTTGTTGGATGGAGGTGTGGGTTCTTTGGGGGTCACCCTAGGCCTGGGAGTTGGCCTAGGGATTTAGGATCGACGGGATATATGTGGATAGTGAGGGATGGTTTAGTTTGGTGAAGAGGGAGCATAGGAAGGGGTATATAGGTTACCCTAGGCCTGGGATTTGGCTTTTGGGAACTTCTCTTGTCCGGGATCCGTTAAAGAGATGCTCCGAGTGCGGGATCACCCACTAACAGTCAATGTAACCGTCAGTGGTCGGTCCCGCAGCCGGAGTTGGGCTATCCGCAACCTGCCCACCCGCTCGGTTGCAAGAGAAGAAGTGCCTGGCAGTCTGGGTCACCCCACCACGGATGTACGCATACATTCGCGTTGGAGCGATCCAGCCTCCCCCGAGTAAGAGCTGTGTTTTAAGGTCACCTGTGACGTAGATGCACGATCTGGGGTGATCGTGGTCTGTGGTGACCAGGAGCTTACCGCCAAGATTGGAGAGTCCTTGTATGCGGCTCGCCCTGATCCACGGCTCTTGGATCAAGGCAATGGCCGTGTGTTGAACCTCCAGCCACTTGCGAAGCTGAGCCGTCGCGGTCTGGCTGTGGTGGAGGTTTGCCTGGACGACTCTACAGGCCGACGAAAGTCCCCCCCAAGTCTAAGCCCGGCAAACAGGTCGCCCTCGTCGAAGCCGTCTCCTCCCGGGCCCGAAGCCGGAGACAGGAGCATGTCGTCTAGCTCCTCGCCCGATATAGGGACGGCGCCCATGGTGGCGGCAGCAGAGGCGGCCGGCTCTGCTACAGCAGATTCAGCCGCGGATGCCTCCGGGTTGTGTAGTGGGGGTGTAGACGCCCCTGTTGGTGTCTGCGGCAGCTGCGTCAGCGCCTCGCAAATGGATCCCGTGGCGGGGTCCCATCCGTCGGGGACGTCGGTGAACCTGCCGTTCCGACCCTGAAACTTCACGTACACCGTCCCCAAACCTATTGAGAGACGGCGTCCAGCCTCCATCAGGGTCGGGATCTGGTCCACAGCAACACCGACCACCACGAACCATGCCGCTGTTTGTTTGTCGGCATGAAGAAGTACCCATTTGTCGAGTATCTTACTATTCAGTTTTTGTAAAAATGTGAACCACTCAAGCTACGCGGCCGAGTTTAAAACTGTAGGAGGTATTCTGTTGAAGACGAATGTTTATTTTTAAGAACTACTGTAAGTTAGGTCGTTTTGTCTGAGTGGTCCACAATTTCACATCATAATTTTTTTTTCTTATAAATCCACGTTGACTTTCGGACAATTTGCATTCAACTCCCCCTTTAAAATTCCAAGGAAGTCACTCAGGAAAAAGACGACACGGAAACATGCAAACTCTAGCCGTCAGTCGCTACATGAAACCATTGATTCGGAGAAATAGTCATAACATCCATTCACAAAACACCAAAACTCGCATAAAACGCCTTTACGATGCAATCTCCGCACTCACCACTTTATAGTGTGCAATAACTACGCAAATGCACGCGCGCATCTGCGCAGGCGCAGCACCGTAGGTCAGCGGCCCGCAATCACGACCATCGCGATGCTATCTACGCCCATATATGGGCAACGATGGGCCTCGGACTGTGGGCAAACACTGTCGAAGTAATTTACATTAGTGCATGGAATTTCTTGGCAGTTGTGACGGCCACACACCGCGCCAAATAACTGGTTGCTTCGCCAGATATGCGATCTCTGGGTTTGCTTTATCTCTTTATTTTGTTTTGGAATAATAGAATATTTGAATAACTTCCATAGTTTTCCATATTTCTAAGAGAATAGGGACTTGTAAGGATAAATGATGATCTACTAAGCTACATGACATAAAGCCGAAGTCGGACTGGATTCTATATTCATTTTATCGTTCGTTTATAACAAACCATGAAACTAAACAGCAACCGCATTCGCTATTTAAAAATAAACATGAAATACAGTAGCAAAATATAAAGAAATACCTGTGACTTATGATTATGACGCTAAAGGCATGTGCACAAGGCCACAAGTAGGAGGACCCAGCGCCCGCGCCGGCGAGGACAGGCCATCAATACACGTCCGTTGAGAATGCTCACAGATAACATTGCCGCCTCAGCCTTTGGAGAATGTGCAAAATATTCTTAAGCTTCACTACGCTCACGAAATTTATTGGCATAAAAGCTATATACATGTGGCTTCGCTCGCAAAGACTAAAAGATTTTCTTTTTGTTTTTCTTTTTGATTGAATGTACTCAGATGGAACATCCTTACTAATATTTGTAGTGACGTTCTAAGAGGATGACTGTTCAAAGAAATCCGCGGTACCTACGTAACTACTTTCGTAAAAAAAAATCAACTGTGGTGCTCCGCGTGTACCTAACTCCAATATAAACATGATACAGAGAACTCAGTACTACATCTAAAAACAGATATTAAATGCACCATGGTGTACCAGGAACGCTGAAGGTCACGAACACCTGAACATGAACATAGTCAAGGAAGAAATAAGTTAATGTTCACAAAAATACAAATCCAGACTGGAGAGACACCCTAACCAATTGGCCGCTCAACTCATAATACAAGTCCAGACTGGAAGGACACCCCAACCAATTAGCTGCTCAACTGACAATTCCAGATTTTGTCAACAGACTCAAAAGACGCAACATTCTAAAATTAGATAACATGTAGATAAAAAAAAATAAAAAAAAAGTGTTTATTCACAGAAATATTCTTTTACAAGACACATATTACCTCTGTAAACTACTATTCCTTCATTTCTTAAATTTAAAAACAGACATTCAATTTTTGTTTTAGATATTCTCTTCAGTGAGGCTTTGACAAAAAATATTAAAAAGGTATTTATGTATTTTATTTTTAAAGGCAGTTTTTGGGATACTCGTACAACTGTTTATATCGATAGAGAGCTGCTGTACTAATAAGAGAATTGCTCCTGATGAGGACTAACTCTTCCCTGCCAGATCATCCTACAACTCATCTGCTCATAGTTTTGTAAACTGATTGCAAGATAAAAAAATAAAAAATATGTCACGTGGAATTATTTAATTAAGTTAAGCACTTGACCAATGAGCGCAATACTAGTTCCTTTGGGACGAATTAAGAAGAGGAAACCTGAATGAATCACTTATCGATCTAATCACGGATCTGTAAATCATTATCATCTTACTATGTCGAGTAGTTGCTCCTCCTACTATGCTAATCATTTGACAAGATGTTGTAAATGACGAGCTGTCGATAACTAGTTCTGATCTTCATGATTTTGTAGATAAATATAATCAGATATTATAATTAGCAGCTTGAATGCTAACATGATAATGAGATAAATAATTCAAGGCAACAAGTACGCAGTAGATGCGAGGGTCGCCAGAAAATTTTCTTTGCCATGCATACCTGCATGTGCTAATAGGTAGCTACATTGTATTGATTGTTCTTATTTATAACACCCGAGATCAATAAAATCAATCAAGTTTTACTTCTCAGCATCTAACAGCATTTCTCAATCCTAGGAAAGCCCTCAAAGCATGTACCCTGGACCTGGGGCAATAATAATAAATATTTATATATGTGAATTGCTCTGACGTGACGTAAAAGGACTCGAACGATTAATTCTACACGATTTATCGATCCTAACAACCGTCCACTCTTGCGCATTTGTCAATCGAACATTATTCTTGTTTATGCTTTAATAAATCTTATTAATGTTTCGCATAAAGGATTTAATAGTCTCATATTGATAGATAAGTTGTATAAGAACATAACAATTATTCAGGAACGTTGTCATTAGTTGTCACAAGGAGCAGGAATTGAGGGACGTGCTCAACTTCTTATTTGGCAAACATTGTGCGTAGCGTGGTAGGTACCAACTTTATAAGCTCTATGGTATTCACAAACATTGTAGGAGAAAAGCATGGTTTTATCGTACACTACTTTTCTGCACATCCTAGTTAGGAACATAATAAAGAATCCATAGTTTAGCCGTAAAGCCAGATCGAAGTTTCAGCATGAACGTATTATCAGGTGTGATAGGTAGTGCTGCGCGCCGACCTCCCTAGCGGCGTCAGCGTGGTATGCTACGCTGACGACACGCTGGTCCTGGTGCAGGGGAGGTCGCATGAGGTGGCGGCCGAACTGGCGGCACGTTGGGTTACGACAATCGTCGATAGGATCCGGCAACTGGGACTCGAGGTGGCTTTGCACAAGTCCGAGGCCATGTGTTTTCATGGTCCTCGGAACGCGCCTACTGTCGGGTTCTCAGATAACGGCGGGAGTGGTTCACATCGGTGTCGAATCGACGATGAAGTACCTGGGACTCGTCCTCGACAGCCGGTAGAACTTCGTGGAGCGCTTCCGACGTTTGGCTCCCAAACTGGAGAGGGCTGGGGCTGCTCTGAAGCGGCTTCTGCCCAATCAATCTAGGGAGCCCAAACGCCTCCTGCCGGAGGCTCTACGCGGGGATCGTGCGGTCTATGGCCCTTTACGGGGCACCGGTGTGGGCGCGTTCATTGAGGCTGCGACCGGCCCAGCGGTTGAACGCGTCCCAAAGGGTCATGGCCATTAGGCTGGTCCGAGGATACCGCACGGTCTCCCGTGAGGCGGCGAGCCTCCTTGCCGGACTACCGCCATGGGATCTGGAGGCAAAAGTCCTCGCGCACATCTGGGAGTGTCGCGAGGAGGCGAAACGCCGGGGCGTAACTCCGCTGCCGCGAGAAATCACGGGTCAGCGGACAGAGCTCCGGCGGGATCTCATAGCGGCATGGAGAGTACGATTGTCGCAACTCAGCGCTGGGCACGCCACAATTGTGGCGAAAAGTCCTCTCTTTGAAGAGTGGCTAGAGAGGCGCCACGTCCTCACCTTCCGCCTGACGCAGGTCCTCACCGGACACGGCTGTTTCGGGAGGTCCCTGTTCCGTATAAGGCGGGAGGAAACGCCCGGGTGTCACCACTGTGT
Organism: Agrochola macilenta; assembly: GCA_916701695.1. NCBI lineage: Eukaryota > Metazoa > Arthropoda > Insecta > Lepidoptera > Noctuidae > Agrochola > Agrochola macilenta. Next base: position 22,241,144 of record OU753561.1, on the reverse strand, counting down.
GGATCGCCCGGAGGACACGGTGGAGCATACGGTGGAGGTCTGCCCTGCTTGGGCGGAGCACCGCCGTGTCCTCACGGAGGCGATCGGCGGCGGCGATCTCTCGCGTCCGGCCCTGGTTCAGGCCATGCTCCGGAGCGAGAGTGCATGGGAGGCCGTCACTTCCTTCTACGAAGCAGTAATGCTCGCGAAGGAGGAGGTGGAGCGCGCAAGGGAGAGGCAAGATTCGCGCCCTCGCGCCCCTAGTCGCCGCAGGAGACGCCCCGGGCGTCGGGAGTCGCGAGCCGACTTTCGGCCACAGTAGGCGCGGGCTTGCGGACGGTGAGCAATGGGCAGATCGCCGTCCGATAAGGATCAGGCCCGGGTCGACGGCGCGTTGTGTTCCACGCGCGCCTCAAAGGGATGTCAGCACCAACTGACGGGGTCCGTAAGGACCAACGCCTGCTGGGGTTGCGGGTTTGTCCGAAAGGGATATCGCGGCCTCGGCACACAGGCAACGGAAGGAACACGGGTGGGTTCCTAGTAGTTTTAGTCAGTAAAAGTCTGACACGCCCTCTCGCTCTGCCCAGAGCGGGAGAAGTCATTTGATGATTTCACACTCTCAAAAAAAAAAAAAAAAGAAGGTGTGATAGGTAATGTGCACAAAGTGGAATACCAAGCAAACTGAAATGTTCATCCAACAACAAAATAATGTACCAACAACGAAGCATGAAGAATATACCGAACCGTAACATACACAGTTATACAGCATTAATTTAAAAAATGCCTACAAGTGTACGCACGGTAAAATTGGCGATAGTTTGCAACTTAAGTATGCAATTAACCAATTATAAAGAATCAAATGTGTAAATTCGATGGATACACGCTAGTGAATAGGTGGTGTGCCGTTCACAGTTAGGTAGGTACTGTGAAAGTAATTTTCATAGAAATAGAATGCGCATGTTTCAACAGCAGTGAGAACATTGATTTGAAGTAATACGCAATACTTTCTGATGGCAAGATTCCTTCATGGTAAGAAGGCATAGCATACATTCTTACCTTCATGGTAAGAAGGCATAGGTGCCGCAAAAAAACTAATTCATTATCTCATAGTGACTCAAACTGAAACTCAAAGCAAGTATTTCAATTAAACCAATTACAGGCACTTTTGAATTTTCAAGGAGTCGGTCAGTCGGAAACATGAAGCTAGTTCCACATTCCAAAGCGTAGTAGGTTCCTATGGAGAAGAGCGAAGTGTCTGCTCTCGACGCTTGACGTGTCAACACTTGGGTCCGGGTTCGCAACAAGTCAATCGTCATCCTGAGGATGCCTCGATGAGAGGTGAAACACGTGTCAATTTCTTACAGGGTTAGGTAAAAGTATGCATGTATTACGAAGCATTTCATGATGGAAGGCCATGAAGTCCATATCTATATACCAAACTACTGTTTAGCTGCATGCTTTAGTCGCAAGAATAATAAAAGAGGTGGTGCCTGTATACTCATAAAAATAAATATTTTTCATCAGTGGAGCGAATTACCTATAATCGCAAAATTATCTTTAACGGGTATTTTTTCATGTTGCGCCATAGAATTTATAAATACTAGAATTGTAATTGTATGTATACAGGGCGTCCCACGGATATGCCACATGGAGGGAAAGTAGGTACCTTGAATATTGAAGATGGCATTTGACATTTTACTGAAAGAAGACATTATTTGAATTTAAAAAACAATTTAAACTGCATTCATAGATATTTAAATAATTACATGGTTGAACCGGTAATCGAACCCGTTACACGAGAAAAATAAGCATCCTGTAGCTTTATCATACCGATCGAAAGGCTTCATCATAAGGATTATTTTTTGCTAAATAACATAGTGTCAAAAATAAAAGGAAGACCATGAATTTTAACATTTTTAATACAAAATTAATGAATTTATCAAATGCTCAAAATGAGTCCCTTCCTGTTGAATACAAAGTCGCGCTCTTTTGATTATTTCGCTCCCTGTCGATTTTTTTATCTTGTTGTGGTGGATATTTAGAATAATATGTCTAAGTTCTGCTTGTAGCTCGTGGACACTTTCATACTGGTTCTTGTAAACAATTATTTTTACATAGCCCCATAAAAAATAAATCTTATTTGTCCATTTGTCCCGATCCAGGGATGAAAGTGTTCATTGAGCTATTCACTTGTTCTGTGGCTGTTATGAGCCGGAGCCCCATCTTGCTGAAAAGTAAGGTTTTGTCGTTCTGCAACCGGAAGATTATTTATCAAATTTCTCAAAATCTCAAGTATTTCTAAATAAATACCTTTCCGTATTCAAATGCCCTTCTTAAAAATGTACTAAGAGGACCCGGTTTTTTACAATCCCACACCAACAGTAAGGCTGCCTGTCCATTGAAGCGGAGAGGAGAGGAGCGGAGTAGCGGTGTTTCAATATTAACCAATGGAATTGCATAAAACCTCCGCTCCGCTTCAGTGGACAGGGAGTTGCGAACTAGTTAAAAAATTCATACAAAACCGGGAAGCGGAGCGGGGAAACGGAGCGGGGAAACGGAGCGGAGAAGCGGAGCGGAGAAACGGAGAGAGGATGCAGAAAAAAACCAGCCGCGGAGTATTGCAGCCGCGGGGCCCGGGGGAGGGGGAGTAGTGTGCCACCGGCCAGTGCGTGCATCGGCTGGGCGAGTTTATGTGGCCTCTTTGTTTCGACTTAGGGGAGACCGGGTACAAAAGTAAACCTTTGTACTTTGACACTGGTTTCTAGTTAGTTATCATTTATTATGTTTGTTATCACTTATAAACTTCGATTATGCTCTACTTTGTATCTAAATTTATCTCATTATTTGCTGTTTATTGTGAATTACAGAGATAAAAAAAGGCCTCTCCTCCATGAACTGTAAAGTAGCATCGGAAAGCTTCTGGTTTCGATTCGTACATGTCCATTGATGCGGAGCGAGTCTGCGGAGCGGAGTTACGGACTATGCGTCCGAGGTAGCGGAGCGGTGTTACGGACTGTGTGGAGCGAGGTAGCGGAGCGGAGTTGCGGACTGTGCAAAGTGACAGTGACAAAAAGGATGACAAGACATAATGCAAAAATAAATAATTGTAGGGGAGATCGGGTACAAAAGTAACGACGGTCGTTGTCATCTGCTGGCCAGTCCGACACAGTCCAGACACAGTCCGCTCCGGAGGAGTGACGAGTGTGTGGAGCGAGTTAGCGGGGCGGAGTTGCGGACTGTGTCTGTCCATTGATGCGGAGCGAGTCTGCGGAGCGGAGTTACGGACTATGCGTGCGAGGTAGTGGAGCGGAGTTACGGACTGTGTGGAGCGAGGTAGCGGAGCGGAGTTGCGAACTGTGCAATGAATTTGAATTTTTAAACTAGTTCGCAACTCCCTGTCCACTGAAGCGGAGCCGAGGTTTTATGCAATTCCATTGGTTAATATTGAAACACCGCTACTCCGCTCCTCTCCTCTCCGACGCTTCAATGGACAGGCAGCCTAATACTCTCGCGTCAAGAAGACTATACTTTGTAACTGACTAACCGATTCCAGGGACTTGAAGAATCGAACCTGGATACCAATCAGCTATACGAACTGTTATGCAACGCCATTACTGAAACTACTCGAAAACACCTTGGCAAAGTGCGCAAAAAAGAAGGTAAACTGACACCTGAACACCTTGACTCTTATTGAAGAAAGAAGATCCATGCAACAGTACACCATTCAAGATCAAAGAGCAAAAGACCGAGTCAATCGGCAGATAAGTAAAGCAATTAAACACTCATAAACATAACACAAAAATAATTACAAATACTCGTACAATAGAACAGCATAGAGGACCGGCAATCTTTAGGAGGAAAATAAATACAAGTTCACAACAAATCCTGAAACTAAGAGCAGAAGATGGTCGGATTGCTACAGACCGCAATCAATTATTAAAAATTTTGGAGTTTCTACGAAGAACTTTTTCACATAACAACTCTAAGAGTTCCGCCCATAGAGCACCGAAGCTCAGAAAGTCTACCAAAAATCATGGCTTGCGAGGTAGAATAGGCACTTTTGCAAATGCAGAGTGGAAAAACATTTGGTGAGGACGGTATCACGGTTGAGTTGCTGCGTGCTGGTGGTCAACCCGTACTACAAGTTCGTCTAAAACTTTTTAACAGCGTCCTCTACAATGCCACGCCGCCACATTGTTGGAAGAAGCCAACAGTAGCTATACTACCTACATAAGAAAAGAGACCATTCTAATCTTAGCAACTACCGTCCTACATCTTTCCTTTCCCAAATGTATAAGCTGTTTGCTAAAACTATGTGCAACCGTGTCACCCGCCAACTAGACGATTGTCAGCCCGTTGAGCAAGCCTGTTTTCGGAGTGGATTCTATTCTATTCCACATCCACACCGTAAAACAGATGATGGAGAAGAGTTCAGAGTACAACCGGCCCTTGTGTTTAGCTTTTGTCGACTATGAGAAAGCATTCGACAGTGTCGAGCACTGGGCCGTGTTTAACTCTCTACATCGCAGCCAAATTGACGCTCGGTATGTGGATGTATTCAGGGAGCTGTACGATGCGGCAACAATGCAAGTCAGACTGCATGAACTTACGGCCCCAATACCGATTAAGAAGCGAGTGCGCCAAGGAGACACCATTTCGCCAAAATTTGTCACTGCTGCTCTGGAAGACGTAATGAAAACACTGGAATGGGATCAACGTGGTATAAACATCAATGGTGTACATTTGTCGCACCTTCGGTTTGCGGATGACTTAATTTTATTCGCCGATTCCCTGAAAGACCTCCAACGCATGTTAAAAGAACTTTATGATGCTTCCGTACAAGTTGGCTTGAGAATTAATATGTCCAAGACGAGGGTGATGTTAGGCGACCCGGATGACTAAGTTTCAGCTGTTATGGTTGGAAACGAGCGTCTGGCGTTTTGACAAGGAGCATCCCAACAAAGAGATTTCTAGGAGAATACAACTTGGGTGGGCGGCATTTGGAAAGCTGAAACATATTTTTCGATCCAAAAACATCCCACAGTCCCTTAAAACCCGCCTTTTCAACCAGTGTGTCTTGCCTACAATGACCTACGGTGCCGAGACATGGACGTTCACAAAGGAAACTGTCCACCGCATACGAGTAGCACAAAGGGCTATGGAGCGACCCATGCTTGGCATAATCACACTAGACCGAGTGCGTAACACCGAAATCCGTCGCCGGTCGAAAGTCTACGACGTCGGAGACACGGCGATGCGCCTCAAGTGGAATTGGGCAGGACATCTAGTCAGACGCGGAGATGGCCTATGGCGTAAAGCTGTGACCGAATGGTGGCCAAGGTTAGGCAAAAGAAACCAGGGTAGTCCAAAAGCGCGTTGGGTCGATGATATCGTCAAAGTCGTGGGAAACACCTGGATGAGAGACGCAAGGAACCGGGAAGTATGGCGGAAAAAGGGGGAGGCCTATACCCAGCAGTGGGTGATTCCGGGCTGAAATGATGATGATGATACACATGTTCGAGCAAGTCAAATTTTTTTCTTTCTTTAAATCCAAATATTGTTACAAAAACTGACTGGCTGTCCCAAAATCTCATCTCATAACATAATTAATAATATAACCTGCTGATTGCATTGTGTTTTATTGTTCCACAGACTAATAGAAGTGAACGGCACATCAGTGTTAGCGTGCCACAGCCAGGAGGATCTACAGCGCGCCACGAGTGCGGCCACTCCTGCGCGCCTCGTACTCCTGCGCAGCACCGGCTCCGCGCAGGCTCCGCAACCACCCAATGGATTCACACAGGTGCATATGAACGCTGGGTATATTTTATAAGGAAAGATATTTCGGGATGTAGGTATACGAGACCACGAACAAATGATAATAACTTCATACCCAAAAAGTTTTCGGTCAGCTAATTTCGTATAGCTCGTGATACAAGAGAGAAGATAAAATACAAAGTGCGGGGTTATCAGGCCCGCTTAACATTGCAATATACGCTAAGCATTCATTAATATCTCTAAAAAGGCTGGCCGGCTGTATGGAAACTGTATTTTGACGTATTCTCAATTTACTATTTTAGAACGAAGCAGCATCATTACGAGCGGAGTTAGGCGCCCTGAGATCTGCAGCAGATGATGCCGAGAAGGCGAAGGAAGGGCTCCGCTCCGACAACACCAGGCTGACGCACCGCATCTCCTACCTCGAGGAACAGGTCGCCGAACTGCTCAGCAGACATCCGCAGGTTACTATGAAGAACTCATTAATAATGTTAAAGAAGACATAAGACATATTGTTCAACTTTGGTCCCTAGAACATGCTTTACTTCTATCCATGCGACATTAATTAACACTTCTTTTGTTTCTTCTTTTCAGCTACATTCAGTGAGCAGTAACGACAGCTGCATAACAGTGAACAAGACGAAGAAGAACGTCACCAACATCAACATCACGACGGAACCGCACCAGAAGCCCAGTCCCAAGTCTGAGGTGCAGGTGTTCCAGAAAGGACCAGACATTACTGCCATCGTTGCCAAACTACCGGGACTTGACGGCGTGGAGAACAATCTACCAATGATAAGACCGAGGTCAAACGCTTCAGGAGCATCTTCCAGAGCGGCTATCTCCCCCAGAGCATCACCACCTCTGAACCACAGATCGCACAGTTCCCACAGCCTCGAACACAAAGCCGAACGAATGCGTCACTCTCTATCCCATCACTGCATTCATGGAGGGATCGACTACAGCGCCGAGACCGACGCAGCGATACGCATGATCGAGAGGAACCAAAGACACATAGAGAAACAACGAATGAAGAACGAGAGACTGAGCCGGTCCAAGTGTGAGGACTACTTCCGGTCAGACAGCGACTTGGACATGCGGGACACGCACTCCACCGCCACCGTTGATCCAAGACATTACGAGATAAAGAAAGCAGCTGACAGAATAGAAGAAAGTATCAAGAAGACCAACTGGGCTGAGAGAAAAACTCTTTCAATCATTGAGCAACTGAAGCGCTCGCAACGTCTAAGAAAAATGAAGAAGAACGACAGCTCAGAAGACATTCAGCTGGAATCTGAAAGACATTACATGTATCATAGAATAGACGGAAAAGTCTTAGAGAACGCTCACAAATCCAGCAGAAGAACATCCAAACTGCACTCGAGAAGTGCTAAGTCTTCAGAATTTGAATCAGAGTCAGACTTTCCTAACGGCGACATGTACAGCAGCTCGCCGAGGATAGACTACGGCTCCGAGACTTGTTCCCGGATGAGTCATTACAAGAAGAACGAAGACAGAAAAGACAGCGACGTGAAGTCACGACCAACACCTCCGCGGAAACCTTTGCGACTATCCCTTCACAAAGCAAGGAGCGCACATTCTTTGATAAACGGCAGTGAATCCGAGACGCCAAGTCGACCTGCCTCTGAGGCGCAGCACACTGACACGGAGTGTGGCAAGAGGCCGGTGAAGAGGACGCATGCGGCCGACAAGTGGGCGCGGGAGAGGATCCGCGACGCGGGCCGAGCCACGCCACGGCCGCAGAGGAAGCACCTCAATGGCCTGACCGCCTGTGAGGCCCCGGCGGCCGATGACCTGTACCCTGAGAATACGCACATGCCAGTAAGAATAAATGGTAGGACTGGCAAATGGTGCTAGCACCTATCCAGTGGGAGGTCCAGTAGGCTAATGATTAGAATAAATGGCAAAAACGAGGCTGAAAATAAAATAAGTCTTACATTTTCATTAATCAAGTTTGAATTTAGATATTTCTATTATTTCTACAGCATTACAAATTATTAGCCAAATTTATTGTACTTTAAGTAAAAATTGCCACAAATGAGACTATAACAGACAACTTTATCAGCAGTGTACAGAATATTAATAAAATAGAGGATAATGTAAATACACCGTATGTAAGCACCCACCGCGCAATACTCACCTAACGTAACGTATTTATTTAAGACATAGATGTTAGCAGGCTACGATGTGTACATGACAATAAACGTATTATGCCTTTACTTTTGTGAGCTCATTGAAACGGAAACCCTCGCCCCGTAGTGATGTTTAAAATAACGTATATTAGAATTCAGAATCTTAGATTATTGTCAAGTTTTGGGAACACAAACTTAATGTCTTGCATGACAAAGTTCAAACCCATTTCAAATGACCTTTATTAAGACTATTACAAACAGTCAATAAAAACGCAAATCAAGTAATTACAAAATTTTAAGAAAGTAAATTGGTAATATTATACTATGTTTCTCATAAGGTTAGTTACCACCAATTTTTCTATTAGTACAAATAAAGGGAATCTTAAATATAATTACAACTACAAAATAAAAAACGCACATCATAATAAAATCATTATAATATTAATATTACTAGCAACAAAAACAAAAGACATTATTATGTACACCAAATTAATATCGTATAAACATTTATCATAACTTCCCCAAAGCTGGGAACACACTCTACTGCTGTTACAGTTTTATTTAAATCATCCTACGATACCTCTATTTCTTACTTATAACAACAATATTTAGATAGCATACTGAGATTTAACTTTATAAATATAACTATAACAGGAGAGTGTGCGCCCAGCCTAAGTCGATAAAAATAATCAACTTTGGTTGAATATGACGCTAAATTTGTTACAAAGAATTTCCTTACATGCCAATATCGTACTATTATTAAAGAATTCAACATCAACAGCAAACAACCCAGTCAATATTGGCAGTAATCAGATGTAGGCAGTTCCCGGCAATTAATCAAGTGTGCCAATCAAAGCACCTGTTTACAGTCTGAATGACTGTAGTGCGTTATTTATGAAACAACACATTTGTTTCATGCAAATACTGTCATAAAAACAAGTGCGGTCAGGGGACCCCCGGCCCCGTCAGGAACGAAGTTACGCACACACACACTTGTATATAATATAAAAGAGACAGAGAGAGAAAGTCACATGAGGGGCATAACGCTTTTTCCTTACGTGACGATTTCTACCAGTCAACTCTTACCGCAACTTGCGTTAAGGAACTTCGTTCCATAATGAATTACTCATGTCGAACGAAACAGAAATACATTGATATAATCAATATTGTTATACATATAAATTATCCTTATTTTTAGATCTGTTTTGCACTACTATCCATATTGATAGTGCACAAATAATAACAATACTACAGATAATGGCGTTTTTATTAGTTACATTTTATCTGTAACACGCTTTACGAAAGTCATTATGACAATGATAATTTGATGAAAATCAATCAATTTTCAATTGAATTCATTACGAAGAAATATTTACCAAGATACGTCAACACTCTATTCTGAACATAAAAATCAACCTTCTGAACATAATAAATAACAAACACCATAATCTGTAAAATAATTTGAGAGCTCGTCTACAGTAACAACGCCGTATCCGACCAAACTTGAAGTATTTACTATGACACAATATAATATAATCCGCTGCGTTCAAATGGTCGCGCCGCGGCATGACACGAAGGTACTAAACACTGACTAGGTGCGATTTGTCGGACAAAATAAAAACCAGACAAAATCGACGTTGTAACAAAATGAATATAGTCTTCGAGTTGGTATCCCTATCTACTATGTTCACACCTTTAAAACACTCCAATAAATATTTGAGGACCTCTTCCTGATAAGAATGTGAACTCGCTACTAGATCTGTAACAGAAGCGCGCACGCAGTAGTTTCGTAAAATGCAGCGGATGCGCAAACGCAGTGGATGCGCAAAACGTAAAAGATACGCGAAGGTAAGCAAAGAAATAGACGCGCAAAACAAAATAAATGCGCAAGACATAGAAGGTAAATAATATAACAAAGAAGGGTACGAATAAATATGTATACCTCAGATGAGACAAGTTCGCACAAAGTTCTCTGTGGCGTTCTCCGACCATTTGAACGTCAGCGCACCGACAGTCTTACTTAATAATAAACTAATCTACAATAACTGCAGTACTCGCCAAGGAACGGCGTAGAAAACGTTGATAAAGTCTATTTTTCATTGCACTCGGCAGAGACTAGTATGTGCATACGAGTTGCAACTTTACTCGCCAGAAATAGTTTTCTTAGATTACATAATGACTTAAAAGGAATTTAATTTCCAAAAGTATTATAAACCTAGTTGTATGATAAATGTTGATTTTCTATACAGTGAAAATCTTGTACAACATGGCAGATGTTAGCCATGGCAAATCGCATTTACTTGAGACAGAGTTGTTGGGACGTAAGAGCTGTTCTGCTTGACAGCATGGTTAGATGTTGTGATCGTCAATAGAACTCCAGTCTCGGCCGCGTACAACAAAATGGCGGCTCGTTTTGAAATTCGGAGCTGACATTACACCCAGATCAATGGAAGTGACGGAACTTAGCCTACATGAAGGTTATTTACATTTAAAAAGGTTACACTCTGAAAGAGGTCGAGCAACTGGCTTGTAACTTTTTAATATTAGTCATGCTCCTTTTTAGCCACCTTTTTATTTAATGATGGTAACACTATGTTGTACAGTCAGTGTGATTATTGTTGCCTATGGCTTAGAGGGTAACTTACGTGTATACAAATTAACGAGAGACAAAACTAATATTAAAATGTATATGGCTCTAAACATTTATGACTTTATGGATAGATTGATACATGGGACATTTAATGACTGGACAAGATCTGTACGGTGACGTGACACATGTTACTTAACGTGTCTATAACGTGAACCGTGTTAATCATAGTATAGCGTTAACTAGAAAATTATCATTCTTTAGATAAAATCTAATTATTTCTTTATGATTCAGTTGTTCGGAATACAGGTTTTAACACTTTGAGGGACACTAAGCGCCCATAGGCGTAATGACAATAAAACTTCTATTTGTGTCGTTCAGTGTCCGTCAACCGATGAAGGGCGTTAATACAGATGGCCAGTTATTAAAGTTAAATCTAATAAAATTATGCACGGCTGTACAGTTGACACATCCAGAAGAAAATATTCTTGTATAGCTACTTATTTTAGATTGAAAAGAACTGCGTGAATCTACTTTAAAATGCACCGCCTAGTCGCCCCTGTCTAGATAGGTTTATAATCGACTAGGTGTGCTAATCGATATTAAACAGATAAATATAAAATACGCAGGTTTTTCAAAATAAATATTAGCCATCCGATTCTGTTGACTGTTATGCCGTGTTGGAAGCCATGACAGGAGAGAGTAGTTTGCAAGACGAACTCACGGGCGAACATAGTGCTTGCATATTATTCGTCCCAGATATTTTATCATGAAAAGTTATAATATACCTAGCAAATGTGTGTATAAAAGTCAGATTTCAATCAATAAGTACTTTGTCAGTCGTTCAATTCTTTTTTGAAATTCAAGTTTTATGAACACATGATATAGAGAATTATAATTTCTCACAAGCAAAACGGTTGATTTTGATTTCGGGCCTTCTGTTCTAGTTGGGCAGTACGTTGCTTTTCTCAAAACTGCGCGAGCGCACGTGTTACATTAAGACATCGTAAGCATCCGGTTAAGATAGCGACGCGAGGTCAGCTAAGACATCTCTGTCGACTTAGAACTCGAAGCAGCGCCCGAGGTTGACATACTTCTTCAGTGCGTATGGCAACGGCAGCTCCTTAAATAAATTAAGTAAAAATTATTATGCTGCACAAATTCGACTCGTATGAAACAATACTATAATAACGGGTGTAAACAGGCGCTTTAAGAAGCCGAGAGTCACTTATTAATCTCGCGACAATCTAAGAAGGCCGATTTGACACCTATCAAAATACTTTGTGTAGTGATGGGAAAAAAATCGGTTGGTTTAAAAACCGATTCTCAAGACATATCGATTTATCATACGAGGGGTGTTCAATAAATAGTGAGAATGAGTAAGATGCAATTATCTTTTATTATATGTTATTTTATTTTTCGACGTAGTCACCTTTCAGGTTTATACACTTTGTATATCTTTTCTCTAATCCTAAAATTCCCTTTCTAGAAAAATCATCTTCCTGATCCCTTAAAAAATCATTTACGGCGGCGACTACTCCGTCATCATCTTCGAATTTCTGGCCCCTGAGATGTTCCTTTAAGCGCGGAAATAGGTAGAAATCACTAGGAGCAAGGTCCGGTGAATATGGAGGATGTTCCATCAATTCGAAGCCAGCTTCTTGAATGGTAGCCATCGCAACTCTGGACTTGTGCGCAGGGGCGTTATCTTGGTGAAACAAAACAACTTTAGCGAGTTTGCCACGCCGTTTCTTGCGTATTTCCTCACGCAACTTTGTTACTTGTCCTGCGTACATAGTCCCCGTAATAGTGGCTCCATGATTAAGATATTCGATCATTACCACCCCTTGGCTGTCCCAGAAAAGAGAGCCCATGATCTTTCCGGCGGATGGAATCGCCTTAAATTTCTTTGGAGTTGGAGATGACGGTCGCTTCCAAGTCATGGACTGTTGTTTCGTTTCCGGGTCATAATGGTGAAGCCATGTTTCGTCCATAGTTATGAATCGAGCCAAAAATCGGCCAGGATCTTGTTGTAACAAATCCAAACAGCTTTGTGAAATTCTCAGTCGAGTTTGTTTCTGCGCGTCAGAAAGCATTCTGGGCACCCAGCGCGCTGACACTTTTTTCATACCCAAATGGTCGTTTATAATATTATGGACACTTCCTATCGAAATCTTTACTTCTTCAGCTATAAAACGAACAGTAACACGACGATCCGCCAAGACAAAATTTTCAACTTTTTTAATCATTTGTTCAGTCACTGCCGATATGGGGCGTCCCGTTCGTGGGTCGTCGTTAGTGGAAGTTCTTCCTCGCTTGAACTCAGCACACCAACGCGCAACCGTAGAATATGGAGGAGCATGAACCCCTAATGTTGCTCTCAAGTCTTGATTTACCTGCTCCGTAGTAAAATTTTTCAAGCAGAGATATTTTATTACCGCGCGAACTTCAATTTTATCAATTTTTAAGAACACGTTCCAAACGACGCAAACAATAGACTTCTACTTTTAAAAAACAAAAGAGAATTAATCGCTTTTTTATTTTCATCTTAACTAATGTCTGGGCTATGCCTGCCAGTATTTATTTTTTTTCTTTCCAAGGAGAATGTATCGCATTCTCACTATTTATTGAACACCCCTCGTACTTAGAGTTTGTAATCGACAATTTATCTACTATACTTAGAGTTTGTAATCGACAATTTATCTACTACAACTTCTCTTCTAAAGTCTTCCGTTATAATTTTCTTTCGATCGATTTTGTTTTTATAAGTTTAAATATTTAATAATACAGTAATTATATGTTTCTCTCTTTTCTAAATGTAATTCAAGGTTTAAAACGGTCACAACGCTACGGGAACGAGCACAAAGACATGACATTGTAATGACGTCTTGTCGGAATATTAATCAACGATTAACTCATGTTTTTGAGTGCATTTTTCCAATATAAAGTGAAACTTGGTGCTTACGAATGATACTCATTGTTACACTGCATGGATAACATAGTAATTAATTAGGATTATGAATTTGATTTTTCTATTTTTTACGTAGACGTTCATAAAAAATTATCGAGCCATGTATAATGAGAAACGTCAAATCGGGTTTCTGAGATTGTCGCGATATTACACCCGTCATTCTGTTTCTTTTTGTACTGGGTTTCTTGGTGTGGTATTCAAAAACATAAAAACCGGTGCATACCTTGACGCCGCGCTTCATGAGTATGGAGAGGCGCACGCGCCGCCAGTCGCCGCCCCCGCGCCGCTCGCGCGCGCGCCGCTTGCTGCGCCGGCGCCCGGCCGCCGACGTCTCGCTGGCCGAGCCGTCCGACGACGACTCCGCGCGCACGCGCCGCCGCTTCTGCATGTACCGACCTGACCACGCGCACGCTTCTATTAGTCATCGAAAAACAAACGAAATCTAAATGCATACATTTTCATGAGACTCTTTGTTGAGTATCTTAACGTGAGCACAAAAAAAAAGATTGCACGATAGAATCTACTTTACCGATTCAGCAATAAATATTGCGTCGTAGTGTCAATACCAAGTGACTTTCAGTCAACTTATTTACTTAACAGACCGAATTAAAAATGTGGTACGTTAGTACCACATTATTAATAGTGACACACTCTGACAGTTAATTAAAAAAAAAAAACCAGCCAAGTTCGTGTCTGACGTGAGAGATTTACCATGTTATTTTAAGACCATAGACTTCTTATAGGTTTTCCTGTAATCTATGAGTAAAGAACCATTCTCTGTATTTTTTTTTCTGAATTTTAAGTTCAGTAGTTTCAGAGATAAGGGGAAGAATGGTAAATTTTCATGAAATTTCTTAATTATCTTTAAAAGTATTATTTTTTTTAAATTATAAAAATCTGTTTGAGATCTTCGCAACAAACTCTTTCGTTTGATCTGTCACACGGTACAGTTAGCAAAACTTTTTTTTTAATTTGGAAGAAAAAAAGAAAATACCGAAATAAAGAACACAAATCAAAAAAAGAACAAGTTGGGGGAAAATACGCGTCACATCCACGAAAAACGGCCATCGCTCAGCATAATGCTGCGACCCTATGCGAGACAGAGCCCCAGCGCTGATTTACCCCCAAAAGTCACCCTCATATTCAAAATTCATTTATTTACGTTACACGTCCGTGTTTGGGTCACAAAAATACAAAAGTGTACCAGATTTCAACTTAATCGGTCCATTAGATTCGGAGCAAATTGGCTGTGACAGACAGACACACGAGTGATCCTATAAGTGTTCCGTTTTTTCCTTTTGAGGTACCTAAAAATAGTAGTTTATGAAACTTGCATGAGGGGTAATATAACACGAGTGTGAAAACCGAGCCGTAAGCGAGGTTTGTAATGGTATCACACGATTGTTTTAATATCTAGTTATGTGCAGTTTAATGCATTACTTTATCTTCTCTCATACATTGGGATTGAACCTACTAAATAAAAGCTGATAATAGACATTTTTAAACAAGAATTAAAAATTTGCCACAATATTCAGTACAACGATAAAAGTAATTTATAAAATAGCCAGGCCACTCAAAATGTTTTAAGTTCACGCGACAATGGTCAAAGGTGTATATTATTCATATTTTTTGTTATCAAGTTTAGTGTCCTGACTTGATAGAGGAAAAATTTGAAAACTGTCAAAGATATAAAAGACTTTACTCTTCGTCCACGACTATACAAGCGGAGCGAGTCTTACCTCCAACTAGATTCGGGTCGTTCTCCAGGTCACTCAGCGTGATGACGTCGGGCTCAGACACCGCGGACTCTGACTTGGCCGGCGACGAGCTGCTCGACGTGGTGGTGCCCTCACCGATGCCGCTGTCCAACTTCTTCCTCTTCTGCTCCTTCGAGGTCTCAGTGGTCTCCTCCTCGCTGGAAGACTCCTTCGCCGCGATCACTGTGCCCTCCCAGTCCATGTCGCGGGACGTGCCCGGAACCTCTTTGCCCAGATATATTTCCACTTCAGCCGGCACTTTGAGAGGGTCCGACTGAGCGCTATCGTCCGTCTTGGAGGAGTCGTCGGAGGTAGCGGAGGTGTTGGAAGTGCCGGAGGTGTTGGAGGTGTTGGAGATACCGGAGGTGCCGGCTCCAGGGGGCGCAACGGGCGCGGTGGCGCGCGCGGGCGGGCGCGGCAGGTTGCGGTGGTCGTCCTGGAACTCGAACGTGAGCAGCCCGCGGCACGCGCGCGTGGGCTTCATGCTAGGGTCGGGCTCCGGCAGGTGCTCCGTCACGTTGCCGTTGGGGTTGGCGAAGGCCGCGGCGCGTTCCATGCGGATGACACGCTCGGCGCGCGCGGGCCGCTCCACGCGGAGCGTCCGCACGTAGGGCCGCTCCGCGCGCGGCGGGCGGGGCGGGCGCGCGGGCCGGTCGCCTCCACTGTCGCCCCCGTCACCCCCACTTCCACCTCCGCCTCCGCCCCCGTCTCCGTCCCCGTCTCCGCCTGCACCTCCGCCCCCGCCTCCACCTTCGCCGCCACCTCCGACCCCGCCTCCACCTTCGCCGCCACCTCCGCCGCCTCCGTCGTTGTCATCGTCGTCGTCTTCGGAGTCTGAGGGCGAGTCAAGCGAGTCAAATCGCAGCGCGCCGGCGACGCGGTTCTGTCCCATGCTGAGCACGAGGCTCAACAGCGCGTTCATCTCGTTGGCGCCGTTCACGTGGTCCAAGTCGTGCAGCGCGTTCAGCCCTTCTGTAAGTATATGTAGCCCCTCTGTCATTAGGCGGGAGGAGCATTTTTAGCATGTAAGGAATATCAGATGCGAAATTTTTTGTTACGTATTTCTCGCTAGACATTCCCATATTGTAAATCAAGGCACATTTTTATTTAGATACAGTACGTACCAACGTCGCTGTCGTCCTCGATGGGTATGCAGATGCGCCTGGGGCAGGAGTTGGTGGGCTGCGGGCGGCGCGGCGGCGGCTCGCGCAGCTGCGGGTGGCGCGCCAGCAGCCCCGCGCGCATGCAGCGCCGTACCACGGCGCGCGCCAGCACCTGCAGGCGCGCTGGGCACTGCTCGTCCAGGTTGACTGCGGGGAATATACCGAGTCAAGCCGGAGACGAATGTCTATAGGACAGGTGTGCTCGGCTTAATAGCCGAGCGCGCACGTTACAGCCGCAAAGGGCCTCAGCGCGACGCATTTTCATGCAAAAAAGTTCGGTGCGGCCCGCCGCCAGTGTACGTGTGCGTTGGTTTATAGAAAATGTATGAAAGTGATGAAGGAGAATTTTTGCAAAGACGTTGCGGCGCGGCCCGACCTAGTATGCGCTAGCCTTTATGGCAAAGTAGTAACTGTGAGCTCAAAGCAAGGTGTGTGTGAGTGAGCGAGTCTATTCATACGTAAATAGTATTACTATCCACAAGGGCGGATCCAGGATTTATTCCTGGGAGGGACACGTGGGCCAGCCAGATAAGAAGTATCTTCCATATCTTGTATTGCCCTATGCTGTTTTTGGGATTCATTCTTTTTCAATGTCATGTAAGAATAACTTAAAAAAAAAAAAAAACAGCACCCTGCCTCGGATGGAATAGATTTTCTTTTGATCATTGACCTAGCGGACCTCTGGGCCCGCTTACGAACTCAGTGCACCACTCTGTACCTTAGTAGTTACGCCACTGCTGCTGAACATATAGTAGGTATTTCTTCAGCGTTCATCAATGAAGCAATGTCTTGATAAATATGCATTGAGGCCAGTTTACTTAACTACTTGCGCCTATGCCCCCTCCCCCCTGGATCCGCCCTTGATTATCCAAACACCCAAAAACAGACAAATACTGTTTCAATCTTACCACCAAAATAGACAAAATTAATAAATATAATTTCAACATTTAAAACCAACTCGGCCTGTTGCAGACTCTTGCGAAAACATCTCCCATTGTATAAGGCCGTGTAAGGTAAGTGAAGACTTCAACAAAGACTACAACAACTTCTTTTTCTCTGAAAGTATCTCACTTGGTTTGGAGAATTCTTTGGGGTCCTCCTTGGTGGGCACCCTGAGAGTCGCGAAGGACACGTTGAGGAGACTGCGGCAGTTCCAGGTGTCCACCGAGGTGCGCTTGATTTGCACCAGGTTGTCATTGAGTGGCATCACCAGGACACCTCCCACCTTGAGGATAACATATCACCACGGTAAGCCTTGTCTTCATATGAGTTTATTTTATTTTATATGGTGCCTATTTCAAAACATTGATTTCAATCACCCTTCCAACTGAACAGACAGCTGTGCTGCTGGGGAGTTTGTTGCGCCACTTCTTCTTCCCAGCTTAAGCACTAGGAAGTGGTGAAGGGTGGCCGTTTTTGGGGGACTGTCTTATGTAATTTTATCGTTCGAAAAGTGCCTAGTTTGAATAAATGACTTTTGAATTTTACCTACAAATCCTTGATGATTCGAGTCGTTATTATAATAATATGTATATACTTTCATCACAATACAAATTCTATTTGTTAAAACATACCCAAAACTCGTTCCGCAGAAGCGATAATGAACCTTAAAGTTATTGTGAAACCGCTCATACTGTATTACCAACAGAACATACACAAATACGCGCGTTTATCACATGAAGTCCCATTGTGTTCCACCTGCAGGACCGGCAGTGTCCTAACCTAGACCGACGAGTGAGACAGCCCTGCTAACATGAATATAATCAAATTTAATTTATAAAAACTCGAATTAAGCCATATTTCCCTTGGAGAAGCGTAGAATAGAATAGTTTTTTATTTTCACAGAAGGTAGGTAGGTAGGCACAAGTTACAGATGTTAAGGTTAAAATTATCCTTATACTAACTACCTTAAGGCATGCAAACAGTTTACTTGATATAAAGATTATTAACAAATTTAATCAAATCAATACAGGTTTCCCATGTCAAGATGAAATTCAGAAAAAAAAAAAAAAAATAAGTAGGCAACACAAAATGTCAAGTTTAATAAAAATGGGATTATAAATTCGTCGAGTTCGAGATCAATACATTTAAAATTAAAATAAATGATTTAGTTAAAGTCAGGAGTACAGAGATGTCATTTGAGCCTTGAAAACCAGTTCCCTCAGACTACAATTTCCCGAAAATATTATGGCGAATCTCAAAATCGACGCGACTAACCCGTGGTATGCAATTAACCTTGTGGCTATATTTACTTTTTTTTACAAGTTCTCATCTGCACTAAGTTTGTTGCATTCTTCTTCTGCTTGTGGCTTCCAAGTTAATTGGCTATCTATCGTAATGCCAAAGAATTTTGCAACTAGTACTTGGTCAACTTTTTGTCCATTATAGTGTAAATGCAAGATTCCTGGAGGAATCCGTTGATAAAAATGCATTACATTAGTCTTTGATAAATTAATCATTAAATTATTTTGGTCAAGCCAGCATATAATGTTTAGTAAAGTATCATTTGTCATATTCATATGATTTTTTGTCAATACATTTAATCAAGCCAGTACTATCATCAGCGAATAAGACCATAGAATGTCGAATGTGGCGAGGTAAATCATTTATATACAGCAAAAACAATAAAGGGCCCAGCGCACTACCCTGTGGTACGCCAAAGGTAATAATTCTAGCCTTAGATAAATATTTTTCTTCGCGCTTATTTTTAGACATATTCTAAATATTTCTGTGTGCTGCTTACGATTATTAAGGTATTATTTTAAGAAATTAAGTACATTTCCTTTGATGCCTATGATGTCTAGCTTTTTTATAAGAATTTCGTGATCAACACAATCAAAAGCCCTCGTCATGTCCGTAAAAATTGCACAAACTGGATTATTTTTATTCACATTTTGCAATATGACATTTATCAAATCGTAAACAGCCGTATTTATACCTTTATTTTTTCAGAAAACCCTTTTGTTCCGCACTTAAAATACTATATTTTTTTAAGAAGTTATTAACTGAGTCATAAATTATTTTTTCTATAACCTTAGAAAAAATGGGTATTAAAGCAATTGGTCTATAATTTGTTAGATCTTCATTATTGTTTTTTTTTTAAGTGGCTTCACTATAGCTGATTTTAAACTATCCGGAAATACTCCAGTACTGATACATAAGTTTACTATATGACACAAATGCAAGGCGATGTCGCCTGATACGAATTTTACAACCTTTGTTGATTTACCATCATATCCAGTGCTACTTTTATTTTTTAATGATTGTATCGCTCTCATAATATCTTGCGGTACTACTGGATGCATAAACATTGATTTCGGGGTACTTGTCAAGTTCGTAGTGTCCGGTAGTTTCGTCATGTTATTTTGTATCTGGTCCATAAAGAAGTTGTTAAAAGCGTTTGCGATGTCTGTCGGATTAGTAACGGTAGTATTTTGAACTTTAATTTGGGAAATAGGCTCAGTGATTTGGGTTTTGTTATCTATCACCTGCCATGATGCTTTCGATTTATTGCTTGGGGTGTTAATTAAATAATTATTTTGTTCTCAATGCGTTAATTTAATAATTTTCCGAAACCTGCGCGAGTAATTTCTAAATTTATTTTTTATTACAATTTGATGGTTCACGTCTGTATTTCCATAGTAAATGTCTTTGTTTTCTACTACACACTCGGCCTATAAATACAAAGCATAATTACACTTTGGTTCGTAAGTTCTATGCCGCAACATTCAATAACATTAGGTATGGAATGACGAGAGACATCCAAAAGCTCTCTTTATTCAATACCACTTTTAACTAAAATACATGCACCTCCTCGTTTCTGAGATGGTCTTGAATAAATTGCTCCTAACTTGTAGTTCGTTATATTCAATAATTTCTCATGTCCGGCCATTACGAAGTGTTCAGTGATACAAATTATATCTATGTCTCTTTTCTGCTGAGATAATTCTTGCAGGAGAACAGTAAGTATGTCAGATTTATTTAATAGCTCAGCAATGTTCTGATGAAGAATCTTTAAACTATTATAGACGAAAAAAAACACTGTTGTCTGACGTGTCAATATGAGCAGTGTCTTGTGTTGTTGTCGATTTGTCTTCAATCGCGTCATTTGAGAATGGCAGCGTTTGGTCAATATTTTCGTTTGTCAGATCGTCTTGAGAGCGGAATAATGTGTAGTCTATCAGTATGTTGGACATGATCTGTTCAAAAATGTTCCTCGACCCATATTTGTTAAATTTTCCTGTACTGCTGGAAAACATTTTAAGTGATAGGGTGTGATTGCTGTCGAAAAAATACGCGTATTGATTGTTTTTTATGTCTAAACATAGTAGGTTATTAAATAACTCGACTTTATAACTGTGGATTAAAGCACCTTTTTTGTAAAAGGCGTAGCCATGTTTCTATGCCAAAATAGCGAAATTGCGAACTGAAAGAGTTAAGATTGGCTAAAAAAAAAAAACATAAGCACAAGAAATTATACTCCACTACCTCTCCAGCATCTAATAAATAGATGATTTATTAGAAATGCGATCCTATGCGCTATTATAGAAAAGGATAGTTCTGTATATAAAAAAAACATACAATTTTCATGTTAGCAGGTTGCGATGGGTAAGGCCTACCTTGATGAGTTGTTTGAAATAGTTCTGATACTGCTCGGGGCAGCCGGCGCCACAGTACAGGCGGTCGTACGGCGTCGTAAGCGGGGGGATGCTCAGCCCATTACCTCAAATAGAAACAGAATTTTAGGACCAATATCACCAATGAAACTGAACGCCATCAGCACACCATATCCGCGTTCAAGATAAATGATAAATGATAAATGATTTTATTTCTGTAAGTGGGTTTGGACAAAACACTTTTACACGTCAATCATATTTTTTAAACTAGATGAGGTCGGCGTTTCCTATCTGACTACTCCGAGAAGAAAGGCCGAAACAAACTCAGAGGTCACAGTCTCTTGAAGAACTGTCAGTGTCAAGATTCCATACAAATACAAGGTCCCCAGGTAATGTTATAATGTGAATTGTCTGCCGTTTTGTTGGTTTATTTAAAGGTTTATAATTTATGACATTAAGACAAAAAAATGGTATCGGTCAAATTAACACCTGAGTTGATGCACAATTGTGCTCGTTGTCCGCATTTTGAATTGTTGCTCGCAAAACAACCTCCCAATTGGTAAGTTTTTCTTCAATGTTGGCTTTTAAGACTTGCAAGGTTTGTGGTTTGTTGTGGTAAACGCAAGATTCCAAAAAGACTGCAAGCGCCGTCATATGTGGTGATCTGGCCAGTTCAAATCGCCAAAACATGAGATCACAAAGCTCGGAAATTGGTGTTTCAAAATCTTCTTCATTGGCTCAGCCGTATGACTGTTTATATCGCTCCATTGCATTGTCAAGTAATTCTCTATCTGTCTACAACGTATCAAATCACAATAACATTATGACGCCATTTGCAAAAATTATGCCTCAATCACATTATGACATTACTTTAGCCCCTCCTTGTATAACAATAAAGGCAATGATAGCTCTTGAATGTGGTTATAGACGTGCTGAACGAGTTCATTTTCATGTGAAATTCGCCCAGGGACCTCGCGCACGACGCCGCGGGCAGTGGCCACAACGTACAAGTAAAGTATCGTAACCGGTCGCACAGCGTCCCGTCCGACTAGTTGCGGCCAAACTTTGTGTACTTTATTATGAACGCCCGCATTTTGTTCGGAACTTCTGCGACCTGGAACACGACTGAATGGTTTATATGCTATTTTCATTGGTGTCTCTTTCTGGTCTTAACAGATGCGGCTGGATTATCTCGATTCTACACCTTTACATCTGTCCTTTGCAACTCAATATCTGAAGGATACGGGTCGGACCTCGGAACGGTTGTCATTTGTGTGATATTGACGAAGATTCAGAAGGTCTGTAACAGTCTGAATCTTTGAAGTACAGTAAGACTGTAAAACAGTTACTAAGTTTCAAGTGGCCTATTTTTAGAGTTTCAGAGTCCATAATATAACGAGTAGCAACTCTAGAATAGGCCAATGTCATTCGGATAAAAATGTGATAGCTCCTACACATTATGCCGGCGGCATGGCCGCCGTCACTGCCCTGCCGCACAAAAAATGGCAAAGGAAATGAAGGCGCAAAAGCTGGGGGTACGTGCCGCGCGGCAAAAGCCGGGAGTACGTGCTGCGCGGCAGAAGCCGGGAGTACGTGCTGCGCGGCAGAAGCCGGCGGCCCTGCCGCCGGCATACTGTGTAGGCGCCGTAACAGTATTTACTACTTACCACCATAAAACCTAGGTTCACAGAATTCAAACTCGTCCAAAGTGGGAGAATTCTCTATGAATTGTCCGAGTTTCTTGACGGCGTACTCCAGGACATAGGGGTGCACCTCGATGCCGTGGTTGACGCCGGCGGGCCCAATGATCAGCCCCACCAGCGTGCTGAAGTAGCCCGTGCCGGAGCCAATGTTCAGGAACGAGAGCCCCGGCCGTAGCTCTAGTCCTTCTAACACTTCACTGTAACAAACATGTTGTTTTAATATTGACAACATAATATCTTTGAAGACAGATAGGTATAATCGAGCTCGTAATATTTCTTCTCTTAATTGCTATACCAGTTTTACCAACGATTCCTAGTGAATTGAACCTTCACTACGATTTTCAACTCTCGGTGTTGAGCCGAGCATTGAGAATTCAACAGAGTGCATCCCAGCGCGTCAAAGAAACGCACTGTTGGATTTTCCGAGAGTTGAAAATACAACAGTGCGTTATTTTTAAACCACGTTGCTTTAGTATAATATTGTCGTTAGCGAGTGTGCGTACCCAGTAGCTGGGTTGTGGAGGTTAGAAACGCAGTCGGTCCATGTAAATACTGATACTGGACCCCGATTGCCTCGCAGATGAATACAGATGGGTCACTCCGCATTTTAGGTATGAAGCTACAAGTACACGGCGGGCTCGTTTCGTCGGGCCAATTCAGTGAGCGTAACGTAGTCAGAAGATATAAAGCCCCTAGTTAGGCTTGCCACCTTTTGAAGTGAAACTTCTATATAGACGGGGTATTAGGATTTTTCTGTCACGAAAAAGCGTTACGGCCGCGTGGAGGGGGTTGACGATATATCGCGTGGTGAGAGGCGGCAGCGAATAGATTGGAATCTCAAGTTATTATATTGAATCTATTTGAAAAATTATTTCACTGTTGGGAAGCTACACTATCCCCGGGTGACATAAGCTACATAATATTTTCAAAAAAATTAGGGATCCTTACTAAAACTCTAATAATGTAACCCAAGGTGTAAAAAAATTACCTAAAATATTCTTTAAATCGCGTGCGCTGCGAAAACAAATTTGATGATAGGATAAAATAATGTATATACTACGGCTTTGCAGAACACATCATTACGTAGTCGGGCCATAAGTTCTGTCACATAGGTAAAATTTCGAATTTAGAATGCAAGCCGAGGAAAATATTATGGGCATTCGAAATTTAAATATTTAAAGAAAATAAAAACAAAGGGTTTCTGGAATTTTGTTCATTTTCTAAAATGGAGTGGACGCGCAAAGAAGACAGAGTCGCAGTAATTGCATTGCATCGTTGCGGTCACGCGCCAACTGAGATTTTCAAACTGCTGAAAAATTTGAAAATTCCACTGAGATTTATTTATCGTACTATGAAACGATTCAGGGAAGATTTAAGATTAGAAGATAAACAAAGGAGCGGTCGACCTCTCGGACTCCAGCGGTCTGTCCGCAAGCAAAAAATGTTGGCCCTGCAGATGGGACTAAGCAGAACTACTGTTAAAAGGGTGTTAAATGAAGACTAGGACTGCGTGCTTATAGAAAAAAAACAGCACATCTTGTTAGAAGAAAATCAGACTCGAAAGAAGCTGGGTAATACTTGTAAATACCGCGAAATACTTTTTTCGGACGAAAAATTTTTTAATGTTGAGGAGAGTTTCAATAAACAAAATGATAAAGTGTATGCACACTCTAGTGAAGAAGCGAACAAACGTGTGCCACGTGTTCAGCGTGGTCATCACCCTTCGGCATTCATGGTTTGGCTTGGGGTGTCCTATTTGGGTCTATGTTCATGGCTCCAAGTTTGCCAAATGATGTAAGTATTAAAAATTACTTTAGCCCTTAACAATAGAATAGAATAGAATAGAATATTCTTTATTATGTACACCATAAAAAATACAGATACAAATGTAGTCATTTTACATAGGGTGACACAATGGGCGGTCTTATCGCTAAAAGCGATCTTTTACAGACAACCTTTGGATGGATTAAAGGGAGAAGGAGAGACAAATACTGCAGGTAGTCAGTGGTGTACCATTTACATACACAATAAATACATACATTCATAAAGCATACACTTATCTATATATATATATATATATATAATATACAATAATAAACATGAAACAAGTTCAAGGAACTATATGTAATGATGATGTTTAAGGAGAGAGGAAGTGTTTTTTTACCAGAATTTACAATACGAATAGTGTAGGTTACGATGGCATTTGTACAAAAATACTCAAAGCAGTAGCCCAGGAAATTTATTGCCCTTTAAGTTATATTATAAATTTGTGTATAGGCGAAGGTATTTTTCCAGATGCCCTTAAAAAATCTGTGATAAAGCCATTGTTCAAAAAACAAGACAGAGAGTTAATGGAATACTACAGGCCGATTTCATTGATACCAATATTCTCTAAAATTATTGAAAACTATATTTATAAACAACTCAATTCATACTTAGAAGCAAAGAATATTCTTTGCAATGAACAAAAAGGATTTAGGAAAAACAAGACAATAAACATGGCTATTTACGACTTTTTACATACGGTTATGACAAATATGGATAAAAGAAATCCAGTGTGTGCCATATTTTGTGACATGACCCAGGCATTTGATTATGTGCAACATAATATTTTACTAAAAAAACTTGATGCTTACGGTGTAAGAGGAAATGTCCTTGAGCTTTTAAAATCATACTTACAGGATAGAAAACAAATAACGGAAATAAGCAGAATGAATATAAGCACCAAAAGAGAAGAAATCTTTCTATCGGAGGAACGTAAAGTTATCTACGGAGTTCCACAAGGAAGTATACTAGGACCATCGCTTTTTACAATTTACATTAATGACTTTCGAATGGCAATCAAACACCCTATGACATTGTTCGCGGATGACAGTACAATAACTATACCGAGTAATCAAAGGATTTTTTATAAAGAGGACATAAATAATACATTAAAAGAATCTATACAATGGTTAGACAATAATAATTTAAATAAGACTGTAATTATGCATTTTAGCCAGCGCGCATTGACTCTTTCCAATCTTGACATAACATACAATGACATTAGAATTGACACAGTTAATACAACGAAGTTTCTAGGACTAACAATAGATCGCAATTTAAATTGGAAGGCGCATGTAGAGACCCTGACTAAAAGAATAAGCAGTAGTGCGTACGCCTTGTACATTTTGTCACGCACTGTTCATATAGATGCGTTACTAACTGCTTACTACGGTCTAACGGAATCTGTTCTCAGATACGGTGTTATTTTTTGGGGTAACTCAACTAACAAAGAAGTTGCATTTAAAGCACAAAAGAGATGCCTCAGGGCCATGTTTAAGTTAAAAACGACCGATAGTTGTAAGCCCTATTTCATACGTTATAACATTTTGACATTGGTATCTCTTTATATTCTGGAATCAGTAATGTTTGTTAGAAATAATAGTAATTTATTTTCGCGAATGGCAGATACATTTCCCAGAAGCAGGCGTGATCGAAGTCAGCTCTGTCTGCATAGTAGTAGGACTGCACTTATGCGCAAGAGTGTTTTTTGCATGGCTCCCATTATTTATAATAAGTTACCGAAAAGTTGGAGGGAGCTTAATAATGTACAATTGAAGAAACAACTAAAGTCATTTCTAACTGACAAACTTCGATCAATAATGCACTAGATACACTATCCCATACAAAAGTTCTCTAAAAACTGTCGCCAATTGTGTTTACGTACTTCTATTTTAAATAAATATACATTAATGTAAATTCAACCTTAAATGCAATGCTTAAAGTTGTATTCACAAAGCTATGTACAAAAAACAATAAAGTCAAACATACATCAAAACAAATTCAACCTTACATGCTTGTTTTAAAGTTCAAATTACAAAGTGCTAATAAAAGCAATAAAAATTTATGACAGAGGCTCGCCGCTTGGACAAGGAATGAGTGGAGTCGAAATGTGTTTATATTTCTTTCTATGAAAGACAGAAAAAAATAATTTATCCTAACAAATTCAGTTTATTATAAGCCTTGACACTCAAACATAAAGTTTAATTACAATGGCAAAATTAAAATATTTCTATCGTCGGAGATACAAATATTTAATTACAATGGCAAAATTAAATCTTTCTGTCGTCGGAGAAACAAATATAATGTTATGTCGCTTGAAAATAAAAAGTCAATGTTATACAAGTTCAAAAATATTTATTGTTAGGTACTGTTGTACTGTTTTTAGTAACCCCTTTGCGTGTTTCCAGTTATGTCCAATCTATTAAAATGAATCGAACAAATTGTCGAATTTTTATAAGGCTTATATATTTCATTTCCTCTTTCTTTCGCGACAGTACCCATTCTACACAGCGAAATGGGTAAGAAATCTACAACCAGAAATAAAATAACAATACTACACCATGCATTCCCTGTTCCAGAACAGTCGATGTTTGTTACAATAGTTGGTAGTTGTCACAAACATTGGTCAAACAATCATAATATTTGCTAATTGATTTATATTTACTATTTAATTCTGTTTTTATTTTATGAAAAACACTTACTGATAATAAACTTACCGAAAAAAAATATATTCCTTCCAAAATCTTGGTGTTACGGTGGTAATTTACAATTTTTTTGAACGCGTACTGCGGCATTTTGACGTCTTAACGTTGGCTATGATTGGACCATACTAATTTGAAATAAGACCACAACCGAATCTGTGCTCTTATTTTTCGTTCCGTTTTTGAAGCGCTTACCGGTAATCTAGTGCATTATTGATCGAAGCTGACAAAGCTTATTATAATATTAAGGAATTTCTGACAGAACCATTTATTTTGACATAGATTTTTTAGGAATATTTTTTTGTTTACTGTTGACATTTATAATTTATTAATGTTTGCTAAATTCAAGGTGATTTAATGTTAATGACTTGACTACCTAAATTATTAACAATCATAATTATTAATATTTGCACTCCATAACACGTGGCAAACATGTCTGAACCTGTATTTTTTTATGTTATCCTGCATGCACGTTTTTATTTCTGTATGTGTACACATGTTTGAGCAAATAAATATATCTTATCTTATCTCCGCAACATGTGACACTTGATGTTCGAGTTCACAACACGACTAAAAAAGGAAGTCAATTTTCTTCCGCAAAACGACTTATAGTGACATCTATGATTCTGAATTCGAACTAGAACCACTATACTGTTTTACCGATCGAGATGTAGGTGGCATAGACAATCATAAACCAGCGCTATGATGTGTAGACGGAGTTGCCTTGTGTACGGACTTCCCAGCATTGACCTTAGTACACATTGATTTTTAATCAGTATTTATTTTTCCATTTCTTTTTATTATTACTTTGCGGTTTGGCAATCACAATTTTATTATTTTTTAAATAATTATAGGAATCTAAGTAATTTAGATCCAAATTAACAATTCATTCTTAATTAGATTAATAGATGCTCTGATTCCGTTCTGATTTCTTTCTTCTCTCCATTTCATATTCATGACGGAAAAAAATCTTTCCGTAAAAGCGGAAGTTGCAGGAATGCAAAGAAGGGCGGCGTTTATCGATAAATTGACAATGACAGCCAGAAAGTTGACGTTGGAAATTCCCCATGCTGCGCTACGGGTGCGTTCCATTCCAGTCACATTTAATTTAAAAAAGCGCGACAATTGAATTAGCGATGAAAATATTGTATTTTTCGTACTATATTATTTTTCTTTTATATAGTACAATTGATTAAAATATAGTACGATACTATACATATAGTACGGGTGGCAAGCCTACGCCCCGCGCAACTGGCCATTCCGTTCAGTCGATATAGCAACAGAAATGGCGCCATTTCACTCAATTCTACAATGAGTCTCGCGCCATCTCACGGCAAATCACTACAAATACAATTCGGTCGATGTTTCTCCCGAAGTCAATAGTGTTTACGTACATTTTGACATATTAAATTGTTTAAAAAAAAAGTGTAATTATATAATTGTTGCACCAAATGAGCGATATGCACAATCATAAATGTATTAAACCAGTTATAGCCACTGTTATAGAGTCTTTATCACAAAAATTGTACATTACGCCACAGATTAGTACAGATGGGTCACTCAGCAAAATCATTTAAATAAAAAGCGAATCTTGCTACGACACAATAAAGTGCAATTCTAGTCGGTCAGCGATAAATACCTACAGTTATATTCACTTAAAAGTTGCCTCTCTTTCTATCGCGTAACTCATCTTCTGACTACGTTGCGCACATTGAATTCGACAAGTCCAAACCGCCGAGTACCTACTTGTAGCTTCATACCTAAAATGCGGAGTGACCCATCTGTATGCTTAATTGCTTACTCCTGAGCTACCACAGCACGCCCCGCTCGCTCCCCCCTACCAGCCGTGGCTATTATATCGCCACTTTTTAGGGTTCCGTAGTCAACGAGGAACCCTTATAGTTTCGCCATGGCCGTCTGTCTGTAGAAAGCTAATCACGCCGACAAAGTTGTATAATAAAATCATGAAAACAATGTATTTTAGGGCAGGTACCTACCTCCCGTATACGTAAAGTGGGGATGTTTTTTTTCTCGTCTATCCCATGATGTGGGGTGTCGTTGGAAAGGTCGTTATAAAATATTGTGAGTGTATGAAAACCATATTTGGATTCAGGGATCCGTTTGCGAAATATTTAGCTTAAAAGTGCTGATTTCTGTTAGAGTCAAGTGTAAATCAAAAACGAACTAATAAGCTGACAGGGATGTCAACTAAATGGTTGGTTTTGGATTTATAGTGAAAAATTTCAGGGCAGTATTATATACAGGCTGGTTCAAATAGTCAAGTCATAAAAATAAAAAACTTATTTCCAGAGGTTTCCGAAAATACCTCATGTAAGTATGCGATTTTTTATAGTTTACAATTTCTATTTTTTTTTGTAACTGTTTCGAGTTTTCTGCCGGTCGGTGGAGCTTCAAAAATTCATATAATTTTTTGTAGTGGGTGTTTTTCAAATTTTCTATTTTTGACAAAGTCGTCTTGAATGTTACTTTCATACGTAAAATAATAATAAACTTCCTAACAGTAACAGTCCTGCAAGTTACTAGGTATAACTTATACCTAGTAACTTGCAGGACTGTTAGGAAGTTAAGGCTAATGAAAACGTCAAACAAACGAGGCTTATACCTGTAAGCTTCGTTTGTTTGACGTTTTCATTAGCCGTCCCCCGTTATGACGCTTGGATCAAAATATTACGTTCAACTTGTAATTAAACTTGTTTTAACTACTTTTAACTTTTCTAATATCATTGAAGTAACAGAATACCAAATTTCGACTCGATGAGACCTATGACGGAAGATGCTCACATCCAATTATCAAGTAAAAAAGAGTTAATAACCTTAAAAGTAAAACTGCCTGTACTGTAAGTTACTCAAATACTCAAAAAAGTATCAATACCAAGGATTTGTTTTTAGTGAGATAGACTGAAATTTTAGACTTCAATAAAAATACAAAAAAGAGTTTCCATAGGTTCTAGCTCACTTTAAAAACTATGCAGCTGTCCAAAACATACAAAATTTTGTACTTAACTGGCTATTATTTCGCTGTAATCGGCTTTCGAAGGTCGATGGGGTTCAAATATTATTTGTTTGTTATTGTTCTCCCATACATTATGTATTAGAACATGTTTTTCGACTACAATCTCGTTGTTTGTTCTTGGGATAAATTCATCCCAACTCCGGAACCTTTCATTGTGTGTGGTCCGACACACACTTGGCTGGTTTTTCAGTATATTGGCGGCAAATGGTGGTCGAGTCCGCGCTATCAGTAATCAACAAGAACCGGAAACTCAGCACTCAGCCACTGTTTTGGCTTATGGATTGGCCAACCCACTCGAACGACTAACTGAGAGCTGAGTTCTCATAAACTATGAAAACTCGGCTCTCAGTTAGTCATTCGATCGTTAAATACAAAATGTAGGTATGGGAAGTTCTGACCGCAGCTTGTGGAGGCCACTATGTATAGCGCCCGTCGTTATGTGTAGTCAAAGGCATTAAATGATTACATACCAATGTGTAGTACTTAATTATACATCAATCACTTTAAATTGTGTAGGTGTGTTCCTTAATTCTATTGTAGTATGCAATTTGTTATTTCATATTCTAGATCAACTAAATGACTGTATTCTTTTAAGCGTTCCAGAATGAGTGTTGTCATTCAACTCAATTAGCATCTTCTTAATAATAACAGTTAAGCTATTTGCAAATAAATGCCACCAGTATCATTCAAATTTCAGAATAATGTGCTAGACACAGGCAACAATATACATTATTGTTCATCTACAGCTTTTGTAACAGACAGTCAGCTATAAAAGTCTTCACTGACATCATCAGCCATTTTTCATTGGTTGATGGTAACTAAATCAAATGGATACTGGTCATGCATCAGTCGTGAAAATTAGGTGAAGGTAGAAAGACAGTTGATTATTTCACTATTTTTAGAAACCTAGCTACTAGACCTAATAATATTTTTTACTTACGATGTGGGTAGTTTTTTTATATGTCGAATGCAAGTCAAATTGTTCATAAGAAAAATATATATATCAAAACAACAATAAATATAATTGTTGAGCACTTACATGCAAACGTCGTTGTTTGAAGGGTTATGTCTGTAACAGTAAGGTTAGTGAGCCTATGCTGGTGGCTACTTTAACCCTTAGATTGCCAATTCTACAATTCAAAGTTGGTATTGCAGTTATTGTCTTGTTAGATGGTAGTATGGTACGCAGACTCAACAATATGATTGTGGCAGGTGGCACATATGTTTTTAAGGTGTGCACTTAGCATATTTGTCGTAATTATATATCATATTCAGGCAAAAAAAAACTTGTTTATATAAATTGTAAATAATGTTAATATATTCTGTTTGTTACACCAAGTGCAGTGCCACCTTAAGAGTCAAAGCAACATGAACAATATGAAACTTTTAGCACAAATATTTAATTAATAATAAATAATGCATTTCTCGCTACCTGTTATGTGGTTATTCTATTTAGCTTACTGCTTTCATTCTAATGGGTACAGACCCCAAATTTTCTAAATCTAAAGAGTAGATTGATTTTTTGATGTTCAAAAGTAATGAATAGAAATAAATTATTTGACTTTTATACTAAATCAAGTTTTTTTTAATTACAAATGTACCCCACACCCATGAAAAAGGTATTTATAGGACTACTATGTGAGACATAAACTTCTACAGGTGCAAGGTATTGTGTTTCTTTAATGATGTAACCGGGTCTTCAAAACCAAATTCGGCCTAGTGTGGATAGTGGATAATATTATGATGGACAAGATAGACTAGAATATTGCATAGGTATTGCCATTTCAAAATATCTACAAACAATTCAATAATAATCCATATTGGGTATCTCATAAACATAGCTAGTTAATTTCTACATTAATGATTTTAAAAAATCAGAGTGGGACAGCTTAGATTTCAGAATAGTCATCTATTACAGTTTAATACATGATAATGACATGATAGAGTATAGTACATCTAGGTATGTTTACCTTTGGTAGAGACTTTTTGAAAATACAGAGATTTTTGTATAGACACACCCCATTGAAGCTGCAGCACCACCTTGGGATGCCTCTTTGGCCCAGTTTAGTGTATCCTGCTAGCTGTACAATGTCAACTATTGATTTAACCCACTCATGTAGTTAGGTAGGACAGATTTTTTCGAATCTACCCTCATCGCTCGAGCAGTGGAGCCACCCACCTGTAAATACACGGTGCGGACATGTGTAGCGGGCCATTCCGCCAGGCCAGGTCCTTATACGCCTGGTCCCGCGACTCGGGCGTCATGTAGTCGGCGCGATCGAGCGAGCGGAACACCCGCTCCACCGGCCGCGTACGAATGTATTCGCCGCCCATCAAGTTGTCTATCAGCTCATTGTTGTCGCGCCCCGAGCTCACCGCACCACCCATCTTGTTTGTTATGCTAAACTTATCCTCTTCAACCCTCCCTCTCCACACACCACCTCAGCTGATTGGAAATGTGACGTCACAATTGTTTTTCAACATATTTTAGGACCAGTACTTGCAGTTGGTGATTCCAATCAATCACAAATAACACAAAACCACAAAGAATTCGTAATTTAATACGCACATACGCCAATCGACGCCAATGAAAAAATATTCACACAATATTATATTCGGTTCACACAGGGTAAAAACTTGACATTTGTTTTCCTTGTGCAAGTTTATCGACTGCGTAAAATATCAAATAACGATCAACGATGAGCAGACAAAGAACGGCCAATCACAACGCAGTAACAGGGCTGCGGAAATGTAAAAGAGAACATAGTAAAGTGTTGTTTATAAACAAATGAATGCTTGTTGCAGTAACTTTGAGGCTTTGTATATGATTTGAATGATTTCCCTAATAAATCACGTAAAGTTTAGTTATCGGGATTGAGAGGTCGTCAAACACTTGAAAGTTTTTTTAGCCACGTCTTCGTCTGATATGTCATAAACTATAGATGCAGTGACAGTTTTCTCTACTATCTACAGACAGTCTATGACAAAAAAATGACAGATCATCAAACCACGGGATTGGGGATGTGATTTATTTATTTTTATAATTTTCTGTGTGAATAAGCTGGGAAATATTTCAAATTTAACAGTGTCAGGTAATTTTATTGTTAATGTTTTTAATAAAATTTGTCTAGATTAGTCTAAAGGAAACCCCGTGAAGTTTTGTCGTGTCACAGTGGGAACGTCATTGGTGGTGATAAGGTTTTTATGTTAAATATTTATGTGTAATTGTCGTGATCAGTTGTGGAGGGTTTTCTCGGACAGGAGCGATGGCAGAGACGAGCGAAGCGAGGGCGAGTGCCTCGGCGCCCGGCGGCGACGCTGGCGGAGAGGAGGATAAACATGACGAGCGTATGTTGGAGTGCAACATCTGCCTCGACACGGCTCGCGACGCCGTCGTCAGCATGTGCGGACACCTGTTCTGGTAAGAACCCCTCTATATATTGCAGAACACATATAAATAAAAAAACTATAATTAATGTGTGATAATTATACATTCGTAAAAGTAAAAATGGAATATGTTTTGTTTTCATTCACTTCACTGTATCTGAAATGTATTCAAAACAATAGATAATTCATCTCTTGATTTAATATTTCAAGAGCATGATTACCGTGGTTAAAATAATTGAAATGCTTCATGAAAAATGACAAATAAAATGAAATGAATCCAGTGTTTTATTGGATACAACATGGCACACAACTTATATCTTCATCTTGACCTTCTATTTTTTATTAATTTTGTGTCTAGTGCATGCCCTAGTTGTAGTCTGTGTTTCTTCGGAGACCTCATCTCCTTCATGTACCTATTGTGAAAACTATCTGTAGGCAAAATACATACATTTTAAGAGCATGTTGTGCCGGGATGGTCAGCTTGATTTATTTACGAATAGTGTCCAGCAATTAAAGAAAATGTTAAGTAACTTTTTCTTTGAAGAGTAGCATTGTTGTGTAATGTATTTTTCTTTTTTTTTGTTTATTCTCAGTTGTTTCTTTGTTTAACTCTCACGCTGTTTGTACCGTTTTGTCAATTTTATACATAAGTTTATATAAGTGGAATATAAAACTTGTAATTGGCTTTCTTCTACATATTACTACTGACTACTCAAATGTATTAGCTGTAAGTTTTCTTAAAATTAATAAAATAAACGTCTAATAAGCATGGAGCAGTCTGTCTACTCTTATGCTCAAGGCACAGTCATAGTAGACATGCTGTTATTTAACTAGGTTTGTACTAAATTAATGTCTCACTTAAACAGGCAACATGAACATTAAAGTTCAACAGAATGGACATAAATATATTAACATTCAATTAAAAGATTTTGGGCAAATTAATCAACCATTTTAGTTTAAATAATAGTGTACTGACGTTATATAAAAATCATAAATATGTAAATGCAATTAATTAAACTTTAAAAGTAGACAGACAGTAGTAGTTAACAGAATATGAATTTATAAATAAACTACAGTTAACCTTGTGACAAATGTTTTTGTGTCCGTGCCGCCTCAGTCAAAAAGAGTAACGCGGTTAAAATGAGGTTAAAAATTATAATAATAGAATACAAGAAACTTGTTTATTAAATTGTGCAATACAATAAAAAAAGGTGATGAAAGAGTTAAAATCCTGCTCTTAGGCCGACTTTGTGTATATCATATATACCTAGGGATTGTTTCTAAATATTCTGTTCTGTTCTAGATTTTTAATAACAAAGATAAAAAATAACAAAATTGGAAAAAAAAATGTTAATTGATCTGAACTATTGAAGAACTCCATAACTAATTATATTACTCAAGGTTTGTAAATCTAGTAATAAACTAGATTGTTGTACTCTTTGGATAATACAGGCTTTTTTTTTTTTTTTTGGGTGGCAAATCATCAAATGACTCTAGGGATGTGACATTCTACATAAAAATCGATTATTCATTAATCGATTGTTTTTCGAAGCATGATAAATCGATTAATAAATAATCGATTTTTATCTATAAAATAATCGATTTTTTGTATTAATCGATTTTTTTCTAATTATTTTAAAGAATAAAATCTATATTGATAACAGCTTTATTAAATAAAAAATACACATCAGAAATTAAAATAATAAACACAACTTTAAGTTCTAGAATAATCCGTGAATTAATATAATTTTTAATATTAAAAAAAAAAATATTACGTAATCACAGTTTTATTAAATAAAAAATACGAAATTACGTAAAATAATCAAAACAAATTAAAGTTTTTGAATAGTCGATATAAATAAGATTTTTTTAATTATTCAACTAAATAAACTAGAAATTCGTGGGCAATGAGTTCAGGAATAAGAAGAGCTTAGCAATATTTACACTGAGCTTTGCCAGATTTATTGTAAATACTAAAATGTTGACGACAGCTACTCGTCGGCCTTTTGGTTATTGACATTGTTAATTAAAAACACTAAAAACTCAGTCACAAAATATTATTAAAACTTTGTCGTTTGAACAACGAAGCTAATCATCAATGACATATTATTATGACTTTTATTAAACGAATGCCGCTAAAATAATACAGTTCGTTGACTAACGCCATCTAGTGAAAGATTAATTACTTAGTTAAATTAACTAACTGTTTTCAAAGTACACAAGGACTGCCATATAGACGCACTGATGTGGTTAATGTAATAGTGATGGCGTGATGGGCCTAATAGTAATTCCAGCTCCGTGTCCGGAGTAATTTCGGGGGCTGCGGATGAAAAAAAAATCGACAGTGCTAAAACCAAAAATCGATTATTAATCGATTTTTCGTAATATAAAAATCACTTATTAAAATCGATTATTTTGGGTAAAAAATCGTTTTTTAATCGTTTTTTTTCATAATCGATTATTTTATCACATCCCTAACAAGGACTGCCATGTAGACGCACTGATGTGGTTAATGTAATAGTGATGGCGTGATGGGCCTAATAGTAATTCTAGCTCCGCGTCCGGAGTAATTTCGGGGGCTGCGGATGAAAAAAAATCGACAGTGCTAAAACCAAAAATCGATTATTAATTGATTTTTTTTCGAAGCATGATAAATCGATTTTTATTTATAAAATAATCGATTTTTTGTATTAATCGATTTTTTTCTAATTATATTTATTTAAATCTATATTGATAACAGCTTTATTAAATAAAAAATACACATCAGAAATTAAAATAATCAACACAACTTTAAGTTCTAGAATAATCCGTGAATTAATATAATTTTTAATATAAAAAAAAAAAAAAAACAATCGATTATTTTATCACATCCCTAAATGACTCCTCCCGCTCTGGGCGGAGCGAGAGGGAGTGTCAGACTTTTACTGACTAAAACCCACCCGTGTTCCTTCCGTTGCCTATGTGCTGGGGCCACGATATCCCTTTCAGACAAACCCGCAACCCCAGCAGGCATTGATCCTTTTGGACCCCGTCAGTTGGTGCTGACATCCCTTTGAGGCGCGTGTGGAACACAACGCGCCGTCGACCCGGGCCTGGTCCTTATCGGACGGCGAGCTGCCCATCGCTCACCGTCCGCAGGCCCGCGCCTGCGGTGGCCGGAAGTCAGCTTGTGACTCCCGACGCCCGGGGCGTCTCCTGCGGCGACTAGGGGCGCGAGGGCGTGCAGCTTGAATCTCCCTCGCGCGGTCCGCCTCCTCCTTCGCGAGCATAACTGCTTCGCAGAAGGAGGTGACGGCTTCCCATGCACTCTCGCTCCGGACCATGGCCTGAACCAGGGCCGGACGCGAGAGATCGCTGCCGCCGATCGCCTCCGTGAGGACACGGCGGTGCTCCGCCCAAGCCGGGCAGACCTCCACCGTATGCTCCACTGTGTCCTCCGGGCGATCCACACAATGGTGACACCCGGGCGTTTCCTCCCGCTTGATCCTGAACAGGAACCTCCCGAAACAACCGTGTCCGGTGAGGACCTGCGTCAGGCGGAAGGTGAGGACGCCGTGGCGCCTCTCTAGCCACTCCTCAAAGAGGGGACTTATCGCCGCAATTGTGGCGTGCCCAGCGCTGACAATCGCACACTCCGTGCCGCCATGAGATCCCGCCGGAGCTCTGTCCGCTGTGCCGCGATTTGTCGCGGCAGCGGAGTTATACCCCGGCTTTCGTCTCCTCGCGCAACTCCCACATGTGCGAGAGGACCTTCGTCTCCAGATCCCATGGCGGTAGTCCGGCAAGGAGGCTCGCCGCCTCGCGGGACACTGTGCGGTATCCCCGGACCAGCCTAATGGCCATGACCCTTTGGGACGCGTTCAACCGCTGGGCCAGTCGCAGCCTCAATGAACGCGCCCACACCGGTGCCCCGTAAAGGGCCATGGACCGCACGACCCTCGCGTAGAGCCTCCGGCAGGAGGCGTTTGGACCCCCTAGGTTGGGCAGAAGCCGCTTCAAAGCAGCCCCAGCCCTATCCAGTTTGGGAGCCAAACGTCGGAAGTGCTCCACGAAGTTCCACCGGGTGTCGAGGACGAGTCCCAGGTACTTCATCGTCGACTCGACACCGATGTGAACCCCTCCTGCCGTTATCTGGGAACCCGACAGAGGCGCGTTCCGAGGACCATAGAAACTCATGGCCTCGGACTTGTGCAAGGCCATCTCGAGTCCCAGTTGCCGGATCCTATCGACGATTGTCGCAACCCAAAGTGTCGCCAGTTCGGCCGCCGCCTCATGCGACCTCCCCTGCACCAGGACCAGCGTGTCGTCAGCATAGCAGACTACGCTGACGCCGCTAGGGAGGTCGGTGCTTAGCACCCAGTCGTAGCCGATGTCCCACAGATGCGGCCCCAGGACCGTGGATAATACAGGCTTACGGCGTGATTTTATGTTATGGATCACACCATTAAATTGTCTAGTGTATTTAGATAAGCATGAATCACTTCATCAAAAGCCTGTGGAATGTGGATGATCTACCTTTTTCAAGCCAAATTATTTTCTAATATTGGTTATCCTCTGCCGTTTAACATGTCTTTGTTGTAGAAAGAGTAGGTATCCATATACAGATAAGGACACGTTTGATGTGGGTCTTGAACTTTATATCGCTAAGTTCTGTAACTAACTTTAAAAAAAAAGTACTATTTGTAGTTGTATTATGGAAATCGCTTCTTATTTTGAAGAGTCAAGTTTTTGTGAACATACAAAATTAATTTCTAAGATATAAAGAGAAGGCTATCATTAAAAATAATTTCTTTGAATTTGTTTCTAAGGGACTCGCGAGGACCTATTTCCCGTAATTGCATGTAGTTTCTTGCCATCCACTAATAAATTGAAAAACACTTGGTAAATTTGGTAATGAGAATCTAATATAATTACTTTTGTTCGCATTAAGTAAAAGATTATTAGCTGCAAACCATTTCGAAAGAACAGGCAGACTATCGTTGGCATGTAAGACATCTGTATCTTTTCTATCTATTAAAAAAATAAGAGGAGTGTCGTCAGCAAATATAATTATATCCGATAAGTTAGCCATCATGTAAGAAAGATCATTTATATAAACTAGAAATAAGAAAGGGTCGAGAATTGAACCTTTTTCACGCCCATTTTAACTAGAGACCCCGAGGACGTTGCCCCAATTGCATCCTGGGAATTCTCCCTGGATTCCAAAATGTGACTGATGAGTTTTACTTCCGCGTCAGTCTTCGACCGGCTTTCGTGAAACCAAACTGGTGACTATGTAAAATCTTATTTGAGTTAAAATGTGACATCATCTGGTCTAGCATGATTTTGTCATAGATTTTGCTCAATGCTGGTAGTACAGATATAAGTGTATAATTAGAGGGATCACTTTTACTACCCGATTTGAAAATTGCTACAACTTTACTATGATAAGCAAGCCCTTTATTCTGAATATCGAAGTCCAGTGTCCAAGAAGTGACAGTGTTGAGATTTTCCTAAGGAATGACACGTAATTCAGAGTGCTTCTTGGCATAGGCCTACTTTAGCTTTTTCTATTGCGTTCTGTCACCCGCTATCCTTCTCCAATAACTTTACTATGTTTCATTAAATCAGGAAACGTACCGTTGTCCAAACATTGATTAAATAAGCTTGTAGGACAGGGGCAATTGTGTCAATGATATCTCCTAGAACCTTAACGGAGATGCCCCATAAGTCTTCAGTGTCTTTTGAGTTAAGACTTTTGAATGCTTTTTTGCTTCAATGCAAAACTTGGAATAACTTTACTGAAGTTTTCTTTGAGAAGAGATTCAGCTAATAAAGATGACGAGTTTATTATTATTTATTACTTTAATAAAACTGCTCGTCCAATAAATTGATGAAGATAGTCAAATATTAATAATCATATCACAACTATGTCCTCAGTTGGCCATGTTTGCACCAGTGGCTAGAGACGCGGCCGAGCCGGCAAGTGTGTCCCGTATGCAAGGCGGCCATCAG
This sequence comes from Agrochola macilenta, assembly GCA_916701695.1. Lineage (NCBI taxonomy): Eukaryota > Metazoa > Arthropoda > Insecta > Lepidoptera > Noctuidae > Agrochola > Agrochola macilenta. The sequence goes on along the minus strand of OU753561.1, from coordinate 22,201,496 downwards.
CCGAGACAAAGTTATCCCGCTGTACGGCAGGGGCAACACCAAACAAGAGGACCCTAGGAATAAGGTATGACACAAAATACTATAATATATATAATAAAATATAGTAGGGTCCAGAGTTCCAGAATAGGAGACCTCTTCTTGAATCCACCGCCAACCACTTACCAACCTTTGTAATATGGAGACAAACTTGATGAAGAAAAGTCATCAGCTAAGTGCTCATGCAGCAGTAAGTAAGACAGAGCAAAAACGTTTTCCTACCAATCAACCCTGATTTTAATACAAATGCCGCCATGTTTGTAGGTGCCACCGCGGCCGGCGGGGCAGCGCACGGAGCCCGAGAACACCAGCGGCTTCCCCGGCTTCGGCTTCGGTGAGGGCTTCCACATGTCCTTCGGGATTGGCGCCTTCCCCTTCGGGGTTTTTACATCCACATTCAACTTTGGAGATCCGAGACCTAGTGCCGGTATGTATTCGGTAGCTTCGACAAAGTATTCTTGGACTAGCGTCTGCCCGCGACTTCGTCCGCGTGATTGAACATAAAACAAATCCTGGCACTCGGCCATAGCGTAGCTTTCTATTGGTGAAAGAATTTTCTGAATCAGATCAGTAGTTCTGAAGATTACTCCCTGAATACAAACTCACTTTTACCTCTTTATAATATTAGTATAGAAGTATAAATCAGATGATGTATTATCTGAAAGATGACATGGTTAGAAATGATGAATACTAAGATGCAGGCTAAAAGAAATGTAGGGAAAAAAAACATCTGCGTTGACGATAAATAAATTGGAATAAGGGTAGAAATGATGATGACATCAAGTTAAATGATTAGCAAGCATCTGGTCTATAAAGACTTTCGCTAGCTTTCGTACTAATCCATATTAAGTTATTTATAATTAGTAAATTTATTATCTGCGCAGCTCCCCGCGGCACAGCGCAGTACGAGGAGGAGCAGTTCCTGTCGAAGATATTCCTGTGGGTAGCCATCTTGTTTGTGTTGTGGCTCATCTTCGCATGACCGCCGGAAACGACCCCGCAGCTCATGGGCCGCTTCCTGCAGCCTTACTGACTTGCCTCCGACACGCTGTGCTTCGGTATGTTTACACTTTGGTCGCGATCCTTACCAAATTCTCCCCATTTCCTTTCATTATAGTTTTAAGAATTTTTGGTGGATAGGTTTCCACCCTGAAAAGGTGCGAATGTATAAAAATTGGAAGTATTGTGAGGGATCTGGGATGTATGTATGTTTCATTTACGATGAATTCATCATTAATTTCTTGTTCTTAAAGTGTACCTTACGACGTTGTTGCTTTTCGTTCTTTCAAGTCTTGTAGTAAAATGTGCGAGTGATAAAGGTTGTAAGGGACACTTGATATTTTGCGATACAGTCTTAACTGACTCATCGGTGTAATGTAGATGTAGGTCGAGTTTGATAACCAACGATCAAATCCGTTAGACTTATTAATCTGATATTGTAAAACGACAATCAATGGCCGCTCAAAAGATATTGTAGTAAGGACTGGTGAACTGAGGCGAAACCCGCGCGATATGCCTGCGCGCGTCGATTGTTTTAATGGTAAGACATCACACGACTATCATACCAGTTTGAACACCTCAATACAAGTTAGTTGATAAATTGGCGCAAGCGAATTTCGTCACACATCCCGCGCGGGATGCGCCTCAGTTTGACCAAAGCTTAAATCTTTTGATTATCCAACTTAGCAAAATTTATGGGTTTCTCGGGTAATTTTACTTTTACTATTCCATGATGGCAATGAATAATATTCGATCAATCTTAAGATTAACTGGGATATTTTAGGATTTGCCACGCCCTGTTGCATAGTGCCCGAATTAACCAAGTCTCTAATCTATAACTTCGAAGATTCCTACATGATTTTAAACTTGATTGATGTTCTAAAATCCTTATTTATTTATTTTTTGCCCTTTTTTTTGGGTGGGAAATTATCAAATAACTTTTGCCCGCTCTAGGCGGAACGGGAGGGCGTGTCTGACTCTTACTGGCTAAAACCCACCCGTATTCCTTCAGTTGCCTGTACGTTGCCAGGGGCCAAGGTATCCCTTTCGGATCTTCCCGCGACCCCGGCAGGCATCGGTCCTAGCACTCCTAGCAGACCCCTTCAGTTGTGCTGACATCTCCTTGCGGCGCGCGTGGAACACAACGTGCCGTCAACCTGGGCCTGGTCCTTATCGGACGGCGAGCTACCCATTGCTCACCGTCCGCAAGCCCGCGCCCACGATGGCCGGCGGCCGGAGGTGACGGCTTCCCACGCCCTCTCGCTCCGTACCATGGCCTGGACGCGAGAGATCACTGCCGCCGATCGCCTCCACGGCGGTGCCCAAGCCGGGCAGACCTCCATCGTGTGCTCCACCCTGTCCTCCGGGCGATCCACATAGTGGTGACACCCCGGCGTTTCCTCCCGCATTATGCGGAACAGGAACCTCCCGAAACATTATGTTTTGCCCTTGTAAGAGTAATAGTGGGTAGTTTTTAAAACATAGGAACTTGAATATTGCAAAGGTTACTAAAAGTGCCAACAAGCCGCAGATCCCCCTAAAAATCAGGCAAAACAATTGCAATATAAAATACGAACGGTATTTTAAATAACAAAACACGCAAAAGGAAAAACACTTAAACTGCTCTCCCTACCACAGAAATAAAAATATTAACTCTCAAGATCATGTTAGAATAATAACTTAATTTTGTAAGTTCTAAGAACTCGTTTAGATGGCTCTAGTCTTTAGTAGAGTGCAAAATTGATATTGTAGTCGAGTTTACTAGTTTTTTTTTTCACGGTTTGAGCCAATAAATTAGATACTATCGAACCGGCACTCTACTTAAAACTAAAAACATTTGAACGATCTTTTAGACCTTTTTTTATTTGTAAAGATGTCACGACAAGCGAGCCCACACAACATCCAAAATTGAGTAGACAATCAAATCGTCACAATTTTTTTAAATTGTTCGCACGTGTAAACATATCGTCACCATAGTCATTGGTATCTTGTTACAAGATACATTACCACACTGCCCATTATGTCGGTCTATAAAAAGTTGTACTGGGGCTGAATTAAAATAATCATTGTTCTAGTGCGAAAAAGGGATAGTACTATTCGTCTTCTATAACTCTATCTCTTTTTTACACTGAAGAAATTGTGGTTTTAACCCTTCCCTTTATAGACCCAGATGTACTCATCGGCGTAACGTTTATCCAATAACTTCAACAGGCTTACTGCACTTGAAACTACTTATTTATGAATCTTGGTGTTTATCGAATGTCGATATTTGTATTATAATCGAATTAGCATAGAACCAGTTGAAGTGATGCATATTCTTGTAAATATTCTGTCAATATAATGTACCAGTATTTTAAAACTACTGATTTGATGGAATATTATGCACTAAAATATCGATAGCACATTCGATAAATGGTTTGATCAAAAGTATTTTAGCTGACACATGTAGTTGTTTGTGTGTGATGACTAACGATCATTCCTTTCGTCAAACAAATCAGCTAATAGGTAGTATTAAACCAATTACAACTTTGTGTTCCATCGAGTTGTTATATCGACTTAATGTGCACTTATATCGATAATTTAATTTAACTTCTACGTCGATATAACCACTCGATACTATGTCGATAGTCAAATTTATCCAAGTCATTTTATGGATGGACTCAATATATCGTGTTTTGTAGCAGTAAATTAAGATGTCCAATGTTGCTATGAAATGACATTGATAAAAATAAATAATAATCTTAGACAATATTCATAGTTTCTGAAACCAATCGCTTCGTTAGATCGATGTGTAGCGACGTGCGGTTGGTGGATTGTTTAACGAATCTTATCTCTTATAGTAATAGCACCGTGTAACTACTTGCGGCAGTTCAACGGGAGACTTTCAGCGCGGGCCATAGTGGGTATAAGGGTCAGTGCAGGCAGAGCGGCAACTGTTTGAACATGCTAGAGCTAAATCCGCTGCATAAATTAAGCGGACGCAGCTGATGTTCAGAATATAATAATATACAGAATACTCAAGTATGAACAATTTTAAAACCCTCCTTCAAAGCTTAGGTCTTTGTAGGGTGTTTACTCAAGTGCTACAACGGTCCGCGTAGCTGCTAGGAACATACGCTCACGTATGCCACACGGAATTACATATTGCACGCTATTTTCATCTGTATTACAGTTGCAATAAAGTTCATTATCAATTAATAATGAATGAAAACTGCTCGAGCATGTTGTTGCTCTATCTGCGCTGACCATAATGTACTAAGATATTGAGAAGTGTGTACGATGAACCACTGTAAGTAGTTACACAGGTATAGTGAATGCTATGTAACCTACTGTGTATATAACCCGTGTTAACGTTACAAGGGCCTTAATTTTTACTTGTGCGAGATACAGTGCTGTATCCAAAGATACTTGTGTACAAGGTACCATCGAAGAAGTTCATATCTAACCACCGTAAGGACTATTTCTGCTTGGAGTGCTCGGCCGCTATAGAACCGGGGCGGTAACAGATGTGGTCATCGTGTTCACCGGATTTTGTTTTTAAACTGCTTAGATATGAAGTTCTTCGATAGTACATAGACAGCCTGTGGCCGCCTTCATGCGATAGAGGCTCTGTAGGCCTAACATGACACACGCGACAATTACTCAATCTCGCGTGAGTAATTGTCGTCAATTTCTGTCTCATTTCTCGTTTTCTGACAGCGCTGCCAAACAAAATAGTCGACTCGTTCTGTCAAACTTGATGTTTTTTCGACAAACCCTAACATGACACCTTAGTTATCTCGATTTTTGACAATTCAACACGAGATAATCTGCGATTTCTCTGTCATTTTGTCGTATTTACTCGTCTTCGATTTTGACGACGAGAAGATTAGACAAAATAATGATACAAAAAAAAAACCCAAACAGCATGGCAGTTTCACAATTGTACTTATTTTTACATTAATAATGAAAATAGTTATAAACTACAATTTATATTGGAACGACATGTTTATATAACGACAAGCTTTTTGTATAGAAAAAAATATATATTTATATTACCTACATGTTGAGTTTTAGGGGTTTATGGGTTCCTTGAAGGGGGTCGAAATCTTCATTATTTTTGCGATAGGACACCATTTTCGAGATAAAAAGAAAAGAAAAAAAAGATACAGTACTGTTTTTGCACCTTCGCAGTGTTGGTTTGAATTTTGGTTCATGACAACTCATTTTATTCCACATTACAATCGCGATTAAAAATAGTCAGCTGTAGTTATCTAAAGCTGACTATTTTTGGTGAAAAACGTCATATTCAGAATAGAAAAATTTCCATTTTCACAAAATTAATAACTCAGAGCCATATTAGTGGGAAAACGTCGTTTGACAGGAATAAACAAAATTTTGGTGATTTTTAGTCTAGTTTAGAGGCATTTGTGACAAGAGACTCGGCACCATTGACTGAATGAAACGGAATCTCAAGCCGATGTTGCTATCATAAAAATTATTTGTTTTTAATAATTTGCAATATCGGTTTCTCGTCGCGAGATATAGAAGTGTCAAAGTGCCTTTTTCGAGTTTACTCGTCGTTTACGGTCATGTTAGGGATTAGAATGACGTCAGAATCGTAGACAAATTTCGACAAAACGAGAAAACGGCGTTCTCGCGCTTGTCATGTTAGCCATACCGGTGGTGTCGTACGGACTCGTGTGAGACTGCAAACACAACGCGCCTCTATCACATACTCATCCAACTCAACTGTCACTCTGCCTCGACACGAATAACTCGGTTTGTCGTAACTTCGAAAACAACTTGTTAAATATAGCTACAAGAAGGCCACAAGAATTCACAAACCATTGAAATCTCACGTTGCACAAGTTTGCCATAGTTCACCACATACCAGTAACATTTATGATCTGTGTAGTTTGTACACAGCCTCATACTTTATTATTATATTCGTACTATAACTGTTAACTGTACAAGAAACACTAGGTTTTGATTGTCTTAAAGTTTTTAAATTATATTTTATTTTATTTTAGTATGGAGGTGACTACATAATGTATGATAGTTGTTTGCATAGGTGTTGCAGATTCTCGGAAGACGTTATATTATATGAATTGGTAGATTTTATGTTAATATTCCTGTAATGATAAGTGTATATATAATTATTATTGTATCAAACTAATTATGTTGTGATGGGAGGGTTTGTTTTAATTGTAAATTTGAAAATAAAGATACATGATGCTGAAAGAAGTGTTCATTTCTGAAAACCCCACCTTGGATAGTTGCAACGAAAATAAGTTTAAAGGATTAAATCTTATCTTATAAAATTCATTCCCTTTATTCATAAAGAAATGAAATACTTTCACATTCGTCAGGTCTTCTCAAGTTCTTACAAAACAATAACCACTCACTTTTAGGAATATACTTACAATAAGATTTATCAGCTAAAACCTAACCTAATATAAACTTAAATCAAGGAAAACATACTTTTCAATATTAATTGTTTATGATATTAATCAACATCGACACTGGTCAAACATTTTGTATGTCAAAAATTCAATGTATAGCACAGTATCAGCTATGTATGCCATTTATATGATGAAATGTATAGAAATGTCTATATTATTTTGGCGCGGCTAAATACGCAGACATAAAATCGGGTGAGCTTTGGACTTGAGTTAATTTCAAAGCTTACCGGGTGGCTTGATGGCTTCACATCTGGGACTTGTCACACCTGTTAGTTTCAAATAGCAACCTTCTCTTAACTCGTATTAAAGGCAGATGGTGAGCTCTACACCTTATGTGGGGCTCACACATCGCAATATGCAACATACAACGTAACTGGAGTTACACAATTTATCAACCCGCCCTTAGGCCCGCTGTTCACGGTACGGAGCGCTAGCCGCACCGCAGAATAATCGTGTGAGCTTGTATATGACACGGTTCTATGGTATAGGTATAGAGACGGTCCGTGTCGTAGTGCCGCTGTGACTGTCAACCGCAGTTCTACACGGCAAAAAATCGTGCGTACAACAGGTATATTTGACTATAATATGTTTATGTAAATATCGGAAATATAATGTTTTCTCTAATAAAAATATTATTACTAGCAGAGGAATATACTGTCGTCATTCGGTGAAAGACCGTAACTAACATTTTAATCATAAAAAATTAGTTAAATATATGGCCAGATACAGCAGTAAACTCTCTATCTTTCTATCTCGGTGATAAAGCTGTATTTAACTCGTAGATGCAAATACATACTGTTAAAGTTAAGACTCGACTGACCTTGAAATTTCACTTCAGACAAAACTCATTTGCTCAAAATCGACTTTTAAGTAGTTACGGCCTTTCGCCGTATGACAGCCAGTATCACACACCAAAACACCAAATAACCATTCATTGGAGTTAATGAAATATGTAACTTATTACGTTCGCCGCTCAAGGTAGCAAAATGGACAGTGAATCAGCAATGCAATAATAATTAACGAAACGAAATAAGTAATTTAAAAATAATAATGGCACGACACAATGACGCCGTATTGTTATTAAACCGGTTGAATGCTGAAATTATAGACAATTACAATACAATTTATTAATGTCGCGTCAATCGTCGTTGAGATTTGGTAATCATAAATCTAGCAGTAATAAACAACCAAAACTATCATCTTAATTTTCGCCACTAATGCTACCTTTGATCCGCGCATAGTGTTACAGTCACTCATCGTAATCTATTGATACCAATCATAATAACGTGGACTAGTGCTACCCTTCCACCCTACTCTAACCCGTACAGTTTGAGCGTCCTGTCCATACTCGTGGAGGCGATGTACTGCGCGTTCTTACCGAAGCGCACGCCCGTGGCGGACGCCGTGTGGTCGTTGAACACCTTCAGCTCCTGCCACTGTCGGCACAAGTACACCCTCACGTCCGTACCAGCGATAGCTAGGTATGTACCGCTCTGGTCGAAGCATAACTCCTTGATGGCATATCCTTCCTCCAGCTGGATAGTCTTGAAGTTCTTCAGCTTCCTCAAATCCCATAGCTTAACACATGCGTCTTCAGCCGCCGTGGCAAGATAATAACCATTCTCAGAGAAGGAGATGGATGTGACTGGTCCCACGTGCCCTGGGAAGTTGGCTACGTTGCTCTGCTCTTTCAGATCCCAGATCTTAACTTGGGAGTTCTCCGTGCCGGTACCGAAGATAAGGCCGTCAGGATGGAACTGCGCGGTGGTGAGGCTGACGCCGGAAAAGTCGCTGACCTTGGTGAGCAGCGTGCCAGTGCGGATGTCGGAGAAGGCCCAGTGCTGGTCGGTGGACGTGGACAGCACGTAGTCGCCGGTCGGGTGGAGCGACAGGCCAGTTACTGGACCGTCGTGCGAGCGCAGGATCACTGTCGTCTGAGACCTGCCAACAAGTGATTATTTAATGATAGTGGTCTAATGATATTTATTAGGTAAATCAGTTATAGATAACACTTTTACAAACAACATTCTGTAATTGTAAAAAATACAGAATGTTGTAAGTGTAATTGTTAAAACAAGATGTTTTCAAAATAACAAAGTTTCATGTGCACTTTCATTAACTGCTGGATTTAACTACAGTGTACTCACGTGGGCACATTCCATACACGAATAGTATGATCCGGAGAAGCAGTGATGACGGTATCCTCATCCGGATGGTAGATGACGCGGGTGACCTTCTTGGTGTGACCCTTGAGGATGGCCACCACCTGCTCCGTGTCCTTGTTGAAGACCGTCGCGTTGCGGTCGTTGCCACCCGTCAGCAGCTTGCTGTGGTCTGATGGGTTGATGTCCAGAGCCAGGATGCCGGGTACACTGGCTGAGTGGAGACCCTGGGGGATAGAAATAGAAGGTATGGTAGAAATAGGTCTCATTTGGTGGTATGGAACAGATCCATACCACCAAATGAGACATGAATGTAGTTGGTAAATCCGCAACCACCACCATCTTTAGATACTTTTTCTTATCCCCAAGCCAGGTAAGTCTGACTACACAAACGCCAAATCCCACAGACCAATCAGCCTGACCTCCTTTCTCCTAAAAACTATGGAGAGGCTATGTGATAGGGAGCTGAGGGATGGCGCTCTAAAAACAATACCGCTACATGGTAATCAGCATGCATACAGCTCAGGTAAATCGACCGAATCTGCTCTTCATCTAGTAGTCAGCCAGATAGAGGACGCGATTCATCAAAAAGGCACCTGCCTGGGCACTTTTATAGATATCAAAGGAGCCTTCGACAGAACCAACTTCTCCAGCATCAGCAGCGCCCTCTCCAAACATGGAGTAGAACAGGTACTAACGGACTGGATTACAAACAAGTTAAGCAAACGAGTGGTTCGCCTTGAGGATGAGCGGCAGTTGGCCATGATAGCCAGAGGCTGCCCTCAGGGAGGAGTTCTATCACCCCTTCTGTGGAATCTGGTGATTAATGACCTCATCACTAAACTCAACGCCAACCGCTATTACACGATAGGTTATGCAGATGACCTCGCAATCCTTGTATCAGGGAAGGTGACGGGAACGATCTGTAACCTCACGCAACAAGCACTTCGTATCGTAGAAAGTTGGTGCAGGGAATTTGAACTATCAGTGAACCCCACTAAAACTGAACTAGTCATGTTTACCCAAAAACGAGCATTAGGCCCCTTCCTCCTACCCAAACTGTTCGATACAGAACTTCAGTTTGCCAACGAGGTCAAGTACCTTGGGGTCATTCTAGACGCTAAGTTGAACTGGAACAGTCATGTTGACAACAAGCTAAACAGGGCTTGCATCACCTTCTGGCAATGCAGGAAAATGATAGGTAAGAAGTGGGGCCTATCCCCCAAAATCATACTGTGGCTGTACACAGCTGTGATCCGATGGTCGCTTACGGGGCCGTGGTCTGGTGGCCCCGCACGATGCTGGTTACAACTTGCAACAAACTACAACGCCTGCAGAGACTGGCCTGCGTTGCGATCACTGGCTGCATGAGGACTACTCCGACTGCAGCAATCGAAGCCATGCTGGGTCTAACCCCGCTCCACCTGTTTATACAGCAGGAAGCGATAATGGCGGCGGTGTGTCTTAATGCAATTAATCTCTGGGGTAAGAGAGACACACAACACACCGCGCTGCTTGAGGGACTCAATACTGAGTTCCCTATTACGAAAGCCATAAATGACCGGGTACCCAAACAATTTATCTTCGATAAAAAATACAGGATCCAACTTCACGAGGATCGCCGATGCGAGGGTTTGCGCCCCGCAGAGCTACGAATCTTCACGGATGGATTCAAAACAGGTAGTGGCACAGGTGCTGGAATCTTTTCGGAAGACTTCAACATACACATAGGTGTGGCTATGTGTATGTTGAAGTCTTCCGAAAAGATTTGGGAGTCCAAAACACAGTGTTCCAGGCCGAATGCATGGGTATATCTCTTGCCGCGTTAGCCATCATGGCCAGGGAAGTTAAGGACTACTCGATACGTATACTCTCAGACAGCATGGCTGTTCTGCAAGCGCTAAACAGCCACACTGTTGACTCTGGGCTGATATACGAGTGCCACCAGCATTTTAACCAGGTGGGTAGCCTCAATAACATTACCATTCAATGGATTAAAGGACACAGCGGTTCGCGGGGCAATGACGCAGCCGACGAACTTGCCAGAAGGGGGTCGAGCATGGCACCAGTGGGCCCCGAACCCATTGCGCCACTCCCCTTCGGGTACTTACGCACTCTGGTAAGGAAACGAACCAGGGACCAACATCACAAACTATGGTTGGACCACGGTGAGTGCAGGCAGGCTAAGGAGGCACTCCCTACAATTGATGGCCGCCTCACGAAAAAGGTTCTCCGACTAACGAAACAACAGCTGCGTACAGTCACAGCAGCTGTAACTGGCCATGGGTCATTTAATAAACACCTCTTTGTAATAGGAGTCACAGACAGTCCTCTGTGCAGAGCCTGCATGGAGGACGATAAGACAGCAGCTCATGTGCTGTTATACTGCTGTAAAGTACTTCGGTAACCCAGGTACCCTACGTGAGATTGTCAGTGACACCAAGGCGTTGCTGGCCTTCTTTGAGGAGCTGGGGTGGATCGAATAACCGATTTTCCCACCCGTACGCAAAATACGCGCTTAGACGTGGAGTTGCGGATACCAGCCCGTATTACCTACCTACCTACCTAGATACTTTTTAAAGACAGGTCTTAGGTCAGGACTGAACCAGATGTTTTATAAACTCATCGAAAGCAGAATCGGAGGAGGTTCTGCTTTCGAAGTCGGAATCTAGCACGTGATTCCTTGACCTGTTTATGTTTCAATTTTCACCATAAACAAAATTACCTGTATACTCCAATATTAATGAATACTTCAATAGTCAGTAACGGAAAAATCTCGACCTATGAATACTATACTTACAGGATGTGAAGCCAAGGTGAGGAAGCCTCGTATCTGGTCAGGCGCGAGTAGTCCCTCGGGCACGGTGCGTCCGCGGCGCTTGCGCTCCTGTGTGAGCGCAGTGGCGCGCTCTTGCAGGCGCGACACCACCTCGCTCGACATGCCGACTGGGGCTGCACCACCACCCGCTGCACCGGCCTCCGCCTGGGGGACAAACGCAGTTAATTACAAGAAGAATCAAATATAGAACTTTCTGCACCTGTAACATTGAACAACAGTGAAAACTGTGGAGTGTGACCCAAAAGTATCAGATGAAAGCGTAAACAAACGCTTTTTCTTTATCTGCTTCGCAGCAATCCTGTCGACAGCAACAATAAGCTACTTCTTTGTCCATTATCTCTGGGTATTTTTAAGTTTTGGCGGTTAAGACTTATAATATTAGTTGTTTTTGTTCCCAGGACACCTCATTCGTGCATACTCTTCCCCCCGTCTTACGCCATCTCCAGTATTGTGTATTACTGATAATCCTATTTAAAAATAAAGTAAAGTTTACTACGTATGACGCACGTACCTGGTGCGTCGGCTGTGGTGCGACGATGCCGGCTTGTGGCTTGAGCGTGGCGAGGGCCTCCCTGGCGGCCGTCACCTCTTTAGTGAGACGAGCAATCACACGACACGCCGCGTCGTGTTGGTAGAGAGCGTGACTTAGTTCCTGTAGGACGATGTGTAATAATTGAATTAGATTTTACCGAGTTGACCTCATAAAAAAGGCATTATCATTGTCCTGCCCTTAACCAAAATTATAAATTTAAAATGTCTGCCAAGTGCCAAACACGATTTATTTACAGCCGAAACCGTAATCGAATCTTCAGCTCCTCTTCTGCTTTCAACCAAAACTGCAACTTATGAAGTTAAGAAAGTTATTAAAAAAAGTTTTTCTAAACAGTAAGTAAGCTAGCAACATACCTGTCGAGCAGTCTGCAGCTGCTGGCGCTGCGTGAAGGCATGCAGCATGAGAGCATCCCACTCATCCTGCATGCTCTTCAGAGTAGCCGGGATGGATGTGGCACTCGGCGGCTTTGGCTTCACTATCGGTGGAGCTGTGGGACAGAGCGATGTAAACAACTACCTAATATGTCAGGTTATAGAAACAGATCCACATGAAACTAATAAAACTAACTTATGCATATGCTGTAGATGAAAAGCAAACATCACAGACAGGTTTGAATATGAGTATATTTATCTAATTTAGAATCAAGCTAAAACCAGGAATTATTGTTTATCACAAGATGCTACTCTACTACTTAGCATTGATTAGACTAAGTAGTAAATTCATTATTTCATATTTAGACTGATCTCAACAGCAGTGACTAAGGGTAAGCAATATTCATCTGTTACACCAACTTACTCACTAGCCAAACTGATGTTTCGGTGCTTATTGAATCCCTTCTTATTTGTCAGAAAGTTAAAGTGTGTAATACTCACTTTTTATCTCAATGAGATCCTCAACTCTCAACTCCTTGCCATTGATAGGGTCCACTCCATTCTCTATGATATATTTCTCGATAACGCGCTTCTCAAATACGGCACCCGACGAGGGGGACACCACAGGCAACTCGGGGACCTCATTAGATACTACAATCACAAAGTTAGGTTATAAAAACAAAATTTTGAGTATATTTCGTAGATATCACGAAGATAGGTTTGAAACTACTGAGTTATCAATAAACTGGCTTAGATAGACAGTATCTAACTCTATAAAATTATTGTTAAACCAGTGTTCGGATTGGTTTCGCCCACCGGTAGACAGAGGATACGCGCCTTTCGAAAATGTAAGATTCCAGTATAACTTGTGATGTTATAGTAGATTAAATACTTACTTGCACAATATAGAGCCATTATTAAAAGATATTTGAACCAATATTCCCAGAAAACTCTTGAAAACTCATGAAAATCGGCACACAAACAAAATTTTAGCACAGATAGCAAAGGAAAACCATAGACCTTGACAGACAATAGACATTATTTTATTTTCATTTCATCACAGATTTTCATAATCAATAGAGCTGCGATTGAAAATCAACTATGTATGCAAGTTTAAAAATAGCTTACTAAAAGACTATAAGCAGTGGCACATTTTTATTTTCATAGGTATTGCCTCTTTGTATTCTTGGCTCCACAAGCTGTTCCCAAAGTTATGAAACCGCACGCGAGTCGCCGCGCGCCGGTATACATATCTAGCATTAGGCGTATTTATTGGGGCTAACATGTGAATCCGGGCCAGACCCAGTATCGTTCGTTGTTCTGTGGTGACTAAGTTTATAATGTTGATAAATCTTGTTATTTTATCTAGACATGCGAATCCATAAATTCTCCGCATAAAATACACCATAAGAGTATTAGTTTTTATTTCGATTTCATAGATTACTCAGTATTGTACACACAGAACAGAAAAAACAGATTGTACCCATATATGGTTTTTAACCGTATTCCAAAAAGGAGGAGGTTATATGTTGTGGAAGTTGGTGGCAAAAAACGAAAATTCAAAACCAAGGACACCGACTTCCGAAATTAAAGTTCACTTGTAGTGTTTTTTTTGACAAATTGCGACTAATTGGCGACAAAATATGGGAGAAAACACATCTTCGCTAGGTGTAGTTTTTGAGATATAAATGTGGCCCTGCTCGGGAGACTCTCCAGATCGGCCACCTATAAACCCTTATTTCTTTTGAACCAGTGACCGACAAATTTCGACTAATTAGTGACAATTTTTTTGTGTAATCAAAATTAAAATCCCTTATGGTGGCCCTGCCAGTCAATGACACGAACTATGTACCTATGTGGCGAAAATATATACCCGGAAATTGAGTTCTCACTTAAAAAGGAATGAGAATCTCTGCTTTTCGTATTACAGAACTAATTCCTTCTTTTCTGGTGTGAGAATGCTGCCAATAAGCCGTAAATAATACTGTTGACTAATCCTTAGACTTTACAGGGATAATAAAAATATTAGTCTCGAGTTTCACAATTTTTATTAAATTACAGAGTAACAATAAAATATTTGGTGCCAATCGAAATGGCACTTTAATACTAACTAGTTGTCGTGTAAAAACTTACATCGTACATAGCACTATGTACAAACGTGACCGCTCTATTAGTCCTGTAGCCTAATACAATATATTTACAGTCACAAATAAGTAATAAAATGTTAATTACTTAATTTATGTTTTTCATTGAAACTTGGAGACATTCTTAGTGAAAAATATAAACTTATTCCAACGAAATCAAATTTCTTTCCTTAATTTTAAAATATAATGGAGCTTCAAAATATTTTCAACATTTCTAGTGTTTACACATTTCCATTTTGTAAATATTTTACATTATTTCTTTGTGATAGATCATCCAAAAGTGGATGTAATTTTCAACACATTTATGATTACCTACGAAGTTACCCAATATCATTGTTATGAACTCATCATATTTTGTTTTTCTAGTTTAAACACAAATAACTCATTAACGTAAGTTTTACACAAAATAAAATTCCATTCTTACCTTAAAACTAATCAAAGAAAAAGTAAACTTTCTTAAAATTTCATAAATTAAGATCCCTATTGCCACTTGACTGTTGACCAATTCAAATAAAAATTAATTGAACTCAAAACATTAAAAAAATGTATGGGCATTACAAAATAAAAGTAACAAGTATTGGATATATTACTTTAAAACTAGATTTCACAAAATCTTGATATTTACAAATACAACATGTGTCCTTTAGTTTTGTTTTGTTAGTCTCAAAGAATAATTAAATTAAATTCTTAGGCATGTGTTAGTCCATAATAGCACTTACAAGCACAGATCAACAAACTATTGATGATATGTGAACTAAGGGCACAATTAAGGGCAAACCAATGTCACCATTGTAACATGCCTGTTATTTGTTCAATGTCACCATTGTAACATGCCTGTTATTTGTTCAATTCTAGGAGACGTAAACAGTATGTGACTAACGTAACACTTACAATAAGTCTGCGAGTTTCGATAGAGGAATTGACACCAACTTCATGAGTATCTTATCCAATCATAATACAGAATCTTAGGTTTTGATTCGTTTTTGGCTTTTTAATGTCCCGGTAAACAGTCTGCTCTATTATCATTCTATTTAAATAGTTATTTAATTGAAGACAGATTTATAAATGTACACACAACAGATACGAAATTACATCATTATGTAAAACTATTACAATATAGAACCCATCTATGATTTTGAATAAACCTAAAATTTATATTTGCAAAAAATTCAGATGACAGATATTCTTGTTATTATTTTGATTTCCTAAATATTTCCTATTTAGTCACGACACTAAGATTGCATACAATCACAACCGCCTCATTTAAAGCCTTATTTAAATCTTAGTGCGTTTTGTGCTTACAAATATTGCTTGATGCAAACAATAACTACTAGCTTAGTGTATATATTGCCTGATTTCATAATCTTGGTGGATTTATTATATAGTTGAGAACAGTTTATATTTAAGCTTTACTCAAATAAATATTACAACAGTCACAAAAATATACTAACATCAGCAACAACTAATACACAATCTAATTTGGCAGATATAGTCAACATGTCTGATTATCCGATTGTTAATAAAGTAATAATCCATAATTTTTGCATTTTCTAAACAAAACACACAAGTCAATGCTCAACTTAGTTAAATGAGCATGAAAAATTCATAAAATTAAGCACATTGTAATAATCCCAATTCACTACGGGTAACGAAACTAATACCCATGACATAAATACGTCAATCCAAATACATACACAATTCTGAACCAGAAAATAAAATTTGTGAACGCACTACACTGTAATTTCATATTTAACCATGTAATACCTGTGGAGATCCGTTTGCTCTTTATATTTACACTCTATAAACGCAATGAGCATGAGTTTGGCTTTGGAAACACATCAGAACACACAGTAGTCAGTTTGGTATACACTGGCATGTCACTAGAGTTCTTCAGTTCATATGAGCATGAGGATGGCTCTAGCGATGGCGCGCGATCACGTGTAGTTGTCGCGCAGCTGGCGGACGGCGCTGTACACCTTGACGGCCGGCCCCAGGCGCAGGCGCACGCACTGCACCAGCTCGTCGCGCGACGCCATCAGCAGCTCCGCGCCCGACAGGCGCGCGCCCGCCGCCGCCGCGCCGGCCGCTGCGCCGGCTATCCGACTCACTAATGCTGCTACATCGCCCTGAAATAATAATATTCATGTCATCAATTAAATGTCTAATCTCTCTTATAATGGGACTCATTGACGACCGAGCCAAGACTGCGGTTTTAGCTCACGAGTTGCGAGCCTGGCTCTTCATTTCACAATAGGTATCTACTACAACAATTTAAAAACCAACTATCTTTAACAAAATATCTTTTAGCACAGTAATTTTTATTTTAAGCTCAGTCTTCATTTAAAAACACATAAGATAGCTGTTATTGGTAAAAGTAAAGTACCTGTGACCAAGCCGTAGGGTCATGCGGCAACTGTAACGCAGTGAGATGCGCGGCGAGGTGCGTGGCGAGGTGCTCGCGCAGCGGCGCGGGCGCGGAGTGCGCGGCGTGCTCGGAGTGGTCGGGCGCGGCCAGCGACGCGCGCGAGTACGTGCGCAGCGTGCGCGTGTCCGAGCGCCCGGAGCGCCAGCGCTTGCCGCCACCGCTCGACACGGACTCATCGTCAGAAGCCTGCGTCAAAACAAAATCGTTCAAATAATAAGCCAGAAAGCGATGAAGAATGTCATAGTAATTTTCAGCATTTGATATTGAAATTGTTTATTCGTCAAAAAAAATACATACAGATAGTTACAGAAACAATCAGTGGGTAGAAAGTTGTACATATAATTATGTTGTAAAATCTGTTCAAACATTTTTAACACCCTGCCTCTCAAACAAGGTTATAACATGTATTTTGAGAAACAGTGTATGCCCACTAAATTATTATACAATGGTATTTCAATGGTAACAGTTCGTTTCATGGAATTTCTTGCCCATTCTTTTGAATAGGAACCTACTGTGCTTTGGAATGCGCAACTAGCTTCATCTTTTTGACAGACCAACTCCTTGACAATTCAAAAGTGAATTAAGTTGAATTTCGACGTTAATAGCGTTTTAATTTCGTAAACTGTATGGATGATTTTTTTAATTCTCGTGTTACTACAGACGAGCAATTGACTGTACCCATAAATATACCATGATAATATTTGATATGTTGTGTACTATGTGGATAAGTTTACATACCGGGTCATTCTTGACGACTTCTTCGACGCGCTTGTGTTTAGGCGGCCTGCCTCGTGGTCTGCAAAACATCAGCAAACAATAATTTATAGTATAACGAGTTTTAACGTAGTAAGTAGCCAGTGGAGTAATTAAAAAATACTATTTTTAGATGTTATTGTTCTAATAAAATCCCTATATAAGTTAACAAGTAAATAATTATCAATTTCTTACCTCTCCTTAGTCTCGCTAGTAGGAGTACTTGCGTGTATTGAGTTCGTCTTGGGCAGTTTGTTGAGCACTCTGAAACAGAAAATATCATTTTTTATTGTAGATAAAAAGCTCGATTATAGGCTTGATATGATTTATTGCAGCATTTTTATCCTATACTAGCTTTTGCCCGCGGCTTCGCGCGCTTTGATTTCGGAAAGTCGTTATGCCATGTCATTTACCGGGATAAAAAGTACCCTGTCTTTAATCCAGGTTATAAACTATCTATATGCCAAACATCCTTATCCGTTCTGCCGTTTTTGCATGATTGAGTAACTCACATGCAATCTTCCACATTTATTAATAATTAATTAATTTAGTAGGATGATGTAATTTACAAAATTAAATACTTTGTGTAAATTTTGTAGCTGTAGTGACATGAATGAATAGGGAGTGTGAGTGTGATGTTAACGAGACAGTTAAGACGCAGATATATGCCAGTGGCCTTGAGTGGTTACTTGCGTGGTCTGTGCTGAGGTCACGCAACGCGTCGTACGTCCAGCAAGTAATAGGAGGCTCCCAATCAAACTTAAACTCAAAGCATTTATTTCAATTAAACCATTTACAGGCACTTTTGAATTGTCAAATAGTCGCGTCAGTTAGTCAGAAAGTTGAAGCTAGTTGCCCATTCCAAAACGTAGATCTTTATGGAGAAGAACGTGCAAGAAACTCCAAGGACACTCTTTTAAATATAGAAAATTACAAAATCCTGGGTACATTATTCTTGTTGCTTCTATATGTGAGAACAATGTACAAAAAAGAATCAAAACAATTCAAAATATAAGATTAAAAATAAGCCATGGCAGATAAGAGATGACCAGTCACAACTGACGGCGCCCGTTCACGAACATGACGCGTGGATCAGCACCATCCAGCTCAACCATTTTGTAGGGAACCGAATGATCTAACACACTCGCCACCATCAGCGAGACATTTAAGTGAGCATGACATACTCTCAACTGCCATGCTCTTTCAAGTCAACATACATCTTAATAACATTAAAACGGCTCCATGGTACTCACATATACAAAAATTGAAAAAATGCTTCTAAATTATACAAAACTAATTTGCAATGTATTTGAGAGATTAATAGAATGTTACTACCAAAAAGAAAGAAAATCATTATCCATTGGAGTATTCAACAATTAAAACTTGTTTTAAATAAAAAATAAACATTAAGTTTGTAATGTCAGAAAAATAAAAGGGGGAAGCAACTCTTCCAAACATTTTTTTTTTTTTAACTATTGAGCCCAAGTGGCTGTGGAGCAGGACCAGCATTAAGCCAAGCATTTTTATCTATGATATAATCATCCAACTTATAATATGCTTGTCTACATAGTGTGCGTTTAATGCATGTTTTAAATTTCTTCTCATTCAGTTGAAGAATATCCAGTGGTATTTTATTATAACATTTTACGCAGTACCCCATAAAAGTAGTGTGCACTTTAGACAATCTGAAACGTGGTTGAAATAATTTGTTCCTATTTCTAGTGTTAAAATTATGCCTGTCACTTATCTTACTAAAAAGATGTAGATTTTTCCGAACATACATAATGTTTTCATATATATACTGACAAGGTACCGTCATGATGTTAATTTTCTTAAACAGTTCCCTTAGAGATTCGCGTCTGCGGAGGTTATATATGGCTCTGACAGCCCTCTTTTGCAGAATAAAGATAGAATTAATATCTGCAGCCCGTCCCCACAGCAAAATACCGTAAGACATAATGCTATGAAAGTAACTAAAATAGACCAGTCTCGCGGTATCCACGTCTGTTAGTTGGCGGATTTTCCAAACAGCGTAAGCGGCTGAACTTAGCCGCCCTGCAAGTGATGTTAAGTGAGGACCCCATTGTAGTTTTGAGTCAAGCATGATCCCCAGGAAAACCGTTTTATCGACGAATTCTAGTGTCTCCCTATTCAGTACAACATGACATTCACTACTTCTAACATTTGGTAACGTGAATCTTATGCATTTAGTTTTCTTCTCATTTAATACCAAATTATTTACAGTAAAACAATTATGGACCTTAACCATAGCGTTATTTACTTCGTCAAGCTCCTGTGCATATCTATTTATCTTAAAAATCAGTGATGTGTCATCAGCAAATAACACCATTTGTGGTCGGTTTTTCAGTAAATGAGGTAAATCATTTATATATACTAAAAAGAGGAAGGGACCCAAAATCGAGCCCTGTGGTACACCCATTTTGACTTTTAAACCCAATGAATTTACACCGTTTATTTGAACTTGTTGCAATCTATCATTCAAATATGATTTTACTAAGCTAAGCGCAAGTTTATCCAGTCCGTAATGCTCCAGTTTCAAGAGCAGTGTTTCGTGATTCACGCAATCAAATGCCTTGGATAGGTCGCAGAAGATGCCTATTGGATCTTGTGCCTCTTCCCATGCGTTAAAGATGTGTTTTAATAAGGTGACACCGGCGTCGGTTGTGCAACGTCCTTTGGTGAAACCATACTGTTGATCGTGTAGGATATTATTACGATTAAAATGCTGGAGCATTTGATTTAACATTACTTTTTCAAACACCTTGCTGAAAACCGGCAAAACCGATACGGGTCTATAATTATTAGTATCTTTGCTGTCCCCGGATTTGAATAGTGGAATAACTTTACTGTACTTCATTAGATCCGGGAATACCCCTTGATCCACACACAAGTTAAACATTAAAGCTAAATAGGGTGCAATTGTCTCAATAATTGATTGACAAACTTTAGTAGACATACCCCACAGATCTTCGGTAATTTTGATCTTGAGTTGCTTATAAGCCTTTACAACGACCACAGGGTTTACATGTTTAAATTTAAATTCCACGGGAAAGGCTGAAACATTCGCTCTTAATAAATCAATAGCAAGTAAGGGGGACGAATTTAAAGTTTCTGTAGTTAGTAAAGTTTATCTAGTGTAATCAAGGAGCGCTGTCCCAAATTAAACGCATTATTAATTTATCCTTACATATTATAAAAGTAAGTCCCCCGCCGCGTCTGTCTGTCTGTCTGAACGCGATAAACTATAAAAATACCGAACGAATTTTCAAACGGTTTTCACCAATGGACGGAGTGATTCATGAAGAAGGTTTTGGTGTATAATTCATTAAGGTTTTGTGTGAGTTGGCTGAAATATAACGATTATTGTTGAGTATGTCGGAAAAAAATATGCGGACTGGGAGCTTTAGTGGCGAGCGCCGCGTAATCCATAAAATATATATAAAAATTATGTTCTACAGGATTGTTCATCTTAAAAAGTATCACAGATTCAAAATTACGCGTAACAAAATAATTATGGTTGACGGAAACGCGGGCGCAGCGGTAGGAGTCAGTGACCTTTTCCTCGAGTATTATGGCTGGTATACATAGTGCCAGCTGCTGACTAGATAGTAGACAGTTTCTCGCACTGTGTACTCGTATGGCAGTAGCTAAGTAGCTGTTTTTATTATGAGAGTAGCTGCTTAGTCTCTTGCGAGAGACGAAAAAATGCAATACTGGAAGTAAAATAATTGGTTGGAAAGATTATACAGGATTCTCTTGCGACTGACTGACGAGCTACTGCTGAAAGCGTCCGAACGATGCTGAGAGTAGCTGCCTAGTCTCTTGCGAGAGACGAAAAAATCCAATATTGGAAGTAAAATAATTAGTTGGAAAGATTATACAGGATTCTCTTGCAACTGATTGACGAGCTACTGCTGAAAGCGTCCGAACGATGCGAGTGATCGGCGAGCTGCTGCCATGCGAGTGTCGGCGGAAGACGAGCAGGCAAGAGAAAAAAAAAAAGTTACTCGGCTGTGACCTACTTTCCAACTCGCAAGTGTGACTAACTCGTATGATACGTCCACACAGTGCGAGTTGCTGCACTGCAGCTACTCGCACGCTAGCTCGCACTGTGTAAACTAGCCATTAGGTATGTAATCAAGGTAGTACGTACCCGTGGGATATTTTGCGACATCCACGCGGGCAAAAGCAAGTTATACATAAAATAAAAGGTATTTTAATAAAACACGTATACTAAAAGATATATAATTAAATTATCTTTATAATGGTGAAGGTTTCAGAAAAATACACTTTATTGTTTTTGCGTGATTCTCCGTTTTTTATCCGCGTTAGAAACAACTTTACAAATTAATTACACTATAGTTTATTATAAAAATGCTCTAATTTAACATATATTTAATAAATATATTTATAAAACCATTAAACGTAGGTTATCGTCGCCAACAGGGCACAAAAGAGAAAAATACTTTGCGGCGACCCATTTGCCCATGTGCAATGTGTAACATTGCACATGGGCACTGGGCAGACAGAAGTGGCCCTAGCGCCACTTGCTTTGATATTTGGGGGTTAAATCGAACCATCACCATCCTTTTCTCGGACTGTCTGAGTTAGAAATTATCCTGGGTTTCAGCACCAAATTTGTTAGACCAGCAAACAAATGAAATATTATAACATAATTTTATTTTGCTTTTTGTATGCATGAAAAAACATGTGAAATATTTAAAATTAAGAGTGAGAGTGGTTTATACTCCTCGTTGGCATTATGTTAGTAAAATAAGTATAATCAATTCTCTAATTTCAGTCTGTAAATAAAAAAAATCTAAAAATTATTTTATTCGAGTTATATTTAGTATGCACGTGTTTCTGTAATTTTTAAACTATTTTCTTTCTTACCTGCGCTCTCTGGGCAGCACCTGGTCGGCGTCCCTGGGCGGCGCCAGGCGGTCGGGCGCGCGCGGCGGCAGCGCGCGGTAGGGGCACGCCGACGCCGCCGAGTGGTGTTTGTGCGCCCCGCCGCGCACGGACCCGAGGCCTCGGCAGCCGCCCACGCCGCACGGACCCACCACTCGTAGTTCTTCGGCCGCTGAAAAGATGAAACAAGTTAGGCGCCGAGCAGACGATGGAAAATTTGTCCACGAGCAATTTGTCCGCAACGAAAGAATGTATGGAAATTGTTCACGCATCATACGCGTGTACCAGCGGCAGCGGGGGACGCGCGGGTGGAAGGGTCACACAGCTGACAGGCGCGGCCGCGCCCCCACTACTCGTCCACAGATACGGTAATCGGCGGACGTACCGTGCGATGTATTTTAAATTATATATTGTAACCGAAATATCTGTACTATAAATAGTAAATCAGGTCATTAATTTCATATCTTAAACAGAAATCTATGCAATAACGCATACGTAGGACAAATAGGCTCCCAGGATTCACATACATTCTATTCTCACGAAAAAAAATACCATCGTCTGCACAGCGCCTTAAAGCGTATGATGGCTAATAAATCAAAGACCTTATTGAGAATGTGCAGCTTCCACAATTTTCATAAACTGATTGCGAGAAATAACTTTAAAATACCCATATAAAATGTTCAGTTTCCACAAGAATTGCAAAAAAAAAATTATGATATTTTCAATAGTACTAGTCATCCTGAAATCAACCTAATTTCACTTGCGCAAACTAGCAAACTTAATAGAAATAACTTCAATTGGAATAAAATAAGGATTTGAATAGACTTCGAATATTTTAAGTATCACAATTAGTAATACTTTGCCACATTACAATGTAGCCTATTATCTAATAAATTATTTAAATATAACTGAGGCAATTAACACACTGGACCGCGCAAATTGATACAATCTTAAATGTGCTCCGCGCTACGCGACGAGCGCGGTGCATCGCCTTAAACTGCTAAGTTATTACAAAATTAAGAAATCGTCCAACAACGTGTTTCTTATTAGCTTTATGTCCAGGGGAAGACACTTGATTAACGTGTTTTTTTTTAATACTCTGCACTTGCACTGCAGTTTAAGATTTTAGCTGCAGTAGAATTTAGAAGATTGCCTTTAAAAAAACCAACGAATAAAAGAAAGAGGTTCTAAAGTCAACGTGTACATTTTTTTCAAACGTTTGTCCACGCATATCTTTGTCGGAGTAGTCCGATTTCAACGATTCTTTTTTTTATCTAAAGCTACTTACTAAGTGGCGGCTCCAGCGGATGTCCTGTCTTCAGACACCAGCCGACGGGGTGCAGGTCAGGGGAATCGTCGTCGAACCAGCAGGCCAGCTCCTCCGGCCAGCCGTCGAACGACACCTGTACTTGGTGGCCTTTCACCGCAATTATTGTCCCCACACGGATCAGGAATGGTACCTGACATGAAATAGCAAGTGTGAGTTATATGGTCTGAGTTAGCAGATATGAGCATAAAAACCATAGGAATCGTGGAAGGATTAAGGTAAATAACGTTTCATGGTGTTTTATTGCAAAATGGATTGTTTACTGTGGTAAAATTCCCTGAAATTAAGTAATGACTGCATATGTACAAATTTGTTCATAGTTTTGATTATAGCCACTGGCAGACTAAGGTGGGGGGCGGCAGGTGCTGTCCGCCCCGGGCCGCTAGCCCTTGCATCAGTTTCACACTTTACTGTATAGGTTGACAAAGTAATTCTATTTCTGTATAAATGTTCAAAACAAAATTTTAACTATGCGGAGTGCAAACATTTTCGAGCTTGCTTCTATTTACCATCGGGACCTCTTACCTCTCCCGATCCCTCTCTAACCTCGGAAATGCCCTTTTTTTCAAGACCCACAAGAGGTTTAATTAACTAACCCTTTTATCGACGACCTCCAGCTTCATGCCAGATTTGAATCCATTCGGCGGGCGCGGCTTGAAAGCGCGCGGCGCCGCCGGCGACGCTCCCGTCTCAGCCAGGTAGTTCTCCCACGAAAACGTATCAGGGTCCTTGTAAACTGTGAACAAATATGAAGACGTTTGTCAACTTGACATTTATTGTGCCTTTTGAAATTTAGCAGTAAGGGCCCTTTCTGAGTGCACGTGAGCAACCTAGGGCGCTGGCTTCATACGTAGTTTCAATGGCGAGTCACAGGATTCTCTATTGGCACGGTAATTTGCACTATTTAATTATAACATACCCAGTGCCGGTGTCTGAATATGCCCGAAAGTACCACGATTCCCGTAAGAATAAAAATCTTGCTGAACATCAATTCCTGTGCAATCCCGTTTCGCTCGTGCTGACACGCTAGCACATTTTGAAAACTTGCGGAGATGCGTCGAAGTCTATTATAATTTTGCAACAAACATTCGCACAACTTACAGATGTCAGATTTGTGCCTGGATGTGTTTGTATTGGCACCAAGGACATCGAGTGGTGCTCTGAAGCGTTCACACTTACGTTGGTCTGGGGATTAACAAACACACGAGTTTTTTTATTGCTTCAGGAAATGACCATCACCATTACGAGTTAGTACTTTGAAGACAGAAAGTAGTAGAAAGTATGTATGTTAGTAGTACGAAGATATAGAGCCAGAGTACCAGCCCAATGTATGCGGCATCATAAGGATAGGGTAAAGTGGTTGCATTATAAAAATCGTGTGATAAATAGGCTTATACCCAATATTACGATAATGTGAATAGATAAGTTGCTTATCAACCACGCAACAAGACTGTCAGAAGAGTATGTTTGTTGTTGAGAATGAAATGAACAGAAAATATTAGTAACTTGACTTTCCGAAACTTGTCAATAACACTTTACCAGAGGTATTTGGGTTACCTAAATTAACGCTAAATGTTGACAGACGATCGACGAGTAAATAGGTGTGAGCTTGATAAGAGGTATGCATTTCAATGAGTGGATATACCATTCAATGTAGTACCAATTGACTGCCAAGTGAGATCCATTTTGTAATGAGTATGTCTTGATACAACATTGTCGAGATAAGAATTTGTAAAAACATCTTCTTTAGTCAGCTAAATACGCGAAACTGGTAACTAAATAATAAAGGTTTTTCCTGAATAATTAATCTCAATTAATTTACAATATTGCATAGGAACACTTAATCACGCAAAATTATCCGTGAAATTAGTTTAATTTTTAATGAATAACAAAGATGAATATTGTATAAAACGTCAATTATTTTATAAAACAAAAAAAACTTACTCGTTTTTCCTAGCACATTGCGAACTATTTGACATTTGTATGTGAACTAAAGTGAAGTAAATAAGCAACAATTTGCCCGATATGATATATGAAAGAGTATGAGAACAATAGACACGACGGTCACACACAAACTATGTAACATGACTAATTCGTGTGGTTAAAAGAGAACAGATAACGACGACGTAACCAAACTACCGGTTATCCTTGTCGCTCAAGTCTGTAGCTACATTTGAATGTTTAATTAATACTATTAAGAATAATGGCAGAATTAATTTATGTACAGATATGAATATATTATTTCACTATTTATTTTGTTAAATTTTTAAGCTTCTCAAATATAATAACATTATTGAAAGATTTTTTTCATTATCTTTAAATGTAATGAATTTAACTATAGAGGAATCTTTTCAAATTGTTAAAAGCAGGACAAATAGTTAGTTATCTCATTCTAATCTATTTTGTTGATAATAAAATCACGTTCTCCATTACAATATTATTGCAGATTGATAGACATGGTTTTTATTTAACATCCAAGTTGTTCAGTAAACATTGTCTGTTTTATTTTGTTTTTCTAATAAACTATACTATTTTTCAGATTTTTTATTCAGTAAATTTAAGGCAGGAGGCTGCTACCTATCCTCTTGACATTTCTAAGATGGTATTTAGTTGCCTCTAAGAACACCTACCTACTAAAGTATGAACCAATTGAAACATCTCTTTGATACCAAAAAGATACAATGTTCATTAAAACCACTGTATGGTTCATGTACTGAGCAATCAAAACATGTATTACTTACTGTGTCTGAGCAATCAAAACATGTATTACTTACTGTGTCTGTAGGTATTATATTTATTTCATAATGTTGTGTAAGTTGTGTGCTATGTAATTATTATCATTTGTTAGACAAAATTCTTTATTTTATATTTATTTGTAGTATGCAATAAAATAATTTTGGAAATGTTTATTTCTTAGTTTTACCTTACCAACCTCGATTATGGGCAATGTTTCAAGATATTATACAATTTATTATCAATTTATAGCAACAGGTGTCGAAGGCTCTTTGTTCTCCTTGATTTAAACAACCATGGTTATATCAACAAGTAAAATCCATCTCGGCCCGTATATACAAGGAGTTTACCAAGATGTACCAAACATTACGATATTTACAAAATAAATTTTTTCTCTGTAACTTTGTGATTGAATCCCGCTTGTTTCATCCAACTTTGTCTTATCAGTGTTTTGTTTCTGAACGATTACATCTTTCACCTTCACTGGAAATATCTTACAGAAAACAAAGAAGTACTCACAGTTAGGCGGTGTCAAAGGCACTCCATTTTCTTCAGCCCAGCCGACAGGGTGGATGTAGGGGGAGGTGGGGTCCACCCAGAAGTCATACATCTCATCCCAGGAGTCGAAGTTGATCAGCATCCTGTTGTCCAGGACGTCAGATATTGAAGCCACGCACACCAAGTCGTTCTTCCGGTCTTCAGCTTCTAACTTCATGCCAGTGCGGAAACAGCTCGGTTTGAAGATCTAGACATAATGTCATTGAATTTAATCGTAAAAAAAAATACGTGTGTTAGTTACTCCATGTAACTGGTCCTCAGCTGCTTCGGGTTAGACTGGATGCTAGCCTTTTCTGAACTATGTTGGGGGCAGGCTAGGTAGATGATTATAATGATGGAGGTGTGTGTACTAGGAGGTGGAAGTTGTGAAGCAGTGGGCTTCTATAAGTATGACAGTCTGTTGAGTTTTGTGCTTATCATTATATGTTTCTTTATTTTTGCTTTGTGGCATTAACATTGCCTTATGTACCACGTTTTATACATGAAGTATATATAAATAAGAAACATTCGTAAAATAGTAACTTTCTGTCAGCAAGCAATTCTTATCTTCAATAAACAAAATCGAAAATTCAATAAGTTTGCTCTGTTGCGTGCTAGATAAGTACCTAAACAAATGAAATGAGGATTTTATGGTAATAAAAACTGATTTATGAATTCTCTTTTCTCCAGTATTTCTAGAAGTAAATGTTTAAATTAAACCATAATATTAGAAACTTACCCCAGCAGTTACATGTGAGAACAAGTTCCTGGGCGCGGCGATGGCTCTCATTTGCTTTAAGTACAGCGGCCACGAGAAGCTCGACGAGGACATGGTGCCGGGCGGCTTGAGCGAGCGCCCGTTCTTCTCGCACCAGCCCGGCGGGAATATGTCGCCCGAATCCGCATTCACCCAGTAGTCATACACATCCGGGTACTCGTCGAAGTGCAACCGCATCCGGTAGCCCTGCACCTCGGCCACCGACACCACGCAGAATATCGAAGGATGCTGAGGGTCTATCGCCTCCAACCGCATCCCAACTTTGAAGCCATTCCTGTTGTATGGAAATGGATTCTTGAAGAGCTTCACAGGCGCAGCATTCGCTTTACAAATGTCAAGGTACTTCATCCATGAGAACCCATTCTTCCCACACATCCATGGGTATTTCTCATTCTCTATTAAATCTTCGTTGATTTTCAATAAAGCTGCCTCTGATAACTGGTCAGGTGGCAGTGAATCAAAATGTTTGAGCAGAACTTTGTCTTTTCCCTCAGTTGTAATGTCAGAGTCGGACAGTTGTTTCCTCATCAACAACTTCTTAATCTTATTTTTCTTCTTCAGCAAATCCACGCGTTCCCTGTCCTTCTTCTTTTGTAAAGCTTTCTGTACTTCACTCTGACACGCGGCGCTACAGAAGTTGGGTGTTATGAACTCGGCCGCCATGCCGTGACAGCCGCAACATTCGCACCGATACATGTCTTCTGGAGAATTGCGTTTCTTATTTCTGTCGATGCGTTGCTTCATAGGCGTGTGGTACTTCGCATTGTTCATCGATTCTTCCTGATCACTGCCATCAAGCACATCTATGAGACCAAATTCGTTGGTCTGAAATTGCAAGGAGCTACCTTGTAATCTAGCAACCCCATTAAGCCATATTAATCCTGGAGGATCTTCTTCTAAGACACCGTCCTTGATATCATTTTTACTGAAATCTTCTATTTTGGTAAAGTATATCTCGTGAGGACTTCTCTCGTTGAGTGAATCAGGCTTGGCATCCTTATAATCTTCAGGATCTGAATCCAAGTGTTTAGCCTCTAAATCTTTGTCCAGCTGCTCATCACAGAACAGCGAGGGAACGCGATGGTCATCATTGTTGTCGGCCTCAGGCGGTTCTTCAATTTTCTCGATCTTATGCGGCAGTGCCAGTCTCGTGTTCCTGTTTGATAAGTTTTCTGCACATAAAGAGATGCGCCTCTTCATACTAGCGTTCGCTATCTTTCTGTCACTGTTGTCGGAGTTGGAACGTCTCAAAATTGCGGGCGCAGCGATGGTAACTGTTCCTACATCGTGTCTTTCTATCATATTCCTGTTCAGTAAACTTTTTCCTTTCTCTGGTATAGCTAGAGTGAAGGACTTCTCCCTATGAGCGCCGTCCTCGTCTGCTATCGAGACCGTGTAAATGTCGTCATTCATGGCCGCATTCGTTTCGGGTATCGAGAGCGTATATTCTCCTTGCTCGCCGGTTGGTTCTGCTCGCGACCCAGGTATGGATAACGTAAAGGCTTTCTCGCCTTTAGGGCTTTGCGGTAGATCTCTACCATTTAATAGTTTTCCAAATGGCTGTAAAGGTGGCATATCTTGGGAGTCCATTATAGTGTCTCTCATGACTGTAATGTTTCCTTGAGGATCATTCTGTATTTGTCCATTAGCTATTTGTAGATTGATGATGGGGCCTTTTGAAGCCATAGTTGCAGGTAAAGTTACAGGTAAAATGAACTTTGTATTTTGAATTTTTGGCATATTCATAGGAGTTATAAATAGCTTCTGATTGTTGGCGTTCACATTGGACTGATTGTTTGATATGAGGATAGATTGGTTCTCCGATAAGTTCTTCTGGTTGGGTTTCTTCATTGAGCCGAGGTATGCTATGGCCTGTTTGTTGGGGTTGCCCGGTGCAATGCTGACGGGGACTATCATCTTCTCATTCGACTTTGGTTTCTGTATGACTATTGGCTGACTAGAGTTGACTGGAGCGAGGATGGAAGACTTGTTCTGAGCAGACACCTTAGGAGCTATGTTGGGTTTGGTGTTTATATTTGATATCAAATGTAAGTTTGAATTGCTGGTTACCTGCAAGGAGTGGAAATTAACTAATGAAATAACTGCAGTTGTGGTGTAACTAATAGAAATAATATTTGAAGATCTTGTTTGGTAGTTTTATACAAAATCTAAACTGTTCAATTATAGATAGCAATCAATAACGATAATATCCAATTCAATTTATTCTAATACCAAAATCTCTGAAACTGTTTAACCTATTCACATTTTATATTTTTAATATATTTTATTTTTTAAATAACTGTATTAATAGGTATGGGAGGACAGTGTAGTGGAAGATGGTCAAGAAATCTACAGATTGTGTAGGCTTACTTTAATGGTACTGAAGAATATTTTATTTCAAGAACCATTCATTTTCTTTTTTATAAAAGCTTATTTTCAGTAAGGTTTCTGTTACAACACTTACTGACAAAAACATACTCCAAAGTGATGTAAGAATATCTTTTATTCACTGATAACTACATACATTTTAAATTAATATGCTTAGCTCCCGTCATACTCATTAATTATCTTTTTATATGATTGTAATATTTGGCCTTGCTAATAATCACAATGAAGGCTATCCTCAAAGAAACAAGTCACATAATATTATATAATAATTTTAAACCAAAACATGCCATAACTAAAGAATGATTTGTGATTAAACCACCACCATTATGTTTGTTGTTGTGTGAGTGAAAGTGCATTCATTGAGCGTATTGACATTCAATATTTGATTACTTTTATCTTTTTAGCAAATTTATTTTTGATTAATAAACTTGGTAAGCCAATTTATAATCACATTGATTTTTTTGTTAAATATATTTGAGTCACTATCAACTTTTATTTTACAACTTGGGAAACTAAAAGTTTTAAAAATTATTTAATAAAAAAAAAGTCTCACTGTTCCAATTTGACATGAATGCATGTTAATGGTGATGATTCACTTACTGGTCTCCTTACTATGATTTGTGGTGGGTTTCCACTTGTACTTGCTTGGGTGATGACGTCAGTGCTTGTGACAGGCTTCAGTCCTGTTGGAGTTTGTATGTAGACCACGTGCGGTACATGGGGCACCTGCCTTGGAGCTCCTCGTATTTGAATAGAATTAGCAGCATTCTGCATTTGTAGCATAGCATTGTTATGAGCAACTTGGTGGACTTGCGGGAGAGGATTGTTAACCTTAACTTGTGATATAGATGTATCAGACATCTGCAGGCGAGATGAACTCGACACTGTCATGTCAGAGTTGCAATCCATGCTGTTTGGCCTTGCATTTGAACCCATGTGAACTTGAATAATTGAACTGTGGATGGACTGATTGTGGTTTTGTAAGACTGGCATGGAGGGCAATGTTGGTAGTTGATGAGTGGCAGCTGGGATTTGCAGAGGAACATTTATAGTCTCACCAGCTGGTAACTGAACTGGTACGCTGGTTGTCCCAGAGACTTGAAGGGGCAGACTAACAGGTGTAATCTGCAGTGGCATTGTGTTAGTAGGCCCTGATATTTGAACAGGGACATTAATATTAGAGTTGGACCCCGGTATCTGTACTGGCACATGCACAGTGGACAGTTGCAAGGGGTATGGAGAGTTGTTTGAATGTATTTTAACAGGGGCAATTGAATGGGTAACTAAATTATGTGTGATAGGCAAGGAGCTCTGTGAGGCCTGCATCGAGGACACGATCATGCTGCTCGATATTGGCGCCTGAAATTTGACAAATGAGTGTCAATGATGTCAAAGTATAACACAACATCACAATAAAAAAAATAATCAACTCATTAGAAACTCACGCGTAATGTATTCAGTAGCACATTCTGCTGTGGATTATTTTGTGTTATATTAGTGCAGACTGATGTGTTCGCGGATTTTAATAATCTTTTTTTCAATATTTCTGTTTTAGGTTCATCAAAGTTTTGAAGTGAATTACATTGCTGTCTCTCCATTTCTCAGTGCTGAGAACGTGAGCGAGTTCATTACAGACACTCGGTTATCTTTTACAATCCATTATTGATGACCTGCAATGCATTTAAAAATAAAATATCGCATAATGAAATATCATTCAGACGCACCACTCTCGTCTATTGATGCTTGTTTGGTGGTAAAGTTTTAGTTTCGAAATAAAAAAAATAAACACGTAAAAGTACAAGACAATACATCATTTATTTAATTAATACGAAATACGTTACATACATTTTTCTTTTGCGAGTATCGCACTCTATCAAATTGTGCAGCTACTTTTACAGAACCACAACCTTCTACAAAAAAGTTCACGAAACAGTGGAATAGAAACTTATTACTTACATTTCTATGTTTCAACAAAGAGATGAGTTCTTCATGTATCTTTCCAACTGTTACAACATCGTTATCGTGTTGAAAACCATTAAAGAAAAATAAAATATACTCAATAAAGCGACGATATTTACCTGCCCAGCACAACTGGTAATAAATCTGACAACATTGCCAAAATGTTATAGGTGTTCGTTACGTTGGTACAGACAAAAATTTACACCAATCGCAGCCACGTAATTTCATGACGAAGCTTTCGCGCCCGATTATTCAGCCAAAAAAAGTCAACAGATAAGTTTATATTTATACAGTTTGGTATGCAAGGATATGCGGTGAATATTACGGGCTTTAATATTTTGTGAGGTCCAATATTATCTGTTGATGTTGTGTTAACAATAAAGAGTTCCTTAGATTTTGTTCTAAGTCTGATATTTATAGTTTATCTTTGACATTGTTGTTGCTACGCAAGCATGTACATATAGTACATCAGTGTATGCAGTCAACATAGCCTACTTTCATTCAAATAGAGTACATTTTTGAATGCTTCAGATAACCTGGAAAGTGCTACGTACTTTGAATGGTACATAGAAATAAGCATTTTTATGTGTTTTACGAAAAATATATGTTTTTCTAGCTTTTGTCGATTTTGGCTAACACTAGGTTTGTTTTCAATTTGATATATTTGTTTGGAAATTATGCGTTTACCGGAAGCGGAAAATTAATTTTCACGTATTATTGCTGCTTTCCGAAAATAAAACAAGATTTTTTAACTGCATCCTCCTTGGATGAAGTTAAAAAACTGTGTTATATAAATACCATGGCCATAGGTAGCTGACTGAATAATCCTGAGAATGAGGGAAGGTAATTAGATAAAATTATGTCAGCCGGCCCGTTTAGTTTTGCTTTGCAGAGTCGACTTTTTCACTTTAGATTCTTTTCGTTTGATATTATTAACTTACAAGTGGTGAGGAAATGAAATAATAATAATAATATAAATATTTAAAAATGTAAATAAATAAGAAGACAAAACAAATAAACGAAATAATAATAATAGTTTTTTAAGAAATATTTAAAAAAGTAATTTATATGTTGGAAATTATAATAAACAAAATAATACTAAAATATTATAAATCGTTCACCTTTAAACAGTGTGTCTCGAAGTTCAGCAATAATCTAATTCCCTCGATAATGGATGCACTTTGTATTCAACGCATGTCAATGCCAATGCCACGAACTCTATAAAGATTTACACAAAATATTCATCTAATTGAATAGAAATTATCGTAAGAGAAAATATTTCGATATTTTATTTCAATTAATTTAACACCCCAAAATATCTCAAAAGCCTCTCTTCCGAAATAGTAGATTGCATAGACCCGTTGAGCAAAAAAAAAGAAATAATGCGAATGAATGTTGTTTGAACTTTGATGTCAAAATATTGTCAAAATAAATTTTCCCTTTGCGGATTTCGCAAATAATCACTTTAGAAATCATTATTTTCATAACAAAATACGAATAAAACGGGAGCAATTTCTTTATTTTAGTTCAAGACTGAACTATTGATAATATTTGTAGGCGTGGATTATCCTTTAATGCGTATGTATATATGACAAAAAATAATTTATTCGGGACTTTTACATAGCAGCTCTTAAATTATGTTTTTAATCATTTATAAAATTAGTAATTTGCTTATGCCGTAATTTTTTGTGATACCTTTATGTGTATAAATTAAACATAAGCTCTAGATATTTCTTTGTTTTGTTATTTCATGTATTATTCTGAAACTCAAGTTTCCTGAAATATTTAAGTTGGAAAGATAAATACAAAAGTTGTATGATAAGCTTGGCACCTATTGGAGAATATTCAAGCATTCAGTTGGCTTATGAGTAAATAAATTGATGATGCAAATGCATTGTTTCAGTTTGTAATCAATGAACAATGCAGCTGTCAATTTTATCAAAATTGATTATACAATGTGTGCCGTGAGTTACTTTTTGTTAAGGGAACTCCCCTAAAAACAAGCACCACTTTATAAAAACAGTAGGTACTGCAATATGGTATTTATGATATTCTGATAAGATAGGTACTCGGAAACCCTATCACAGTTAAAGGTGCCTTTGAGCATACTTTGCGCACTTGTAATATAGAAAAAATAATCGTAATGTTTTCATTTGTTAAAGATTAATTTAAGAATAACAATTATCTGAAATCTGAATGAATTGCTTAAAGCATTGGAAAGAGCACGGTGTGTGTGATATAATATATAAGTAACAAATGGTACAAATGCAAGATATATACCTAAGTCCAAGCAAGCTTGATACAGGTGATTGTATAGATTCTAATCCTAACACAATATGTAAGTACCTATGAGAGCAAATAATTTTAGTGTGTTGAAAAGCTTCTGTAGTATTGCAAGGTCATATAAAAATTACATAGGTTCATAATTCATTATGTTAGTTGCATGTTCTCATTATACATACTAAATTAATAGTTTTTCAGGTACTGCCCCACTATTTTATTGTTAAGATAATGAAAATGGTTAGGGGCCGTGTTAACATGACAAGTTTATAAAAAAGGGGCTGGAATATTTAGAATGTGGTTTCTTGGGTCACCTCTGTCTTATTGAAACCTTATGACTTCTAATTTGTATTTATATAATCATAATATAGTAGCGTAACACTTTGTGGGAAACTAAACATGTATGTATTTAGACAGAGTCAGCAATAAATCTTCTAATGTGTTTTGTTTAGTGTCCTGCAAAGTGTTAAGCTATTAAAAGTATAGTGCTATTCAAATATCAGGAAAACCTCATCATACAGAATGGTACAAACTAGTGTACAGCTTATATTGTAAATTTGCAGCAAACTTGATGCGAACCCGGGACAATGAGTAGCCAGCACCAGTACATGAGCGTCAACAACACACCAAGTGCACGCATTGGCGATATTGAACACATTAGTAAGATCAATCACTTATTATTTTTTAGTTTTTAAGGCTCGTATTACAAACCCTCACTCAAGACTCAAATATCACTTAAAATTAGTTTCAACCAATCAAAAGGCTTAAACCGAGTTATAAGTAAGGCTTGAGTTTTGACTGGGTTCTGTAATACGGGCCTAAGACTTCAAGAATGTGTGTATTTTAAGTAAGCTGAAGCATTCCAGTTTGCCATCATAATAGTTTTTTGTCTGTTTTCATATCCATATACTAAATCATTTCTTATTATATACTACATATATTAATCATCATGGTGATTATCGCATATTTATAATTAACACAGTTTTTTTTTTGTATTGACACATGTTTTGCAAGTAAAGTTGCTACAAAGTAATTATTTTATTAAATCCCGTATTTTCATTCTATATGAAAATTAGGGTTTCCGTAAGGGGTAATAAGGGTAACCTTCGCGAGTTAAGTCTGGGTTAAAAAACGGCAGTCAGACTTCGAAACGAATTGGGGCGATTATAAATTATAATCGTTTCAACTTAGAATGTCGTCGATTTTCTAACTTCTGAATTTCTGATAGGTGACCCACATTTAAACGATTTTAGTTTTTATTTTCATAAATATACACTAAAACCATGAAGTGGTACTTATCACGACGACAATATCTTCACATTTAAAAATAAATTTCGCGAACACGCAAAATGTGGCAATTGCGTGCCATTATACATTCACAAATGTCAGTTCCGTACACGAACAGGCTCGCTAACCAAATCATCGTACTTACTCGTATTTAACTTTATGCATGATCGGTAAATATTCGCAATACTAAATGGAATTGGTTAAAGAGTTTTGGAGTTGTAAAGATGTTCTCTTGATGTACCTAATTCTGGATTCGAGATCGAGATATAGTACTTTTCCCGTCACGTAAAAATAACGCTGGCCGTTTACCTGCGCACTGAGCGATTTATCGAATCCAGCCTATTCCATAGTACTAAGTAGCTAATAAAGTACCTATTATGATTCTACAACAAAACAATTACATTTAATTATAAAACCAATAGCCTAGTACTTTAGAATGCGACTGTACCTGTGCGCAGACACATCCCCTGCACTGTCGCTCAGCGTTCTTTTTACGTGACGACAACTGTATTAGATCTTATCTTGTAGATTATCAATATTCCTTACCTACATTTTTTATATATATTACCAGGTTAGGTTAGGCCTAGTAAGGTTCTACAAGTGTCTGTGTCTTGCGATATGTCACTGTGTCGCTATGGTCGCTAGAGATTTCGGGCGATGTCGCGGGACATCCCCAAACTTCGCACGATATGTCTGACAGCATCATGGGACTATAACTGTCTTGTTCATATAATGAGAAATGTCGTGCGAAGACTGTCAAGGTCGTGCGACATTGCCTGACCCACTCTTCCTACGTTGGCTGATGTCTTCATGTCGAGACGGAGAGAGAGAGAGAAGGTCACTAACATTATTTTGCTTGGCAAACCGACCATCGCGCAGTAAAGTCTAGACATAAGATATGTTGGATGTATCGGGAGCGGATATGTGTCGCAATTTGTTTCCTGTCTCCACTTGCGATTGCATGCCTTTAAATTACCAGATTAAAGGAACCTTTGTACAGAAATGGAGTAATGGAAGTAAATACCTAGATGTTTGCCAACCAACGCGCGTGTAGAATGAGCTATAGCAATACATTGAATATAAATAGTATGATTTGCTACCATCCGGCCGGCCAGCAACGTGTAATGACGTAGTTTAATTTTGCACCTACTCTTTATGTAGGGACAAAAAAACTCAATAAAAAACAAAACCAAGTACCTACTCAATTTACAATAATTATTATCGCATTTGAAAAGGGGGTTAGTTTTTTTTGTTGACATTTCTAGCTTCTCTGGTAAAGGTTCACCGCATGCTATGCTATGCATGCGGCTGGTAGACCGCATGCCGGTGGCAATACTGTGACCTTGAGTTGATTTAGCCTAGTACATCGTTTTTAGAGAATAAGCCGGCTTATACTGGTTTTGTTACCGATGTATTTACGGCCTACTGTACAGAAATATTATCTCTAATTACGCGTAAGTATACATATATACCTAGCCCGCGCGGTCCTATCATTTTCATTTCTATTAACATAA
Source organism: Agrochola macilenta (assembly GCA_916701695.1). Taxonomy (NCBI): domain Eukaryota; kingdom Metazoa; phylum Arthropoda; class Insecta; order Lepidoptera; family Noctuidae; genus Agrochola; species Agrochola macilenta. Next base: position 22,164,035 of record OU753561.1, on the reverse strand, counting down.
CCATAAGAGTGTTATTCCCGTCAGGCCACCTGTCGGAACACATCGGCTCCCTGTGCCTGTCCTCCGAGTACTCCGATGTGACGCTGGTGGTGGAAGGGCAGCGGATACCGGCGCACAAGGTCATCCTGGCTGCCAGCAGTGACTACTTTAGAGCGTTGCTGTATGGAGGCATGAGGGAGACTAACCAGGTGATCCGCGCTTATCTAAAACACAAGTTTTTGACGCACTCTGATTCACTTTTTATGTATAAAGCTAGCACTGGTGGTGAGTGAAAAGAGTGTGGTAATCGGTTGGCATGGTAAATGTCGCGAGGAAAGTTTTGGGTATGAATGTGGATAGCTATAAGACCTCTTAAAAGTCTTATAGCTATCCACATTCATACCCAAAACTTTCCTAGGGAATACCAAAAAAACGATGGATGGTTATGGATAAAAATGGTTATTGTGAGTCATCCTCAGAAGATAGACATAATATGCTCTCGCTCTTGATTATTTTTGTTGAACTTTTTAAGCTGTATAATCCTGTAGAACATACATTTTATTAATCTCTCACGGTTTACGCGGCGCACGCCAGTAAAGCTCCCAGTCGGCATGATTTTTTCCAACAATAATCGTCATATTTCAGCCAATTTACACAAAACCTTAAAAAAATATACACCAAAACCTTCCTCATTAATCCCTCCGTCCATTGGTGAAAACCATTTGAAAATCCGTTCGTTAGTTTTTGAGTTTATCGCGTTCAGACAGACAGACAGACAGACAGATGCATCGGGGGACTTTGTTTTATAATATTTAAGAATAAGGATTATGTGACTACCAAAACTATGATGGACCCTCAAGAATTTATGAATATAATCCCTCAGTTGCGGTTTACTCTTCAGGTGTCCAAGTGTGGGCGAACTTTGATGAAGGGGTTAACACAGAACATAGAGGTTGCCTCATTACCCATTCAGTAATACCCTCGTCTTTTGCAGGCGGAAGTGGAGTTGCAAGCGCCGCTACAAGCCTTCAAGGCGCTCCTACGATATGTATACTCAGGTAATTATCGAGGTAATAGCTGATACTGATTCGTTTAGCAGTTAATATACACACATCAAAAGTGTCTAGGGATCAAGTACATTTTTAACAATAAAAAATTATCCAATTAATTTTTACCAAATCTAGTCTTCCAGACTGGCTTCTTACTTTAATGCCTACTTATCATAATAATTTGTAAAAATTAAGAAAAATTGCAATTTTTTTAGTTGTGGGAAATTAACATAAGTTAATGTCGTCAATAAAAAAAGCCAAAAATAAAACGGTGTTTCCACCATTGACACGAATCACACAATCACAACGATTTGGCATGCTTCAAATCAGTTCATAAAAATCACATTGAGGAATGGCCATTCCTCGATGTTGTTTCTAACAAGCCAAAAAGTTGTTGTGGGGTATGCACGGCATCCATACTCGGCAGAGTTCTTCTTTGGAGCATATCTCATGCGTGTGCAATTGGGTTGAGGTCTGGCGCTTGAGCAGGCCACGGCAGAACGTTGATGCGAGCATCGGCAAGAGTGCGTGTTACGACTCTAGCCGTGTGTGGACGTGCATTCGTCGAAACGAATCACCCAACCGGCTTTGCAAAGGGATGATCGCGTCTGAAACAATCCTCTCCCCATAAATCTGAGCATTGAGGTTGGCCCTGATCCAAATAAGATCGGTTCTTCCACCGATCCAAATACCGACCCAAACCATTATTGTTACCCCTCCATATGAATGAACTTCCTGACAAAATTTCAAACGTTCTTGACGTCCAGAGGTCCTCCAAACTCGAGTACGTCTTGTAGTGTGCCAAGAGCGACAGCCACAGTACGTTGCCTGGAACCAGCTTGCAACATTCCGACGGCTCTCATCATCTCTTCTCGTGTCAAATGAGTCGTCGCTCCATATCGATACAATTTTTTTCAGTTCCGATGAAGAAGTTGTAATGGTTTAGTAAAAACGCTATTACACACTTTTATAGGAATCCTGATTGATTTTCTATTTTTAATCAATATTTTAAATTCACTAATCAATAACGATCCAAAAAAGTTAAAATAATAATACTCAATTGCAGCGATACTCTAAAACGTACTTGATCCCTAGACACCTTTGATGTGTGTAGCTACAGATTCAGCTACCCCTCTTTATATATTAAATTTTTAGCCTACTTTTGGCTTTGGTACTAAACAACTGTTGCTTGTAAAATTGATACTTAATAAAAATCTTAAATTCCGTGAAAGACAACGCACAGCCTAAACCGCTGGGTCAAGGAGCTTGAAGTTGTGCTCAAGAGTTTCTTTTAGACCGAAGGTGAGCACTAAGGAAGGATTTTTTTTTAAATCCGTCCTCTAATGGGGTTACGTTATTCTGTTATAATACACAATAGCATTGAGTAATTATGGCTAAGCTTTCTGGTAACCAGGAGGAGCAAGACCTGCTAGATCTGAGTAATACTATATCTAGTTTTCTATAACGATTTGCCTCATCCCAGGTCACATGGGTCTCTCCCTACTGCGCGAAGACACAGTGCTGGACATGCTGGGTCTGGCGCACCAGTTCAACTTCCAGGAGTTGGAGACCGCTATATCTGACTACCTGAGGCAGGTTCTCGCGCTCAGGAATGTGTGCTCTGTACTTGATGCTGCCAGGTGTGGAATAATGTCTAAATTTATTTCAGAAGTCTAATGAATTGTCACTCAAAAATCTACTTTGAAAACATAACGCATAAGTAGATACTTGAGTAAGTGGCGATAGAATATAAATTATATAAATAATAGTATAGTAAAGTTATGCCTCGAAAAATGTGTGGTTAATCTGAAGCGTAAGTTTACTCAGCGTTTATTAATAAGCGACTTAACTTTGACTTAAGACTTTGCTTTACTTGAATACACAATCTTAGGTAATTTACAATTTTACATTCTATCGTAATTTATATTCTAAGTTGATTTTTGAGAGACCATTTGTAAAAACACAAACCATTGTCCTAAATGTTTTTGATTGCAATGGAATTTGAACGAATCAAGTCTGATGCTGGGTCAATGAAATGGGCCTTCCAAATCTATGTAATGCAGCATGAAATGTAACACAACACATGTGTTTTGTTACACACGTTGAAACAAATTGTACACGGCATCAGACGTAATTGAGGTTGTTGTTGTTCCAAAACTCGATTATTATCTCAGATTCTGTATTCTACGAGTATCTATAAAGTTAATATCTTTATTTGCATTTCATAAGATAGGTGTACAGGTGTTAATATGGCTTAGAGCTGAGGTACAATTACGGACCCTGTAGGGCACAGCAAAAAGTATAAAATAAATTCCTAATAAAAATAAAATTGAAAGAAACAAATTTAGTAATAATCAACAATTTTTTAATATATTCTTAACGTTATTTGCGATCCGATATAGGTTGTGGTGCATAATAATTATTTGATAATATCAATTTTATAAAACATATATCATAATATAATATTTATCTATGTATGTATGAATTGTATCTATACAACTAAGTGTGTATGGTGTCTGTTTGTGTTAAATAAATTTTTATGTCATGTGTATTCGTTTGTTGTGTAGTATATATAAGTACGAGGGGTGTTCAATAAATAGTGAGAATGCGATACATTCTCCTTGGAAAGAAAAAAAATAAATACTGGCAGGCATAGCCCAGACATTAGTTAAGATGATAATAAAAAAAGCAATTAATTCTCTTTAGTTTTTTAAAAGTAGAAGTCTATTGTTTGCGTCGTTTCGGAACGTGTTCTTAAAAATGGATAAAATTGAAGTTCGCGCAGTAAATAAAATATCTCTGCTTGAAAAGTTTTACTACGGAGCAGGTAAATCAAGACTTGAGAGCAACATTAGGGGTTCATGCTCCTCCATATTCTACAGTTGCGCGTTGGTGTGCTGAGTTCAAGCGAGGAAGAACTTCCACTAACGACGACCCACGAACGGGACGCCCCAAATCGGCAGTGACTGAACAAATGATTAAAAAAGTTTAAAATATTGTCTTGGCGGATCGTCGTGTTACTGTTCGTTTTATAGCTGAAGAAGTAAAGATTTCGATAGGAAGTGTCCATAATATTATAAACGACCATTTGGGTATGAAAAAAGTGTCAGCGCGCTGGGTGCCCAGAATGCTTTCTGACGCGCAGAAACAAACTCGACTGAGAATTTCACAAAGCTGTTTGGATTTGTTACAACAAATCCTGACCGATTTTTGGCTCGATTCATAACTATGGACGAAACATGGCTTCACCATTATGACCCGGAAACGAAACAACAGTCCATAACTTGGAAGCAACCGTCATCTCCAACTCCAAAGAAATTTAAGGCGATTCCATCCGCCGAAAAGATCATGGGCTCTCTTTTCTGGGACAGCCAAGAGGTGGTAATGATCGAATATCTTAATCATGGAGCCACTATTACGGGGACTATGTACGTAGGACAAGTAACTGCCATTCAAGAAGCTGGCTTCGAATTGATGGAACATCCTCCATATTCAACGGACCTTGCTCCTAGTGATTTCTACCTATTTCCGCGCTTAAAGGAACATCTCAGGGGCCAGAAATACGAAGATGATGACGGAGTAGTCGCCGCCGTAAATGATTTTTTAAGGGATCAGGAAGAAGATTTTTTTAGAAAGGGAATTTTAAGATTAGAGAAAAGATATACAAAGTGTATAAACCTGAAAGGTGACTACGTCGAAAAATAAAATAACATATAATAAAAGATAATTGCGTCTTACTCATTCTCACTATTTATTGAACACCCCTCGTATAAGTCTCTTGACTCTGTCGACTTATACACTCGCTCGACTTCGACTTCGAGTTCGACTTCGACTTCGACTTCGACTTCGACTCCGACTTCGACTCCGACTTCGACTTCGACTTTGACTTTGAGAGAGAGACAGACAGAGAAACACGCGCACGCCGCCGCGCCGCCCCGCTTACAACTATAGCAAAAAGTGTCGTTACAACTTTTGGTCCTAAATTTTTCCGTCTAGCCCCCTTTCGCAACGAGCGATATGGAACTTAGTTCCAAAACTTCGTTTCAATAAAAAATCCTATTAGAACCATTTTCGACTTCTACGCGGACGAAGTCGCGGACATAAACTAGTATAGGTATAATAAAAGACAGACCAAATTCTTACTTACCCCTTGCTCATTCAATTGACTACGATAACACGGGTCACAAAACAATAATTGTCAGAAACTCAGGACACACACCACCTTACTGTGTAGGCATCTAAAATGTAGGTAGCATGTGTTTCGTCTACAAGTCTACGATGTCTAGTGAAATAAGGGCAAAGTGCGCCAGCGATGGTGGATGGTGCGTGGTGCTCGCTCCACCCCACCCACTACCTACTTAGCACTAGTTTATTGAATAACCATATGGTAACCCTATCAAAACCCTTATGTTATATAGGTTATCATAATGAATGGGTAACCCTTTCATTGGGTTTCAAGTATAGAACCCATTCAATGGGTTATCATGTAACCTTTTCACTGGGTTTCAATTAGAAAACCCATTCAATGGGTTATACATATTGAAGAGATAACCCTTTTACCGGGTTTTAAGCATAGAACCCATTCAAAGGGTTACATTATGATAAAGGTAACCTCATAAACGGCTTACCCCTTCGAAAAGCTTAACTCTTATCCGGGGTTGTACGGTCCCTGCTTTGAACTTGACTGGTGAAATGTGGGTAACCTACCTCCCCCTCTTTTTTTCAGACTGTACGGCCTCAAGGCGCTGATGGACTACTGCTACAACTTCTTGGACAAGAATGCTATCGAAGTGCTGCAGCATGACACTTTCCTGCAACTGTCCGTGGTAAGTCCATTCTTCACTAGTCTTAAGCAGATATCCCACATTTTCTGTTCATTCCAATTGAAACATCTGAACACTTAATGAATCAACCGATCCTACAATAAGGGATCTTTGACTCGTCTACCGAATTATCGAAAAATTTAATTTAACGAGCAGTTGAACATTCATTCCTATGTAATTCTGTTGGTGTCGTGTGAAAGTGGAATAAAATAAAAATGAACATACACTCGAGCGAGTGAACTATATTCATTTGAGTCTGATAACAGCTTGAGGCTGGTACGAGTATATATCCTTACATATTATAAAACAAAGTCCCCAGCCGCGTCACTCTGTGTGTCTGTCTGAACGCGATAAACTCAAAAACTACGCACGCATTTTCAAACGGTTTGACACACCAATGGACGGAGTGGTTCATGCGGAAGGTTTTAGTACATAATTCATTAAGGTTTTGTATAAATTGGCTGAAATATGACGATTATTGTTGAAGATGTCGGCAAAAATCATGCTAACTGGGTGCTTTACTGGCGTGCGCCGCGTTAACCGTAAAATATACATAAAAAATATCAAAAAAAGTCCACGATGGCATATGTCTATCTTCTAAGGATGACCCACAGTAACCATTATTACCTTTGAGAATTTGATAAAAATTTCATTGTTATTTAATAAAGTATTTTGACCGGTATTATATCTATAATCCTTATTCAATAAAATATATTATTTAAATTGGGCATTTAATTTAGATTAAAATATGCCTTGACGTTACGCGTAACAACTACGCCGACGCAGTGGTAGGAGTCAATGACCTTTTCCTCGACCATTAGGTATGTAATCCCGGTAGTACGTTCTCGTGGGATATTTTGCGACATCCACGCGGACGAAGCCGCGGGCAAAAGGTAGTCAATATATAAATATAATATAAAATATATTTATTTCTCTCACAATGGTTTTGTAGCACTTAACAGTTTTGGCGAATATGAATTCACATTGTGAGAGCTGTTGCCTTATGTAGGTTGCGATTGTGATCATGGGGGTTTTTCGGGGAACCCTTAGAGAGAGGCATACATTTTTTTTTTTAAGTGAAACTTCTATATAGACGGGGGCGTATTAGGATTTTTCTGTCACGAAAAAGCGTTACGGCCGCGTTGATTGGAATCTCAAGTTTTTATATTGAACCGATTTGAAAAATTCTTTCACTGTTGGGAAGCTACACTATCCCCGAGTGACATAGGCTATATCACATTTAAAAAAAACTTAGGGATTCTTATTAAAACTCCAATAATGTAACGCAAGGTGTAAAAAAATTACCTAAAATATTATTTACATCGCGTGCGCTGCGTAAACTATTGATGATAGAATAAAATAATGTACTACGACTTTGCAGAACACATCATTAATTACAAAAAGTGTCGCGACAGCATATGTCTAACTACGAGTATTATAGTTATGCCACAATAAGTGTTCTTTTATTTTTTTAATTTAATTGAAATGTCGCTGCTAGAAAAGGCTCTTTATTTGTATCTTAGTATTAATTGTTATCAAAATAAATTACTTCATATTCAAGACTGCTGCAATACCTATAAATAACTTTTTGAATTATTCAATTCGGACATTCCATACGAAAGATATCACGAGTTTAAAACCCAGCACACATTTTTTTTTTTTCTTTCGGCCTCGTTTCGTGGTTCACCCTGTATAAACCTTCCGGAATAAATTCCCTAAATAATGGCGAAAACCGCATCAAAATCTGTTGCGTAGTTTAGAAGAACAACGCGGTCACACAGACAGATACAAAAAACGACTTAAATTTATAATATGTACCATCTCGGTTACGCATATGTAACCACTTTGAAAACAAAATCCCGAGCACACGACTCTTTTTTATCGTAGGTAAGCGTTAACTATAGCGGCTGAGCGCTGCAAGGAAGAATAGTCCTTACGGTGTTCAGATATGCGTGTCCGCGATAGTACCTTTGTATAGATGATATTTCATAGTTTATTTTGGTTGTAGGAAGCGCTGCAAGGTCTTCTGGAACGCGACTCGTTCTTCGCGCCCGAAGCAGACATATTCAAGGCAGTATGTAACTGGTTCAACGCGAACCAGATGTGGGTCAAGTCCGAGGCGGGGCAGGCGCAAGTTGTAAGTAAAAGCAACAAAATAAAAGTTAATTTTATCCAGATGAAGGCACACAATAAAAGATATACAGAAAAACTTAGTTATTATAAAAACTTAGTCATAAAATATATTTAAAACACCAGCAAACAAAAGTATTGACACAGTATAAATAAGTAACAGCATTATGTCTTCATAGAAAACGGTCGAAATGTACGCAGTGTTGAGTGAAGTTTTATCTACCGAACTGCCGTAGGTAATTATTTCAAAGTTTCTGCCGAGACATAGTACTGTTACTTTATATATTTATTAAAACTTCATGCACAAGTAAAAAAATACTGTACAAAGGCGGACTTAATGCCTAAGGCATTTTCTACCAGTCAACCTTAGGGTGATGCAGAGACAATACATGGCTGGTGCAACATAAGGGATAGATAACTTGAAAATTAATACATACTAATACATAGATACATAAATACATACATATAAACCGAATAAACTTTGTCAAGAGAAATAACGATAGGTAGAGGAGAGAACAAATCCAACAAATCAGCGCTGCAATGATTCTGCCAACTTTTTACGAATATGTTCACGTGCCTTCACTTTGAAAGAAAACCGACTGGTTGCCATCCTGATGCTCAAAGGGAGCGCATTCCAAAGAAAAACCGCCTGGACAAAGAAAGAAGAGTGAATAAAACCAGAGCGGTGAGAAGGACATCGTAGAAGACGATTGTTGGTAGAACGAAGATGTTTACTATGGGCAGAGCATAGGTATTGAACATGGGAAGTCAGGTAAGAAGGAGAAGTGGGATTGTCCAGTATAGAATACAACATAGACATAGCCCTGAACTCTCTGCGCTGAGGTATGGGTAACCATTTTAAAAGCAATCGGTGCTCAGACACATGATCATACTTACGAAGATTGAAAACGAATCGAATGCAGTTATTTAGAAGGCGGTCAAGTTTATTGAGGAGATCTGCATTCAGGTCATAGTAACACACATCACCATAGTCTATTATGGGAAAGATTAGGGACTGTACAAGCATTGCCTTTATGTGTGATGGGAGAAGATTTTTCAACCGATAGAGCGACCGCAACGTTCCGGTGACTTTATTGCTTACAGTTCTGACTTGCTTTCGCCAGTCAAGACATGTGTCAACATGCAGACCAAGATTCTTAACATCGGAGCTAAACGGGATGACCGAGTTGTCAAACACGACAGGTGGCACAGTTAAGCCATTTAGCTTCCTCATACTGTGGGTGCTCCCTACAATGACAGCCTGACACTTGGTAGGATTAACCGCCAACCCAAAACGATCAGACCAGTTTTTCACCACACCTAAATCCCGGTTTAGCTCCTCAATCGCATCAGATATGTTGTCGACACTTGCCTGGCAGTAAAGCTGCAAATCGTCAGCATAAAGATGATACGCAGTCCGAAGCTCGGTGGTAATGAGATTGATAAAAACAGAGAACAAAAGAGGAGATAATATACCGCCTTGAGGGACGCCAGCTGCAAGATCACACCAACCCGAGGAAGAATCTCCAGCACGAACAGACTGCTGACGCCCCTGAAGATAAGATAAAAACCATTCCAATACCTCCCGAGAGACCATAAGATAGGAAAGGATGGATAAAAGGACTTCGTGACTGACGGTATTAAAAGCATTGGAGAAGTCAATTAACACTAAGACTGTAACTTTAGTGTCTTCCATTCCACGCCTTATATCGTCAGTCACTTTAAGGAGAGCTGAAACGGTGCTGTGCCCAGGCCTGAAACCGGATTGAAATGGACTGATGAGGGAGTTGCGGTGAATAAAGTTGGAGAATTGCTTATGAACACTGGCCTCGAGCACTTTAGATAGAAAGGGAAGGATGGAAATAGGGCGAAAGTGACTAGAAAGAGAGGGATTGGGTATTTTAGGTAGGGGCCGAACAAGGGCTTTACGCCACAGGGAAGGGAAAACACCAGTGTAAAGGGAAAAGTTTATGATGTGGGAGATTGTAGGAAGGAGTTGATCCAGAGCTGCTACGATCATATGGCGGCTGATATTATCGCATCCCACAGCTTTGGATTTAATGGAAAGGATAATCTTTTTGATCTCTCCCGGGTCGACTGGGGTGAAGACAAAGGGGTTAATATTGGGACGCGTCAGACCAGTGAGGTAGTTGAGGGTTTGACATTTGGTTAGACTATCTAGATTAGGTACAGTGGAGAAATGGCGATTTAGATCGTCCAAACCAATTGTGTTAGGAAGGTCCGAATGTCGCGACTTGCCGATGCCCAAAGTTCCAAGGAACTTCCAAATATCGGCAGGTGAAGAAGAAGTAATATTATCTAGGATATGGCGGCGTTTAGCGTTGCGTATCATCTGATTACACCGATTCCTAGCAGCCTTAAACAAGGCCCAATTGTCATCCGAGCGATCCTTTTTAAACTTCCGAAACGCACGGTCCCTCCGTCGCATTGCCATCCGAACTCCCCTGTTCATCCAAGGCGCAGGCGGCCGCTTAATCTTGATTTTCTTGATAGGGGCATGGGCGTCAATCAGCTTAACCACAACATCATTGTAAAATCTGACTTTTTCCTCAACTGAAGCAGCTGCTTCCAGAGGTGACCAGTCAATATTGGACGCATCTTCTTGAAGCCTTCATACGTGCAAAGGCACGCCTGTACTGGAACGTTGGTTTAGGTTTAGGGGGTTTAAGGACATAGGATAAGAAAATAACGTCGTGATGAGAAAAGCCAGGAGCATCGTGTCGACCATGTGAGGAAACTAGGGAAGGATTAGAGGTGAGGATCAGGTCAAGCCAAGTATCATCACCAACTATATTGTGATGAGTGGGCTGGAGAGGCAAAACATGCAGACTTGCTGACTCGACTAAATGCAGGAGTTTACGGGACCGAGGGGAGTTAAGGGTAAGGAGGTTGGTATTAAAATCCCCCTATTATATACTGTGGTTTTGATAAGATTTGTTTTCGAGGTGGCGCGGAAAAAGTATTTGTTGAAGGACTTTGGGAAGGGCCTGTGCTCTGCAGCAGGACAGTATAAGCTAGAAAAAAACATATTTCGTTAGTACTTTACTAGCAACAACAACAAAAGTATTATTTTTTTTGCAGGTTTCTTTATATATTTTAGTAAAACCACTCAATATTTCAGAACTTTGTGAGTAATTGTGAGCCAAATACGATCATTGCACACAATTTCAAGATTTTTGTCGAAGACAGCGTCACTCATCAACAATCACTGAAACTATCACACCATAAATATGTAATTTTATGTGTTTACAGGAAAAAATATTGAAATGCGTGCGTCTGACGCTGATGACGCTCGACGAATTGCTGACGGTGGTGCGTCCGTTCTCTCTGGTCACGCCGGACATGTTGCTCGACGCCATTCAGGAGAAGACGCAGACCAAGAGCACCGAGCTTAGGCACAGGGGCTTGCTATGTAAGTACTTCTTTATTGTAAGCATATTTTTAATGGAACCTCAAATGATTCCCATTTTTTTATGCTCTATTATTCGTAGTCGTCGACAGGGTATAGCAATAGACAAGTCACTAAATAATAATTACGCACACCTATTAGATCCAGTAGTAAGAGCAACCGAGACAGAAATATATTTTCTATATCTTCTTCGCGTATGCAAACTTTGGTAGCCTACAACTGGGGCCCTAAAAAACGGCTGACACGGAAAGATTTCTTTGGAAAGTATTACACGAGTACATTCGATGTGTGTGGGTGATAAAAAGTAAAGTGTCCACCTCGGAAGCACTATTATAAGCTCAAGTGACGTACTTTGAATCTTTCGCTCCGCTCTGGATTGAAAGAAACACACTCTTCTTTAAAATAGTTGTTTGCTCCCTAGGCAAACAATCTACTATTTGGTATGATTTTTTGCCGGTATCAAATCGGTTTTTCAAACTAACGCTATGCGCCACCACCCGTACTATAAGTAGTTCAACTTTGGCTCCTGTTTACGAAGAATAAACTAGCTCTTTTTGAATAGATGTATTTGATGAAAAAATAGTGTTTCCATAGTGCATAACAGTTCTGAGCGTCAGCTACTCCATAAGTGGGGGAGTTCAAAGTTAGAGCAAGACAAAGTTGTAAAAAAAAACTCACAAAAAAAGTAATTTCGCGTCGAAACCACATAGGACGGTTCTTAGGGTCATCTTCAACCCAAAAAAAATATTCGTAATAGGATTCCAGTATCCACCTCGTGGCTCCATCATCAAGTCAGCTCCTAGATATAGTATTGATAGCCAAACAACATATAAATGCAATGTTTCATTTCGATACGACAATTAGAAGTGCAATATATTGGACTCATTAAAACGAATCATATGAGCCCAAACTCGAGGGGTTTACTAGTAGCCACTGAAGAATTCCACTATCCATCTTCTGGCTCCATCACCAGACCCTCGTTACCAAGCCCAATCTATTGGATTTGTGAAAACTAATCATATGAGCCCAAACTCGTGGGGTTACTAGTAGCCACTGAAGAGTTCCACTATCCACCTCCTGGCTCTATCGTCAGATAAGCTCCAAGATTCCAACTTATAGTATTGGTATCCAAACTACATATAAATGTTTCATTTCGATATTACAATTAGAAGTTGATGAATTACGTTAAAAGATTCCATGACATAGATGTGAATGTGATTCTAGATCCCCGAGAACTCTCGGGGATCGTTTTAGCGAAAACAAATAGCTTATTTGTGACCTACTATGTTTGCCCTACCTCACCGTGCATGAATTATTTTAATCAACTCTGGGTGTTTTTGTAGCATCCTCCTTTGTTTATAATACATATTATTATGTGGATGTTTTTAACCCTTTTCGTATTATTTTAATCTACATTTATATTAACAACGATGGAATTAAGCTGAAAATTATTGAAAATAGGCGCCATCTGCTGGCCTAGCTTTGCATAAGATTCCCTATTGCTTTAAATGAAATATGTATTTTAGTGCAAACGGTTGAGACATAGGTACTTGGACCTCTAGGGGTCCGTGGACCCCAGATTAAACCCTGAATTAAATAATCAAGTTTGTGATTACTACATTGTTTTGGCATCTTACTCATTTTTACTCTGTAATACCCACCTATTATTGAAACAACACTGATGTTACCTAGGCTAAGTATTTTTTTAGTAAATAAATGATTTTTACTTACATATTCATCAAATAGTACCGGAAGAGAATGTGGCAACACCGAAGCGCGGCGCTCGCGTCATATCCGGGGATATGCGCTCGGCGCTGTTGGACGGTGACACGGAGACGTACGACATGGAGCGCGGCTACACGCGCCACACCATCAACGACGCGCCCGACAACCCCGGCATCATCGTGCGCCTGGCCACGTCCACCATCATCAACCATATACGACTGTTACTATGGGATAGAGACAACAGGTATGTACAGAAACTGCTTACATTTTGTTGCAGCAAAAGTCGCTAATCGAAACTAGTGTGGCAGAAAACGTCTTTTAAGGAAATTAAATGATCTTCCTCATGCAAACTCGAAATTATTATAGCAAAAAAAGATGAAAAAATAGAGTACGTCTATTACTTTTCATAACTCGCACTTTAGAACAGTTCACAGAACACAATAAAAACTAGCGTAATTATAAACTAAACTGATTTTGGCGGGATCGCCCGAGTGATATGACACGTCCATCCGCAATCGAATTTATTTGATTCTCATACGAATGAATTAATGAATTCACATATTCTTTTTTTTAACTACCGATTTTTTTAAGTAAGTTTTTACTTAAAAAAAATCACGCTTTAGGCACGTTGAGCGATTTTTAGTACGGGAATATTTTATGGGCTCGCGTCAACGACATGCTAATTTTAACATTTTATCTGTAGCTATGAGTGTGACGCTTGGTCAGCAGTGAAAGCGTATAATATTAATATTAAAAAAAAAAAATTACAAAGGATAAAATTAAAATTTTTGATACTATAATTAATTCTAAAATTAGAATTATTATTGTCACTTCATAGTTTTAAGTTTTGACTTCTGTCGGTGTACGCGCCCCGCACTAGGGCGAGCGAGGCGAAGAGAGAGACGAGGGGCGGCGTCGCCCGAGCGCCGGCGGTGTCGCCCGAGCGCCGGCGGTGTCGCCCGAGCGCCGGCGGTGTCGCCCGAGCGCCGGCGGTGTCGCCCGAGCGCCGGCGGTGTCGCCCGAGCGCCGGCGCCGTCGCCGCCCGCTCGCGCCGCGAGTCACTCCGCAAACGACGACCGTGTAGAAATGTCTCGCAACAATAAATTATTGTAACCAGTGCTACAATGCAAACGAATGTAATGTAATGATTTACATAAATATACTACAGTTTTATACCTATAAAAGCTAGTTTGTTTAATCATAAACCAATTTTTTTTTTTTTATGTTCTGCTTTTAGATCGTCGTCGTCTCGTTCACAATTACGAGTACCTATGTATCTAAAGCTCAATGTGTCTGAACCTCTGAGTTCTGTCACAAGGACATTGTTAAGTTCCCTTCAAAATGGTTGAGCTCAATGGTGCTGATCCATGCGTCATGTTCGTGAACGGGCGCCGTCAGTGGGGACTGGTCATCTCTTAGCTGCCAAGGCTTATTTTGAATTTATTTTAATTTTTGAATTGTTTTTGCTTTATTACGGACGCTTTTAACGTGCACGTCTCTCTACATTGTTCTCACATGTATAATTACAACATGAATGATGTAACCAATATTTTGTAACAATATTCTGATTTAAAAGAGTGTCCGTGGTGTTTCTTGCCCGTTCTTCTCCATAGGAATCTACTACGCGTTGGAATGGGCAACTAGCTTCATATTTCTGACTGACCGACCCCTTGACAATTCAAAAGTGCCTGTAATTGGTTTATTTGAAATAAATGCTTTGAGTTTGAGAATTGTTATTTTTGCTCGCTGACGATAGTATCGTGTTCGCAGATCATACGCATACTACATAGAGGTGTCCGTGGACCAGAAGGACTGGGTGCGCGTGATCGACCACAGCAACTACTTCTGCCGCTCGTGGCAGAACCTGTACTTCGAGCCCAGAGTCGTGCAGTTCATCAAGTTGGTCGGCACCAGCAATACTGTCAACAAGGTACTGTATCAAAGATCAATAGAAGCAATCGGTGTTAGGAGTTTAACGCATTGAAGGACACTGATCGAGACACAATAGAAGTTTTATTGTCATAACGCCTATGGGCGTTTACTGTCTCTCAAAGTTAAACACGTAACGGTCATATTACGTGAGAGCGAAACGTCACAAGTTGCAGTCTAGATTCTTTAGAAATCCCGTATTACATATTTGCCGTCTCTCTCACACGTTTTATGACTGAGACTGCCACAAGTGCCGATTGATGGATTTTTACTCGACCTAAGTAAGTTTTACTCAATGTATTTGTCGTAACCTTTCGGGGAATACGGGCGTGATATTATGTCTTACTTTTTCAACTACCTTTACATATAGTGTTTAATTGTTGCAGGTGTTCCACGCGGTGGCCCTAGAGGCGCGCCACACGAGCCGCGTGCCGCCGCTGCGGGCCGGGCTCGTGGAGCCGCTGCACAACGTGGCCACTGTGGAGCTGTCCGCTGTCGTCATCGAAGGCATCAGGTCAGTAACCCGTGTATGGGAAAGTGCAACTAACGAGGTGGTAAGAGCTCTTCTATTATTAAATGTGGAGGCTCATTATCATCGTATTGCTGAAAGATGTTAGACGACCTTCACCAGGTCATCGGTCAACCGTATAGGCTCGCAACAATGATTATTATACGAACGTTCCATGTGAAGCGCGTCGACAGCGCGTTATCATCCTTGCTAACTTTGAAAAAGCAGCACGTAACAGCAGTAGTTACGTTTGCAGCGCGTTGACGGCGCGGCGCGTCTATAAATACCGTGTACAATGTGCATAAGCGCTAACTGTACTGAAACCATGATATTCCCGCAGCCGCTCCCGCAACGCGCTGATCAACGGCGACACGGAGCACTACGACTGGGACCAGGGCTACACGTGCCACCAGCTGGGCTCGGGCGCCATCGTGGTGCAGCTGGCGCAGCCCTACCTGCTGGCGTCCATCCGCCTGCTGCTGTGGGACTGCGACTACCGCCACTACTCCTACTACGTCGAGACCTCGCTCAACTACTGGGACTGGGAGATGGTGTGCGACCGGACCCGGGAGTCCTGCAGGTAACTAATACGGTATTTCATGTCCAAAACTTGGTTACTGGTATGGGATTTCAAGGTGGAAACAGAAAGTTTAAATAAAAAATAAACTGTATTAATATTTTCAAAAACGATTGTCTCTCGTCTAGCGTCTGTATGTGACAAGAGCGTAACTACCGCCGTATCTGCCGTATCAATTATACGGGGCCCCCGGGCCTCGGGGGCCCCCGACGTGCGTAAGCGAAAATTAATAAAAACATATATAGAGGCAGGAACTTTAGAAAAACTAAAGTCATCATCAGCTTTATATGATTTAATACATCAGTTTGCCGAAAAAAAGGCAAGGAGAGTGTATATTTAATTTGAATTGTTTGTAATTTTTTTGGAAAAAGTGACAGATAGATAATTATGATGATTAAATATTCCTTTAAATTTTATGCAAACATTTTTTTTTCTTTTGTGAGAAATCTTTACCCTTCATAAGGGCCCCCAAACGCTAAGGCACGTTACGCCACTGGTATGTGATTCATTTATGTAATAAGATCATTGTTCTAGGTCATGGCAAGTGATATACTTCAAGCCGCGTCCGGTGTCGATCATTCGCATCGTCGGCACCAACAACTCTGTTAATGAGGTACAGTACAATTTATTTTTGTTAATATGGATGGTACAGATGGTTCACTCCACAAAATCATTTAAATAAAAAGCTACTTTTGCTACGACACAATAAAGTGTAATTCAGGTCGCACAGCGCTAATTACCTACAGTTATATTCACCAAGAAGTTGCCCTCTTTCTATCGCATAACTCTTATATCTTTTGACTACGTTACACTCACTGAATTGGTCCAACAAGTCGAGCCCGCCGCGTACTTGTAGCTTCGTACCTAAAATGCCGAGTGAATTATCTGTTTTCATCTGTGCCTCGACTCAGAGTTTATCTAGAAATATCTTTGTTTGGTATCAAAATCAAAAGTCATCCTAGTGTGAATAAATTAGCACTTTATTAACGTCTAAATTAAATTGCCTATTAGTCTATTAGGCTTGATTGTAATAAATTATTAAGAACTTTAGTTCATAGTAATAAGGAAAAGAATAATTTCAGGTATCATAATTATGCTAAAATACCAACAAAAACATACCTCGTTTTCCTCTACTCTCTCTCTTATAATTTATGAAGGTGATTTCCAATTGTCCGTGGCCAGGTGTTCCACCTGGTGCACCTGGAGTGCCCGGCGCAGGTGGACGAGCCGCGCGACGACCCCGCCGCCAAGAAGCTGCGCCCCGCCGCCGACAACGTGCTCAACCCGCCGGGGAGCGGTACGAGCTTTGTTACCTAGCTTATACAGGGTGGGAAAGCCCCATCACGAAGCCGTCATTGATGCATTGTGTACATCTAACTAATTTAATTTGTGCAAAAATAATTGCTGGGCAACGACTTACTGCCGGTGTGAAAATTCGCTGTTTACGGTAGTGCGCAATGTAACACACGAAGAAAATTATGCTTACGGGTGCAAGCAACGGTTCAGGGATAATGGAAGTATTTAAAACTTAGTTTTCTGAAATCGTCCAAAAAATTTGTTACTTTGACCTTCATTATCCCCGTAACCAGAAGGTTTGCTCCAATCCAAAAAAGAAACATATTATTATTACCTGGAAGAACAAGTGACTCTCCGTCTTCGTTAAGGGTTTTTTGCACCCGTTATAATACCGTGCAGCCTTCAATCGTGCCATAGTTCCAGAAAAGAACTCTATTTTGTAAAGTGAGCTGCCATTCCACTGATGCGAGGACATTGATACTAATTGACGGCTCATTTTACCTAAGTTTTCATGATGGGGTTTCTAATGGATGGGAGTTCTTAAAATAGCTTAAATAATCTTACTATTTAATAATAGTTGTGACAGTCTAGGCTGAATATTGCACACAACTAAAATTATTAGGACTCGCGATATGTTTACTTGATACCAGTGATGTTTACATCTTGCTAGGCTCAACATCAGACTCCCCCCCCCCTTGCGCGCCATCGCCGGCCAACGCGACAACGGGCAGCAGCAACGCGTCCGACACGTCCTCCCGCCCGCGCTCGCTGCCGCCCGCGGAGACCGCCACCGAGGCTGAGGAGCGCTACGAGGACTGAACACGGCGCACGTTACTGTAGCTGTCTGCATCTCTACAGGTACAGTCATCTTACGAAAACGTTGATCGCTTTTGGACTTTGGCACATTAAACTCGTTACTTGTTAATGGTAATTACATCGCTGGCCCTTCCTTTTGTTATAATAAGGTTCTTAGTACGGTTAAGGTTTTCGTAAGTCGACTTTACCCGCGTACAGGCGACAAATGAGCTAAGTAAAAAGGCTGTTGAAAACTATACAAACAAAACGGCAAGAACGCAGTCGCGGTCATAAAATGTACGAGTAGGAGGGAAACTATTTAGTCGGGATTGCTAAATAAATTATGTGGATTCTTGTGTCATCTCGCTCTCCCCTTTATGACCGCGACTGCCATGAACGTTGGCTTATTACTATACTTACTACTTTTTAACCCATGGTTGTCTAAGTAGTCAAGTTTATGATTAAAGATATAAATATACATAGTACTCCATACACAAGACAATATTGTGAGGATCATCCAGAAAAGGTTATAAAGTGCGTGTTACCAGTAAGGATGGCACCGATATGTTAATGCATATCATGCCCCACAGGCAAACAACAATTATGAATTATGATCAATTTTTCACGATTCAATCGGCTTTTTGTAAGGCCTGCACGCAATCTTAGCAGTAAAATAGTTTTTCGTATTGTACTGTGCACGATTATTTTACGATTACTTTCTTTGTTCAACGAATTAATTAACTGAAATTAGTTTGATTTGAGGATATTCATACAACGATTCTTTATTTGTACTCCATCTATAATTTATATTGGGAAATGTATTTCTATTGAGTGATCGGTAATTATAAAAGTATAGTGTAATAAAATTGTAGCAAAACACAAAATACTTTTGGAAAAGTAGAAGTTCTTAAAGACTGTTGCTGATTTCCAGATATATATTAAAGACATAAAATCAGGTGACTTTTTTTCTAAAATAGAAATTAGATTCGATCTATCTTCGTTGCTGGCTAGTTTCGTTCCTAACGTATCCAGAATATTAAGAAGTATCTTGAATGCATGCTCTTTTTTATAATAATACGTATAGTATAATAATTATTCTTGTATTACATACATTATTACATTACATGTGTAATGCTAATGAATAAGCGCTGACAATCGGAGTTTCGACCAAGCGGGTTATTCGATATAATAAAACGAAGAGTGCTAGACTCTTGATTGACTCACTGACTAATCACGAAATCTCAGAAACTATAAAGTCTTCAAACATGCAAATTGGCAGAAAGGTTCCTCCTATATATAGTGTAAGCAATTCTTAAAAAAGGGTTTTACAAAAAATGCTCTCCTAAAGGGGTTATATGTGGCTTGGAAGGATAAAGTCCCTAAGTTTTTGAAGTTAGAGAAATTAAAATCGGTTTTAGGTAATACGTTTAATTGTCATTATTGTTATTTCAAAATAAATTTGGATATGGGCAGAAGGATGGAGATATTAATTTTCGAAACTATCCTTTAAGGCCCCCGCCTTAAAGGATAGTTTGTAGGGTTTTTTTAAGTTTGCAGAAGAAAAACGTTAGGCGCGGCCTGATTATGGCCTTAATATTTTTAAATGACAAGTTGCTTCTTCTAATGCTTTAAAAATGAATAACCCTTAAAGTATAAAAAGAGGCGATAAAGTTTTATAGTTAAGGATTTTACTGCGTGGCTTGATTATTTCGATATTTGGCAAAAATATAGGTATACGTCAAATAACTCTAATATCGAGACATGCAATTAAAGATTCTACCAAAATTATACGCAAATGGGTTTTGATGGGGTCGGAAGGTTAAAGGGAGAATTTTATTATTTAGCTAAAGGGGCGGAAATCGACGTTAGTAGTTTGTATGTATGGAAGAAGGTTGCCTGGAAGAGATCGCGGAAAGCGATAAGGCCGCCCATTGTATGTTTTGTAGTGTTAAATTTATGATTTACTATGTATTTTCTGGTGTACAATAAAGTATATATAAATAAATAAATAAAACGGAGTGTTGATATTTTTCTGAGAAAATCGGAAATCTACGTGGGGCGACGTTATAAGTGCCAGTTTTTTAAAGTTATCAAATATTCGCTTCGACGTCACTCCGATGGTCCGCGTGAACCCTTTTGCAGCATATTGCAAACCTTCTTAATAGGAACCTGTTTAGTTATTTAGTGTGTAAGCTTAATGTTTCTAGTCTGTTCTCGGTCATCGCTCTTTGGCTACGGTTGATGCAAACATTACAAATGAAATTAGAAAAAGTTTAGGCCTTTAAATACATTTTTGCATTAATACATTTGGCGTATTTAATTATTATAGGGACAAAATCGCACGGTTGTATATGTTCTAAGTGCACTTTTTCATACAGCATGGTTACTCTTTGAATCACTATCACTTTTCGCTTATTTTTGTGCCTTATGGCGTATTGCCAATAATACGCGTATCAAACCTAAGGGAGAAGGAATTAGTATGACTTGAACTAATTCTAGGACTTCTTCTTAGAATCTCTAGTAGCTATCATTTTTATTATAATTACATTCCCTAACTTTACGCGTAAGAAAGTCTATGCTAGATTAGTCTCTGTTCTCTAGCTGTATCGGCGGCGAGGTGTTAAAATCGACTGTTTGCATCTTCCCTGACATGTTTTTAACGTTCTTACATATTTTATTTTTTATACCGACTATTGTAGGCGTCTTTATTTTCAAAGTTAGATAAGGTGAATTGTAAGTTTTGTGACTACAATAGATTGGGAATAAGCAAAAATGTTATAAACCCAAATTATATGGACAGAAAGTATAGCGGTAATTCTCTTCATGTTATAAGTATTGTTGATGTCATTTCCTTTGTCTTCCTCATACAATTTAAAATTTTCATCATATTTTCTGCGGTCACTATATAGCACTCTATATGTACATGTAGACAGTAAGGCGATATCTCCACGGGCGAGAGTATCGCGGCGATAGTCATGCTGTGGCATCAAATTCTATAGAAACTATGGAGAAATCTCCACTCGGCTAGAATTTGATGGCACGGCGAGACTATCGTCGCAATTCTCTCACCCGTGGAAATGGCGCCTTAAGGAATAAGTCTGTGACTGCTACACTTGGTGAAAATATTTGCCAGTCAGCAAGGTGAATGCACAGGTTACGTTGACGTAGATACAATTAAGTATAGTATCGCGTACACCTGGACACAATTTTGAAATTTACTAATAACGATTCAGTTCTTGCGTATATTGGCCGCATAGTACCTGTTACGCTTAATATTGTCATTGTTACCGTGTTAACCCATCTTATGATTCTGTCCACGCCTCGACTCATGGCAATCGCGGTCTTGAAACGTGCGAGTAAGACTGTTGTCTTCTCGCTCCCACGTTTCATGACCGTGCTTGCCATAGATACACGTTGACGTTTAGAATAATAATAAAAAATACCCACAAATGTATATTTTGTGTACTTTTTGTAACAATTTCATCCACATGTAAGGATTTGGATAATTTTGTAATCTTTAAATTATTAAACTGAATTGTTTATTGTATTTTATATCTAGGAGTAATGTCAGTGTTATATGATATGGTTCGGATGTTGTTACTAGCTAACAAAGTGGGGATGAGAAATTTACCTGATTGATAGTGATTTAATACTGATAACAAGACTAGCAGGATACAAAAAAAAGCTAATTCATTTAGTATGATGTTACATTACCTTTATTGGTATATTATTATTATATTATATATTGGCCTTGCATCCCTGTGAGCAAGTGTCTCTAAGAAACTCTCTCAAAATTGCATTATTTGCCCAAACAGGCAATGGACATTGAAGTAACAACAATTTTATGTAACAAAAAACATGTTTTAAATTCTATCCCTAGTTTGGTAGTTATAGTAACATGAATCACTGTGATAAAGGTTTGAACCAATTGGTTCGAAAGTGTCTAGGCTACGGCGAATTGGCAAGTTAGTTGAGTATTAACTTTTGATAGTGATTAGTTTGTAAGGTGGAGAACACTTATGGAGCTTATAATATGTTTAGTAAAAAAAAACAAATATATTTTGGGTTTTATTGTTTTTAGATTAAGAAAACTATGTAATAACAGTTTTTATTCAAACTAGCAATGTATTAATTTAAGACTGTTTACAATAAAGTGAGACAAAAAATTATATCACAGAATTGTTTATTACTTATGTACACTTATTAAGTAACTTTGGATCCTCTTTCTCTTACAATGGATTTTGACTGCCTCAATAATTTACTTGGATGCACTATGTTAGGGTCCGTCTCATCTGCTAAGTCATCCAGCCTCTTCCTCAACAGCTGCTTCAAGTCTTGTATACCTTGACCTCTTCTGAGTGCAGATATTCCAATTATATCATCAAAGCATATTACATTTTCTGGTCTGACTTCTTCTGGCATTGTGTCAAGCACTGAATATATATCTCTGTATGCTTCTTTTATAGTTGCTAGTGTCTCTTCAGTGCCAGGCAAATCCATCTTATTTACTGCCAGTATGGCAGGCTTTTGCAGCAGGTCAGCATCATAAAGTTCTAACTCCTTGTTCAGTAACAACACTGTCTCTAGACATGACCTCATTGGATGTTTAGGGCTAAGCTGGAAACCTTGCGCATCAGCTATGAAAAGCAGTATCTTTGTCCTTTCCACATGTTTTAAGAAGCTATGTCCAAGTCCAACATTAATATGAGCACCTTCAATAAGTCCAGGCAAGTCAGCTATAGATATCTGCCGGAGGTCTTTGTATGCAATGATGCCTTTGTTAGGCTTTATTGTAGTAAATGGGTAGTTCGCAATTTTAGGCTGGGCTCTTGATATGGCTTTCAATAATGAGCTTTTGCCAGCATTCGGGAAACCAACAAGTCCAATATCAGCAATTAATTTCAAATCCAATCTTATGTGATGTGTTTGTCCAAAGGGACCCAAAAAATTTGTTTCTGGTGTGCCCCCTGGCCCACCCCTTGCTAATATTACTGTTTCGCCTTCTTTGTCAACAGACCCTAGAACTTTTCCATCTTCTCTATACACAGTAATGCCAAGAGGAACTTCAAGTCTTACATCTGAGCCTGGATTACCAACTATTTTTGTTTTTCGACTATCTTCTCCGTGTCCTGCACCGACTGTCTTGCCGCGATGTTTACCCATAATGCTCCTGAGGTTCGCATCCTCTTTCCCGACACAGTAAACACACCCTCCCTGGCCTCCTAAGCCGCCAAACTTTGGGAGGCCAGTCCCACCTGTACCACCTTTTACATGAAGCCTGACGGAATCCAGGAATTTACTGCGAAGATAACTCCGCGGTTTCTTTAGTTCTCTTGCAGCAAATAAAGTTCTGAATATGAACACCATTATTTTTCAAGCACTGGTCAGTTATTCCTAGATAATAATTATAAATTCATACCAACATTTTTAGGTTAGCCTGCTTGTTTTCGTTTCGACTCGACTGACAGGTGACAGATAATAGACATGACCGTTTTCCAAATTACAAACATCAACACACACAGCGCTGCGATCGAGATATTGATGCATCGCATCAATAATTTGCGATCCGATTTAGATAACACGATTATGACAACTGAGGGCTGTCAACAATTCGGAACGCTCGTGAACGCGCTAACGCTCGATGTCAAAACTTGCCTACCATATTTCTTTGTGAATATCTTCTTCTTCGGTTAGGTGGCGGACAGTAGAAAGAAACACAATTTCGAAGATGCTACGTTAGTTTCCGTTATGATGCGACTCAAAACAAAACTGCACAACTGTCATTTTTGACAGCGCTTACGGTGTTAGTAGTAAGAGGCGCTATCGCAAGCTAGCGCATGATATGACGTCTTATATGACGATTCACGGCACATCGTTATCGCGCTCACGCTAATTCGGTACGGGAACGTAGCCATAAACACACATATTAGTTTAATTTTACAGTACCTACCTACGAATAATAAAAGTCTAGTTATACGAATAATAAAAGTCTAAGTAGGTAAGTAGGTACCTAAACAATTTTCAGAAAGTCTTGTGAAAAATAGTTAAATGCATTATTCTAGTAAAATTATCTCAATTATTTTGAAGGTAAATCCAAAAATAAAAAACGGATTTAATTATAGTTTGTTTATTGAAAGTTGTATTTTTGGGAATCGAAATAAAACGTGATCTTTGAAAGTTTGAGTGTAATGTAATGTAACTATTGCAACTTGCAAGTGTCAAAATCAATGACGTTTTGTTACTTTTGTTTTGAAAAGTCTAGTCTTATCAACTGAGTGAGAGTTCGAAATCGATTTGTTATTATCAGTTAGGTGTAGGTGTGGTTCAGGTAGAATTTAATAGAGACGAGGCGAGATGTAAGGCGAATAATGCCCTAGCATTGCCATTTTATTTATTCCTTTAGGCCTTTAGGTAGTAAACAAATAAATCATTTACGTAGACGGTACAAGAAATAAACAAAGGTCCAAAACATGCAGCTAGCTTTTATCGCAGTTACACTGATTTGTGGAATACTTACTCCCGCATCATGCAGCCTCGGAGACAACTCCGGACTATATGCCGACTGCTTGAATAAAGTTGAAAGAGAAAATTGTATCAACAGTGAGTGTTCATATTTTCTTGTTTAGCCCCATTATTTCTGACCATAGAATACATTAGTTAGAATAGGTTCTGGGCTGCACTATGCACTGCTTGTACTGTTTCTAGACTCCTTACATTAAACTACTTGTTAGTTTACTGTAAGGAGTCTAGAAACAGTTTGCAGGCCCGGAAAACCACCTGTAGGCAAAACAAAAATGACAACAAGTACCTAATATATCATTAAAAACCACACAGATGGTGAATCATTTAAAACTGAAGCTGCACTGCAGCAGAATTTCTGGAGCAGCCTGTTAAGATGGTCCTGCAGGGAAGAGTGTCGCTACCACTGCATGTGGATCACTGTGAGAAGGTTCCATAAAGCTGAGAGAGAGACCCCCAAATTCCATGGCAGGGTAGGTAAGCCACTTTATTGTATGTATGTTTCATAAGTGCTCATTTAAGTTTATGAGAAATGAAATATTTTAAATTGAATTGTATAGGATATGTAACGGAAAACACAAAGCCTCTATGAAATTGATTGTGGTTAATCGACGTGAACCAGTCAATATTTTCACCTCAAAACACAATAGATAGCCTGCAATTAATGGGTACAAGCTAAGAGACTGAACATAATCTTTCTCCACAGTGGCCATTTGTACGAATCCTGGGCATGCAAGAACCCGCATCAGCCTTTGCATCCATGCTGAACTTTGCGGCCCATGCTTACATGCTCCAGCAGTTGCGACAGATGCAAGTGTCAAAAGGCCCTGTCACTCTTTCTATTAAATTATGGTGTGGTTTTGCTATGGTAAGTTTTATTAGTTTTTCAGTTCAGTATGTTACTTACAATACTATAACATTTAGTACAATGTGGTTATAAAATTCATGTACAGTAATGAGCCAGCCGCTACTATCTTGACTGGCTTTTATTTTCATGCGCGCGGGACACGATTTTGTACGCGTTATATCTCGCGCCAAAACGAAATGCATAAACATTGTTACATCTCTTATTGGCACGAGATACGCAGGCTGCGTCCTGACCGAAAGCGATTGTCGCGCGAGCGTATATGACACACGGGCTATCGATACGCGCGACTGTCGCTTTCGATTAGGATGCAGGGTAAGGGATTTTTTTTTTTTGTTGTGTTATACCGTGTTAGTCAGAGAAGCTGTTATCATTATATTTCGCCCACCTAGGTTTGCATGAACACGTGGGTGTGGTCCACCATATTTCACATGCGGGACACGTGGTTCACCGAGTTCATGGACTATGCGTGTGCGCTTTCCATGATAATGGCAGTGTTCGTCACTGCTATCGTCAGGTACACTTATAAAAAAATTACTACTAAATTATCTCTTGTACCTATTCTCATTAAGACATACTATGAAGTTGTTCAGACTCAGGATCCCATCTTATCAAGGATGGGAATAGAGTAGCTTGTCCAGTCCAGTGCCTTCGGCATTCTAAAGCACGCTTTGATAATTAATCTGCATGAACACAACCTAGACTGTCCCCCAAAAGGGCATGAGCAGAAGCTGTGTGCAGCCACAGTTCTTTACAATTTCAAAAACGACCCAAATCTTTTCGCTGAATCATATTAGGATCTCTGGCGACTACTGTGCATACAGACGTCGCTATCCACAGGCTATACTTTAATAGTTTATGCTTGTTCTTTGCAGAGTATTCTACAAAAGGGCGAAGCGGATCAAGTTCCTCCTGCTGTCAGTGACACTGTTTTACTTCGTGACGCACGTGCGCTATCTGTACTCCGGCGTCATCGATTATGACTATAATATGAAAGTCAATGTGTTCTTCGGTAAGTTAGGGTAAAGGAATTTGAATGTTGTTGTCTGGAGATATGGTTCACTATCGCCATGACCTTACAGGTCGTGCGTCAGGTCGTATACTTATGTTGTTTTTATACCTTAAAACACTACAACAGCACTTGCCAATGTCAAGTGGTCACGTCAATAAACCTTCGAGAGTGGCCTGTGGGAGTACTTATACATAAGTTTCGTAATTTACCAGCTAAATGTGTGAGAGCAGAGATGGCAGACGAGGGTTTCCCCTCCCCGTCCCCCTTTCCCTAAATTCTATACCCTTTACTGTATGGGGACCGCGGAAGTACTCTATGACGGGGGGAGCAAACTTCTTTGGTCACCCCCTTCTATCTCCTCAGGTCAATAGCCAAATTATAAAAAAAAAAATTTACTTATATTGCGAAGATTCAATGGACGCTACCAAAAAAATTGCACCTCTCAGTGAGTCTTTGAAGCGAATTGACAAATCCCCTAAGAATTTCATTTCAATATAAACCAAAGTTTCTATCCTACCTATGCACGTGCAGCAGCTAGATAGGTTATATCTTCTCTGGTTCATTGATAGTCGGAGGAATGTTCCGATGCGTCGGAGGGCATTCAGCGACCTTTCACACGACGTAGGCGTAGCTGGTATAGTGAGGAGCAAGACTACTAACCTTTCTACTTGTAAAAAAAGCCTCATAAAAATATTTTTATCCTCTGCTCTCTCCGACCATTTTTCTTACGTTAAAGAGCTTTTTCATTTAAGAAAAAACAAAGCTCTGTAACCTTCTTTACCAGGTAGTAAAATTGGAGCGGGCGCGATCCCCCCTAAAATCAAACAGGGGGGCCGTTTAATTTTAGGGGGGGGGGGGGGCATTAGCCCCCTTTGCCCTCTGAATGTTGATGAATTATCAAAGATGGAAGTATGAAGTGTGGAAAGATGATGGCGATGATTTGAGGAGGGTAATGTTAACATGACGTCGTGTATCTCTCTCTCACATTAAACCCCGCCTCTATTTCCCAGGCGTGTTGGCAACACTGACCTGGCTGGGAGTGTCCTGGTACCAGTGGATGCTGGGCCGGCGCTACGCATGGCGCATGGTGGCCTTTACACTGCTGTCGGGCGTGACGCTCTCGTTCGAGCTGATCGACTTCCCGCCGAAGCTCGATATCTTGGACGCGCACGCGCTCTGGCATTTTAGCACTGCGCCTTTGCCTCTGTTGTTTTATAGGTGAGTGTATATATTGCTGTACAGAGATCTTTTGGCGCGCGGCCAAAGTCGGAACTAACGCCGCCATTTTGTTTTTCACTCAATTTCACAAAACAATTGAACAAATGTTTGGCAACTGCGCCCCCCTGATAACGGCATTCGAGCGCCAAAAGATCCTTGTAGCCCTGTATGCATTACCCTCGAATTCATGGTAACGAAAATATACCTCTTTTCGTTACGTTACGTTGTTGCAGCAACATTGCATACAGGTTTTTGTCTTCAACACTAAATCATTTAAAATAATGTTGCTGCAACTTTTGTTTGCCATGAATACTGGGCGGGGTTTATGTCCGTTTTCACTAACACTGGGCAACACCTAAATGCAATGTCTAAACAAAAGCGTGCATTGGGCAAACTTGAATTAGAGGGCCGAAGAAAAAAAAAACTGCTACATTTGAGTGAAAGGTCGCCCGGCACGAGATAGGTCTTATTGAAACGCAGTATCTAGGTGAAGAATACAAAGTATATTGTAAGTAGTAATTATATAAAACAAGTAAAAAATTTGGAAAGGATTCAAAAATTTGCCGTCGGCGTATGATAAGATGGTTATTATGGAAGTGTTAGAGGAATTATAATTAGTGGTTATTTTTGTCGGCAAACTACCTACGACGGGCCAAAGCTCGTAAAGCTCCAGTGTATGATCGTAATTTAAATTTGATGCGATGAACCTACGCCTCTACAAGGCAAAGTGACCTGAATTTGCTTAACAACAATGACAAAAAAAAAAATTGGTGGCGGTAATAATATGTATAAAATTATTCGAAGATCGAAGAAAAGAAAAAGCAATATATGCCGTGGAGCCGCTGTGAGTTGCCTGAAGGCGTTGCGTGGCCGAAAGGTAGGGCCGTAACCGATTGGATCCGAAATAAATACCATTTTAGACCCGAAAGAAAGGCAAAATGATGTAGGGGGGCTGAGTGATAGTCAGACAACTGGAATACTCACATGTTGGTACGGAGAATACCTTATATGGGAAGAACATCCCGGCGATACTGCAACGTGCCTATTCACGAAAGCCAACACACAGGGGAAAATTTAGTACAGAGTCAATTTAAATGTTCAAGTGAGCCTGGGTAGCTGACGACTGACACCAAACAAACGCGAATCTTTTTTATTTCCGCTTACAAGACCGAATTCGAAAATGTGTCGGCCGTGAGAATATTTTACAAATAAAACACGTTCGACCTTTTTCGCGAGTAAAGAGTTCCTATTTGGCAGCGGAATGCTGCAGTGTATTGTATGTCTTTTTAGGGTTCCGTACCTCAAAAGGAAAAAAAATACGAAACCCTTAAAACTTTCAACTTCACCCACTGTTCATAGAACTCATACGCCATGCCGCCATACATATTGGAAGTGAACCCTCCGGGAGGGTTACTGGCATTACGTTTGCGCTAAAGTTGACCATCGCGGGCGGTCAACGGCATTAGGTTTAAAACCGTGATATAAAACACTGTAAAACGAAGTAAAATTATGTTTTCAGGGGTTCTCGTGGCTTGTAATTTCCATCCTTTTAAATTTTTAGTGAATATTTGTAATCGAGAACCAAAACGAAAAAAAATACAAGTGCTTGGATTTTAAAACCAAAGCATATGCTAATAAATCTTGATTTAAGATTAGAGATTTTATTTTCACAGTTTATAATGCTATATTCGCTAACAAAAACCTACATTTAAAATGAGCCCTCCGCGAGGGCTCCCGGCATCCCATGCGACTAGGTGAACGGATTACCTACTTCGTTGTCCGTCTGTCTGTCTGTCAGTCTGTCAAGACCCTTTATCACAGGAACGCGTGGAGGTATCAAGTTTAAATTAATATCAAATACGTAGGTTTACGGCCCCTTGGAGGTCTAAAAAAAAATCAAGCTTCTAAGTCGACGCAAAAAAAAATAAGGCGATTTAGGCGACATATTGTGATTCTGGGAAATGAATCAAAACATGTTTTCAACTGCAATGTTAAGTTTGTTTTTGGGATAAATTCATCCCAACTACGGAACCCTTCATTGAACGTTTTTCTTTTTTTCTACTCGAAATATATAGTAAAGAACTCACTTTTACCTCGCAATCTCCTTGCTCTAATTACCAGTTATGTATTGTTCCAGGTACGTAATAGATGATCTACGCTACCTTGGGTCGCAGGAAATGGAGAAATTCGCACTCAAGTTGACTTGAGTTGAAAAAACTGTACAAGTGTCGATCATAAAGAGTTGCAATGACAATTCTGTAGTCTATTCGTGGATGGACCCGAGACAGGAGTAAACTGACTCCATGGGATACAGCACCAGTTCTTTTACTTTACTAACTATTCTTAATAAAAAAAATAAAAAAAAAAAAAAAAAATTAAATTCAGGCCGCCTATTGCTCAATGAAAAAATCTTAAATGAAATAAAAGTTAAAAAAAAGTACTCTCAAGAAAGCACTAAAGAATTGATGCGTACAGCAGTGCGTTCCATGATGCCAACTATTTTGTCATTTATGCGGAGACTGACTGACTTGCAAGATTTGTTTGTAATATATCGAGTTTTTGTAACGCGTTGCAGTGCAGCGAGTGATATAAAAATAGTGACAGATTGTTAGGAATTAGAGACAAAAAAAAAATAAAAAAATAAAAATGCCGAATACAAAGTAAGCCCGAATTTATGAGTCTATAAAAATCTGTCGACGACATTCGTACAAAGTTTATAGATAACACACACACACACACACGAGCACATAGCACATAGAGCACATAGTTCACGCTGGCCCGCATATTAATAGTCTTAGTAATGTTTTACACACTACGCGTGAGCCATTCGTACCTACCATCTGATTTCATGAAAACCGTAGTAGTCCCTGTGGTGAAAAATAAAACGGGAGATGTTGCCGACAAAAGTAACTACAGGCCGATTTCTCTTGCAACGGTAATTCCAAAAGTCTTTGACGGTTTGCTTAATACACAGTTAGACAAGTACCTGGATCTGCACGATAATCAGTTTGGGTTTCGACCTCGATTGTCAACTGAAAGTGCAATACTGTGTCTTAAGCATACCATCAGATATTACACAGATCGAAGGACTCCCGTGCATGCCTGCTTCCTCGACCTGTCCAAGGCTTCTTACCTGGTGTCATACGACATCCTGTGGGCTAAACTCGAGAGTATAAGCCTACCACGTGAACTTGTCAACGTCTTTAAATACTGGTACAGTATGGTAAACAGCGCAGCGCAGTGCTGGTCAACAGCGTGAAGTGGGCGGGTAGATACAATGTCAGAGCCGTATCGGCTGGAGTGTGGAGTGACGCAGGGGGGGTTGACTTCCCCCTCCCTTTATAATCTGTACATGAATGCTTTGATCGTCGCGCTCAGCAGCCAGCATGTCGGGTGACATGTCGGTGGAGTCTGTGTCAATAACCTCAGTTATGCTGACGACATGGTGCTGCTGAGCGCGTCAGTCGGTGGCCTCAGAAAGCTGGTGCGGACCTGTGAGGAGTATGCCCTTAGTCATGTGATGTAAGTACAATGTGACCAAAAGCCAATGCATGCATCTTGATTTACAAACATATGGCTACGAGACTGCATTTGACTCTAATTTGGATTTGCTTTATGATTTTACTATGTTCTCAAAAATCAATAGAAAGATAAACGACTTCGACTTCTAAACAAATCAGACTTATTAAATATTTACATTCAAAAATTGTTAAGTAAACAGAAAGTAGTGGACGTGTTATGTATACCCGAGCATTTTATAATGTCAGGCCAAGAAAAATTATTATATATACCTAATTACAAGTTAGCAGCATGCCATGCTAGACAAAATGTAAAACGTGGTGGTGCCTGTATCCTAATAAGAGCTGGGCATGAGTATAAAGAAATAACTGACATAATGAAATACTCGATATTAGGAATTATAGAATGTTGTGCCGTTGAATTAACTTTACAAAGAATTGTATTTATATGTGTTTATAGACCTCCAAAACTGTGTAACCTGAGTAAGTTTTATGAAAACTTAGATCAAATTCTAAAAAAAGTATGTACCAAACCTTTCAAAAAAGTAATTTTATGTGGAGACTTTAAAATAGATGTTTTAAACAGGAATAGAACGACCCTAGAATTTGAATGCTTTCTTAGGAGCTACAATCTCAAACTAGAAATTAATCAACCGACCCGATTTATCAGTAATACTTGCTTAGACAATTTTATACATAATTTTAAGCAAAACTGCCAACATGAAGTAATCGATTTCGGGTTATCTGACCACACAGCCCAAATAATGAAGATAAAAGTTAATATAACCAGCCAAATAAAATCGTGTAGAATATTAAGACGAGATATATAAGACGAGATATAACTGAGGAAAATCTTATTAAATTCAAACATCTCCAAAGCCTATCGTTTTCTGATGTATATAGCACAGAAGATTCTAACACAGCCTATGATAACTTTTTGGAAATGTTCAAAATTTTACATGATCTCTGTTTCCCTCTCAAACTAGTGACTATAAGATCTGAGAAAAAGTTAAAATGGATTTCTCGGGGGATACGAATATGTAGCAAAAGACAACGACAACTATTGTGTCAACAGAGACTAAAACCAACTTGCGAAAATAAAAGGACCTTCAATAATTACTCAAGGAGATTTAAGAAAATCATTAAACTAACCCAGAAAGCTCAGAATAACTACTTAATAAATAACTCTAAAAATAAATCTAAAACTGCCTGGCAAATTATTCATAATAATAAAATAGTAAGAGAACCCATTTCTCAAATAAAAAAAGGAGATGAAATAATATCAAACCCTAATATAATATCCGAATCTTTCAATAATTTCTTCATTGACCAGATTTCGGGTATACCAAAACATACGTCAGGTGACACAATTAACATAAATATCAACCCACATTTAATATTTATGACCCCAGTTATTCCTGAAGATGTCACGCGTGTAATAAAAAACTTAAAAAACAAAAAGAGCTTTGGCTATGATGGCATTTCAACCACAGTTCTAAAATTTGTTTCTAATCGTATAGCTGCGCCCCTTGCTCATATCATTAACGTTAGCATATTGGAGTATTTCCAGAAAGTCTAAAAACTGTAATCGTTAAACCACTGCATAAAAAAACGATAAACACGAAATGGCAAATTATAGACCAATTGCCTCTAATTCCCATCTTCTCAAAGATCATAGAAAAAATTATATATGAATCTCTCTACAATTTTCTAACAAAATACCACATACTATGTGACGAACAAAAGGGTTTTAGAAAAAATAAAAACATTAACATGGCTATTTTCGATTTTCTTCATAGAATAATGCCAAAAGTAGACTCTAAACTACCTGTATGCGCAATATAATGTCGAGGGCTTTTGACTGTATGGATCACGATATCCTTCTGACCAAGCTTCACGCATACGGTATTCGTGGCAATGCCCTTAATTTAATAAAAACGCACCTAAAAGGCCGTAGACAATGTACGGAGATATCGAGCCTGTGTTTGGAATCTAGAAAGGAATTTAAATCTATATCGCCTTTTAGAGAAATAAAATATGGTGTTCCGCAGGGCAGCGTCCTCGGACCTTTATTATTTTTATTATATATAAATGACCTACCACGTTATATACTTTATCCTATGATATTATTTGCTGATGATAGCACATCAATTGTTTCATGTGTCAATAAAGAATCATATGTAAATGACATCAACAATACAATTACTAGTTTAATAAAGTGGCTTGACAGTAATAATCTAACTATAATTTCCAAAATACTAAAATCATGCACTTTTACCAACGAATATCTCCGGGAGATATGGATATAAACTACAATGGTCAAACTATTGAAAAAGTAAACTATAATAATATAAATAAAAATAAAATATTTGTAATAACAAATCGATGTCTATTTGCAACTTTAATAGAAACTAGAAAACGAAGTACAGCTATGAAATCTCAATACCAGAATCTATTATGCACGGGCGTATTTAAAACTAGCTTATTAAAAAGAAATGTGATCTGTATGGCTCCTGTAATCTTTAATAAAATACCTGACCAAATTAAAAACTTACCGTTGCAAAAATTTTAAAAACGTTTCACAGACTTACTTGTAGACAAATGTTATTATTCTGTGCAGGAGTTCTTAAATGACAATTTTTTGTAATATCTTTATTTTGTATTACATTTTCATGCTATATGGCAGAATGTACACGGATTCTATTATATAATTTAGCAACTTATTTTTATGTACCTACATTCTAAGCAAATAAAGACCTATTCTATTCTATTCATGGTCTTTGAGGCCGGTACGAAACGTTCGCAAAACTATCCACCTGTTTTTCTAAATGGTGTTCCACTCGAAAGGGTGGATCAATTTAAGTACCTACCTAGGGCATTTAGTTACGACCGACCTCAAGGATAATGCTGATATGGAGCGGGTACGGAGGGCTTTGTCGGTGCGGGCGTACATGCTCGCACGTAGGTTTGCGCGGTGTTCGAGGGAGGTGAAGATAACGCTCTTTAGGGCGTACAGCACGTCTCTCACTACGTGCAGTCTGTGGGCGAGGTACACGTGTGCATCATACGGAGCCCTCCGCCAGTTCAACAATGCGTTCAGGGCTGTATTGGGGCTGCCTCGCTACTGCAGCGCCTCAGGTATGATTGCTTCCACACGACCATGCGCAAGCGGGGCACGTCCCTGGTGCGTAGGGTGTGGGGCAGCAATGCCGTCCTGGCGATGATCGCGGACCGGATGGACTGCTCATACTTACGGCACTGCTGTGATAGGCATGTTGCCGTCAGCAGGGCGGGGTAAAAGTATTTTTTTGTTGTATTCCGATTTTTAATGTGTTTTTCTGTATTTGTGTGTACCCCACATATGAGCTATGGTTGCTCGAAATAAATGTATTTTTTATATTTTTTTATTTTTAACCATCTCGACTTTTCGCATCGACCGTGTTCGGCGCTCTGATTGGAAGTAAACTCACACTAGGGCCTTAGATTTATGCCATAACACGTGTGACTTCGGATTTTTTATTTGTCTGTCTGTGATAATTTGTTTATACCTTTTTAGATGAGTTTTTGTCATAGTTGGGTTTAGGTTTTATAACTTTTATTTATTGCTCCATTGTTAACATGCGTTCGCAATGCTCACATCGAGAGACTCGGTTCGCTGCACTGACTACTGTAACTAACACGTTAAAAAGACTCCATACATAACATTTTACAAACGTTGCAGATGAGACCATACTATCAATGCAGTTTCATTTGCACCTTAATGGTGCAAACGAGACTAATTAGTCTCCTCTGCACCATTGATGATGCAGGTCAATGGTGCATACGGTACAACGGGTGCAAGTCAATCTCCGCCTTAAGGTTTAGATAAGCAGCTTTTCTGTCTACAGAGTTCAACAGACAAACAAAACTAAATCGTTTATCTTTATACCTTTCCAAAGTTAAAATGTGACTGGCCAAGTTTGTTCAGAGAGATTGTTGTATTCTGAGAATACTTATAGGTACTATGTATAACTTAATAGGTACATATTTTGTATTTGTATTAGTAAGTTTTTCTCGCATTATCACAACTACGACAGTATTTTTTTTTAAATCTTATAAATCTACAATATTGTTATTTTTCTGTGCTTTTGTCAAATAGAATGTCCTCGCAACGAATCGGGAACTTTCGCGTCAGTGTTCTTGATCATAGATGATACACTCCTACATAATAGCTATTCTTGGTTGCGCACGCGCTGTCCAAATCGACGTGGACAAAATATCTACCAATTTGACGTAAGTTTGACGGCACGGAGCACTTGTAGTCTTTTTTTACACGATTCTATGAGCTTACCCAAACCGTGCTACAGTAACTGTCACTAGGTACGGTAGGTGCCTACGCGCATGCTTGCAAAACTCACGTCACCTATTTTACTGGTTTATTCTACTTTACTAAAGAATATTTGTATAGAATGTAAGCTTAGCGATTTTTGCTACTGCCTTATCACAGTATACCTAGGCACTCGATGTACAGAACGCGGCCGTTAAAAAAGCACATGGAGTTTTAGACAAACGGAGACGACATAATAATGTTTATAAACATATTTTCTATAAAACTGGTTTTAAAATGTTTCAAACATTAAGACTGAAATTTTTATTAGACATTTTTCACACAAGGCATGCACAGTCACAAATACAGATCACAAACGACACGACACTTATCGTTCCAGTATCTAATGCGTTAACTTTCAAGTACAAACTTCTTCCATTGCTCGCCACAATGGACACCCATCTTATGTTTCTTGAGCCATGCGAACCCCTTGGATGCAGACCTCGCGTTAAATTTTTTGTCGTTATCGTTTTCTCTGCTTATACGTGGTTCATTTTTTGGAACTTGCGTGTTAGGTTGGACGAGCGCAGTTCTAGCCTCGTAGGTTCGGTAGTAAGCAGACTTTTGAGGAGTTAACCGCTCAGAGGACTGCCTCTCTGAGGAGTACCGTGGCCTATTCTTCTGGAACATGAGCTTTTCGTCCCAGTACCTCCGGTACTCTTGCTCCATGTAGGGCGCCCTCTTTTTCTCGGGGCTTCTGTCTCTCTGATAAGTTTTATTATAGGATATCTTCGAATGAGTCCTACGCTTCGGCAGGTTGTGATGCCGACTTCTGTGCCTCAGATTTTTCTCTATTTTCTGACTGTATACAGTCTGATAGTCATCGGAGTCGTTGGTGGTTTCTTCCTCGCTCTCAGTTTGTTCAACCCTTATTTTTGGTTTCTCCTTAATCTTAAACAGCTTTACTGATTTGAACATCTTGCTAAACAAGCCTTCCTTTCCTCTTTTCTGAAACTTAATTAAAATAGATAAAACCAAAATCACAAAAATAAGACTGATTTAGTAGAAGTGTATGCGAACGCTTACATGTTTAAGTTCCGGGACGTCCTTGTGCACCTGCCCAACGATAGTGATACTAGTATCGGGCTCACTGCTCGATGTCTCCGACTCGGTGACGCTGTTGGCGTTCTGTATCATCGCTTCACGAAACGTTTTTTCCTCGACTTCAGGCTCTACGGGCTGCTTTTTCTTAGCGCGCAAATATTTCTCACGCCTATCCATCCTCATCCTGAACTCTGTGTCAGTACTGGTCACCGCGTGAGATTGCATGTTTGCTTCATGAGGTAATTTGCTTTCAACGGTAGAGTTAAAAGTATCTGACGTGTCTATCATGTCCTTCTTCATAAATAATTCCGATACAGCCTGCACTACGTTCCTAATTAGATTTGGTTGTTTTTTTGGCTCAGTTTTCAAAATGATTGGTGTTGTAATACCATGCAGAGATTTTACCATTTCATCATATTCACTTAGCGACGTGTCTTTGTTTGGAAAATCCATGGTTAGAGCCATAGATTTGTAGATTTCCTTTATTAGTTTCTCAGTTTCTTTACTGTGTTCTTCTTTTACTTGTTCAGTGTTGGTAGCAGTCGTTGTTGCTTGCTTCATGCCACCAGGTTTGACATAAGAACTGCGGTAGCAACTGGAGCATGCACGTCGCCCCGCTGGGGTTTGTATGAAAACAGGAAAGTTGTGGAAACATTTCATTCCTCCCTGTGGGCAACAGTACTGGCTGGGGTTCATCTGTCGCGAGTACGACGTAACATAGGGACAGGGGTGCATAGTGTAAGGGCTGTACGTAATACTATTCATGAAAGTAGATGCCTGCATGTTGTTACGTGATGGTCCTTTTTGTACTACTGCATCTTTCTTTGGGTTATTCGGAATAACGAGCCCTTTTGTTTGACTGGAGACTTTAACTTCTGCTAGAACAGATTGTAGTATACTTTTGATTTGATTTAACATTGCTTCTGTTTTAGTATCGGCCGAGTTCACCTCGATGGTGCTCATTTCTGTTTGACACTCACTATTATTTATAACGGTGGTCAAACATTCAACGTTTTTCTTGGCTACTGGAATGGGTTGCAAGCTCTCTAACTTCTTGCAAGTTTTTTTAGGATAAACATTTCCAAAGTCAATAGAACAGCTTTTCGATGTTTCGATGTTTATTGACCGCTCCTTTCTATATGTCTCCTTTCTCCGCTTTGCCAATATTCTTGTAATTGGTTCTGTTCTATTGTATGTGACGGGCATTTTTCTGCCATAGCTATCTAGTTTGTCTCTGATAGTATAATCAGCTCGTGGTCGCGCAGTATAGTAGTTGGTCGTGGGTAGAGGGTATAATGAATGGTAACGATACTTTGTGCGGACATTTTCTGGCCAACATTTCATGTCAATATGAGGGCATTGTTCTTTTTTTCTTGGCCTCTCTAAGTCTTTTCTAATCTTTACCGGCTTTTCCTTTACCGGTATTAAGTCGTATTGATTTTTATCATAGAAAGCACTACCCATGTTCATCTGGTGGAGCATGTAAGTTTGAAGATTATTCTGTTTATTTACGTGCTCGTCAATGTTGTGAAATGGACCGTGGCAACACGAGCATATATCAGATTCGCAAGGGCAGGTGCTCTCGCTGTGTTGCTGCACATCTCTGCAGATAGGTGATGAGAACTCACTCTGTAGGGATATGTTATCTCCTAACGCTTCAGGTTTATATTGCCTGCTGACCATTGCAGCCAAATACGAATGAGTCATAACGTTATTTCTGTTGAATTTTGGTATCTCTTCACTTAAATTAGACTTAATGAAAGGAGAACTATAAGTATGTGCGTAGTACACACATGGCGAAGTCCCTTTTTTATTGTTCTTTTTCTTCTTTTTAAATAGAGTTTGTCGTAGATTGTTTGTTTTTAGTTCGCATATCTTAGGTGCAGCGTAGTAATGATCCCTGTTGTTATTATTGACTTCCTGGGTACAGTAATGATCCCTGTTGTTGGGCTTGATTTCCTGGGTACAGTAAAGATCCCTGTTGTTGGGCTTGATTTCCTGGGTACAGTAATGCTCCCTATTGTTGGGCTTGATTTCCTGAGTGTAGTAACGGTCCCTGTGGTTAGGCTTGACTTCCTGGGAGTAGTAATGATCCCTGTTGTTAGGCTTGACTGGCTGCGTATAGTAATGATCCATGTTGTTAGGCTTTACCGCCTGGTCGACGCCTTGTAATATTTCAGAGTTATCTTTCGAGAGTATAACAGGTGCCGTATTCGTGTTAACTTCAGTTAATAAGAACGAGACGTTAGACTTCTCTTTGTTTTCCAAACATGCTGGACTTGTACATCGATCACAATCTAATGATTTACAAGATATCGCTTCACTTGTAAAGGTTGGAAAGTTAGATTCTATGATCGCTGTGTTGACGGACTGCTTGCACGATTTGTTAAGTTTCAGACTTTTGTTGGATTTGCAACACTTTTCTGGGTTCTCGGATATCAACGGTTGTAAAGCGCAGGTGGCGTCTTCCAGTTGCTTTTCTAAATGGATTATCTTTTGTTGTAAGTCTGTGACGTCTATCGGTATACAGGATATAATTTTTACTTCAGTTTGCGATTGTGTGTTGCCTAAAACAGATAAAAATGTAGTTATTGTGATTTGGGACTTAGTATACGAGCTTCTGCTATGAGTTCGGTTATATATTATAGTATCAACAGCTTGGTGACGATGTCATTATTGTATATCCTATTCCCTGGGCCTCCAGACTTACTAATACAAGTGGTATTGAGTTTAAAAAGAGTATAGACAAAAACCATCTCAGGACAATCTACAATAGACCCAACCAAATGGCCCACAGACCCAAACAAACTACGATGTCATAGATTTTTTCATTGTAAAGGGACTATCCAGGCTTTTTCACCATGTAGAGACAAGCCTAGATGCCAACTCTAATCATGTTCCAGTAATACTGATGATTGGCACTACGGTCCTAAACACTGAAAGAAAACTCTAATTATAAGTATAACAAGCGCGCAGATTGTATTAATTTCACGAATTGGTCGAAGATGGAATCAAAATAAAAATACCATTGAAAATTGAATCGAACATTGACGTAGCTGCGAGAAATCTCACCTCGGTAATCCGAGAAACTTGTTGGAAGTCAACACCAGAAGTCAAAGAACGTTCACATCAAAATAAAGTATACTCGGAAACTATGCGGTGAACAATTACGCAAAAAAAAGACTACGGCGTATATGGCATACAAGTAGGCATCCAAGTGACAAAACGGAACTAAACAAAGCTATTAAAGAACTAAAGACCCATATAACTGAAGCAGATGGCGTCGTCACAGCTGCAAAAACGACTGAAAACCTGGATGGACCCTTGCAACATCACTTGCGAACCATCTCAGCAATTAATTTAAGCCTAATAACCCGAATCTGATAACGACCTTGTCTTCAACTAAGATCTTCAACTGGATTCTCCCTTGAAGCTAGTAGTAACGCCAAGGCCCCAGGTTATGATTTTATCGACAAAAATGTCCTTCAAGAATTACCTCCAAAATAATTATGTACCTCAGTCACTATACTTTGTAATGCCATTCAACGAGTAGGCTACTTCACAGATATATGGAAAGTATCACAAGTGATAATGATCCATAAACCTGGTAAACCGATACATGATATCACCTCATACAGACTAATCAGTCTCTTACCGATTATGTCTAAGCTTTACGAAAAGAGTTCCTACCTATCTCTACTACATAGAATGTTACTTGTCCTCATTGAGAAGTCTATTGTCCCAGATCACCAATTTGGATTTGGGAAAGAACATGCAACCACAGAAAATATCCATAGAGTGTGCCGGACGATCAGAAAATCCTTTGAGAGAAAAAAGTACTACACAACTTCCTTTCTGGATTTATACAACAAGCCTTCGACAGAGTCTGGCATAAAGATTTGCTATTCATAATGAAAACTTTATTACCACATACATTTTATGGTGTACTAAAATCCTACATTACAAACAGAATATTTCAAGTAAGAGAACATCAATCCATCTCGGGACTCCATGAAATATCTGCAGGAGTACCACAGGGCTCGGTTCTTGGACCCGTACTGTACACCTTATTTACTTCCGACTTGCCACAAAGCTCCGAGATCACAATGCCACTTTCGCGGATGACACTGCCTAACTTGCCTCGCACAAATGTCCAACACAAGCATCTCGCATTTTGCAAACCAGTTTCCAAACCAAACAAGCTTTTTTTAAATGCTCTAAAATAAAAATAAAAACTTTAAATTAAGTTAAACCCATAAATTTCTTACATTATACAATTTATATAATATAATATCTTGTCGCGAGATTTACCTGTATAAAGAAACAAGAATAAAATATGTAACTTTATATTGACACAAGTAATTCTAAGAAAATATGTATGTATTTCGTCAAATAGATCTACACAGGTAAAGAACATCATTAATTTCGTACCCAAAAGGAAACTTACTGACGACTGGTCAGAAAAAAACAGCCTATTTTTTCTGGCGTACACATCTTGAATATTACAACGAAAGTCTACAATTAACCCCTCTGGCGGCTATTTGAGTTTGAAAAGTACCAAAAACCATATTTTTTCCAAAACAATATTTTGGACATTCGTTTAAAGACGCAAAAAGTTATTGCCCATGGTAGATGAGCGTTAGATGGAGTTCGCGTCAAATAACTTTGCCGCTTTGAAGTTGAGTTGCGCATGCGCGCTGGCATGCGCGCTACGGTTTTTAGGGTTCCGTAGTAAACAAGGAACCCTTATAGTTTCGCCATGTCCGTCTGTCTGTCTATCTGTCTGTCCGCAGCTTAGCTCTGAAACGGTTAGTACTAGAAAGCTGTAATTTGGCATAAGTATACATACGAGTAATTATCTTGCCGACAAAGTAGTAAAATAAAATCAAGAAAAAATAAAAATAAATTGGGGTACCTCCCCTACACGTAAAGTGGGGATGTTTTTTTTTTCTCATCTACCCCATGTTGTGGGGTATTGTTAGAAAGATTGTTCAAAAATATTGTGAGTTTGTGAAACCATTTGTGGATTCAGGGATCCGTTTGCGAAATATTAAGCTTTTAACTGAGATCATGTTTTTCAACTACAATGTTAAGTTTGTTCTTGGGATAAATTCATCCCAACTACGGAACCCTTCATTGTGCGTGGTCCGACACGCACTTTTTGGTAAGATTGACTACTGCACAGTCATTTGTAGCCTACTTCGGAGCGGTAAAGTTATTTGACGCGAATTGTTTACTAAGGTATGATAAAAGGTATTAAAATAATTACGACAAAAAGATTGAGGGAAATGTTTTTACTATACAATAGCACTTCTGTCTTCACCAAGACATCGGCCCATCCTGTGGAAGGTCTTCTAACGCTTCGTGTTTCGGTACGCGGTTGCAACTCCAGAACCTTTCGGTCCCATCGGCTATTTGTTCTGCGAGCAATGTGCCCTGCCCACTGCCACTTATGTTTTGCAATTCTTTGGGCTATGTCGGCCCCAACTAGCACACAAGCGCTATAACAAGCTGCACAGTGCATAAAATAACGTAAGCATAGTAATAATACATAACGTATGTAGTAAGCATAACGGCCTCCGCTCCATTAGTAAGAAATATTGTGGTTCTATAAGCGGCTACAGATCTCTTGTAACGCCAAATAGGCCCATATTATCCTGCTTATAACTCTACAATGGGTCTACAGTGGTCGTAAATGAAAGTTATAATGGCTCTACAGAGGTGGTTTAAAAGCGATGGTTAGCTTTATGAGATTTCTAAAAGCTCTTGTAACGCCATTATACCATCTTCATCTTATTTTGGCGCTCCTGTATCGTTATATTAAATGTCAACGCTTTAAATTACTAATATGGTAGGTTTAATAATAATAATAATAATTATAATACTGAGACTGTATATCCCGCGAAAGTGTGGAGGTCGAGGCTTTTTAAACGCTAAGATCCTCCACAATCGCGAGATATGCAGTCTCAGGGAATATTTCCTAGAAGCCGACGTGGGGATGCATCGAGATGTGGTCGCGGTGGACAAGGGCCTCACCCCGCTCGCCATGGCTAAAGAGAACTGGCGCAAGCCTGTAGTGCTTGACACTAACGATCGCAGGGAGGTATGGCAGAGTAAGGAGCTTCACGGACGCTTTTTCCGGGCCCTACATGGACCCGATGTAGATTTTTTAGCGTCCGTAGCCTGGCTGCGTTTTGGTGACCTCTTTGGGGAAACCGAAGGTTTTGTCTGTGCAATTATGGACGAAGTTATCATGACGAACAATTACCGTAGATTTATTGTGAAAGACGGCACGGTTGACATCTGTCGGGCATGCCACCGTCCGGGAGAATCAATCCGACATATTATCTCCGGCTGTTCTCGTCTAGCTAACGAAGAGTACTTGCATAGACACAACCTTGTAGCCAGGATTATCCATCAGCAACTTGCTGTGAAATACAATCTTGTGGAATCGGAAGTGCCGTATTACAGGTATGTGCCCGACCCAGTTCTCGAAAATGGAAATATCACATTGTACTGGGATCGATCCATCATCACTGATAGGACTATTGTTGCGAATAAACCTGATATAGTGGTGGTGGATCGAGTAGAGCGGCGCACAATGATTATTGACATAACGGTCCCGCATGACGGGAACCTCGTGAAAGCTGAGAAAGATAAACAAATCAAGTATCTTGACTTGGCTCACGAGGTTGTCGACATGTGGGATGTGGACTCAGCGATCATTGTGCCGATAGTCGTATCAGCCAATGGCTTAGTTGCCAAGAGCCTCGACCAACACCTAACGAGGCTCTCGTTGGACAGCTGGATCAAGGGCTTGATTCAGAAAGCGGTACTGCTGGACACGGCTCGCATTGTCAGGAGGTTCCTCTCTCTGGAGCCCTGACCACCGGTAGCTTGGACTCTGTTCCCGATACCGGTGGGCTACTATTTTTTATATTTTTAAATGTTTTTTTTAATGAATTTTATAAAAATATTTAAAAATGTACTTAATAAGTTTATAAATGAATAAATGAAAATTATAATACTACTTTATCAAGGAGATTCACTAAGTCCCTTATGGTTTTGTCTCGCTCTGAATCCTCTGTCCCACCTACTACATCGCTGCGAAGCCGGATATTCCTTTAAAAATACCAGAGAAGAAACAGTAATCTCACATCTTATTTATATGGACGACATAAAACTATACGCAAAGTCTGAAAAAGAGATGAAAAAATTAATAGATATCACGACAGAATTCAGTAAAGACATAAACATGCAATTCGGATTAGATAAATGTAAAACAGTTCATATAATAAAAGGCAAAATAAAACCGGGTGACTATCCTGTTAATAATACAGACACAATCACAGCTATGGAACAAACGGATTTATATAAATATCTAGGGTACAATCAACTCAAAGGAATAGACCACACAGCAATAAAACACACCTTAAACACCGAATACAAAAGAAGAGTGACCGCAGTATGTAAAACTCAACTCTCCGGAAAACATTTAATAAAGGCATTGAACACCTATGCGATCCCTATATTAACATACTCGTTTGGAGTGATTAAGTGGTCAAAGACTGACATCCAGCAGATAGAGAGATCAACACGCACCACACTCACTAAACACAATAACCTGCACCCTAAATCTGCAATAGAAAGACTGACCATCAAACGGCAATACGGAGGGAGAGGCCTTATAGACGTCCATAACCTCTGGCAGAAACAGATAGCCAAACTAAGAACATTCTTTCATTCTAAATCACACACAAGCAACATTCATAAAGCCGTAATTATGAACGATATTAGATATACCCCACTTAACCTACACGAACAGATAGATACACAAGACACTAGCAATAACGACCCACATAAACAAAAGTTAGAAGACTGGAAAAAAAAAGTGTTGCATGGACGGCACCCCCATGATCTAGAACAATCTCATATAGATACAATAGCGTCAAATAAATGGCTTAAAATCGGTAACTTATTTCCGGAAACCGAGGGATTTATTATTGCAATACAGGATCAGATCATAAATA
Organism: Agrochola macilenta; assembly: GCA_916701695.1. Lineage (NCBI taxonomy): Eukaryota > Metazoa > Arthropoda > Insecta > Lepidoptera > Noctuidae > Agrochola > Agrochola macilenta. The sequence continues at coordinate 22,119,222 of OU753561.1, read as the reverse complement.
CTAAAAACTACAGAAAATTCATTATTAAAGACCCCACAATAACAAACGATAAATGCCGCAAATGTCACAGCCAACCAGAGACCATACAACACATAACAGGGGCATGCACAACACTCACACAAACAGACTATACACACAGACACAATCAGGTAGCAAACGTCATCCATCAGAAACTAGCACTTAAATATAAACTCATACAAGATACAAACACTCCTTATTACAAGTACATACCACAAATAATCCTAGAAAATACCACACACAAACTTTATTACGATCGCGCCATTCTAACCGACCGGACCGTTCACTATAATAGACCAGATATAACCCTTCAAGATAAAATTAATAAAGTCACATACCTTATCGATATTGCAGTCCCTAATACACATAATTTACAAAAAACAATAGGTGAGAAAATTAGTAAATATGCTGAACTGAAAGAGGAAGTGACCAGAATTTGGAGACAAGAAAAAGTCTACGTAATACCCATTGTTGTCTCAACAACGGGTGTTATACCCAATCATCTCCACCACAGCCTTAAATTAATAGACCTGAAAGACTCAATTTACATAACACTCCAAAAAGCCGCAATTTTAAACACCTGCAGAATAGTCAGAAAGTTCATGCAAATTGAGGAAAATGAAATCACTCCTCATAACATTAATTCCACATAAAACTTCATCATCACCACACACACATACGCTACATTGACTTGGCTTGGCCCGTTAATGTAGCTTAAACTAGCCAAAGAGCTAAGAAACAAAATTTCTATACCTAAATAATACTACCGATAGTTTGATTCCGCTCTGGTTCTGTTTAGCCCTGAATCCTCTAAGCACACTGCTGGAGGATTCAGGTCTAGGCTATCGGCTGAGGAGAGGTGGTCAGGTTATATCTCACCTCCTCTACATGGATGACCTTAAACTCTTTGCCCCCAACAATTTGCAACTGATGGAGCTACTGAAAGTAACTGAAACTTTCAGTAGCGCCATCAGGATGGAATTTGGTGTGGACAAATGTGCGGTCATGCATGTAAAGCGAGGGGAGATTGTGGAATCCGTGGGAACGGAACTCTCGGATTCCATAAATCTTAGAGCCCTCTCCGCATCCGAAACCTATAAGTATTTGGGTATGTCGGAAGCGTTGGGCATCAATGTTACTGACATGAAGCAATCATTGAAGGAGCGCTTCTTTGGCCGCCTGAAGAAAGTATTCAATAGTTTTCTATCAGGCGGAAATAAGGTGCGCGCCTTCAATGGTTGGGTCATGCCGGTTTTGATGTACTCTTTCGGCATACTCAAATGGACTCAGACCGAACTCGACGCCTTGGATAGGAGGGTCCGTAGGCTGCTGACTGTATATCGAATGCACCACCCACGGTCATCGGTAATGAGACTGTATATCCCGCGAAAGTGTGGGGGTCGAGGTTTTTTAAGCGCTAAGACCCTCCACAATCGCGAGATATGCAGTCTCAGGGAATATTTCCTGAAAGCCGACGTGGGGATGCATCGAGATGTGGTCGCAGTGGACAAGAACCTCACCCCGCTCTCCATGGCTAAAGAGAACTGGCGCAAGCCTGTAGTACTTGACACTAACGATCGCAAGGAGGTATGGCAAAGTAAGGAGCTTCACGGACGCTTTTTCCGGGCCCTACATGGACCCGATGTAGATTTTCTAGCGTCCGTAGCCTGGCTGCGTTTTGGTGACCTCTTTGGGGAAACCGAAGGTTTTGTCTGTGCAATTATGGATGAAGTTATCATGACGAACAACTACCGTAGATTTATTGTGAAAGACGGCACGGTTGACATCTGTCGGGCATGCCAGCGTCCGGGAGAATCAATTCGACACATTATCTCCGGCTGTTCTCGTCTAGCTAACGAAGAGTACTTGCATAGACACAACCTTGTAGCCAGGATTATCCATCAGCAACTTGCTCTGAAATACAATCTTGTGGAGTCGGAAGTGCCGTACTACAGGTATGTGCCCGACCCAGTTCTCGAAAATGGAAATATCACATTGTACTGGGATCGATCCATCATCACTGACAGGACTATTGTTGCCAATAAACCTGATATAGTGGTGGTGGATCGAGTAGAGCGGCGCACAATGATAATTGACATAACGGTCCCGCATGACGGGAACCTCGTGAAAGCTGAGAAAGATAAACAAATCAAGTATCTTGACTTGGCTCACGAGGTTGTCGACATGTGGGATGTGGACTCAGCGATCATTGTGCCGATAGTCGTATCAGCCAATGGCTTAGTTGCCAAGAGCTTCGACCAACACCTAAGGAGGCTCTCGTTGGGCAGCTGGATCAAGGGCTTGATTCAGAAAGCGGTACTTCTGGACACGGCTCGCATTGTCAGGAGGTTCCTCTCTCTGGAGCCCTGACTGCCGGTAGCTTGGACCCTGTTCCCGATACCGGTGGGCTACAATTTTTTATATTTTTAAATGTTTTAATTTTTTATATTCTAATATTTAAAAATATAATTTATAAGTATTTACAATGGAATAATGGAAATAATAATAATAATGTGCTATGTGCTAGCGACAGTTTTCGGGGGCCCATTATTGAGTGTGCAAGTCACCCCCTGCCATTTTTCCGTGTACATATAAAACATTGATCAGGCAGGGGCCATAGTCATGGCCATATTCCACTACATTATTAATTTTTATGGGTAATAGGGGAAATGTGAACAAAGGAGAATTGCTCCAATATTATAGAACCATGTGTAATCTTACTTTAAGAAAAATTGTGTTGTTTACATTCCCTTACAGTAACAGTTTGCCACAGGAAGAAAATAGCTTAAGATTTGAAATAAATATGGCATTGCATAATTGGACATTAAATAATAATCTGTTCCATCTAGTTGATACTAACAATTATGTTGGTAATAATTTGCATTTGACAAGAGATAGATATAATGTTGTTATGTACTATCTTTCTACCTATTATAAAAGACAGATAGCTGTGTCGCTATCATATTTTTTTTCTATTTCAGCCAAAAATTTGGCTAAACAACTTGCTTCTTTTGAGCAATGCAATGACTTTTTAAATAATTCTGCCAAAAATTTGGCAACAAGTATTGACATTAATTATCATTTAAATTAGAAATTAGGACAATAGAGGAAACCTCTTGCTTAATCAATGATGAAAATTTAAATACTGGTTTATATCATCAAAATGTTACAAAAAGTTCTTCTTTAATATCTCACCCATCAAATTGTTGTAATCTAAATAAATGTAATAATAATACTCTAAAAATTGTTCATCAAAATATACAGGGTGTGATAGGTAAGGAATTAGAATTGGAGCTGTTCATGAACTGTAGTTATATTGATATCCTATGTGTAACTGAACATTGGTTGAAAGTCCACCAGTTCATGTTCAGCTTTAACAACCACCAGGTTGCCAGCTCATTCAGCAGAGTTAATTTGATACGTGGTGGCTCTCTAATAATTATTCGTAATAATATGAAATTTAAAGAACGTAAGGATATTGTGAGCCTCTCTGTTGAGCGAGTTATTGAAATAGCTTGCATTGAGCTTGAGCAGTTCATTGTAATGAGCGTGTACAGGCCCCCATGTGCTTCATATGATATTTTTGAGAAATATATGGAAGAAGTATTATTAAAGACTTCTAACAGTAATAAAACAGTTGTAGTCTGTGGAGATTTCAACATTAATATACTGGAAAAATCTGCTGTAGTAAATAAATTTGTAACTTTATTAAAGTCATATAATTTGTATAATACATTCTTTGAGCCGACTAGAATAACTGCCACTAGTGCTACCTGTATTGACAATATTTTTACAAACTTAAGACCTTCTAGCCATTTAATTATAAATGAGTTGGACTCTGATCACTGTGGCCAGTTAGTCACTTTCCCTCAGAAAACAGTCAGAGCTCAAAGAAAACTTGTGAGTTTTGTTCCTGTAAATAAAAGTCGCTTAGGACATTTTAAAAATAATTTAATGGAAAAGCTACCGGGTTTGCCTTATCATAACGACCCGGACCAAGCGTATGCTTCATTATTTAACCTCATCAATTGTGAGTTTAGGAAGGTTTTCACCGCAAAAACATTGCCTGTTTTTGACCGCGTTATATTTAGTGATTGGGCAACACCAGGTATTTACAAAAGTAGGCAGAGGTTATTTGAATTGTATCATGAAAAAACATATAACCATGATGAAACTTTTAAAGAATTTGTTAAGAAATATTCTAAAACTTTTAAAAGAGCTTGTTCCTCAGCAAAAGCCATACACATTAAATATAAAATAAAATCTTCTGGAAATAAAATTAAAACAACTTGGAATATTATTAATTCAGAAACGGGAAGAACGACAGTACGGAATCGTGACTTCCATCTAAAAATCAATAATGTAGATATTAAGGCAGACGTGGAGGTGGCAACTGAGTTTGAAAATTTCTTCACTAATATTCCCATTTTAACAACCAAAACTCTGTCATTGTCGTCCTCCACTTCTGCTTACTCAATACTTAAAGAATGTGTACCAGAATGTGACAAACTTTTTGAATTTACAATTATTACTGCTAAAGACATTATAGAATCTTTTAATAAACTTGATGTAAAAAAAACTGCTGACCTTTGGGGATTATCAGTACATACCATGTCTTCAATAATTGATGTTATTTCACCCTTTTTAGCAATCGTTTTTAACTCTTGTATTGCATCTGGTGTATTTCCTGATTTGATGAAACTTAGCAAAGTGATTCCACTGTTCAAATCTGGCAGCACAACTGATCCCACAAATTTTCGGCCTATTTCGATATTACCTACATTGAGTAAAATCTTTGAAAAATTAATTTTAAAACAAATGTTAGGACATTTTAATGCACATAATTTACTTCATTTGAAACAGTTTGGTTTTACAAAGGGTCGTTCAACTACAGACGCGGGCGTGGAATTACTGAAGAGCATATTCGAGGCCTGGGAGAATTCGCAAGATGCTCTTGGCATTTTCTGCGACTTGTCCAAGGCCTTCGATTGCGTACATCATGATACTCTTATCAGGAAACTGTACCATTATGGCATGAGGGACAAGGCTCTTGACCTTCTGACTTCTTATCTGAATAACAGAATTCAGAGGGTCGATGTTAATGGCAAGAGATCTGCAGGATCTGCGGTCACCATAGGCGTTCCGCAGGGTTCAATTCTAGGTCCTTTCTTATTTCTAATTTACATAAATGACTTACCTTACTACATAAGGGATAATCACAAGATCGTATTATTCGCAGATGACACTTCCCTCATTTTTAAAATCAAACGTCAGTTAGTTAACTTTGAACAAGTCAACGATGCACTCTCTAAAGTTGTGCATTGGTTTAATGTAAATAATCTTCTCTTGAACGAAAAAAAGACTAAACTCATTAAATTTTCAACGCCAAATGTCAGGCAGCTAACTACCAATGTTCAAGTTAATGGAATAGAGTTGGACCCTGTTGAGTCAACAGTTTTTCTTGGAATAACTATTGACGGTAAATTACAATGGGGCCCACACATAGAAAAATTGTCAGGAAGGCTTAGTTCGGCCGCCTATGCTGTTAAAAAAATTAGACAGATAACTGACGTAGATACAGCCAGAATTGTTTATTTTAGTTACTTTCATAGTCTTATGTCATATGGAATTCTTCTTTGGGGAACCGGTGCGGACATTAATACTATCTTTGTTCTACAGAAAAGGGCTGTTCGAGCCATTTACAACCTAGGTCCAAGAGATTCCCTTCGAGAGAAATTCAGAGAAATAAATATTCTGACTGTAGCCTCACAATATATTTTTGAAAACCTATTGTATGTACACAAAAATATATCAAATTTTAAGAAAATGTCCGATATTCATAGTTTAAATACCAGGAATAAACACAACCTTGCTGTACATCGCACACGTCTCCACAGAGTAAGCAACTCGTTCATGGGTCAATGTATACGCTTTTACAACAAACTTCCCATTGACATTCGAAACTTACCCATTAAACGATTTAAAAACTGTATTAAAACCAAACTTTGTAAAAAAGGGTACTATAAAATTTCAGATTATTTAGAAGATAAAAAAGCTTGGGATTGAGCTGCTCGCTCTGCTAAGCCTTGTGAAAACCATAAAACTTGACATTTTAATTATTCATCACAATAAACCAGTTTTATATACACATTGACATTGTTGAAAATTATGTTCAAAATGACACGATTACTTTGTAAAGTATTATATTATTTTAATTATTGTGAATGTGAGGACTATGTGGATATTTTTATTTTCCCTTTTCATTTCTTTGTTTCTTTCTCAGTTTTAATGATGGTCTGGCAGTTTGAGTAGTTGATGCGGCCTACCCAAATATCCTTTCCTTGGTATTGTTCGTCGAGTTGAGCTCCTTAAGTTCTGAGTTGAGCTCCACGATTACTGACAAATGCTTGCACTGACTGGACAGGTCCACTCAAATCTGTGTGGTTCTTTCCTCAAAAGACCATTTCAGACACTAATCTACATGGTCCTCACATGACTTGACCAAGATTATGTCTGGACTTTAAAAGAGACTGTGACCTCTGAGTTTGTTTCGGCCTTTCTTCTCAGAGTAGTCAGATAGGAAACACCGACCTCACCAAGCTTATTTTTAATATTTTTTTTATATGACGTGTAAAAGTGATTCCGATATCCTATTTACAGAATAAACAAACAATTTCATTTCATTTCATTTCATTTCATTTCAGTCCTTCCATAGTTCCAGGTCACCAGTCAACTTTAGCCACCCAAACCCATAGCCCAATTTATTTTGTTTCCACGTTCTGCAATAGTTCTGCACCAACCGGGGGTTGTCCTTGGGTGCACTTGCGTAGTGCATACAGGGATAACCGTTGGTTGGTGCCTCAATACACAAAAATGTTTAAGGGGCCTCTGCGAGTTGGCTTCGGCCCGTCGTACGCCTTTCAAAGGTCCGGGACCCTAGGGTCCCGAGATATGTCAGACATTCTAAAATAATAATAATATTAAATCATTTATTTCGAGCAACAGGACTTATAGTGTTAGTAACAATATACTTACAAACTATGTTAGTAGTACATTTACAAACAAAACAAAATAGAAAACAGATTGTGACATCATTGCTGCAAGGTGACAGGCCCAGCCGAAACCTTGCAGCAGTGGTTCACAAACACACAATCAAGCCTACTTGCAATCATAGACAGGATGCTGTTGGCGCTGCCCCATACCCCACGGACCAAGGATGCGCACCTTTTCCGCATCACCGTGTAGAAAGAGTCTATGAGAGCTTCAGCAAACATCCCTGATGCGCTGCAGTATCGGGGCAACCCCATCAGCACCCTGAATGCGTTAGTGTATTGGACGCGAAGGGCGCTGTATGATTTTTGAGTATAATGACCCCACAGACTGCAAGTGTAAAAAGACGTGCAATAAGCAGTAAATATAGTGCGCTTGACCTCATTAGAAGCACGCCTGAATCTGCAGGCAATCATATTAGCTCTCACACACAGCGCCCTCCGCTCCCTATCAATATCCTCATCGTCTTTGAGGTCAGTGGTCAATAAGTGACCCAGATATTTAAATTGGTCTACCCTCACAAGGGGTATACCGTTCAACTTTACTGAAGGCACTGCTACTGGGTATTTACCCCTGGCCCCAAAGATCATGACTACACTTTTTTAACATTATATGCCAGACCATGTAGTCTGGCATATTACTCGCAAGTGGCTACGAGTGTCCTTAGCCCGCAGATTGACGCACTCAGCAGCACCATGTCGTCGGCGTAGCTAATGTTATTACAACACACGCCATCAATATGACACCCGACACCCATGCTGCTAAGCGTGCCAATCAGATCATTCACGTATAGGTTGAATAGCGTTGGTGAGCACAACCCCCCCTGCCTCACCCCGCACTCCAACCCATACGGCCTAGATAGGGCACCAGCCCATTTCACACTATTGACTTGGTTTCCATACCAGTATTTTAGAGTATCTGTCACCTCTGGTGGCAAATTTACCTCTTCCATCTTCCTCCATAAAATGTCGTAGGAAACCAAGTCAAAAGCCTTGCTCAAGTCTAGGAAACATGCGTAAACTGGAGTGTGGCGATCCGTATAGTACTTCACAGTATGATTCACACTCAATATAGCGCTGTCAGTGGATAATCCAGAACTGAAACCAAATTGGTTATCGTGAACATGTATACCAAATTGGTTATCGTGAACATGTATATGACTGCTAAGTTGAGCGTTAAGCACACTGTCAAACACCTTCGACATGATTGTGGCAAGAGATATTGGCCTGTAATTGTTCTTATCACCCATGTCACCAGTCTTATTTTTGACGATAGGTACCACTGTTGTTTTGATCATATCATTCGGCATATAAGCATGACCCAGACAAAAAGTAAAAAGTATAGCCAACACTCTTGGCAAATGCGGACCAGCACATCGGAGATGCTCAAGGCTGAGACCGTCATGACCAGGAGATTTTCCTCGACGCATCGCGTTAATTCTGTTCAAGAGCATTTTAGCTGTTATTTTAACTCCTAGGTCTTTCCGTGGCTCAACATTGAGCGTCGACCAAGATGGGCCTAATGGTGACTGCACACTGAAATGGTCTACAAAAAGGTCAGCTATTTGTCTAGCATCACTCACGCCATCGACGCAAACATGGAGGCCAGGCTTGCCCTTTAGTCTATTTGTATGCTTCCAAAAAGATCGAAAATCGTTCTTTGAATGCTGTGAAGCCAGAATATCCATTTTAATTTGAGTCTCATGATCTTGACACCACTTCAACCAAGACTTAAATATCTTTCTAGCTTCACGCATTTCTTCAAAAATACGTCCCGATGTCGGCATACCAGTACCTAGCCAGCATAAAAACTTACGCCTAGCCTCCCCATGAACGCTGCTCACATGCATGTTCCAGCCCACGACTGTTCCTCGCTTTCTAGGACTTCCCCCATAAGTCTCGGTGGCCGACTCGGACAACGCAGTTACAATTTTCCCATACATCGCATCTATTACACGAAAGTGGTGAGGGTCATTACAAGTTTGACCACTACATTCTCTAAAGTCATCTGGAAAGTCAATAAGTCGCGACTTCTCATGACATTTAATGCTATAAGCACGAATCTGTTCTTGACTTCTTTCTCCCCAGATCACCCTATTCACTTCAATGCTAACATTTGGTTGTTAAATTAATGTGGTGTAAACTAAATAAATTTTATTAAAATGAATCACAGGTACGTAAACTAGTGAATAGTAAGGACACGTTTTAATACGGATTGGATTATCAAAATAACTTATAAAATAATTTCTTTGTGTACATGAAATATCAGTGCGAGTACCAGTTTGCTGTCAACATATATGTATATTATCGTCAAAATTGTTACGCGCCCTCAAGATATTTTAATACAAAAAATATATTGATATGTTAGATAAAAAATTGTATTTTTTAAATATAAATAAGACTTTGAAGGTTACAGATAGATTAATTAAGGTCACCGGTAAGAAAGAGTGAATTTAATTACGTCAAAATTTACGAGCGTATCGATCGTAAACGATCTTCAAAATGTCGTAAAACCTTAAAAAAAATACGTACCTACTGTAATGGCGTCTCGATCAAGCAGCTCTCAGAGTTAGACCGTAGAGGTCTAGAGGTTTGAGCCGTACAAAGGCTAGTATTTGCTGTGGTAGACTTCTAGGTTTACAGTTATGGCATAGGGGTGCTATTCAACTGTTTTCGTCGCACACTAGCTTTTTGCGCGTACTATTGAAAACTCAAAGTTCTATAATGCTCTTTGACATATCCCCATATATAGCTTTGTACAGCTTTACATCACAATTCCGCTGTATAAATCTCTATTAAATCGGTTTGAGCTCTAGTATAAGGTTATGTTCCTCCGTTATAGCGGTATAGTTACAAGAGCGCTAATAAATACTATTAAAATACTTGAGGTGTTATAAAACTATTCTATAACCCCCACTGCTGGCTGTATAAAATGTTTTGTATGATTCCTTATACAACTATTTGCCGTATAGTAGCCATATAATTCTCTCATATAGCGCTCAAGGCGCTATTCTAGAGCTACACAACTCTATTATCCTATACTATAAAACGAGCAATATTTGTTTAAATATATTTGTAATCATGTTCTCGAAAACGGCTCTACCGATTTCGATGAAAGTTGCAATATAGGGGTTCAAGGGGGCGAAAAATTTATCTAGCTAGGTAGCTTAGAGTAATGTCATTGCAGCATGGAATTAGTAAGTTCCTACGATCATGACAGCATGAAATTAGTAAGTACCTACTATCATGGCAGCATGGAATTAGTATGTACTATCATGGTAGCATGAAATTAGTATGAACTTTCCTATACTATTAAATGAGCATTCTCTATTTTCACCAGAGCAGAGCTCGGTCGCGCAGGTAATAAAATTAGTAATACTACAGCCCTAAGGCTTTAAAAAATGCCTCTCTACGGTATTGAGTGCAATAAAACCAACTTATAGCTACTTTTAAACCGCTTTACCTACTAAAGTACTCTTTTACATCTCACGGTGGTATAAAAGACTCCATTAACTCAATTATAGTTCTTATGGCTGTTTAGCGACGCTATTGCATGCTCATCACTAAAAGATTTTTTTTGCTACTGAACGGCTACTATACCACCTAGCTGTTAAAAGGTTTTTTAATATGCTACTGTACATCTTAAGGATAATTGTACAGCATTTGAATGACTCCTACGAGTATACAGCTACCAGGCTGTTTAAGCAGCTTGTGTGCTGTACGGGTACTTTGGTCTCCTGCGGATCTCTTCATTTCTGATTCGATCACGTCATCAGGCCACTCCAAGCATAGGCCTCGCCATTGCCCTTTGGTTGACTTTCAGCCTTCTAATGAGATGGGTCTCATTAGAAGGCTGAAAGTCAACCAAAGGACTGAAACGACTAAAGAACGATGAAAGGACTAAATAACTGAAACTTTGTCGCTCACAATGGGTTGTGAGCGACAAAGTTTCAGTTCTTTGTAGGTCATCACTGGCAACACCCACTGGTCGCGACTATGGTATGTGAGACGAGAAGATCATCGTGCATTGTACTAAGGTCCTCCATAGTCTCAGCCACGATTACTATATCGTCGGCAAACTGAAGGTGAGTGACATACTTGCCATTGATGTTGATGCGTACCCCTTTCCAGTTCAGAACCTTGAAGACATCCTCCAATGATGAGCGGGTGAAGGAGTCTCAGTGAGATAACGTCTCCTTGTCTCATACTTCGCTGCAGAAGCATAGGTTTCGAGGTCTGTTCCTGGAGTGTGACCGACATAGTACTGTTTTCATACAGACACTTCAGCACCTCCATTAACCGATAGTGAATCTGGCACCGTTGAAGAGACCGCAGTACAGCCTAGGTCTCGATCAAATCGAAGGATTTCTCGTAGTCCACACTTGTGTTCCATGCCTGTGGCGTCTTACCCTCGAGTATGATGGAATCAAACAGCTTCTGGAGGGCCTCAAGAACAGGCTTTCGACCGGCCTAGCTATTTAAAAAAAAACTTATTATATCATGCCTTAGTATACCTAACGCTCATGTCCAATTCTACCATGGGCAATAACTGTTTGCGTAACGAATGTCTTGAACGATTTGGGTTGAATAAGGTGAACACCATCTTTATCGAAGTCTATACGGATGGATGGTATGTCAGTAGCTCCGGAAGAAGCACGGCCATTATGATTTCTGTAATATGTCCAATCTTACCATTGGACATAATATCTACATTGTAACGCAACATGATCTTGGCCCCAACGAATATTTCTAACTCCTTAGGCAGTCCTCCTGTCTTGTTTATATCGGATAGTATAATATTATATAAATCTATATTGTAATTTTCGAGAACAATTTATTAAACTATCTTGTGCTATTATTTTTTTAATAGTTACACCACGAGTACGAAAATGTTCGAGAACAGTTTTATTGTCACTGTATACTTGTGGAGACTGGAGTTGTTGGTTAGTGGGATAAATTCACAGGGCCTTTTCAATCGCAAATTCGCCAGTTGGTTCTTTGTTCATCCGATTCATTAAAATAGCAAAATGTTCTGAATGAAGTTCACCAATTCGTAATGCATTCAGGAAGTCTTTAAATGGTGCTAGCCTGTTGTCTCATACGGCCATAGGTGTGTTGCTGGGATAAATCTATAGGGTTGATCAAACACTTGATTACCTCGCACGGGAGGTAACTGCATTAAGTCTCCGAGTAGACAAATATTTGTACCACCAAAGAGACTTGTTCGTCCGAATTCGTTATTTTTAAGTTGTTTAAGTCGGGAATCCACCATACAAAGCATCTCATAGCGGACCATAGAGAATTCATCTATAAGCAAAAATTCTATGTGTTGCTACTGTTGCCGCATCAAAGGCAAGTAATTACCAGAAAGAATAAGCATTTGCACTATTCTACTATCATTTTGTGCAGGCAATTTTAGTGTAGAATTTAATGTGGATTAACCCACAAAGAGCGCTGCAGCCTTAGTGAACAAACTTTAACAACTTGCTTGCCGTAACAGCGATTTACTTGATTTAAAAAAAGTTAGGGGAGTGTTTTTCCAGTCCCAGCGTTACGTGGTCGTTATGAACAACTTTAGACGCACATCGTTACCATTATTTAGCTGTTCTGAAGAACGGACTATAGTAATATCTATACATATATGTAAAATGCTTTGTCCTGAATGACTGACTGACGGATCAACGCACAGCCTAAACTTGATTGTAGAGACTTGAAACTTGGAGGGTGTGTTTTTTGTATAACGTAGGCATACGATAAGAAAGGATTTTCCGAAATTCTACCAGTAAGGGGGTGAAAAAGGGGGGCAAAGTTTGTATGGGACAACGTGATTCCTTGGTCCAATCTACTTCAAATTTTGCATAAACATTCTTTAACAGAATTGATGGAAGATGTATTTCGTATTTTATTGAAATTCATCCCCTAAGGGGTTAAATAGGGGTAGAAAGTAATTTTGGTAGTGATTTGCGTCGAAGTTGATATCAATACTCCTTAGTGTTTTTGATTTAAATAACATTTAATTTTGACCTTAGAGTAGTGTTATATACTCTAAGATTTTGACACATGTTTGAAAACTCAATCCGATTTTATTCAAAAAAGGTTGAACTCACATAAAAGCTTGGTGCAATGCAAATACTCTTTAAAATTGGAATGTCTCGAAAGTCATCGTACTATATTAGTACCGCATTTGAAGGTTTCTAAGCTTTAGGCTGCCTGTCCACTGGAGCGGAGACGAGAGGAGAGGAGCGGAGATGTGCCAATAATAAAGATTTGAATCTAAACTCTGGACCGGAGTTTAGATTCAATTGGTTAATATTGACGCATCTCCGCTCCTCTCCTCTCTTTTCCGCTCCAGTGGACAGTCAGCCTCACAGAGGTCTGTATTTATTCTTAGGATTTCCCTAACTCCATCAAATTACCCCTTCGAATTCAAGAGAGTGCAGTTTCCCATCAAAGTCTGCTTCGCAATGATCATAAACAAAGCTCAAGGTCATACTCTTAAGGTAGCGGGAGTAGACTTGAGGGAAAGCTGCTTCTCCCACGGCCAGTTGTATGTGGCATGCTCCAGAGTAAGCGCACAGAGCCTGGTGATTCTAGCACCCGAAGGAAAAACAAAAAATATTGTTTGTATATGTTATAACAAAATTAATAACGTTAAAACCAATAAAAAATCCTATTATAACCATTTTCGACTTCTACGCGGACGAAGCCGCGGGCAAAAGCTAGTGCGTATATAAAATTTTGTGTCTATACTGTTGACCGGTGAGGAGTACCTTCGTCTGGAGTCAATCTTGGATGTAGAATTAGGTCATGCTTATCGTAAAAATGGAATTGTCTTTAGAACAGAACCAACATGTAAAATATCAACTTCGTAGGATAAGACGAGTAAGTGGTTTTAATTCAACTTGCAAGATTTATTTATTTATTTATTTATTGGATCTCCAACAGAGGCTACACAATTACATGCAAGTTTACAATTTAGGAATAGGGACAAATACAGTGTGCGCTTCCAATTATAGGAGACCACATCATTCTCTTTATAATCTAGGTAAAACATTAAGTTTGACAAAGCGAAAATATAACAATGAATAAATCACAACATACAACATGATATCAGAGATCGAATTAAAATGAGATACAAAACAAATTAATAATAAAAACATTAAGAATAAAAATAAAATAATAATAATAAAATAATAATCATAAAAGACAACAGACAAAATTATTGAATTATGGCTTGGATATTTATGGCTTTTAAACCTTTTTTAAACTTTGACATTTTGCATGTAATGTCCAATTCATCATGCTTCGATGCTTCGTTATACTGCCTACAGAGCCTCGGCAAAACGGCGAAGTGTCCGAGGTTTGTTTTGGAACCCGGCACATAGAAAAGGTTATAATTACATGTACGCGGCAAGCGAGATGGAGCACTTATCTGCAGCTTTCCAAGAAGCTCGATACAGTCAACAACCCCATTGAACAGTTTGTGAAGAAATGTGAGATTTAGAAACTTTCTTCTATCCAACAACGAGGACATTTTATAATGTTGTAGTCTCAAGTCGTAGTTCCTGATTTTTTTTGCGAGACGGTCTTTATAGCAGAGATGGTATAGAAAGCGTCTTTGTACACTTTCCAGGCGTTTAATGTAAATGTCATAGTGAGGATTCCATATGGTGCTATTGTATTCAAGGAGTGGGCGAACTAATGTATTATATAGAAGAATTCTAGTTGAGGCTTTAGAAAACTCGTTGCTATTACGCAAGACAAATCCTAGCATCTTGAACCCTTTTGAGGTAATATTTAGTATATGCCTATCAAATTTCAGTTTTTTGTCAAACACAATTCCCAGGTCACGAACCTCATCTACTTTTTTTAGTGTTTTTTGGTGCAATGTGTAAGTGTGGGTTTGCACAGTTTTATTGCGGGAGAATTGCATACAATGACACTTAGAAACATTAAGCGACATTTTGTTTACTCTACACCAGTCCGCCATTCTATCGAGATCAGCCTGTAATAGTGCGGCATCCAGGTCTGTCACTATTGGTCTCATTATTTTGACATCATCAGCAAACAGGTAGAAACTTGAGTTCATGAAACATAACGTAATGTCGTTAATGAAGATGTTAAAGAGGATAGGGCCTAAGTGCGAGCCCTGCGGAACTCCCGATGTTGCCGGAAAGAAATCAGAGTGATGACCGTTGATTACCACTCTTGAATTCCTACCAACGAGGTAAGAATGGAACCATTTCAGCAAAGATCCCCCTATTCCTAAGTGATCTAGTTTTTTGAGAAGTATATTATGGTCAACCTTATCAAATGCCTTACTGAAGTCTGTGTATATAGTGTCTACCTGGATTCTTTTATCAAGAGACTCTGATATAGCTGAGACATAACATATAAGGTTTGTAGAGGTTGATCTTGACTTGATAAAACCATGTTGGTGGGTTGTAATACTTTGCTTAACATGTGCATTCAGGCTTTTAGTTACTAACTTTTCAAGTATTTTTCCGAATATGTTTAGAATAGAGATGGGCCGATAGTTGGATATTTTTTGTTTTGTCCTGATTTGAAAATAGGGACTATTAAAGCTTCCTTCCACCTCTCAGGAAATACACCGTCCGCCATTGACCTGTTGATGATACGTTTAAGAGGCATAGTTAGTGCTTTTGCACATCTTTTTATCGGGGGGGATACCGTCACTTCCAGCACCTTTACGCTCATCCAAGGCTCTTAGGAATCGGAATATTTCCTCAGCGCCAAATTCTAGTTTACACAATCCGGACAGGGCAAGACAGCTATCAACGTGGTTGGACGCATTTACAGTCGACGAGGTATTGTAGACTTGTGCAAAGTTCTCTGCAAACAAATTACAAATTTCGTGTCCACTTGATGCTCTCCTGTTTTCGTGACACATTTCTGCTGGGTAAGTACTCTTCGTTTTCTTTTTATTTTTAATAAATGTCCAGAACATTTTTGGGTCCTTTGCAAGTGCTTCTTCCATTCTTACCATATAGTTTTTGTAACAAACTTCCATAAGCCTACCGCATCTTGCACGCAGTGTCTCAAATGAAACGATGTCTAGAGGATTTTTATACTTTTTAATCTTAAAGCGATATTTATTTTTTTCTTTCAGTAGACGTATAAGATCTCGAGAATACCACTGTGGATATTTATTTGCCAATATTGTTCTCATCGGGACCTTTTGTTTGATGACGTCGTGCAGTACCTTGTAAAATACATCGGTCATGTTATCAGTTGTGGGGTGAGCTTCCAACTCTTTTTCCCAGTCTACAGAATTTAGTGCCATCGTGACGTCATCGTAGTCAGCTTTAAAGAAGTCTGGCTTTATTGTTGGCTTAGCTTGAAGATGGTTTGAGTTAATGGTTAAAAATATAGAGAATTCAAATGATGGATGCAAGGGATCTTCTGAAATCAATTGCCAGGTGCAACGGCTATGGTTATTTAATGTAGTATTACAGAGGGCCAGATCCAATGTCTTAGATTTAGCATTTGCTAAGTAGTTGAACTGCTCTAAGGCATTTTAAGAAATAAAATCTAGGAAACACTCACCTCGCGATTATTAGTAGAATATGGTTGTGCATGACCTGTGTTTTGCTTATCAATTTTCCAAATTATATCACTGAGGTTAAAGTCCCCTAAGATAAGAGTGTGATCACCGTGGTCAAGAGCACCCTGAGCAGAATCGAAGAAAACTTGCATGATATCAGAGGTCACAGGCGGGGGTAAGTAAATGCCGCAGACACGGAATTTATGTGTTTTCGTGCCACGCGGGGCGGTTTCAATATTGATCCACAAGTCCTCACATGAACTCTCTAGATGCGGCAGTCGACAAGACTTTAACTTCCTGGAAACCGCTATCAAGACGCCACCACCATCCTTGCGCGCACTATATCGACTAGATTCGCGATCTCGTCTGTAAATATCATACCTGTCGTCAAATAATTCAGCGTCGTACACACCACCGTTCAGCCATGGCTCCGTAAGCACAATTATGTCATAACCTTGTAAGAACATATTATGGTAAAAAATACTAAGTTTCGTTTTAAGGCCACGTACATTTTGATAATAAATACGAAGTGAACTATCGAATTTGGCTAACTAAATTACAAAAACTTTCAAAGGTTTGCTAATATTTATCCTAATTAATTTTACGTTATAGACTTAAGTTGATCTTGGTTCGTGATAACAATGCGTTCGGATTGTTCATTCTTTTTCATGAATATTCTTCCGTTTCGCACCCAAACAAACTTATACCCAAGTGCTTTGCCACGAAGTCGGCTCGCCGCGTGTAATGCCTTGTTATCTGCCGACAAATGTTCCACCACGTAAATCGAAACTGGGTTCTCAGTGGCGATACCAAGGTGACTCGTATTCAGCTTATTATTATTGTTGTTTTTGTTGTACTTGATAGTAGCAGCGAAGAATGTATCTCGCAGGCGTGGGTTGTTGAATTTAACAAGAATAGATCTAGGTCGAGCAGTCTGGGTATCCTTTTTTGCAATCCTGGTACAGTGAGCTACGTCGGCTTCCACGATTTCACTATTAGTGATGTTGCCGAGTTGTAACACCGTGCTAAGTAAGTTTTCTGAGCGGTTTTCGGGCACATTCTGAATTTCGAGGTTGGTGGCTCTGGAGTTCTGTTCAATCGATTTCGACGTCGTCGCACTAAGCCGCTGCGCCACTTGAGCGTTGAATTATGGGTTAAAATTTGTAACCGTGTTGATCGGATTTTAGATTTCAAATATTGAAGAACGTTATAAGATTGACTCATTTGTCACACATTCCGAAAATTTTTTCACTGTTCACGATGATTTTAATTTGCTTTTTTGACACTGTTATTACGATTTTCTTGCGGCTAATCGTTACATTAGTTTGATTTGGTAAATTATTTGGTGATTTAGCACTTTTAAACGTTATATTCGTTGTTGAACTGCACTTCGTCCTGTGATTTTAAATTCGATGACTTCTCATATGCCGGTCACAGAGACCTTGAACAACACTTTCACTTGATATTAGTTCTAGAACCTTCACGTCAATTATAAATTTAGGTGAAATTTTAAGATTTAAGATGCGGCCTAAACAAACAAACTAACATACAAACATTGCAAGTTAAATAAAATCTTGTAAAAATAATTGTGACCCGGTTACCCTAAACGGCAGTCAACTCCCATACCACAAGTCTGTGAAATATCTTGTGCATCTTGATTGCAGGGTTACATGAGAACATGTCGAAAAAAAAGAGCAGGAATTAACCTAAAATACCGAGGTCTATTCTGGCTAATAAGAAGAAACTCAAAACAGAACAAAATAACATAAAGCCAATCTGGACCATAGGACATCCAACTTTGCGAATCAGCCAGTGCCTTCAACATCATGAAACTGCAAAGGGGACAAAATGTCGCTCATGGACATGTGCCCGTATTTTTCTGAATATTCATGAAAAATTATGGAAAATTTGCTTTAAAAGCGGGTGTATCTTTAATATTTTTTTCGATCGCTTCAGTAGGGTACCCGTTTTCAACAAAAGTGCGACCGCGGGCTAGCGTCCTCAATTATTAAGATGGAGAAATGAAAATGCTATCAAAAGATGCGTTAATGAAAAGGCCAAAATACTGCAAAAAGACATATTGCTAAATGTTTATATATTTTTTTATTTAATAAAAACCAATCACCAAAAAGGATGGTGATGAAAATACTTTGTTCCGGAACCAAGTTACCATTTTCCTACCTGAGTAGAGTATGCTGCCGACGATGAAAACTCTGCAGTTCATCATTGACGGAGTTCGTAACATTATAAAATCTCCCAGGTAAAGTTTATAATTTGTTTAATGTGTCAATAAACTTATGCTGCCTAGTTTATATTGTTTATTAACACTATGTACTCGTATGTTCTTTTTTCTAAAAGCTGAGGTAATGTTTTAAGAGAGTTCTGACGAGCCTTTATGAAACTTGCCTAAAAGAAGAAATACGATTGACACGATCGATGATAATAGCAAAGTATCTGGGCCTTCCACGTCTACTTCTCCTATAGCAGGCGTGTCGGCAGTCATTTACTCGAACGAAACCCATAAAAAGGGTGATAAGGAGAGGACCCTGTCCTACGTAGGACACAAGAATGACACCGGAGATGATCTCAGTCATGTCGGTATGATGGAGTTGATCACTTGGTTTTGATGCAAAGTTAAAAGGTTTTTCATTTGTCAAAACTGTAAAATTCATGTACACCCTAATAGGTTTCACCCCTGGTTTTCTAGTTTTTCAGTATTTGTACGTGTCTTTTTCTTTAATATGATATAACTCTGTAATTATGTATTTCTTTACGCCTAAACTGATTAAATACTAATCCCATAATACTTTGTTTCATTATTAGACCACCGTATACGACCCCCGACCCTCAACATTACGACGGGCCTTTTAAACGGTCACCTTTTCCTGGCTTTCCCGAAATGCAATTTTTTACTCATAATTTCTCTTAGTTATTATGAGTCATTTAAAGAAATATATTCAAAAATCACGAATATTGGAGATATCCAATAGTTTCAGTAACATCTGGGTTAAAAAAGCAGCGGGACATTTTCGACCAGAATAGCCAGTGCGAATTATGACTTCGAAAAGATAGGGTACATGACACTGGTAGTAGCGCCTCACATGCCAATAGAACCATCGCAACTGCTGCAAAAGACTGATCGCAACTGCTGCAAAAGACTGATCGCAAAAAAAAAATATATCCTTTTCCAGGCACCCGTTACCGCCCTGGTCAAACTGGTCAAAAATCATCTAAGCAAGTTTGACAGTTTATTTGTGAAATCGTAGCAAAGACTACTCGTTTTACGGAAGTGGAGACCGACACAGTTTAGCGATTATTTATGGTCCCAATGAGGGCTTGTCCCTGGTTAAAAGGCTATAAGTTCTATACTATAATAATCCCCCCTATTGTGAGCGTGTAATGTGAAAGTAGATACATACTTTACCTAAATTAAAAGCGACCCTTTTCAGGAAGTTCTCGATGCCCTTGAAGCGTTTCTTACACACTGTGGCGCCAGAGACTTCTTCTGTGTTCATGTTGCCAGTACACTGCAAATTGTTTTTTTTTCGTGAAAACGTTTACTGCGAGCATAGTAAGCGAACTTGCACGTAGTTGTGAAAATTCAATTCTCAATACTTTCATTGCATTCCACATAAGTATTATTAGGTGGTAAATTACTTTCCTCTATGGTTCAACGTGCCTACCATAGAGGAACTGCCTATTCACTGCCCAGTCTGCCCACTCTCGTATTCGACTGCGTATTACTAGGGATGTTATGGATATGAAATTTCGGATTTGAATACGGATATAGAAATAATATTATACCAGGTTCGGATACGGTTACGGATATGAAATTATTTTGGATTATCCGAAAGTTTCGGATAGTTTCGGTTATGGATATTATCAGATTTTTAAGAAATTGTAAAAGTAGAACACAAATCCTAACTAATATTATTAATGCGAAAGTGAGTTTGTTTGTTTGTTTTGTTTGTTCGCCGAAATCGCGTAAATTTATGCGCGTAACCTGTGTGGAGCTTAGGCGCCAGTAACTCGATACAAGAGGAGACATCGTCCGGTTCCGGAAGAAGATGCCACGCTGTTTGAGGTGTACTATGCGGTGAAGGAGGCTCTGTGGTTGGCCATCGGCGAGTCGATCGAGCCTACGAACGATGTTGGCGACCCAAGACGGGGATCCGTAGGGACGCCCTTAACGTGCGGTCCGAGGGAAACTTCGTGACTGGGCCCCCCACTCACTGAGAGTCTACAGCCGCAACTGCTAGAAGAAGTGGTCGCAAGCCTCTTCCCTGCTAAAGAAGAGCATATACCGCCACCGATGAGTTTGCACACAGCCACAGAGTCGGAAGATGAGGAGTTCGTTAGCGTCCCTGAGGTGACATAGCTGGAGATGAGGGCAGCCGTAACGCGGCTCCCTCACCTCTTCTTCGCTCTGAAAGAGCTAGGGCCCCAGCTGAGAGGACTACTCGCCGTCCGTATACCGGCTTATAGTGCTGCTAGACGAGGTAGGTATGGTTTTCGAGCGGATAATTGCAGCCCACCTTTTCGGTCACTTGTACAGAGGGGCGGGTTCTGGTCGATAGCCAGTTCGGCTTTCGGCATGGGGGCTCCGCTGTCGACGCAATAATGCGGGTGAGAGACCTGGCGGAGAAAGCGGTGTCCCGGGGCAGGGTGATCGTGGCGGTGACATCTCCAACGCTTTCAATACCCTGCCCTGGAGTAGTTGCCCCCTACCTCCTCCACATCTGGTTGGGACTAATTTGCCGGATGTTGTGTCACCTACAGGGGACGCGACGGCGGAGGCCGGGACGATGTCGTGCGGTGTTCCAAAGGGCTTGGTCCTGGGCCCGGTCCTGTAGAACATCGGTTACAAGATCCCATGATCCCCGGTCCAAATGTGGGAAGGGAACACTGGGGTGGATTTTAGTCATAAGAGCCTGACAGACCCGTCCGCCCAAGGTCGGAGGACATCCATGAGGATTTACCAACAGTAAAGGAAAAAAAAAGCTCAGCGGTAAGCTTATGCCTTGATTACACGTACCGAATTTATGGGCGAACGAGAGTGCTCAGCCAAACGCTCAGCCGAGTTAAAGTGTGAGACAGTCACTCGGACCCTGTTCTATTTACTAGACCGAGTACCCACCCCCACGATTCCCCGCACTGACTAGCTTGACTACTCGGCAGGTATAAACATGCACTCGGTGCGTACTCGTCACTCGGGGTAATATTCTCTAATAATGTGTTGAAATGTTATACATCAATTCTCAGAAGTGCTCTGAATTTACGAGGATCTTCTGTCTGTAATTTACTAAACACAGTGTAAATCAGGTTCCCTCAAAATCCGTGGTCTTGTCCAAATAGAAATTTTCCTTTTCCTGCAACATTTCCCACACACATTTCTTTTCTTGTGCTTCAAGCGGTTAAGCATTTTTGTAAAAAAAAATATTATCATTTTGCGATCCATTGTCTCGCTAGTCTGCAGCGTCGAAACTGAATGGCTGACTCGGTGCCATGTTAAAAAATACGTGTAGGTAATCAACGCAACTCGTCCACGCGCCTCTCGGTCTAGTATAATTTTGCTGTTTCGCCCATCTACTCTAGTATGTGTGATCAAGGCTTTATAGCTGAAATCTAATGGCTTCTACACACTATGTTGGCGGCATGCCCGCCGGCTTTTCCCGCGCGGCACGCACCTTCATTTCATTTCCTTTGCGATCCTTCGAGCGGCTTTGGGCGGCAATGTGTAGTGTGTAGGAGCTATAACCAAAAAGTTATCGTCGACTTACCTCCGGAAGGTTCAATCCACCAGTTACCTGAAAAAGGGTACTCCTCCAACAAATAATTTCATTTTGAGCATTTCCGGATGTTATTAACAATAAAACTTAACCTAAGTTACAAGAACCAGCAATCTCGGCCGCTCACATTTGGCTCTCTGACGTTTGTTACATCTTTCAATTAATGGGCGTTGAACATGAACATTCCATTGTGTAAAATGTTTGAATTCAACAAGAATGTTACCAGCCAGTTTGAGTGACATATATAGTTTTTGAAGTTTTTTCTGTGTATGGGTGACAAGTGTTCCATTAAGCTGGATCCAGACCAGCGTTATCACCTTGCGAAGCAAAATCCTCGAGTCTTGTCGCTAAATGTATGAGAAGCGAAGGGTGCAGGGGTGGTTTGCTAGGTGCAGGGTGTGCCCTGGATTTGGATTAGATTTTTGTTAGGACTGTGTGTGGTTTCGAGTAATTAATAAACCGGATTGTGACCTGAAATTGACTTCTATTTAAAACCTATCCTATATTTATTTTGTATTTGTTATCAAAAGTGAAACTTTGTAAACCCCGCTTATACTCCTTGGCTTGGTCCACGTGTGGTATTCCACGTTCATCATTAATCAAACCACAGCGCACGGCATACGTCGCGCTGCCGTCTCCGTGCTCTGTCGTAAGTAAAAATAAAACACAAAATCCTTTTTTACCAACATTCTTAAAACAAAGGAAAACGCAATAATTTTCACTGACTTCACACGCAATTACAAAAACATCCGTGGTCTAAGACTACCTACTTGTGGGTCACCGTAACTCGACTTGTCTTTCCCTAACAACGTCCGTACTATGAGGTTCCTCGGAGAAAAAGGATTCCTTTTTTTAAACAATTTCTTTAGCATCGCATTTCTTAACTTTAGATCACCAGCAGCTAATTCCTGATCTTTCTTCAAAGAGAACTTCAATGGATCAGAGTCCAGCTTACTGTGCTGCGCCATGGCTTTAGCTTGCAGTTTCTTCCAGTTAATCAACGGCTTCATTAGTGGTCGTGGTGGAGAGGCTGGTGTCACCTGCGTTTGCGTGGAGCAAGTGTTCTGGTTGCATTCGACTTTGATATCAGCTGGTGCTTGCATCTTCTTTTTGATCTTACGGAAAATTGATAGCTTTCTTACGCTCTGTGTGCCAGTGCTTTTCACTTCTATTTCCCTCAAACAGAGAGGAACTTGTGGCTGTTGCATAGGCTTGTAAGGATTATCATAGGTGGTGTGAAGCGGTGGAGCTGTAGGCCGCTCTTTAGAAGGGTAGGGAGGAGCAGTGGCTTGTTCTCGCATCCTTGAATGCTGCGCTCTTGGCGCGTACATGTCGTGGATTGGCGGTGGTTGCGCGTAGTCCAGTAAGCCTGGGTTGTATGGTGGATTATAATCTGGTTGATATTCATTAGGTCTTCGATAATTTGACGGCATAGGCGGTGGCTGGTAGTACTCCTGTTCATGCATCATATAATTCGTTATGTCTTGTCTGTATGGTCTGTCTCTGTACGATGCTCTTGGTGACCTTGGTTTTACTTCTACATCTATAACACTTTCACTTTCGCTAAGTTCTTCAATAACATCTTTTTTCTTCTTCTTTAGAAAACCAATAGACCGCAGAACATTTGAAAACGTTTTCCGTTTAGACTGAAAAATAAAAGGGGAATTATTTTTGATTCTTCATAAGTTAAATGATATACAGAGAAACTTTGTACCTAACCAATGAGATTAAAATAAGTGTTAAATAGTTGGGTCTCACCTTTTCGTCAGTAGTTGTTGTTTCCATTTCAGTTTCAGATGTAGACTGCGTTACTTGTAAACTTAGCTTTTCTATTATAGTATCTGAATAACTTGCATTAGTTGTGCTGATATATGGTTCGGAACTTATTCTTGATCCTATCGCTTCACAACTTTTTGAATAACACTTGAGCGGGGGTGTTCCCACTTTGGCATCTTGTTTAGAATTGGTAACTCTAGAACTTTCCCCAACGCTTCTTGACGTTAAAAGTTTGGCTTCGGCTTTTCTAGCTTCATGTCTATCAATACTGCTTTCATGATCCTTTTTTCTAACTGGTCCTTGGGCTACGAATTTGTAAATTTCTTTAATAAGATTATCGGTTTCTGTGTGACACGTTTCAGTATGACAGCCTGTGGTGGTGTTCTTATTACAGCAATGTTCGTTATGAGGTTCCTTAGTAGCATTGACGCAGTTTGTACATGTGTAACTTGGGGTGGGCATCATATAGCCGTTCTGCATGGGCATGGGGTAGCTCATGGGACAAACTGGCATCACGGTATAGCAACAAGGATTTTGAAACGACGTTATATATGGAGAACCATTGCTTCCTATACCAAAATTGTTAATACTTTGATGCCTACTGTTAGGCATTGCGCTGCCATTTAATTTAGTAGTATGTTCGTTTCTCAAAGGCATGCCATTGTCCCCGGCTTTTGAAGAAACATCAGATTTGTCACATTGTGACGCAATTGTTTCTTTCTTTATTTCATGCAGAAAACTTTGCAGGATATCCTTTATTTCGCATAGTGCTTTATCTGTTTTATCAACAGGTATTTCTTCCCCTCTCATTTCTTCGGTTTTATTAAATGTTGTATCAACAGTAACTTGGTCATTTGCATAAGGTAGATATTGTAAACTGCTCATAGTGGCGTTGTCTTGCTGACAAAGTTTTTGTTTCTCGACCTGATATGGCTGACATGTCATGCGCTTGCGTGTTTTGCGTGGTTGCTCTTTAATAAAATTTGGAACTTGTACTGAAGTTACATCACTCTCTTGCTGCACGCGCTCGCGTTGACACCTTCGCCTGTACGGTGAACCCTCCTTAAATATATGCTTGACGTGAGCCATGTAGTCTTCGAAGTCCGAGTTATATTGCGATTTCAGATTAAGCCGTGGTCTTAATGTCCTAGGTGACGGTGGCACTTCCCTATAATATTCATATGGTAACATATTATCCTCACAGAATTTCCGTCGAGTCTTTGGGCTAGACTTCTCTTTGACGGGAATAAGGTCGTAAACATCAGAATTATTAAACATGTCTACGTGAGCCCTGCGATGTTTTCCTCGGGTATGTTTCTTAGAGCTGTAGAGGCGAGTGTCGCAAATACTTCTCATTTCACTGACGTCGCTGTGTCTTCTTCTATGCTTTTGTCCATCGTAGCAACATGAACATAACTCGGTACCCTCCTGTATATCTTCACGGAGTGAATACTCTTGATCCCGGCAAACAGGTGCTGAGATCTGGCTGAGGTCAGATTGTCTCCTTTCAAACATTTTTACCGGCTTATATTGTCTTCTTATAATATCAGCGATAAAATCTTGATCAAGTTCTTGATGGTGATGTTTCTGCTTACGAAATTTGTTTGGTTTCTGTTCGTACGATTCTTTATGCACATCATTCTTACTCCGTTTCGCGCGATCTTTGTATTTCTTCTCTTTATGATAATGCGGAGATACAGGTTCTGCGTATTCTTGTTTTCGATACTTTATATCATGAGGATGGCCAGAGTAACCAGGGTTTGAATGATGCGTTCGGGGGTTTATAAGTGAACGAAAACTACTGCTAGAATTAGCAGAAGCGAAGTTCTCGTAAACAGACCTCGTTCTATATTTATGTAATTTTGCTCCGTAATCAGATAACCCTTGCAGTTTGCCCTTTTTAGTTTTTGCTTTAGAAACATGTTCACCGTAATCGTAGAGCATCCCTTCAGTTGGCGTTGCACCGATTACATCTTGGGTTTTCAAATGGTTTTCGCTCTCTTCAGATTTTTCGTATTGACCGTTTGATGATTTGTATAGAAGTTTTGTCTCAATGTTATTTAACTTTCTCTCGGAAGACGACTCAGTTTGTTCTCTGATCGTCTCTATCTCGTGCTTCACGTCCGTAGAAATGCGGTAGTTGGACTCCTCGTGCCTCTCGTCCGTCTGGAGACAGCTCTCGGACTCCCTCCCGGTGCAGTCAAGACACGCGATGTTCTGACAGTGCTTATTAACTTCGTCTAACTGGTGTTCGAGACCAACTATTTTGCGTTTTAAATCAGTAACATTAACAGCTATACTGGAACTTATTTTGATATCCGGTTGCGATGAGCTACCTGCAAGGTGAGCAGGTGTTTAGCGTCTGAGGTGATTTATATTACTGGATGCTTGTTATGATTGGTTGGTTACCTAGCGCCCGCCGGAAGAACTCTCGTATGGCCCGGTACTTGCGCTTGGTGCGGGGCGAGATGCGACGTCGTGGGGTGCGCAAGTTCATCACCGACTCACCACGGCGACGTCTGCGAACAAACGACTTCATTGTCTTATAATAGTGAACTATTACATTAGAAGATTTCAATAGATTATAATGGGGTCAGATATGACAAAACCTAAACGTTAAAATTACTAGAACTTTACTTTTATATCAAGAAGAATGTTCGAAGATAATCAAAACAATGAATTGATTATCCATACCTGTTCTCTTACGCGATAATTTACGAATCTCGCAATTGTAGTCCATTGTACAAAAATTCCATATTTGCCTGAAAATATATAACGAAGTGACGATTATTACGCTTATTATTAAATTGTATTTTGTTATATTTAAATATACGTTTGACTTTTGAATTTCATCTGACTTCTGCGTCAATATAATTTTATTCATCGACAATACATTTACGGCCAGTGATGGTGATCTATAAAAAATGAATCCGACGGTAATGATGCAATGTTGCAAAGTGTTGCAAACCATATGGCTGCTGCACACTATGCCGGCGCCATGGCCGCCGGCTTATGCCACGCGGCACGTACCCCCGGCTTCTGCGCCTCCATTTCCTTAGCGATCCTTTGTGCAGCTTTGTGCGGTAAGGCCGGGTGTGCCGCGGCTTGCCCGGCGGCAGGGCTGGCAGTGCCGGAGGATTCGGAATTTTGCTTGAATCCATGAAATAAGACAGCTGTTGCATAAAATATTTATATTTTAATAAGAAGAGAAAGTAACTACAATTATATAAAAGTAACAAAATTTGTAATAAGTAGGTAAGTAATCTCAATAATAAATTAGGTCAAGTAAAAAAAAAATATATATAACCACTTCAATGGACATAAAAAAGTTAGAAAACATTGAACAATCAAAAAAAAAAAAACAAAAATAATTACTAAGTAATTTTTACTAAGAAATTATCGACATATCAACTTTGGTTTCAAATATGACCTCAACCCTACGGTCTCTTTAGCATTTTTACCTGCTTTAAACTCTGAGATTTTTACTAAAGGACATAGGTAATCGCATGTCAAAACGAGATGTAGCGAGACTCGGTGACGTTACAAAAGCAATGTGAGGAAAATACTCGATACATGCTACGTTTTATAATGAATCATGGTTGAATCGAATGAAAAATCCAAATGTATTATGAGGGTAGGATTTAAAATTTCAATAAAAACATGACTAAATATTATAAGAAAATGTCAACTTAAGGAAGGTTATTCAGTTCTTTATGTAAATTTGACGTATTTGAACGCTTTTTACAGAATTTAACAGCACAACCAGATGTCCGTGAACTTGGCAGATCATTTCCCAGCAGAGCACAAAAAAATGTGAGTTCTATTGGCATGCGGGTGAGTTCTAGAGTTCCTTATACTTAAAAAGAATAGTTCTGGCTTTATTGCCTGAAAAAAGTCGAATGAAAATATGCTCTGCTAACTTCCGCTAGCAGATCATTTCTTCCAAAATTTAAATTTAAAAATTGATTTAGGTGCACAGTGGTGAGTTCTATAGTTCCTTAAACTTTTCAGAAAGAGTTCTGCTCACCTAAATCTAAAAAAAAATAAAACAAAAATATTGACGTGTTATCAGAAAAAGACAAACATTATGGGAAAATAGCCATAAATGACGTAATTTATGAATTTTCGTAGATTCTTCGGGCAATGATTAATAACTAAAGTTTTAGTAATAGAAAAAAAACTAAATGAAAGCAGTAGTCTCAAAAAATTAGCAGCAGAGCCTTATGAAAAAGATAGGTTAGGAGAAATCGAGATTTCATTCAGTGTTTAAATTAGTAGGATCAAAAAAGAATTTGATTAGGACTGAGAAACCGGAACTCTTCATTTCCTGATGCAACTGTAAAAGAACTATCCGAAGGCATGAAACAGAAACCCAGAACTCTCACTCAAGTATCAGCAGAGCTTGGGTAAAGATTTCAGTAAGTTGAAATCAAGATTTATTTCAGTGTATCAGTAAAAAATATCAAAAAAATATTAAATTAGCACTGAGGAACTGGAACTCCTCGATTTCTGATGCAACGTTAATAGGACAATACGAAAACATAATAAAGTAATCCAGAACTT
The DNA here is from genome assembly GCA_916701695.1 of Agrochola macilenta. Classification (NCBI taxonomy): domain Eukaryota; kingdom Metazoa; phylum Arthropoda; class Insecta; order Lepidoptera; family Noctuidae; genus Agrochola; species Agrochola macilenta. The sequence continues at coordinate 22,090,462 of OU753561.1, read as the reverse complement.
TCACTCAAGTATCAGCAGAGCTTGGGTAAAGATTTCATTAAATTAAAATCAAGATTTATTTTAGTGTTTCAGTAAAAAATGTAAAAAAATTATTAAAGTAGCACTGAGGAGCCGGAACTCTTCGATTTCTGATGCATTGGTAATAAGACAATAGGAAAACATGATTTTGTAATCCAGAGCTCTCACTCAAGTATCAGCACAGCATGGGTAAAGATTTCATTAAATTGAAATTAAGATTTATTTTAGTGTTTCAGTAAAAAATATCAAAAAAATATTAAAGTAGCACTGAGGAGCCAGAACTCCTCGATTTCTGATGCATCGGTAATAAGACAATAGGAAAACATGATTTTGTAATCCAGAACTCTCACTCAAGAATCAGCAGAGCATGGGTAAAGATTTCAGTAAGTTGAAATCAAGATTTATTTTAGTGTTTCAGTAAAAAATATCAAAAAAATATTAAACTAGCACTGAGGAGCCGAAACTCCTCGTTTCCTGATGCACCTGTAAAAAAACTATCCGGAGGCATTAAACAGAAACCCAGAACTTTCACTCAAGTATCAGCAGAGCATGGGTAAAATATTCATTAAATTGAAATCAAGATTTATTTTAGTGTTTCAGTAAAAAATATCAAAAAAATATTAAACTAGGACTGAGGAGCCAGAACTCCTCGTTTCCTGATGCACCTGTAAAAGAACTATCCGGAGGCATGAAACATAAACCCTGAACTTTCACTCAAGTATCAGCAGAGCATGGGTAAAGATTTCATTAAATTGAAATCAAGATTTATTTTAGTGTTTCAGTAAAAAATATCAAAAAAATATTTAACTAGCACTGAGGAGCCGGAACTCCTCGTTTCCTGATGCACCTGTAAAAAAAGTATCCAGAGGCATGAAACAGAAACCCAGAACTTTCACTCAAGTATCAGCAGAGCATGGGTAAAGATTTCAGTAAGTTGAAATCAAGATTTATTTTAGTGTTTCAGTAAAAACTATCAAAAAAATATTAAAGTAACACTGAGGAGCCGGAACTCCTCGTTTCCTGATGCACCTGTAAAAGAACTATCCGGAAGCATGAAACAGAAACGCAGAACTTTCACTCAAGTATCAGCAGAGCATGGGTAAAGATTTCAGTAAGTTAAAATCAAGATTTATTTTAGTGTTTCAGTAAAAAATATCAAAAAAATAGTAAACTAGCACTGAGGAGCCAGAACTCCTCGATTTCTGATGCATCGGTAATAAGACAATAGGAAAACATGATTTTGTAATCCAGAACTCTCACTCAAGTATCAGCAGAGCATGGGTAAAGATTTCAGTAAGTTGAAATCAAGATTTATTTTAGTGTTTCAGTAAAAAATATCAAAAAAATAGTAAACTAGCACTGATGAGCCAGAACTCCTCGTTTCCTGATGCACCTGTAGAAGAACTATCCAAAGGCATGAAACAGAAACCTAGAACTTTGACTCAGGTATCAGTAGAGCATGGTTGAAAAGTAAGATTAGAAGAAATCAAGATTTAATATAGTTTTTCAGTAAGAAGGATAAAAAAAAAATTAAACTATCACTGAGGAGCCGGAACTCCTCATTTCCTGATGCACCTGTAATAGACCTATCCGGAAGCTTGAAACAGAAACCCAGAACTTTCACTCAAGTATCAGCAGAGCATGGGTAAAGATTTCAGTAAGTTGAAATCAAGATTTATTTCAGTGTATCAGTAAAAAATATCAAAAAAATATTAAATTAGCACTAAGGAGCTGGAACTCCTCGATTTCTGATGCAACGTTAATAGGACGATATGAAAACATAATAAAATAATCTAGAACTTTCACTCAAGTATCAGCAGAGCATGGGTAAAGATTTCATTAAATTAAAATCAAGATTTATTTTAGTGTTTCAGTAAAAACTGTAAAAAAATTATTAAAGTAGCACTGAGGAGCCGGAACTCTTCGATTTCTGATGCATTGGTAAAAAGACAATAGGAAAACATGATTTTGTAATCCAGAGCTCTCACTCAAGTATCAGCAGAGCATGGGTAAAGATTTCATTAAATTGAAATCAAGATTTATTTTAGTGTTTCAGTAAAAAATATCAAAAAAATATTAAAGTAGCACTGAGGAGACGGAACTCCTCGATTTCTGATGCATCGGTAATAAGACAATAGGAAAACATGATTTTGTAATCCAGAACTCTCACTCAAGAATCAGCAGAGCATGGGTAAAGATTTCAGTAAGTTGAAATCAAGATTTATTTTAGTGTTTCAGTAAAAAATATCAAAAAAATATTAAACTAGCACTGAGGAGCCGAAACTCCTCGTTTCCTGATGCACCTGTAAAAAAACTATCCGGAGGCATTAAACAGAAACCCAGAACTTTCACTCAAGTATCAGCAGAGCATGGGTAAAAATTTCATTAAATTGAAATCAAGATTTATTTTAGTGTTTCAGTAAAAAATATCAAAAAAATATTAAACTAGGACTGAGGAGCCAGAACTCCTCGTTTCCTGATGCACCTGTAAAAGAACTATCCGGAGGCATGAAACATAAACCCTGAACTTTCACTCAAGTATCAGCAGAGCATGGGTAAAGATTTCATTAAACTGAAATCAAGATTTATTTTAGTGTTTCAGTAAAAAATATCAAAAAAATATTTAACTAGCACTGAGGAGCCGGAACTCCTCGTTTCCTGATGCAACTGTAAAAAAAGTATCCAGAGGCATGAAACAGAAACCCAGAACTTTCACTCAAGTATCAGCAGAGCATGGGTAAAGATTTCAGTAAGTTGAAATCAAGATTTATTTTAGTGTTTCAGTAAAAACTATCAAAAAAATATTAAACTAGCACTGAGGAGCCGGAACTCTTCGATTTCTTATGCAACGGTAATAAGACAATAGGAAAACATGATTTCGTAATCCAGAACTCTCACTCAAGTATCAGCAGAGCATGGGTAAAGATTTCATTAAATTGAAATCAATATTTATTTCAGTGTTTCAGTTTTTTTTTTTTTATTAAACTAGCACTGAGGAGCCGGAACTCCTCGATTTCTGATGCATCGTTAATAAAACAATAGGAAGACATGATTTCGTTATCCAGAACTCTCACTCAAGTATCAGCAGAGCATGGGTAAAGATTTCATTAAATTGAAATCAAGATTTATTTCAGTGTTTCAGTAAAAAATATCAAAAAAATATTAAACTAGCACTGAGGAGCCGGAACTCTTCGATTTCTTATGCAACGGTAATAAGACAATAGGAAAACATGATTTCGTAATCCAGAACTCTCACTCAAGTATCAGCAGAGCATGGGTAAAGATTTCATTAAATTGAAATCAATATTTATTTCAGTGTTTCAGTTGTTTTTTTTTTTTATTAAACTAGCACTGAGGAGCCGGAACTCCTCGTTTCCTGATGCACCTGTAAAAGAACTATCCAGAGGCATGAAACATAAACCCAGAACTTTCACTCAAGTATCAGCAGAGCATGGGTAAAGATTTCATTAAATTGAAATCAAGATTTATTTTAGTGTTTCAGTAAAAAATCTGCTGATACCTGAGTCCAAGTTCTGGGTTTTCGTTTCATGCCTCCGGATAGTTCTTTTACAGTTGCATCAGGAAACGTGGAGTTCTGGCTCCTCAGTGCTAGTTTAATATTTTTTTGATATTTTTTAGTGATACACTGAAATAAATCTTGATTTCAACTTACTGAAATCTTTACCCATGCTCTGCTGATACCTGAGTCAAAGTTCTGGGTTTCTGTTTCACGCCTTCGGATAGTCCTTTTACAGGTGCATCAGAAAACGAGGAGTTCCGGCTCCTCAGTGCCAATTAATATTTTTTTGATATATTTTACTGAAACACTAAATTAAATCTTGATTTCAATTTAATGAAATCTTTACCCATGCTCTGCTGATACCTGAGTCAAAGTTCTGGGTTTATGTTTCATGCCTCTGGATAGTTCTTTTACAGGTGCATCAGGAAACGAGGAGTTCCGGCTCCTCAGTGATAGTTTAATTTTTTTTTGATATTTTTTACTGAAACACTAAAATAAATCTTGATTTCAATTTAAGGAAATCTTTACCCATGCTCTGCTGATACTTGAGTGAGAGTTCTGGATTACAAAATCATGTTTTCCTATTGTCTTATTACCGATGCATCAGAAATCGAGGAGTTCCGGCTCCTCAGTGCTACTTTAATATTTTTTACTGAAACACTAAAATAAATCTTGATTTCAACTTACTGAAATCTTTACCCATGCTCTGCTGATACTTGAGTGAGAGTTCTGGATTACAAAATCATGTTTTCCTATTGTCTTATTACCGTTACATAAGAAATCGAGGAGTTCCGGCTCCTCAGTGCTACTTTAATATTTTTTTGATATTTTTTACTGAAACACTAAAATAAATCTTGATTTCAATTTAATGAAATCTTTACCCATGCTCTGCTGATACCTGAGTCAAAGTTCTGGGTTTATGTTTCACGTTTTCGGATAGTTCTGTTACAGGTGCATCAGGAATCGAGGAGTTCCCGCTCCTACGTGCTTGTTTAATATTTTTTTGATCCATCTTACTGCAACCCTGAATTAAATCGTAATTTCTTCCAATCTAACTTTTCAACCATGCTCTGCTGATACCTGAGTGAGAGTTCTGGATTACTTTTATATGTTTTCGTATGGTCTTATTATAGATGCATCAGTAATTGAGGAGTTCCGGCTTCTCAGTGCTAGTTTAATATTTTTTTGATCCATCTTACTGAAACACTGTATTAAATCGTAATTTCTTCCAATCTAACTTTTCAACCATGCTTTGCTGATACCTGAGTCAAAGTTCTGGGTTTATGTTTCACGTTTTCGGATAGTTCAGTTACAGGTGCATCAGGAATCGAAGAGCTCCCGCTCCTACATGCTAGTTTAATATTTTTTTGATCCATCTTACTGCAACACTGAATTAAAACTTGATTTTAACTTAATGAAACTTTTACCCATGCTCTGCTGATACCTGAGTGAGAGTTCTGGATTACTTTTTTATGTTTTCGTATGGTCTTATTATAGATGCATCAGTAATCGAGGAGTTCCGGCTTCGCAGTGCTAGTTTAATATTTTTTTGATCCATCTTACTGAAACACTGTATTAAATCTTAATTTCTTCCAATCTTACTTTTCAACCATGCTCTGCTGATACCTGAGTCCAAGTTCTGGGTTTCCGTTTCATGCCTTCGGATAGTTCTTTTACAGTTGCATCAGGAAACGTGGAGTTCTGGCTCCTCAGTGCTAGTTTAATATTTTTTTGATATTTTTTAGTGATACACTGAAATAAATCTTGGTTTCAACTTACTGAAATCTTTACCCATGCTCTGCTGATACTTGAGTGAAAGTTCAGGGTTTATGTTTCAAGTTTCCGGATAGTTCTTTTACACGTGCATCAGGAAACGAGGAGTTCCGGCTCCTCAGTGATAGTTTAATATTTTTTTGATATTTTTTACTGAAACACTAAAATAAATCTTGATTTCAATTTAATGAAATCTTTACCCATGCTCTGCTGATACTTGAGTGAAAGTTCTGGGTTTCTGTTTCATGCCTCTGGATACTTTTTTTACAGGTGCATCAGGAAACGAGGAGTTCCGGCTCCTCAGTGCTAGTTAAATATTTTGTTGATATTTTTTACTGAAACACTAAAATAAATCTTGATTTCAATTTAATGAAATCTTTACCCATGCTCTGCTGATACTTGAGTGAAAGTTCAAGATTACTTTATTATGTTTTCGTATTGTCCTATTAACGTTGCATCAGAAATCGAGGAGTTCCAGCTCCTCAGTGCTAGTTTAATATTTTGTTGATATTTTTTACTGAAACACTAAAATAAATCTTGATTTCAATTTAATGAAATCTTTACCCATGCTCTGCTGATACTTGAGTGAAAGTTCTAGATTACTTTATTATGTTTTCGTATTGTCCTATTAACGTTGCATCAGAAATCGAGGAGTTCCAGCTCCTCAGTGCTACTTTAATATTTTTTTGATATTTTTTACTGAAACACTAAAATAAATCTTGATTTCAACTTACTGAAATCTTTACCCATGCTCTGCTGATACTTGAGTGAGAGTTCTGGATTACAAAATCATGTTTTCCTATTGTCTTATTACCGATGCATCAGAAATCGAGGAGTTCTGGCTCCTCAGTGCTAGTTTACTATTTTTTTGATATTTTTTACTGAAACACTAAAATAAATCTTGATTTCAACTTACTGAAATCTTTACCCATGCTCTGCTGATACTTGAGTGAAAGTTCTGCGTTTCTGTTTCATGCTTTCGGATAGTTCTTTTACAGGTGCATCAGGAAACGAGGAGTTCCGGCTCCTCAGTGTTACTTTAATATTTTTTTGATAGTTTTTACTGAAACACTAAAATAAATCTTGATTTCAACTTACTGAAATCTTTACCCATGCTCTGCTGATACTTGAGTGAAAGTTCTGGGTTTCTGTTTCATGCCTCTGGATACTTTTTTTACAGGTGCATCAGGAAACGAGGAGTTCCGGCTCCTCAGTGCTAGTTAAATATTTTTTTGATATTTTTTACTGAAACACTAAAATAAATCTTGATTTCAATTTAATGAAATCTTTACCCATGCTCTGCTGATACTTGAGTGAAAGTTCAGGGTTTATGTTTCATGCCTCCGGATAGTTCTTTTACAGGTGCATCAGGAAACGAGGAGTTCTGGCTCCTCAGTCCTAGTTTAATATTTTTTTGATATTTTTTACTGAAACACTAAAATAAATCTTGATTTCAATTTAATGAAATCTTTACCCATGCTCTGCTGATACTTGAGTGAAAGTTCAGGGTTTATGTTTCATGCCTCCGGATAGTTCTTTTACAGGTGCATCAGGAAACGAGGAGTTCTGGCTCCTCAGTCCTAGTTTAATATTTTTTTGATATTTTTTACTGAAACACTAAAATAAATCTTGATTTCAACTTACTGAAATCTTTACCCATGCTCTGCTGATACTTGAGTGAAAGTTCTGGGTTTCTGTTTCATGCCTCTGGATACTTTTTTTACAGGTGCATCAGGAAACGAGGAGTTCCGGCTCCTCAGTGCTAGTTAAATATTTTTTTGATATTTTTTACTGAAACACTAAAATAAATCTTGATTTCAATTTAATGAAATCTTTACCCATGCTCTGCTGATACTTGAGTGAAAGTTCAGGGTTTATGTTTCATGCCTCCGGATAGTTCTTTTACAGGTGCATCAGGAAACGAGGAGTTCTGGCTCCTCAGTCCTAGTTTAATATTTTTTTGATATTTTTTACTGAAACACTAAAATAAATCTTGATTTCAATTTAATGAATATTTTACCCATGCTCTGCTGATACTTGAGTGAAAGTTCTGGGTTTCTGTTTAATGCCTCCGGATAGTTTTTTTACAGGTGCATCAGGAAACGAAGAGTTTCGGCACCTCAGTGCTAGTTTAATATTTTTTTGATATTTTTTACTGAAACACTAAAATAAATCTTGATTTCAACTTACTGAAATCTTTACCCATGCTCTGCTGATTCTTGAGTGAGAGTTCTGGATTACAAAATCATGTTTTCCTATTGTCTTATTACCGATGCATCAGAAATCGAGGAGTTCCGGCTCCTCAGTGCTACTTTAATATTTTTTTGATATTTTTTACTGAAACACTAAAATAAATCTTAATTTCAATTTAATGAAATCTTTACCCATGCTCTGCTGATACTTGAGTGAGAGCTCTGGATTACAAAATCATGTTTTCCTATTGTCTTATTACCAATGCATCAGAAATCGAAGAGTTCCGGCTCCTCAGTGCTACTTTAATAATTTTTTTACATTTTTTACTGAAACACTAAAATAAATCTTGATTTTAATTTAATGAAATCTTTACCCATGCTCTGCTGATACTTGAGTGAAAGTTCTGGATTACTTTATTATGTTTTCGTATTGTCCTATTAACGTTGCATCAGAAATCGAGGAGTTCCATTTCCTCAGTGCTAATTTAATATTTTTTTGATATTTTTTACTGATACACTGAAATAAATCTTGATTTCAACTTACTGAAATCTTTACCCAAGCTCTGCTGATACTTGAGTGAGAGTTCTGGGTTTCTGTTTCATGCCTTCGGATAGTTCTTTTACAGTTGCATCAGGAAATGAAGAGTTCCGGTTTCTCAGTCCTAATCAAATTCTTTTTTGATCCTACTAACTTAAACACTGAATGAAATCTCGATTTCTCCTAACCTATCTTTTTCATAAGGCTCTGCTGCTAATTTTTTGAGACTACTGCTTTCATTTAGTTTTTTTTCTATTACTCAAACTTTAGTTATTAATCATTGCCCGAAGAATCTACGAAAATTCATAAATTACGTCATTTATGGCTATTTTCCCATAATGTTTGTCTTTTTCTGATAACACGTCAATATTTTTGTTTTATTTTTTTTTAGATTTAGGTGAGCAGAACTCTTTCTGAAAAGTTTAAGGAACTATAGAACTCACCACTGTGCACCTAAATCAATTTTTAAATTTAAATTTTGGAAGAAATGATCTGCTAGCGGAAGTTAGCAGAGCATATTTTCATTCGACTTTTTTCAGGCAATAAAGCCAGAACTATTCTTTTTAAGTATAAGGAACTCTAGAACTCACCCGCATGCCAATAGAACTCACATTTTTTTGTGCTCTGCTGGGAAATGATCTGCCAAGTTCACGGACATCACAACCAGGCATTTTCACGGAGCTTCGCGCGCCTCTAAAACGATTTATTAAGTGCGTTAGAATCGATTTGAAAGTAGTTTTTATGAACATACTAGAACATTTCTTCTTGTACTTTTACAGAGGGGAAGTGTTCGTAAGGCTTCTCCAGTGATAAGTTGCAAACACAGTTGCCAAGTCCGAGCTGTCACACAGTACACGAGCTTCAGGTCGAAATAAATAAACGAGTGGACAGTGCTGGCTGAATGTCCTTTAAGGTGATAGCACTGTAGAATATTGAACACGTAGATCCTCGGACTACTGAAGATTTAGCAAACATGGCTGGGACACAGGCGACCGCGTCAGGTGAAAAAAAATGTGCCAGATCTCTTTGGATACTACGAACTCTTTACTTATTATCTTCTCTATTATTATTTGATTATAGAATGTTTTGACGTTGTCAATAACGTCATTTACATTTTGTATATATTAGGAAAATAAATAATTGAAGTAAATGCTTCAATTTCCATTAAAATGCTTTCAAAATTCTTACGAAGTACATATAGATCTCGTGTTGAACTGCTTCTGACGAGAAAAGTTATTCCAAAAGTAAATAATGTGCGATACGCAGATATGATACCAGTCACGCAATACGACATACCGTACCCAAGGAAGTTGAGACTAGGGTACACCCTTAAAACATATTGGGAAATTATTCCTCTATTCCTTTCCACATGTACAGCCGTCGCCTTAATGTTCGGTATGATTATATACTCTTGTAAACATAAGGTATGTCATATATTTAAGATCAGTGTACTATCTTAGCCGTAAAGTTGTAAACCGTAAAATATAAACCTTTTCATTCCTTCACCTCTATCGAGAGTTGTGGCAGGTGAATAGTGGAACGTTTTAAAATAAAAACCAATAGACACGTTTTAGAACAGGTTTATTTATACATGAATTATAATTATTTTAGATTTTAAATTATAACCTAGCACAGTGGTCGGCAAACTCATTAGTCAATAGAGCCAAATATCAATATTATAACGACTAAGATTTCTTATGAGAGCCAACCCTTTCTGTGTGTCCAAACTGTTTTAATACACTTTTCTTAATCCTTAAATTTTTTCTACTACTATTCAATTTCGAACGTTAACAAACGGGTGAAAGTACACCGGGCAGTAAAATTCTCATATGGTCGAGCATGTCTTTCTATAGTTTTTCTATCTCACGAAGCGACACGCGCTTTACTTGTGGTTACCAAATGCACAAACACGCTGTGAATGTGTGTGTAAGCGCAGGAGCTCTCGGTACCGTCCGAGACACGGGCGCAGTCGGAAGTGTGTGTGGGTGCGTGTGTGTGTTATGTGCTGTCGCTACTCGTCTTCACGCACACATTCACAGCGTGTTTGTACACTTGTCGCTTCGTGAGATAAAAATGCTATAGCGGTCTACATGGGCGTCGGTAGGTTTATTTTCAGGGGGGTGCATCTTCAGCTCCACGAAGCGAGCTCGGTCATTTTTGCAGTTCACCTCGTATATGTTGGGTTATCGTTCGTCCATTCACAGAAGGAGTAACTTTGTCGACTTATGAAGAAAAGCTTAACAAATAAGAGATTGTAAGATTCAAGAGTGAGCAAAGCAAGCTCGATGATTTTTGCATCTCGCCTGGAATGGGATAGGTTTTATTTTGTCCATTCATACAGAAAGAGGACTAACTGTGTCGAATTATACAAAGAAGCTTAAGAGTTAAGATAGAGTAGGATGCAAGAGCGAGCGAAGCAAGCTCAATAATGTTAGCACCCCGCCTAGGGCCGATTAGATTTTCGGAAATTGGAGTTCGGTACTTTGTCCACAAATGCACAGAAGCTTTAGAATTAAGAGATTGCAGCATGCAAGAGCGAGCGAAGCGAGCTCGATGATTTAAGGATCTCGCCTCGGGTAGGTTAAGTTCTCTATTATTGTGTTAAGGTTTTCGGATTTCTTTAGTTCTGAATGTTTTTACACCTATATTTTATTTTGAAGCCAGGGAGGTTTGAGTGCACCATCTTGCACCCCGCTCCTGGTGCTCATGGCGGTCTACTTGCAATTGCAACGTCTATATTATAAAAGCACTGTTTAGTTTAATAGAAACGTGGCAGCAACAGCAGTGAGTGAGAAGTATCGTCCTTTAAAAAATCTTAAGTCCGTTAACATTAATATCTAACTCAAAAAAGACCTCCTTACATATTGGTCAATTAACCGAACCATCTATTTTTAGGGTTCCGTACCACAAATGGAAAATACGAAACCCTTTGATAGGATCACTTTGTTGCCGGTCTGTCTGTCTGTCAAGACCCTTTTTCTCAGGAACGCGTGGACGTATCAAGCTGAAATTTATATCAAATACCTGAGTATTTGATATGATTTTTTAACATTTGAGGTTATGTCGCTAATTTTTAGAGTAGTATATCGAAAAACGGGCAAAGAGCGATTGTTGTAAAATATCTCTAGAGTATGTAAAAAAAAAAAAAATGGAAATCGGTGAAACAATTTAGGCTGTAGCCGGTTTTGAACATTTTTCTTCCGTTTGGAACCACTGTGCGGCGGTTCGGTCACGGTGGACAAACGATCGACTTCACCGGGACGTCAAGTTTGGTTTTAATAATCTTGTTTCTCGTTGACGGTGGCGGTGGACAAACGGTGAGAGAGCCCACGACCAAATGGTCGTGGGCTCTCGTACTAATAGAATATATTTAAAAATCTAAAACTTTAAGAAAAGTTGTTTTTAAAATGTGTATTTGTTTGTTAAAGGTGGACGTTGTATTTTCATCGCGCAGCCGTGACAACATATCTCGTACGATGGACCTCCGGAACCCTTCGATTCACAAGCTTCTCATCATCAACCAAAGATACGAGCCCTGGTGCGAGATGGCAGATACTCTTGATAAGTTGAAAGATGCGGAGAAACGGGCTTTGATGCGTGCACAGTCCTGCTCTCACCCATAGTATGCACAGCACAAGTTTAGTAACTAACTACACAGGACGCAACGCCTAGTCCAGATATGTAAAGATCAGACGGTTCAATAAACTGGCTCCGTTATTGTGGCACTCTAGCACATACCTCATAGTTATTGCTTTTGATTGGCGGAAACTTAGAAACGGTGTTAAGATAAATTAGAAAGAGTTTAGTCAGAAACTGGAATTATACAGGATTCTACAACTTTTTGAACTTGTCTAAAATTGTCAGAAACTGAAAAAACGTAAAGGTAAATTTTTAATAAGTATTTTCTGAAAACGTGGTTTCAGTCGTCGTCATACTCATGTCAGCTGGATTTTTATATAAATAAACATTTATGTACATTTGTTACGTTTTGAATATACATTGTTTTTTAAAGTATTCCAACTTCTTTTATTTTCCATGTAATAGGGTCATGTGTTGAAATGCTCTTTTAGCTTTTGCTTTTTCTTTCTCATACAAACCGCGTTTAACCTGCTCAGAGCGGCCATCTAGAAACTTCTTTCGTAGGCCATATTTCAAATTGTACGTTCCTATGTTAGGTAGTTTAGACTAGATGCGTCTAGATGCGTCAAGTGAGTATCAGTCAGTACAACATCTGTTAGTCATTCGTTCAGTCACTTAGAGGTTACTGCTCTGTAACTTTACAAAGCTCAAAACACGTGCAGTAGAGTCCGCAGATAAGTCTTCGGGTACCTATCGAAGTGACACGAGATGAATTTCAAGCGTAGGCCATCATCATCATTTCAAGCGTAGGCCATCATCATCATTTCAAGCGTAGGCCATCATCATCATTTCAAGCGTAGGCCATCATCATCATTTCAAGCGTAGGCCATCATCATCATTTCAAGCGTAGGCCATCATCGTCATTTCAAGCGTAGGCCATCATCATCATTTCAAGCGTAGGCCATCATCATCATTTCAAGCGTAGGCCATCATCATCATTTCAAGCGTAGGCCATCATCATCATTTCAAGCGTAGGCCATCGTCATCATTTCAAGCGTAGGCCATCATCATCATTTCAAGCGTAGGCCATCATCATCATTTCAAGCGTAGGCCATCATCATCACTTCAAGCGTAGGCCATCATCGTCTTTTCGGCGAAAAAGCGTCCACTGCTAGACATACCGTTTCTGTGCTTCGCGCATCTAGCGGATTCGTGCGGTCTTCACCAGGTACGTAGTATTATATTATCTGTGACCAGGTCCACCTTTTTAGAGGCCTACAACCGCTACGGCGTCGTAGGTATATTATTCTATAGGACAGAAAATGATTTAACGTCCATGACAAGCAAAAAATAGTCAAACATCAAATTAAGGCATATGAAATGTAATTAGAAGAATGTAGGAAGTCTGAACAAAAATAAGAAGCTGTAAGTAGATCGCTTTAAGTAGATACAAATATCAAACCTACGATTGAATCCATAAATGGTGAGATAAGGCACCCACCTACACTGCAGAAGTTGTGATTTTATATTGTCTTTTAAATTCAACGCTATGCCGTTTATATCTTATTACTCTGAGCCTTACAGTAGTCGCTGATGTGTAACATCTGACATCAAGTTCACGACAGCATCTCCCACGCGGTAGTGGCGGTGTCCAGACATACCATCAGTTGCGTCTATTACACCGACGACGCCGACGACGCCACGGGCCGCTTTGCAAAGAGGGCGATGGATGCGCCGACTAAAATGGTCGTCGAGTACAACCTAAAGACGGCCATGCAGCATCGAGACACACCTGTCGTGGAAGCCCTGCTAGGGCTAGCGAAATCCCTGGTCAGCAGACCCCACTAAAACATTTCCAACAAGTCCCCATCCAAACTCCAAGTCATAAAACAAATAAACCCACCAAAAACTCCAACATAAATCCCTGTTCTGTTAAGTAAATTGTAAATTTAAGTAAATTATAAATGTAAAAGTACATGGCGGTGTGAGTCAGTCATACTCACGTAAACGTCCTGCCGATGCCGGCGCTGCACGTCCGGTCGCTTGGTTCCCTAAAAAATGGTTGAGCTAAGCGGCGCGGATGTGTACGTCATGTCCGTGAACGGACGCCGTCGGTCGGGGCTGGTCGACTCACACTGCCACGTATTTATCCCTTAAAAATTGTGTAAATCGTAACACCAAACGTAAATTCTTTCAGTAACAAATAATTAAAATTGTATTCATTCCATTTTTCTCATATATTTATTGTAAGCCTGTGTATATAAAAAAAAAAGAAATATCTATAAAATATGTATGTGCATGCGCATGACTATATTTATTATAAAAAAAAAAAAAAAATATGGGCTCGCGTAGACATAAGTTAGATAAGTAAGCTTAGAGTAATGTTGTCCGGCGTAGGAGCTAGACAATTGCATGTATAACAAACCTGTAAACAAAAGTAATATGTAAACAAAAGCACGGACCATCAAGTCTGTGGATTAATTGTGAGGCAGGAGTGTGGTTTTAGCCGGTAAGAGTCCGGCACTGCCCAGACTGGGTCATCTGTGACGCAGTCTGGGCGTCCATGAGGATTTCCCACTCCTGGCAAAAAAAAAAAAAACATCTGACATCTTGGGTGACAGTACCAACTTCTCGGAAAAGGAAAATGGGTTGGTAACATCTGACGGCCATCTCTAGCAGCGCGCTCATTGGTCAAACCAAATAGCGTGCGCTTCGTCGGCTTCCTGTTACACACTTCCGTGTCTTTTCACAGATTGCAGGAAAGCGAGAGGAAAGATATTACACAACCAAAATTAAGAATCCCGGGTCATTCTATAATTTCTGCTGCGTGAATGCACAAAGTCGAACTTTGTCTGATTGGCATGACTGGCTGGACTGTTAATTATTACTCTAAGGGCTGGACGTTCAAAATCTAGTCACAATCTCAATGTCAAACATTTTGGGATTATACATTGTATTGTAAATTAGAGGTATTTTTGACAGCTTGAGACTGAGATTAGAATGTCAATATTCTTATACATACGGGAATATTGCTCCTCCGGTCTTAAGCAGTAAAAAAATAACACAGCTGTTCGTTTCCAATATTTTTATTTTTAAATTAGTGGCAGTGAAGTTTTTGGGTAATAATCGAGTGTTTAACAGAAGCCGGTGTCTGTCTCACGTTCGTCGAGTGAATACAAAAATAAATGTTTTCGCGTCGTATGATACGAGTGAACGATGCCATTACGTGTTCCAATCGGTTTGGCTCTATATTTTGAAGTATGAGAACTTCGTTTTTTAAAAATTGAGCTTTTAACAAAGATGTAACTTTAAGTTGGATTGCATCACGAGGATGGTACTTAACTTAACTTAAACCCCCTTTTTTTTTACAAAATATAGGTCGTTTCGTATTATTTCTTGCCTTCGCTATTTTAAACAGTATAACGCAACACAATTATGCTCATTTGATCCTTGCTAATGAAGTACCCATACTTCAAAATACAGTTATAAATGTGTTTAAAAAAGGTTCGTACGTGCCATATCTAACTTAACTAATATTACTTACAACTCATAAATTGGCACTTGTAAAACAACAATTCTTATGGCATATTCTAGGGCACCAGTCCTTAGTAGCCTATTACGAAATTCGCTACATTATGTTTTATTCGACATTTTATATAAAACTCTACGACGTATCTCCGACGTCACACTGTAGAAGATAACGTTACAAAAATAACATTACGTTAATTATCTAGTCTTAAGAGAAAGCAGTTATTCTGCAACGTTATTTTGTACAATCTGACGTCGAAGTTAGAGTTCTACAATGGGATTGTAAAATAAGAACGATTTGGCACGCAACTTTAAAACGAGTCCCCTAAGTGCTATATAGTGTATGAATAACTAACATTCAATATTTTACGTATTTGTATTTGCACGACTGCTCACTGCGCGTTAAGTTGTGTACTGAGTTGTAACAGTTTCTCGGATCCAGCAAACAGACGAAAGCATTCATTGCTATATATCAATTCCACGTTTTGGATTTCACAGGTTCAATATGCGAGGAATAATAATTTTAAAGTTTGACGTTATATAGTATAATTCATTACCAACGCAATTACGTACAACGTTGCGTTCTACAATGATCCTAAAAGATCAATTTTTATTACGTACAACGTTGCGTTCTACAATGATCCTAAAAGATCAATTTTTATTTATATTTCATAATGTCCGTACAAATTGGATTACAAGTAAATGCTACAAATCAATACCCATCTTAAAGACTGACTTTAAAAAAAACTTTGACGTTACTATTTATTCGCCTATAAAAACGAGGTTCGAAAACGAAAGTGTTTTTCGAAAATTCTGTTACCGTTTATATATTATTAGTTATCTAATCATTATTTAGGTATGTATATTTCGAATGAAATACAATTTGGAAGGTATTACTGAGGACAAGAGGGCTGATCTTGTTTCAGAGTAAATTCTTGCTTTAAATAAATTAACAACATCAATATGAATTACTTAGATCGTGTTGATAGGGATTTAAATTCTTTATTTGTTCTACAAAAAGTAGTTTTTGTCCCAAATGTGCAAGAATCGCCCTGTCAGTCCCCAGCTACAATATTGTTACACGCGAGTCCAACAGTTAGAGATGATATACTTAATATTATTTCAGTCATGGAACTATTATCTGCACCACGAGGCAACGAGTGCTCTACAGGCATGGAAGTCTATAATTCAATTACTATCGATATTTTGTCAACAAACCTACTACAGCAACACAATTACTATTATTCGCTGACTAAAATTCCATTTTGCTTTTAAATCTCAAACTTATTTGTATCAATGCTCTTTTGGTAGAAGAGACCAACACTAATGGATTGTTTGTTTTCTTCTTACAAATTATTATTCAGTTGCTCTATTATTTTGATGACAATTATTTTAAAGTCAAATACATTTCGTTGGGTTTTACCAAATGTATAGAATTAACTCCATACCAGATAGCTCACGAATAGAATGTTCCTCATACACTATATGATAGTAATTCAATTATAATGATTTAAATGCCACTGTTGAATAGACAATGCAACAATATCATTGTACACAACGTTCGAAGTTTTAGCAATGCAACAGATGTCCAAAATATCCTCTCTTTTAATAACCTCTCCTTCGTAAATTCAAAAGCTGCCCTCAATAGGTAGATACACAGTTGCATTGCTTGACCCTCGCCTCCCAAATTACAACCGCGGATCATACGCGTCACAAACCAATTTTTACAATTTATCATTACTCCTATAAACATAAAAATATTAAAACGGAACGTTTTATCTAGATATCGTGTGCGTAACGAACCATAACTCCATAGACTCACCAGTAGCTGTACAAACGAATGTAGAAATGATTTAACTTATCATAAGTAGGACGCACACATGCGCGACTGTCACAGTTTTAGGCAGACGACACGCTGAGCTAGGTACTTGCTTTTCGATATTCTTCAAATCTAGCAAATGTTTAGGAGTAAGTATGCCTTTTAAAGTCTTGCCACCGGTATTATAAAACAATTCGTCTCTCAGCGTGCAGCCTGCTATGAATGTATGTACCGACAGTCATCTTCGGACAGAACCAACATAAAAATCACAGTCATATGACATTGAAGATCGAACTCTCAGTATTACCTTATAAAATTTCAAGAGATTTTCCATCGGAACCAGTTCTCGACATCACATTGTCGAAAATACACGACGTCAGAATGTATAACATTTGACGTCATAGTCCACAACACGACGTTGAGAACATGCACAAAATTGCAGAATATCATAATTATATAATAGTTTTTCCTCTGTCGCTCGTACATACAAAATGTAAGTGCGACAGAGACCAAACACAGACCTTGACACCTCAAAACCCGGCCACTTATTTTATGAAACCTTTTTTTTAAACAAAACTTACACCTTCCCCTAAACTTTAATAGCGATAGTAAATTGAAAATAAAGTAACTTTAGGACAAGTCACAATATCAAACTTTAAAATCAAATTCTATTCAATAATGCCAAAACATCAAAAAAAATATAGAAAATACTCGTAGGTTCATAATATAATTATATCAAATATATAAATATATTGATAGCTGAGAAATTGTTAAATTAGGAATGAATCTCAAACTTGATCTTAATGAACCGTTCAGAAAAAAGAGAATGATAAATAATATGCAAGTATTACATTCGGACAGTGGGCCCACGAGCGATTTGGGACACGATGAGAGTACTATTAGCTAATTCGACATTTATGTAAAATACTGTAGCAATCACAGTTTGTTCATTTATTTTTCCATACGATACAGATTCGTTTCGTTCCAAAAAGCTCGCGCATCCGCGATCCCGCCACTCGCCAGCTCAAACATAGTCACGCGAAACAATACGCCACGCCCTGACGCCAGTCGCCACCGACGTCAACTAAACGGAACCTCATCACAAACAATGTATTCACGTACTCCTTCAATAATATCCAATAATAATCGTTAATATTACACCTTAAATAACTATACAATATGAGAGCCTCCCGGCTGTAAAACTTATGAAACCACATTGTTTTGTTATATGTTACATTAATTCTCCACGACCTCCGTACTATACAAAAATTAAAAACATTATACAGTAATACTACGATACCATATAGCTAATAAATACAAGAATCAACTTACGGACTACCAATACCCATGTAGCAAGATGACTGATGCATGACGGTAGGTATATTCGTATTTTAGATACAACCATTTTTATTTTTAACATTCAATTTTATTAATTATAATAATTTTTATATATCTATTAATGTTATGACTCTCTCTGAAACATCGTCATAGCATTGGAACTGTCGCTCTGAGGCGAGCCACCGACGCGCCTAGATGTTCAGCCGACGAGGCGGTAGTGTCGACACGGTCTGTCCGCGGGCGTCAGTGGCTGCCACTGTCTGTGCCCTACAACGACCCATCAATACAATAAAATATTTACTGAATACATGAGCAAGTTATTTCCTTCGTGTGCGAGTGACATGCAGCGGTCTCGACCCGCCCTCTCACACACTACGCACGTTTTAATTTATTGTTTTTGAGTCTCACACTCTGTTTTTTATTATTTTAGACTTCGTCGACTACGGGATGCATCGATGATGATGATGAGTTTATACAGAAACTTATTCCCCAATATTAGGCCAACTTTGAGTGAACTATGTGGTGCCGCGCGCCGCGTGCGACGCGAGCGATGCGATGCGCGGCGCCGCGCGGCGGACGAAACGAACGGTATGCACGGGGAGCGGCGGCGCGAGCGCACGCCTGCAATTTATTATTTACCTAAGAACATTGACAATTACCTCGATGATAAACATTTGTGCGGGTGTTGTGTTCCGGTGACGCATAATATAATACACAGTACGCTATGCGAGCGAGGCGGCGGCCCTCGCCACGCGACCGGCTACACTAAAGTAATCACCTTAGAAATCGATAGGAAGTCAGTTTTACTTACAATAATTCCGCTATTTATTAACTAGGGTACGACCCCGCACCGCCAACTGACACGACCGGGTCATGGCGCGAGGCGGGGCCGCGACAAATTTCATATATAAGTCTCTAATTATTCACTTCGGCGGGCGATCCGTCTGAGCATCGCCGACGCGGCCCCGCGGCCGCCAGGCGGCGCGCTCCTGCCGCGCGTGCTGCGCCCGCGGCTCGGCCGGGACTGCGCCCCGGTAATCCTGAGCGGGCTGATCCTGTCGTTTCGCCCGGATCGACGACGAAACCTTAGTAACGAATATTGCTTTCACGCTTTTCGCGCTCGGCTCTGGCGTGTTGCGGGAGTGCGGCGGGCCGGCCGGTCAACGCGCGGCGA
Organism: Agrochola macilenta; assembly: GCA_916701695.1. Taxonomy (NCBI): domain Eukaryota; kingdom Metazoa; phylum Arthropoda; class Insecta; order Lepidoptera; family Noctuidae; genus Agrochola; species Agrochola macilenta. The sequence goes on along the minus strand of OU753561.1, from coordinate 22,070,983 downwards.
TGCGGCACAGCGCGGTGCGCACAGCGGCGGCGGCGGCGGGCACGGCGGCGCCGCACAGGCCCGATCAGAGCCTATCTTCCTCCTCTTCCTCCTCACCCTCGTCTCCGGCCTCCTCGTTCTCCTCCCGATAGCCCGGGTGTTCGCTGATCGCATAGTAGTTTCCATTGTAAATGACGCCTAGTTCCCGCAGCGCATCCCCTCTGATTGTCGCTTTGATCGTCCAGTTGTAACAGTCGTCTGACTCTGACTCGCGATCCAGTCGCTCCACGTCCAGGATTTTGGAGCTGAGGCGCTCGAGGATGATACCTATGTCCTTGATCGTGAGGTGCCGTTTCTGGTCGACACTGAGCTGATCGATCAGGAGGAGAAACTTCTCGGAGGTAACCGCCTCGTCCTCGACGAGGGTGTTCTCTGTTTCGCTCTCTGAGGAGTCCCGGTCGCCGCGGCGTGCAGACTCCGCGTCGAGGAAGCGCACATGTCCTTTGGGCCGGCCTTGCGGCGAGGCGCGCGGCTGCGCGTCCTGGATGGGGGAGGTGGCGACGCTCTTGTGCACGGCGATACGGCGGCCCTCCTCGTGCAACGCGCAGCAGTGGAAGTCGCACTCGTCGGGCGGCGGGCGCGCGAGTGGCGCGGGGGAGGCTGCAGCGCGGCAGTCGACCGTGTGCACGTGCACGCCGCCCGGCTGTTCCAGCGATCCTGGCGCGCGCGACAGCCTGCGCGGCGCCGGGCCCGGCTCGTCGTGGTTCACGACTGTGATGTGCGGCGGCGCGGGCGCCGGCCGGTCGAGGGACGTCTGGATGACGAGGGAGGGCCGCCGGTCGGGCTTGGGCTGTCTTGAGGGAGAGCGCGCTGCCGGTGACGCCTGCGGTCGCTGGTCCCAGTGGAGCACCACCGTGACGCGACCCTTGTTGTCCATAATCTTCCATGAAGGTGTCTCATCGTGCAGCTCTAGTGCGTGAATTGTTTCGCATACTATTTTTGGTATCGCCGATATTGCTGGAACAGACAAAGGTGACAATTTGAACACCTACTTTATCTGGCTAGACATTGCCTTTATATAGGATGGATTGAGCCATTTCCTATTGTATAATATGTTGTTATTCCACCATCACAATACAGAGTATATTACTCTTTTAACTCACCAGCCTTGATGACGTCAACTCCCGTAGGGTACCACCGCTCACCCGGCCGCAGCAGCAGCAGCACTGTGTTAGGAGGGAGCGTGCGCCAGTACTCGCCGTCTTCTACCTGTGTGCCGTCACTCTCTAGCACCAGCCGCACCGGCTCGCTCGCCGCTACCGATAGCTTCTCTTTACCTGGACAGGGGAAAATGTTAATAAAAAATCATGGCATCAAAGTTACAAAGACAGCCTCAAAACGGCCGCCTATCACCACGTCCTTGTACTTTAGCTGGGAAGGAGAAGTGGTGCAACATACTCCTCGGCACGCGTAGCATGACCACGGTAGAAACGGAAGAGACGAAAGATAAAATGACTATTTGAAAAAGATATCTGAAAAATCTTGCTTCAGACCGTTTTATAAAAAGGACCAGCAATGTTAAAATAAAAATGTGTTGCTGTATTTAGATACAGTTTTGTGTAGTCCGATCAGAAAGCCATAAAGTAGGTCAGTAGGCCAATGTAATAGTCATAGATAAACGGCAGCAAAACTATTTAGAAAAAATCGTATAAATAATACAGTTTAGTTGCACGACTTGCTTATGACAGAAGATGTCCATTCCTACAATAGCAAACCAGTACCGATCTATGTACTTTTTTAAGAATGTCCATCACGAATGAAGTTACTTGCCCATTCGTATCCATAGGAACATAGGAACCTACAACGTTTTGGATGGCAACTAGTTTCATCTTTCTGACTGACCGACTCCTTGACGATTCAAAAGTGCCTTTAAGTCAATCTGCCTAGCCTTTTCCCAACTTTAATGGGGTTGGCTTCCAGTCTAACCGGATGCAGCAGAATACCAGTATATTACATGGAGCGACTGCCTATCTGACCTCCACAACCAAGTAACTGGATAATACCATACCCATTGGTAAGACTGATTGTCAAACTTTCGGGCTTCTGGCGACCCGTAACGACTGTCAAAGATCCACGAATGACAGCCGGGACCAACGTCTTAACGTGCTTACCAAGGCACGGAGGAGTCTCGGTATGTAAAGATGATATGATGAGATGGTCACCCATCGAAAGATCAACCCCGGGAAGCGTAGCTTAACATGATGGATCGACCCGTGCGGCTGTTATTGCTTTAGCCACGAGCTCCTGCTCGAGGTGCAAAAATGTTTGTATTGTAAGTTGTAAATTGCAAGAAATGTTTTGAGTTTGTGTTTAAAGCCCTAAATCACTTTAGCACCTTTGGTAGTATCAATAACTCCTGAAGCGTAAGCTAAATATACCAAGCTTGCCATGAGTGCGGGATCTTTTGCATTCATGGAATATCATATAGAAACCCCCGCCGAACCACGGTGAGATTGCGATTTTAGGCGTCGCACCCTGGTAAAGTCTAGTATAGCCCTATACTGTTCATGACGAATGGAACGTGTAAATTACTACCAGTTTGTTTATATAAATATAAATAAAATAAATTGACCGGTCTTGCAGTAAAATATAATAGCGGCGCGCGCAAGGCATTATTCCATAAAGAATCGCACTATTGAAGTCCTATAACTGCATCAGAGTATTACAACAGCTACATGTATATTAGTTCACCAGTAAAACAATCTGTACTTCAAAGACAAGTGTATAGTTAGAAAACCATACTCCAAAACGTCTTAAAACCGAAATAACGCAGATATCTCGGTAACTTTTAGAAATTCACACTACACAGCTGGTTTTTACAACAACAGTTCCGTAAGGTGGGTATATTCCTTGCAGTTGAGTGTATACATATACTACCAGACACAGGCAGAAAAAAGGCCAACTAATAATCCAAAAATGTTTAACGGTTAAATCTACAACTAAGAACGTACATGAAAAGCAGGTGTGTTCACAATCTAAAGCACTTGGTTGAAAGGTTGTTAATACCGTGAATAAAAAACCCAATAGAAATATATCCGCACTGAGACACAACTTAACCATACAACAGTCAGTCCAGACTGGCGCTAGTCGGTAGGGCGTACGGTAGGCAGAAAACAGGTCAGTCGGGTGCAGTCGGCCGGCTAACGCGGTTGACCTGCACCGACCGGGCTGCTGCGCTCTGCTGCTAATTGACGATCAAACCAGATCACTCGGTTCCATTAGGGCAGCGGAATATTCTATCTTTGTTTTTTGGTTCAAATCGGATGTTCCCGGGAGTATTAATTAACTACATCTCGCTCGTGATTGGGACGAAATAGATTATTTATTTTTGAACTAAACGTCACTAACTGATGATTCTATGAATTTCTTATTAAATCGGGGTTTTTAGTTGTATTAGATACGAGATAAAGAAACGGTAAGACGTTAACGGGGCAACTGCGACTAGAATCTAGCTCCATCAAAAACTCAAGACTGTGTTAATTAAATAAAACAATTTTTCTTTCAACCATTTAGGTTTTTTATCGTCTATTCAAGCCTTTTATTTTAATACACCAATGAAAAAATTTTACATTACTTATTGATTTCTATTATCCACCATTTTGATTTTACGTATATAAAAACAAAACCTAGCCATTAATCATCGCGTGACCTAGACGAGTCGACAGACACGTCATGTATTAAAACTCATCCAGCTGTTTGGATGCTTCGCGGGTATATAGAATTCCACAAACAAATACACATAGATACGCGTGAAAAACATAACCCAGTGTTTGGTGTTGCACAGTCGGGTAAAAAGAAGTACCTACACTTAATAATAAAAAGCTTCAATCCCGCGTTAGACTTAAAGCATAAACTAAAAGATATGTATGACAAAAGTTTTAAGAGAGAAAAAATTTATGAGAAAGTGATATTTTATTTCACCGCAAGTTCATGCTATTAACCAACTTCATTGTGATAGTATGTCGGCGAATCTAACTCACTCTTAAGGAATTGAATGGTTTATCTGATGCAAGCATGTTGTAGACAAGTTATAAACGCCTCGATTCGAAACACCTCTATGTATTCGAAGTTTGATTGGTACGGTCAACGACAAAAGCCGATTAACACTGCTACTTTTACCTAAGACTGTTAAACATCATCTAAATTGACACAAAATTGTATTTCATACAGTGTGTAAAAAGACCAACACACAAAATATTGTGCTTATGGGTACATTCAACGGTCCAGGAGTTGTGGAGTTAAGTTGTATCATTAAAAATTCATTGTTTTTGTTTGGAATTTTGACCTTCAATATCTCCGTAACTAGAAGGTTCCCGGGTATGACCCAGTCAAAAAAAAAAAAACACAATGACGCGAACAATAAGTGACTCGGCTTCGTTAAGCGTCTTTTACACGCGTTATAATAGCCAAGGGTTAAAATGTTATTTTAATTTTACTTGTGTTCTGATTTAAATTAAATATTTAGCTCAATTAAAAAAACTGAAGCGTTATTCGACTATTGTCGTTGGCTGCTCATATTTTGTTAAAAATAACCACACATCGTGATTGTATATTGCTAGTGAATAGAAATTAACGTCATATCCGGTCATACCATAGGAATAACAAGTCATTGCCATTGTCAAATATGAATATTTTAGGTACTAAGTCAAAAAACAATATGCCCAGCCTTTTCTCAATTATGTTGGGGTCGGCTTCCAGTCTTACCGGATGCAGCTGACCACCAGTATTTTACATGGAGCAACTGTCTACCAGTTTTAGGTGTTAAGTACGTCTAACTCATTAAACATTAACTTAGGTCGGTTAGGTATTGAAATGTATGTTTACCAAGAGGCATTCAATTATGACTCCATGTATACTGGGCGAACTCAGTTCTGTGACTTAAGAAGGTATTTGGGAAGCGACATTACGGCTGCCTCTTATTAAATGGAACATTTTTTTACATAATTACGTTACTTCGTAAAGTCCCATAAAGTTGTGACGACACCTATGTTAAAATCTTAGCAAATAACCGAGATATAAATACCACGTAACCTAGTAAGAGTTCCACAACTCTCTCAAAACCATTATAAACCTAGCAAGTCACTTTTACAAACAAACAACGGAAACATAAGTAATTTTTTATGTGTAATAGTGTTTTTTTTAATCAATTTACTGAAATAAATATATTTTAGTATTTAACACAAGAACTTTCCAAAATCTACATCAATGTAAATTTCTCTTTCCTGGAAAATTTTGTTTGAAGTAAGTTCTAGGTTTTGTTATGGGGCAGCCGATTAGTGCAACGGTTAGGGGTGGCAGGCTGTTCAACGATAGGCCTTGAGTTCGATACTCTGTCGTACGACACAACAACATTACGATAAAATGTCGAATACCAAATACACGTATTTCGTATACACGTTAAAGTTGAAATAACATTGGCAAAAACTAGGCCACATTTCGCAAAATCTTCCTTTTTTCCCATAACTGTTTGAAATCCCGTAGTTTTTAAGAACGTTCGCATTCACATCTCATTTGCAATCTGTCAAAAATACAATCTATTTACCTAGCACGGCGGGCTGTGCTGGCGCCGCTGCAGCGGCTGCTGAGACCCTCAAGTGGCGCAAATACTGTAACCTTATGGGTAACTACAGTTTTGAGCCATTTGGGATCAAAACTCTCGGGTCGTGGGGTCCGAGTGCACGTCTCCTTTTTAAGGAAATTTCTCGCCGACTGGTCGAAACCTCACGCGAACAGGCTGGCTCGTTCTTTGGCCAAAGAATTAGCATTGCCATTCAACGTGGCAATGCTGCCAGTTTTCTGGGCACGTTTCAGGATGACAGCGATGCGGACGAATACTTCGACGCCTAAGTGTCCGTTTGTTTTTTGTATCTATTTGTGTAGTTAGTTATTGTATTTAGTACCTAGTGTAAATAGTTATTAATATAATTTAAAAGATACTTGAAAAAAAAAAAAGCAAAAATCTATTTACCAACATTTTTGACAAGTTTGACAGATTGCGACTTGAATGTGAAAGTTTTTTAGGTACGAGAATTGGCCTTCAGGTATTCATTCAGGTATTAACTCAAAATATGAATCTATGAACTCAAATAAATAAAGACAAGAATAAAAACAATTAGAAACTGCCTATCCAAAACGGCAAAAAAACCAGTCGGAAAAACCCGAAATAAATACCATTAAATTGGACATTGTTACAACGCTAAAATCAACTAAAGAACATTGTGTAAGGTAGATTGAAGATAATTATCATAGGTGATCCTTGCAATAAAACCTAATAAATCAATTTCAAACCTATAACATAAAATCTAATCTAATTTAATATAAGTATAAAGTAGGCGAGGTTCTTCCCCCGTCCCCTGTAAGTCCCCTGTAGGTCACTAGGGTGAACCAGAGCGCCGAGTACAAGGAGTACAGGGAGTACACAGGGGACAGGGTGAACCCGCGCCAGGCTACTGACCTCTGTGAATCAACTCCTCGAAGCTAGTCACCACCAGTCCCTTCCTCACGTTCCTTGAACTGTCCCATATCTTGAAAGGCCTCTTTCCTCTGACCTCCTGGAATTAGTAAATGCGCTATGAAAATCTGGACACTAGTCAATCTGTGAAGGTTCGGAAAATCTAAACTCTGTTCGAAGTTAAAAAAAAACAGATTGTTGGATTTAAAAATTGTAAACGTTTGTAGAGAATAAAGATAATTTAATTAAATTCATTTTTGTGTTTGAATACTTGAGTTTTCTATACGTACCATTCCATTATTTTAATTTAACCCATAGTTTATTTGTCATGAGCCCATAATGTACCATTGATTGATAAGCAATTCTAGAAATAGAATATATATTGAATAAATCAATCAATTTAATGTTATTCATCAATAATTTTAGCATCATAATGTCCATGTAATAATTGAAAACAGCACTAAACTGGTCATCCGTTACATATATACTTATTTAATAGCATCATACAGTAAAATAGTAAAAGCTATGCTACGCCCCAGGGGCTACGGCGTAGTCCGTCTACGTTTTCGTAGTGCGTAGCGGTCGTCCGTAGCGCCTGCACTGGCTGCAGCGGTGCAACGCCCGAGCGACCTCCGTCCCTCCCCCCCCCCGCGCGCCTGGGCCCCAGGACGGCGCGGGGCCCCGCACCCCCGCGGGTCCCGCTGACACGCCCCGCGCACCCCGCGCCCCGCACGCACTGTGCGTTGACCCACTGACATCACCGCCCTGCACGATCTTTAATCTAGACTGGGACTTGTAAACTTTTGAGCCATTGAAAAAGTTTCGTCTCAAGTGTTCGATATTACCATCAAATACTTCGCTCGCTAACTGTTTAACAAACTGTTGGAATTCTTTTTGGGTTATATTCAAATTGTTGCGATACATTTTGTTAGGCAGTAAACGACCGCTGCGTCCGGTGCAACGTACTAGCTTGTGCTCGTAAAGAATCCATTCCAATGTGTGTGGGGGCGCGACGGTGGCGTCCTGTTACGATACGATACACGAGCCTCGATAGCTTCAGCGACTCCGAGAAACATACCTCCTGTATTTCGACTATCATTTTTCCTTCACTCACTCACTGGTATGTAAAAAAATACACGCGTCACCGTCACAAATATGGTTATTAAAAATAAAGTGTATGTAAAGGTAATGATCACTTAAGTCTTGAAGCTAGGATATCGTATGGTGCAAATAGAGGTTATATCAGTTCTGAAGGGTGGCGGGCGGCGCGGTGCGCGCCGGCGGAGCGCCGCGGCCGCACTGGGCGACGTGACCGGGTCGCGCGGCCCCGCCCCCGCCCCCCCGGGCCCCCGCTCCCCGCGCCCCCGGCCCCCGCGCCCCGCGCCCGGGCCCCGCACTGCAGCGCTCACCCGTAATCTCTTGATGCCGTAAGATCTTGAAATTAGCGATGCCGATGATGCACTCTTGGAAGGAATAAGAGTGCATCGTACGAAAGCCTTTTTCAAACGTACAATTTATTGTGAAGGTTTAACTAGGTTACGTGTGGAGGCGGTGCAGCGGTGCGGCGGCTGCCACTCGCGGAATTGGATGTTAGATAGTACTACATACAAGCTATTCATAAATGGACACGTTACGTCCTAAAATATAGGTGCAATAGGTGTGTCACAATATAGGTGCAATAGGTGTGTAACATCGATGGAAATTGACGATTGTCTTTTCAATTCAATCATGGAAGAGATACGTACTCGACTACTCATCTTTGAGTTTATCACACACAAGTGAGCAAAACAATAGCATAACTTAGGTTAAGTTCCATTTAAAGGTTCAATTGTATTTCTCCTTAAGACATTACCTTTTTACCTTCAATAAATTGTATGAAAAATTTGGTTCAAATGATTTTCTGCGAGGTTAAATTTATAACAGCCATGTTGCTGCTACGAGTGCTACGAAAACCGTAGTATGGTAGCTACGGTTTTCGTAGTACTCGTAGCAGCAGCAAGCTTGAAATAAATCCTCATCGATACGTGTTCGACAACTCGATCTCGTAGCAAAGCTCTAATAATGAGAACTGAGTCTTGCCAATTTGGCAATATTACTTTCCAAAATCTAGCATTTTCCCTGAGAAAATGCAATATAAAGGATATTTTTACTTTGTCTGACTATTTATACATAACAATATCAAGCCTTCCTGAATGTTAGACTAGTAGTAGTGGAAAGAACACCCTCATTTCGCCAGTTGAATTAAAGCGCCATGTTTTATGCCGAGAGCTGCTGTCACTAACAGGGCACGAACCCAGACTCCGGATGGCTGCTAAGAATCTGGTCAAAAACCCAATAACACTTCGACCTGGCATCGAACTATGTCCATTCGACTAACAGGGCATTTGTATACTATTTTTACATTTAATACATTTTTCGTCTAAAGTATATGGCCAACGAAACGATCGCCATCTGCCTCTGCATCCTAACTAGCAAAATATCGATAACCCAATGTTACCTTACCCGATAGGAATCTCAAGTAACTGACCAATATCACATGTCTACGAGAGTGCTACGCCGCTACGGTGCTACGCGGCTACGCGCCTACACTGCTACGGTGCTACTCGTAATGTGCTCGTAGCATAATTGTTATTGATTGTGTTTTTGAAATATTGTGATAATTAACTGGCGATTCTATTCGCAGTCTATCCAAAATACCGCTACTTTTCATACATTTTTGACAAGTTATTGACATTGAGTGTGACTGAAATATGATTGCGACTAGATTTTGAATGTTCTTAATTACGAGAATTGGCCTTCTGGTAGTCGTTAGATGTAATTATGAAAGATTAATTAAACCTAACACGGTTGCATTTTCGGAAGGGGTATGTATTTCGAAATTTTTCCGTGATCTAATTAAAATAATAGCAAAGGAATACAATGTAACCAACGGATGATTTTTGATAAAAATACAAACACTTTGGCAAACTGACATTCTTGTTAACTATATAGACATGCCTTTTCCTCACTTTTTACGACTTGCCCTAGATAATAACCCTTAGATACCTCCACCATTTTTCCTCACATTCAGCCAGATTTATCGTTTTTTAATACTTCTTTAATATAACGAAGCCGTTACAATAACGTGACGTGCACGCGTTACGCGCGTTAATAACGGCGGATTAACCGTAATTACGCCGGAGTTACGGCGTTTCGGCCCACGTGAACTGTCACGTTAACGTGAATGTCATATCGTGACTCCGCGTCTTCTAATTTTCGAAGCCTTTTGAGTTCTTCACCTTACGGAATGTTTACAGGATGAGTTTCGAGTAGATAAGTATGGAAACAGCTGAAACTTAAATTAAAAAAAAAAACAATATTTAAATTTTTCAATAGTTAACTATTAATAATTGTTTATGTATCAATTGATTTCCGAGTCGTGTAAGAGTTCTTTTTATTTTTTTTTTAAGTTTTTCTTTCTTCTGAAATGGTCAAATAGAATACCGACCTTACCACCAAAGAAGTTCATATCTAACCAGTTTGAAAACGAAATCCCGTGAACACGATGACTACATCTGTTACCGGCCCGGTTCTATAGCCGCCGAGCACTGCAAGCAAGAATAGTCCTTACGGTGGTTAGTTATTAACTTCTTTAATGGTACGTGTAATAGTTTCAGATGTGTCCACACAAACTGATCCATTTCAATGAAAAACCCGGTATAAGGTTAACTTTGGAAGCCATTATACTTAATATAATATTATAAATAAATGCGAAAGTAACTCTGTGTGAGTGTCTAACCGTAAGTGCCTGCTTGCTTTAGCCACTGAGCTTTTTAGGTATTTTTTACTTTATGTTTAAAAGACTCGCGTTTGGCCATTCGAATCATGTGCAAGTCTTTCAAGTTTATTTATTAAGTTCTGAGTTGAGCTACACGATTACTGACTGGACAGGTCCTCTCAAATCTGTGTGGTTCTTTCCTCAAAATATCATTTCAGACACTAATCTGCATGGTCCTCACATGATCTGACCAAGGTTATGTCTGAACTTTAAAAGTCTTTTTCGATTTTTCTTCTCAGAGCAGTCGGATAGGAAACTCGCAACCTCATCTAGTTTCTAAAATGTCATAGGTAAACGAGTTTGTATAATATCACTTATCATCAAAAATGCATTTTATAAAATGTTCAAATGAATATACACGATACTCTAAAATTGGTCCTCACATGTTTTAGCGACAGAAAGAGACCAAGGCCGCGCTGTTAAAATAGAATGGTTCTTAGTTGAGACCACTTCAGTTAGTGCAAGGCTAACTTTCTTGTGTGGTGTGTTTTGTCAAGTGTTCGAGCAGTTTATAAATGTTTCTGTACATTTATTTGTGTGTTTAATTTAATTTATTTTCTAATTACGAGCTTGTAACTCGCAATTTTGTAATTTTATGGGTGCCTGAAATAAACATTTGTTAACAACAATTAAAAAAAAAATCGGATCTTTGGAAGGCACAAGGCGCGGAAGCCCGCTTAGACGCTTTTAATCAAATAAGGCACCAACCGATGACTGTACCTTATTATTATTATTCTCCTTAAATAATTGAAACACATATAAATTCGATCGAAAAAAAGGGAAAAGATTGGAACAGCAAGGCACGTCGTCCATCACGCTACTCAAAAGTAACTAGTTGAGTTACAAACTCCAATCATCAATGAATTGCCTGATTGTCACAGCACTAGTATTTTAATCGCAGTCTGTACACGACGTAACCCACCACAAACTAGTTAATAACGCTTTAGTAATTCTGGCTACTCATTGGAGATTTATAGGCCGGGGAAATTAGGTTTGAGCCCTGCATTAAATCCTAACAGCGATTTTTTTCTTAACCTTGAACTTAGGTCTTCATACAATATAAAAAAAAACTTTTCTTTAATCTAATCTTTAATTTAATTTTTCCAGGACCGGATCAAATAAAAAAAAAATAGAGGCAAAATAGTTAACAGGAAAATGTTGGTTATATTATGTAAAAATTTGGTAAAACTAATATATTAGTTCAGAATTAAACATTTACCTCCACGGACAATTTAAATAATAATAATAATAATAATAATAATAATAATAATATTTATTGAATAAAAACATTTACAAAAAGTATACAATTAGTCCACAGTAAGATTTCATAAACAATAATGATAGTGCCTAAAGAATAAACTAAATCTAAAATATGTTTAGAACAGGTGCAAGTAATAATGGTTCGGAATTACGATGTAAGGAAGCGACCCGCCCGATCTAGGTTAATTCAAACCTGTGTTTCAGGCCATCACTTTACATTTAAATTAATTTGGAACACTAAAATTTAAAGATAAACTGATATAAGATAATCTAATAACGAATATGAGAAAAAGCTTAATGGTAATTTAATATCTAAAAACTAAATCTATGTAAAAATACAAAAGTAAATACTTACGAGTGAATAAATTATCATCATGACAAAATTTCTAGAAGTTTTTCTGTGTCTGTGTAATTGAGTATCGCTAAATGTTCTGATAACATTTTACTACATTTTTTATATATTTCACTATAGAAGTTTAGTAACTTGTTGAGCCTATTGTACAAAAAAGGTCCTAAAAACACATAAAATCGATTAGCATACGCATGTCTAGTTTGAGGCTTTATGCAAACCATGTCTTTCCTTCTCTTGTCGGAAGGTACTGGGTCAAAAGGAAGTGCAGTGTGCTGGAGTAGTACTATGCTTAGTATAAATAATTGCCGTACTGTTAGTACATTACATGCTATGTAGAGCTGGTGCGTAGGAAATCTAAAAGGGCGAAAGGTAGCAACCTTTAGAATTGCTCTTTGAGCACGCTCTAGAGGGAGTAAAATCGTTTTTGCAGCACCACCCCAAGAAGTAATGCAATAGGTAAGAACGGATTGACACAAAGCTAAATAAACCTGTTTAATTAATTTATAGTCTGCTATGTTCCGTAAATTCTTAAAGACATATATTAATTTGCGCACTCTAGTACAAAGTAAATCGATATGTTTACGGAAATTTAGATTGGAGTCAATAGTGACACCCAGATATTTTAAATGGTCAGCTTTTGCTAAAGTGGGGCAGGAACATGCAGTGTCAGCATACGTGCTACAATTATGTGCGAAAATGTTTAGATTAGTAAGCGGTAAGTTAGTACTTCTCATTGTAAATAAAATGTATTTTGTTTTATCTGTATTTAACGTTAGTAGATTATTATGAAGCCAATTAGACACAATGTAAAAACCATTCTGAGCATGTTCGTAGACCTCAACTCTTGATTTAGCTGAGAACAATAGAGCGGTGTCATCTGCATAAGACATTATAACACCATTTTGGAGTGACAGGCGGCACAGTTCATTAATATAGACTAAAAATAACGTAGGGCCCAAAATGCTGCCTTGAGGAATACCAAAACAACTATTTTTAAGTTCAGAACTTGTATACTGATCAATTTTTACACATTGCTGACGATCGGTAAGATAATCAGAAAATAGTTGAAGTTGTGCTCCTCTTATCCCAAGTGTTTCAAGCTTGTGCAACAGTAAAGTACATGAAATAGTGTCGAAGGCCTTGGCAAGGTCTATAAAGATCCCAATTGTGTGCATACCATTATCTAGATCGGTAGTTACATGATTAATCAATTTGTGTACTGCTTGGCTAGTTGATCTTTTGGGCCTAAAACCAAATTGATTATCTGAAAGTAGTTTGTTATCTTCCAGATATTTTATCAATCTACTGTTAATGATTTTTTCTAAAATTTTTGAAAGGCCTGTTAATACTGAAATGGGTCTGTAGTTATTCACACAGTTTTTGTCTCCAGACTTGAATATAGGTGTGACCACAGCTTTTTTGAGCAATTTAGGGAATATACCTTTAGACAAACATAGCTGAAAAATATGTGTTAGCGGAGGGGCGAGTAGGTATTTAAATCTTTTAAGTATATTATTAGGTATGTGATCCCATCCAGTAGCACAAACATCCTTTAACCCGTTTATTATTCTTTCTACTTCGTAAACGTCGGTATCTAATAAAACAAATGAATTTTGTGTAGAGGAAGTCGTAGTCGGAGTTTGACGGGAAAAATTACTAGAATTTAAAGATTTTTCAGCCAAGTTTTTACCAATGTTAGCAAAAAAGTTGTTTACTTTATTCATTGCTTCAGATGGGTTTGTCTCTGTTGATAGTAAATCAAACGGAGGTTCGTGAGTTTTCGATCTAAATGTATTGGTTTTTATAAATTTCCACAGAAGTTTACTATTTGTCCCTGCCTTCTGTAATTCATTTTTATCATACAGATTTTTTAGTTTTTTCAAAAGATTATTACAGAAGTTTCGATACCTTTTATATGTAACAGAGAGTATTGCGTTATCAGGTGCGAGCTTCAATTTTAGGTGAAGCTTGTCTCTATGTCTTATACAACGAACGAGACCGGGTGTAATCCAGGGTTTTATACAACTATACTTTCGCGGCATTGTTTTAGTGAATGTGTTTTTCCTTATTGCATATTGTAGCGAATCTATGAAATACTTTAAGGTAATATTTGCGTCGTTTGAATTATAAACTGGGTCAAAATTAATACCGCGTAAGTCATTTTCCAGGTTTGTCATATTGACTTTTGTGTAACTACGCATGCAGTTTTTTCTAGGTGAAGATATTTGTAAAGTTAGTAAAACGGCTTGATGATCGGTAAGCGAAGAATTAGTAACCAATGTTTTGGATGGATTTTTTGATTTTAGGATGATGTGGTCTAAGCATGAGCCACTCTGATGCGTGGGGTGATAGTGAGCTGGTAAAAGTCCATAAAATGAGCAAATATTCAGATAATTATGCACATGGGTTTCGGTTTTCCCGGAAGCAATGTTAATGTTAATATCGCCCAAAATTATTATGTTTTTAAACGATGATATGTTTTTTAAGTTTATGTCAAGGGAGTCCAAAAATCTATCCATATTTTGAGAAGGAGGCCTATAAATAGCCATGACTATAGTATCAGGAATAATTTTGATAAATAAGCAATTACTATCTTCGGATACAGGTTCTTCTTTGATTGTTCGTAAATTATTTTTGATATAAACTACTAACCCATCGTTTTGGTTTATGTTTCTGTCAGTTTTATAAGAATAATAACCGTCAAGAGATGGTAAATTGACTGTCTGTTTTGACAACCAACATTCTGTTAGGACGATAATATCACAGCTTATATCAAGATTCTGTAATAACACTTCAAATCCGTTCATGTTTCGATTTATGCTGCGAATATTCTGTGTGAGCAGGGTTAACGTTTTTCCACCAGAAGGAAGAAGGTGCTTACAGTCCTCAACATTACACATTTTAGATTCCGACACAGAAAAATTATCTAGATCACAATTAAGCTGATTTGTCATGATAGTTACAAACTAAGTTGAAATATAAATAGAGGATAAGCTTCCTGTTTATGTGCTAACTAAATAAAGTATTCGGTGGCGCTCTTAGGCGCCGTCATAGTCTATTGAGTTGATGTAGTTGATCTCTGCATATTTGCGCGCCGGGCAACTTACATCACCAGTTGGATGGTCACATTTCCTCTTGAAGCGCTTGCACGTCGCACATTGAGCGGTAGAAGATTTGCTGCTACATTCCTTGAATGAGTGTCCAGTCTCTCCACAGTGGTTGCAAGTAGGACTAGTTTCCCGGCAAAACTTGGCTGCATGTCCGAACTGCTGGCAATTAAAGCACCTGGTGACTATCGTGAAATCTCTCACAGGGCACGATGTCCAATTGATAAAAATTCGGCTTTGGTTTATAATAATTTTTCGTATGCTAGCAGGTAGTTCCAGGATGTAGTTACAGGTAGGAAGGTCTTTCTTACCCGATTTATGGCTCAATTTGATACTCTCAAGGAAGGATTCACGAGTTATATTCGGCAACTTATCTGAAAGGTTCTGCTCGTAAATACATTCAAATACCTCCTTCTCTGTAAGGGATACGGGAACACCAATGACAGCGACCCTAGGGCGGCGTTTAGAAGGTTCTTCTATTGTAAGGCCCGATGATACCAGTTTTTCCGAATTCCTTAGCTTGTCAATATCGCCTTTGTTTTCGGTGCTAATCAAAACGCCCCCATTTTTTACTTTTCTCAGGCCACGGACATGAAGCTTAAGTTGTTCGGGGGAGATTAACTTTTGGACAAGCGACTTGGTGTCGTCACTCGTTTGGGTCTTATCGCTAGGATAGATGGCGACTGATCTCAAATTTGCAGGTCGGACGAAGTTATCAGAACCTTTCTTCACCATGCTAGCAAATGAAGTATTTTCTGAGGGATTCAGCTTTGCTTCTACGACCTCTTTGAACTGCTGGAGAGAGTTCACAACGTTCTGGTGAACCTGTAGGTGCTGGATTGTGGTATGGGCCTGCATTGTTTTCTGCTTCAACGATTGGTATAAGACGGCCATCTGAGATGTCCCACTTGAGACCTTCCGGCAAAGATTGGAGACACGAAGCTTCTGTTCTGAGTTCATTTTCCCATCACCGACAATAGTGCAGACTTCGTTTAGTATTGTATCAATAGATCCTAACCATTTCTGGATCTCAGGCGTACTGATGACTTCACAGGGCAATTCATTCTCTTCGGGTACTGGTGGGTTTGGGTCACTCGGGGGTAATGGTTCAGTAGGCGTCGGTGGAGGACTTCGCCGTAGTAATTGGCTACGACCAAATGGGCTCGATCCTAGTTGAGACATAGTACTAAACACTATATTTATTGTTTATAAAAATTATTTAGTTCATTTTGCAACTTCGGTAAAAACACTCTTACAAGTCGGTAAAAACCTACAAGTCACACGCGACACACTTTACTTTTATACTGACGGCGCAAATAATTATATTTATTTGTCGTAATTATTTATTTCATTATACTTAATAAATACAAAAAACACGTCCGCTTATTCTCACGTCTCGTAAAGCGACCAAAATAAAATGACATTACGATTTTTTTTAATTGTACTTCAAGCAAAAATGTTACCAGCGGTTTTTTTGCATTAAAGTATTCTGTTACATTTTTGCCTGAACCGTTATGCAACTAAACTCTGATTAATATCTTGTGCTAGTACAATATGCTTAATTTTGTTGAACAGCGTATTTTAATACGCTGTTCAACGAAATATTTAACTAGTAATTTAATGCAAAAAAAACTTCTGTTAATATTTTTGCTTGAAGTGCAATTTAAAAAATCGCAATATTTTTTTATGGAAATTTCCGTGGACGAAAATGTATTTTTTTTTAACCTAATCTCTTAGACAAATACTCCATACAAACATATCTGTTAATATTTTTTTCTACCACGTAAAATTGAAATTAGATGTTTTCTTAAAAAAAATGTACACGCGGGTGTGAACTTTTCGCGGTATACATTTTAACATACTCCCTTGTCCATACCCTACAAGTCATATGAAAAAAAATGCTGTTTTAAATTAATGCAAAGTTAGCCTAAACTCCCGGCCGGGCTATTGAGTTTGTTGGTATATTAGCGTGTGCTTACTGACATATGGCAAATAATTTAATTTATTGTTTTGTGTTTCTTTGTTTTGTAATGTTAATTACTTTGCATACTATTGAATAGAATCAAGTTCATTTAACTTAACAGATAGCTGTGCTACTGGCGAGTTTATTACGCCACTTCTTCTTCCCAGCTAAAGCTCTAGGAAGTAGTGAAGGCAAGTACATAAGACAGTCTTGTCTTATCTAATTTAGATGTGCAAAAAGTGTATATTCTCAGCCTTTTTTTTTTTTTTTTTGGGTGTGAAATCATCAAATGACTCCTCCCGCTCTGGGCGGAGCGAGAGGGAGTGTCAGACTTTTACTGACTAAAACCCACCCGTGTTCCTTCCGTTGCCTGTGTGCCGGGGCCGCGATATCCCTTTCGGACCAACTCGCAACCCTGGCAGGCATTGGCCCTTACGGACCCCGTCAGTTGGTGCCGACATCTCTTTGAGGCGCGCGTGGAACACAACGCGCCGTTGACCCGGGCCTGGTCTTTAGCGGACGGCGAGCTACCCATTGCTCACCGTCCGCAAGCCCGCGCCTACGGTGGCCGGAAGTCGGCTCGCGACTCCCGACGCCCGGGGCGTCTCCTGCGGCGACTAGGGGCGCGAGGGCGCGCATCTTGCATTTCCCTCGCGCGCTCCGCCTCCTCCTTCGCGAGCATTACTGCTTCGCAGAAGGAAGTGACGGCCTCCCATGCACTCTCGCTCCGGACCATGGCCTGAACCAGGGCCAGACGCGAGAGATCGCCGCTGCCGATCGCCTCCGTGAGGACACGGCGGTGCCCCGCCCAAGCCGGGCAGACCTCCACCGTATGCTCCACCGTGTCCTCCGGGCGATCCACACAATGGTAACACCCGGGCGTTTCCTCCCGCTTTATCCTGAACAGGAACCTCCCGAAACAACCGTGTCCGGTGAGGACCTGCGTCAGGCGGAAGGTGAGGACGCCGTGGCGCCTCTCTAGCCACTCCTCAAAGAGGGGCCTTACCGCCGCAATTGTGGCGTGCCCAGCGCTGGGTTGCAACAATCGCACTCTCCATGCCGCCATGAGATCCCGCCGGGGCTCTGTCCGCTGTGCCGTGATTTCTCGCGGCAGCGGAGTTACACCCCGGCGTTTCGCCTCCTCGCGCAACTCCCACATGTGCGCGAGGACTTTTGCCTCCAGAGTGTATATTCTCAGCCTAATATGAAAAAAAAAAAAAATGGTTTTGTAACAAGTTAATTTTAAGTAGCCTAACATTTATACACATTTGACATTGAAATCTTGTTTTTGTAACATAAAAAGTTTATAGGTGAAAGTGCCTTAATTCGATAACGTAGATAACATCAATCCCGTGACAGTTCTACTCTGACCTTTGAAAAGCATAACATTATTTTCTGTTTGGGAAACAATTTTGTTTGTTATTGAATCAATTTGAAATCTTATTTAACCAATATTTGTTTACCACTTAATAGTGAAACATATAGACCTATTCTTAAAAGTATGAATGTCCTACATGTGAAAATAAATTACTTTGACGCACCTAAGATTTGTTGGAAATCCAAAATATTTTCTGGAAAACAGTCTAAATGCAAAACATGAACATGCTAAATTAGTTTCGTGATAAACAGATATCACACAGCCATGCAGAATTTCAGATAATTTTCCTTAAACGGTGTAAAAGTGCATTAAGAAACGGTTTTCGAAACTACAAACCTGAGCGAGCCAAACAGGGAATTGAAGTTTGTATGCAAGCGAAGTACCGGGAACCACTTACAAAAGAGACCAGCTTACCCACATATAGCAAATTTTCTTATGGTATAAAACCTTAAATACCCGTGAAAGACAAGGTAGGTTGCTAGTACAACGTAGGTTCTACTTTTTACGTTAACCTTTTTTAAATCATGGATACCTGAGCGAGTCAAACGGAGAGAAGATTGTTAGTTTAAGAGTCATGTTGCGGGGGAGGGCTAGTCGTAAACAAACTATTATTTACACTACTTTTGTATTAAATATTGTGTTATATTAACGCCTGCTGCCTTCTCACTGATTGATCGCTAAAGTTACCATAACATGTGTTACTTTTGACTTTACGTGTGTTACATATTTGACATTTACCAATATAACAATTATGTGGGTTTTCATGTAAATGTGTGTGATAGTCTGCCGGGATAAGCTTACATGCACCCTAGCATCACATGAACATCTATAAAAAAGCAAGTTATGTTTAACGTGTTGCAAGGCATATCGAGTCTTACAAGGAGACTGTCACACCGGTTCTTTCCTCAAAAGCCCATTTTAGACATGATACATGGTCTTATATGATCTGACCAAGATTATGTCTGGACTTTAAAAACTTTGACCCCTGAGATTATTTCGTCATTTCTTCTCAGCACGATTAGCATGACCATAATAGAAACAGGTTTTGTCGACGGAAGAATAGACAAAATGACTGATAAATAATCACAATATGTCATTTTGTCTATTCTTCAGTCGACAAAATCGGTAGAAAACCCAGTTTTCATGCTACGTGTACAGGAGTAGTCAGATAGGAAATGCCGACACTATCAACCGTATTTTTTTATATGTTTTTAATATGTCGTGTAAAGGTGAAATCCTATTTATAGAATAAAGAATTTCATTTCATATCTGGCAGAAACGACGCTCTTATAATAAGTCCGACTTTTCCTAATACTTGATGCGCCATAATGGATTACAGAAAATCCTAATTGGACCACGATTGGTTTGTTGGCAGAACTGATCATACAGTTTATGGCTAGTGTATCATGAGTGGAACGACAAGTAAAGATGACAATTAAATTTTAAATGGTAACTTGTAATTTGGTTATTCAAAATTGTATCTTCGTTTAGGCATACATTTTATAAATATTGGTTCTGGAAAAGTCACAAAGGCTCTACTAAAACTGAACCTACTGACTACTGTCATCAGTCATGTAGGCCAATTTATTGCAAACGCGTGCTCAAAAATCGTAAAATGTTGTTGTTAAATGAATGAAAGTGAGAACGAAAAGACGACTTAGAACTGAAACATTAATTTCCACGTATTCGACGAGTACAATTGTTCAATGGATTGTATTTAAACGGCCGATCGTCCGTGAACTAAAGCAGTTTTACGTAAATAAAGTAAAAGTAAAAGCATCGGCTTTAACAGTAAAGTGAAATATCATTCATTGGAAATATCGTTTATATGCAGAAATTAAGGTAATATCAGCCGTGAACTTGTTGAATGGATTTGTGTTATTTTATTTTTAAATAACGGAGAGTTTAATATTTTGTATGCAGCTTGCATTCGAAGAGAGGAGTGAAATTATTGTTGTTATATTATTGAACTTCCACATTTATACTTGAACTTTACTTGCCCCCACAAGTCAAAGATATAAATAAAAAAATGGCAACAAAAGGAATAGGATAATGTGTGCATATAAGGGCAATGGTAGCTCAGAACAACGCGACATTGCTCATTTTTGGCAACAACCAGTACTTTGAGATGCAATAACATACTACTCCATGGGGATCTTTAATGTTTAAAAAAAAATACATATCTCGCAAAAACATCTTCCAATATAAAAACTTAACTCTGATTTCTTTTGTAATTAGACAAATTAGGGCGGCAGGGGGTAAATGACATAAACTGCAACAGTTTATGACTCCCTCTTCCCCCCATGGCTCCATAGAGGAGGGGGGTACAAATGAGCAGCGAGGAGGTAACGGCAGTCGCGTGTGAAACGTTTATTTTTACAAGATCTACTCTTATTGGACTGCGAATTGCTTGGAAGTATGCGGGTAGGAATGCCGAGTGGTAAGTAGAAAAGTAGTAGATGTAAAAGTAAGTTAGATGGTACTACGTTCATAGTTATGTTTTATAGGTTTGGAGTGATAAAATAAATTAACTATTAAGTAAATATTACGTCTCTACTCGTAATATTCAAATTAAGATGTCCTCATAAGAAACTCCGTTAATTATTCGTGAATTTCATGAGTCTGTATATACGTAGAGGGTTATCTCCGGAACCACAGCTACTATTCAAAGATTCTTTCACCATTTGAAAGGTACATTATTCCAGGTAGCTGCATATATTATGTAAATATATACAAAAAGAAGTACTTAATAAAACTGATGAATTTAATCATACTGATGAAACACATTTATTTTTGTTTTTTTTTAATTTGATTTAGTATTTATTTCTGTATCTATCTATCCGTGACATCACTACGGGCCCTATCAGAATACCAGCGCTGTGACATTTCTTTTTAAATGTCGCAGCATCATGCTGAGATAGGTGCCTTTTGGCCTCGTACAGGACTTTCTGCTTTTTTATTTTTTATTTATGTTTCTTAATTTGTGATTTCCTGTGCGAGTCTCAATAAATACTTTCTTTCTTTCTTTCTAATTCATGCAAGCCTATTACTTTATGTCAGATTACTGCTCAGAACTTGTGCACAACGTGTCGTGAGCAGAATACCGTGTTCACAAATGTAAATTGCACCCAAGCGAAGTCGGAGCGGGTCGTTAGTTAATAATAAAATCGTCTACCGATAGACGGCTGGAGAGTATAACAGTCAGGTCAGCGCTAAATTTATTCAGCAGTCAAATAATATCGGCCCGGTATCGATCAGATTGAAAATTGGGACAACTTTGATTAAGTTATGCTTCTAAGCTTGGTGAAAATGGGTTAGGTGCAGTTTTAGACAGGCCCACCTGACACCCAGCCTATACATAAATAATGAGACTAGCTGGAAATACACTTTTATTTGAACTAATTACCAAAAGCTAAACATTTATATAATAAACTAAACTGTACGAGTTGTAAGGTCATATTTTCGAACAGGCAATTTACTTTGTGTAAGTTTTTCGTCACCACTGCTCTCAGAACGGTGAAGGAAAATATCGTGAGGAAATCGGCATGTTCTAGAAGCAAAAAATCGAAGACTAGACATCCACCAAACCGCACTGGGCCCAGGTGGTGGATTACGGCCCACTCCCTATCACAGAGAGGAGGCCTGTGTTAGACTGATAAACAATGCAACATAAAAGGTACAAAGGTGGACATCATCATAACATGACATCGGATTAATTGATTGTATGAGCCATCAGAGAGTCAGGATTAAAATTAAAGAAATTGTAAACAAATAGGTTTCATACAAATTAAAAGGGACCGAATAGGTATTCGGCTGAGAGAGGGTCGCCGAATATTCGGTATTCAAATCAGTATTCGTTGCATCTCTATTATTTCCTCTCACAAATAAAATGGGTGTTGCATTTTATCTTTTTCAATAAAGTCTAACCGTTCTGAAACATTTAGTTACAAATAATATTTTACCATTCCAACGTTACATGAGCCAGCTCAACTTTTGCTACCCAGACAAATATCTCAAGAAAGAGCACCGACAGATCACGTCTTAAATTAAAATACTTTCACAAGTCCATTTAATAACGGCGCGCGATCAGCCGCTGACATAAAACTGATAATAATCATCGATTTCCCATCATTTTAATTTAAAGCAACGTTGATTCCTCTGCTCTCCTCAAAAATCCTCGGGGAGAGGACTTTATGAGGAGATTAATGCTTAAACGAAGGAATTAAAAGGATCTCCGCTGAGCTTCGCCGCCTTAGAATCGATATTTAGAGGATTTTCGAAACGGCTGTGTTAGTTATACCTACATATTTGAATTTGAAGATTATTGTGTTCTTCGAAATGGAATTGACAAATAAATTAATTGAAGAAATAAATTCAATAATTTCCTAACGACTCTATCCACTTGCTTGTTTCTTTTGGTTCACCTACAGTATACTATTTTATGGGGCGTAGGTAAATTTGTAAAATAATGTGAGTAAAATTATCTATTAGAAAATTGTCACTAGTACTCACTAGGCACTTAAAGGTCATACGCTTGATACTAGGAAGTAGAAAAGCGTGTCAAGCAATCACATTTTAATCAAGAGAAAGTACAACGGAAATGGTAACAGGTAGAAGAAGATACCAACTATGATTAGACCTGCAGTTTACAAAGTAGAAAAGACCATCTTCTTTCACTCTGCATTCACATAATATAACACATGCCTGTTTTCCCCAAAGGATTAGGCAGAGGTGTACAATTAGTACACCTACATTTCGCCAGTGATATTTAAAAATAATAATACCAGCCCGTTACTGTCCCACTGCAGGGCAAAGGCCTCTTCTCATACAGAGAAGGCACGAGCATTTATCGCCACGCTTGCTCAAGACGGGTTCGAGATTTCAGACTTATATTACCTATAAGTTTTTTTTGGTTTCCTCCCGATGTTTTCCTTCACCGATGTCAGTAATGTCCAAGAAAAACTCAGAAAGTACATATGAATTGATAAAGTCACATTGGTACTTGCCGGATTTGAACCCACAACCTCGTGCATGAGAGGCAAGGCCTTAACAACTGGGCCATCACGACACAGTTATATTTAAGTCCCATGTACTCGTAAAAAGGGGCGAGCCTATTGCCATCACCTTGGCACAAACACAGGCTCCGGGATGCTACTAAGAAATTCCTGATAGAAAAACCCAATAACACTTTGCCCGACCTGGGAATCGAACCCAGGACCTCATGCTCAGCAGTAGCACTTGCGATCACTAGACCAACGATAAAGTCATAAGTAATTGTAACTACATATATATTAATATATAAAAATATTTGAAAACGAATTACTTAACAGCTCAAAATAATAATGTATTTTTGGACAAATTTTCCAACGAAAAACGACCGATAAAATATTATTTAACAAAGATCCTGATAAGAAAAATTAAATCCGTCCTGCGGCTGACTTTAAATGAAGATGTAAGGAGATTGTACTTATCTTTCTGCTGAGCTTTGTGCTGAAAATATAGCGATGTGATATTTGTACTGGCCACTCATAGGATTTAAATATTGTAGTGAGAACAATTTTCAAGATTGGAATAGGCCCATTTAGCTATGATAGTGCGAGTATACAGGGTGTTCGGCAGAAGGTTGAACGTACGAAAATGGCGGATCCGTGGGGCTGTCTACTACGTGTTTAGGTCCAATAAGGAAACCCAGGCCAGAAGGATTTTTTTAAATGATTTTTTTAAATTTAAAGGAAATTCGTGGTTGATCAAATTTCAAACGTCAATAATTTCATTTAAAATAACAAAACAGGCAATTTTTTTTTTCTAAAACAATTTTTAGAATCTAATATGTAAAAAAAAATATTGGTACGTATATTGATTAATTTCACTTTTCGCAAATTTCCTTCGCAATCCTTTCGGTGAAAAAAGTCCCAGGCAGTTAAAATTGGCGAATTGTTCTAGTTGTTTACTTTGTTGTTTGTTTTTTAAAAGAAGTTGTGCATATTGCATACCGTTAGATTGGGCATGAACCAAATATGTTTTACTAAAATTAGAACTGCTCTATCACTGTTAGTTTTTTTTTTAACGCAGTTCAAAGTCGGGCTTTAGGTATTTATTTTTGATTTGTTTGTAGTTTAAGGGCTCGTATTTACTTTTGTAGCAATCATCTGCATCAAATACGTTTTTTTTTAGATGAAAATAAAAATAAAATATTGCCAGTTTTGTTATTATTAAATGAAATTATTGACGTTTGAAGTTTTGGCAACGACAAATTCAGAAAAAAATAAAAAATAACCCTCATGGCCTGGGTCTTGTTATTGGGCCTAAAAACGTAGTAGATGGCCCCACGATCCTCCATTTTCGTACGTTCAACCTTCTGCCGAACACCCTGTATAAGAATCTTCGCCCTCTTTTGTAAAGTTCCGTACACAAAAAGGTGCTAATGGAATCTTATTACTAAGCCTATGAAACACCACAAGGTGGAATCATTTTAAACGTATTAGTTAGCCAGTTGAAACTAATAAAAGGAATGTGAACTACAGTAGTTTTTGGTAGCACGATTTGCCGGTGTTTTACAAACACAGTAACTTTTATAGTCTCTGAAGATTAGGTATTGGTACTTCTCGTAGGATGAAAATTGATTAGTTTCATCTAAAAAATACATTGGAAGCTGTACCGGTAGCCAGTGGACCTCTCATTAAATAAAGAAGAAGATCCCAAGTTCAAAAAGAATCTGATTAATAAATCGCAAGCTACATTTTGAATGGACTTACCAATTTTCTGAAGACTTCCAGCAAAGAAGAGACGACGGCTTCTCTTCAAGCGGATATTTTAAGAGATACAAACCATTATAAGCCATGAAAGGAGGCATAGAGCTGTGTTGTTGTGAGGACAACATGGGTTCCGTCGATTTCGTCTTAAGTACCCTACCATTAAGTACCCTACCATTAAGTACCCTACCATTAAGTACCCTACCATTAAGTACCCTACCATTAAGTACCCTACCATTAAGTACCCTACCATTAAGTACCCTACCATTAAGTACCCTACCATTAAGTACCCTACCATTAAGTACCCTACCATTAAGTACCCTACCATTAAGTACCCTACCATTAAGTACCCTACCATTAAGTACCCTACCATTAAGTACCCTACCATTAAGTACCCTACCATTAAGTACCCTACCATTAAGTACCCTACCATTAAGTACCCTACCATTAAGTACCCTACCATTAAGTACCCTACCATTAAGTACCCTACCATTAAGTACCCTACCATTAAGTACCCTACCATTAAGTACCCTACCATTAAGTACCCTACCATTAAGTACCCTACCATTAAGTACCCTACCATTAAGTCAGTAAACTTTAGAAAGAAGATGGTAACTATTATTATGTATACAAGTAACAACAGCTATCAAGGACTGCCACGTTGGTCTTGTTATCGCAAGCGCTATTGTTAAGCATGAGGTCTTGGGTTCGATTGCGAGGTCAGGCCAAGTGTTATTGAGTTTTTCCATCAGGAATTTCTCAGTAGCAGGCCGGATTCTGGTGTTGTGCCCGGTTGATGGCAATAAGCTCGCCCCCGTGACATGGGAATTGAACATAAGTGGCGAAATTTGGGTGGACCTATAGGTACTAAACTAGGCAGGGTTATGACCCCAACCCTTCGGAGAAAACATCTATTAAGTTAACTATCAAGATTATCTAATATGATTGTTGTATTTTTTCTTCTCAAAACCCTGAATTTAAAAACTTATTACTAGTTCAAACTGATCAAAGGTAAAAACTTACATGAAACCAAAGATCGTAAGTTCTAATCTCATGACAGATATAATTAGAATAGATTTTTTATTAAAAAATTCTTAGTAACAAGGTGTCTGTATTTGTGCCCGGTTAATTAATAACAATAGGTTCTCCCCTATTAATAACAATAGGTTCTCCCCTATTAACATTACATAGAGTTGGCAACATAACTGTAGAAAAGTATAACCCCCGCCAGCCCTTCGGGGAAAGCAAGTTTGATGTTATTATAGTTAAGTCGAGTCACGCGTCCGAGCAGTTTCTGGTGACTATCATACCCCATTACATGGTGTATGGCATATTTTTGTTAATAATGTGTATAATGGTATAGAGTATGGAGTCTAACAAAATAAAATTGCAGTGAAATGGATGGCCTTTATTTACCACCATTTTATTTTTATTGAGAATACACGAGAAGCCGGCTCACCGAAACATGGTCGCCGCCTACAACCACCTACAAAATCACATGGTTTGCCATTGCAGCGACAACATGAGATAAAGTTAAAATGTCTTTTAAGTGTCTATATTTTTGACTGGAACTGAAAAAACAAACAAGTAATGGGTTTCATAGTAATGGTTCATTTGTTTAATAGGAGTCTTTAATGGCGTCATGTTCAAAATATCAGCGTATGTATGCAAAATTAGTTCAATATCACAAATTGTCATAACTGTTGTTAAGTATGTGGAATAGAGTAGGTGTATGTTGAGAACCAGTGAATTAATCATGTATTAAGGTTTTTGTAATCGAGGTATACTATGTAATATGTTTATGCGTGTGTAAGAGGTAAATGTACGATTATTTGTAGAAAGAATAACGAGTTTAAGATATGCATGGGCCTAACGTTAAGTGGATATTACATAGATATAAATACACATATTGAGGTAAGTTTATAATAATATGACATACATATAACACATCATAATATATACCTACTTGTAGCATTGAAGAAAAAACGTTTTTTCTACCATACATCTATAAACAACATCACTAGCTACGGTCTACGCAATGCTACAGTAGTATGCTACGGAGTCGCTACGTCCTGCTACGAGTGTGCTACGCATGTGCTACACCAACATAGTCACGTCATTTTTGGTACGAATTACTACTTATTATACACTTTTAATACGAAATCCATCTACCATATCCCTGTAGGTATGAGCAGAGTATATGTAGACTATAGATCACATAGGTTACAGGCATGTAGCTGGTATTACAGGAATATATTGATTTCATGTAATGTTCATGTTAAAGATTCCTCGAATAGGACACTGTAAGTTGGTTCAGATTGTGAATAATGCAGACTGCATGTGCAGTACTGCTGTACGGCAGAGCGAGCGAGACGGACGCATGGCCAGCGCACGCGAGCGAGGGGGACGCCGGCTGCGGCACTGCCGTACGCTGACGTGCCCCTGCCGACATCGGGGCAGATCCCCCGCCATACATAACTAGATACGACACACAGTTTTCACCACTAGGTACCACTGCGATGCACTGGGACGAATGCTCTATTCTATGATGTCTAGGGGGACGGTGACGGTTTCGGTAACGGAATCTAGGAGGCCGAGCCAAGGGGACGGTATCGTGGGGTCAAGCGTGAAACGATGCGGCTTGCTATGCGGGTCAGAGAGCGCGGGGCGTGCGGCCAGCGGTGATAGTCACCATGTCTCCGGGCGTGTCAGCGATCACCGGTTACATAAGAGGGCGGAGGCGGCGGAGAGCGCCGGTCACGTCGCGGTTACCTCTCTGGCCATCGCGGCATGTCCGCCGGAGGCCGCGGGCGGCGCGCGCTCACGCCGCCATCGTTGAGGGCCAAGCCCGGGACTCGCGTCGCGACTCGCGGAGCACTTGAGCGGCGCTGCGCCGCGTGGGCGGCGATCGATGGGGGCCGCGCGCATGCGTCGCCGGAACCGCCCGAGCAGCGCCGAGTGGGGCCGAGCGCGGCCGCGGTGGTGCATCCGCCCTGACCCACTTGCCGCGCACACTGACCCGTTTCCTCGCTTCCCTCGCGCCACCGACGGAGCGAGTTAGCGATCGCTCGGATGCGACCTGCCGTGCCCGCCTGCCCGCCTGCCCGCCTGCCCTGATACTCTCCCCATACGTGCACTGATTGCACTATTTAGATAACATGCACAGATAAGGTTCTATATTTATTGTAGTGTACTACACTAGCATGTTGTAACGAACCGTAAACGCAAACATCTTCCGAGAAATGTTGCTGTTTTATGGGAGTTTGCTTCCATGTTCAACTTTAATGTAGGTACCTACCTACATTTTATTATTTTTATCTCTGCATATTACGTAGGTAATTTATTTTAGAATTCAATTCAAAGACTGCAAGCCAGTAATTTTAATTGCCCCCAATGTTTCAATCAATCATATTACCTCCGTGCCTCAAATTAGATAATTCAATCACGATCTAGAGCTAGACATAGGCCTGCCCCAACCTCGCCTTGATAAAAGTCTAATAACAATCCATGTCTCAACAAAATAAAAAAATACCGTGCGCCTATCACGATACTTCCATGTCCAGGAGATCGTGTGCGCTGGCAACCAATCAAGGAATAGGTGGCTGTCACGCGACCACGGTAATCCGATTAGTCGCGTCTAGTCGGAGGAGCGAAATCGTATTAGGGATAAACCCATTTGCGGCCAGAAGCCGTATTAGTGTCCCGAAGTTCGGCTGCCATGAAATCGTGTCAAAAGTCGAGCGCCTGACTCTAATACAGTTAAGCATGATACGTGATTCGGTGATTTTGTTTCAGTTTCCATTGAATTAAAGACATAAGTTCGTTAGGTACTTATATCTATTACCTATATGTTGAAATTGGAAACACATTAGGAATCTGGGTTCATGGGAGCTTATGTTGAATATCCGAATAATTTATTAGTTGTATTCGGTTTTCTTGAGTAGGTAATTTATTTGGGATCTTTTTTGTTACAGATGCTTCACCAACTTGCTCTGCAAGGCAGTGCAAGATGGTCGGCCAATCTAAGCCATCGTGTGAGGAATGTCGATCATCTTCCAACTTTAACAGTTATTATCAAATTAGAACAGATTAGAACGTGTACCTTTATGATGAGCCTCTCAAGTCACGCATACGTAGAAACATGAATGATAGATTACATTTTTTACGCTTGCCATAATCGCGGCTACATATACCTAGTAGGTACTCGCCATACTTGCCGTCTATAAGTTTACCAAGATGTGTACCAAGTTTTATGTAGAAATAACAATTAATGAGAAATAACTCTTCGGTCCGAATAATTCTTAACAGCAATTATAAAGTGACCAATAACACAAAAAGTAGCAGATTAATTATATCAGTAAGAGTGGAGCATAGGAACTGAGTGGGACATGAAAAATGCTACTTCTGTGGGTTCAACTATTGAAAAAATTGTTTTAGAATTTCGTTCTAAAACTATTTTTTCAATAGTTGAGCATACAAATACAACTTTGGACAGAACGGAAGAAACGTAAAAAGAAGCGTGAGTGTAACGAAACGTACTTGATAAATACGGTGCGTGGTATTCTCGTATATATTATTCGCGATATATCTAGCTACTTTTTTACCTGTAAAGAAAAAGCTGTTATATTTTTTTAAGTTATTGGTTCAATACTTTAAATAAATATTGTTTGCAAAACTGCCAAAACAATACAAAGTAAAGTGTTTCTGAACTGTTCGATAAATATTGTCAGCTGTCAAAAACTAACTGTCAAAAGTCAGCTGCAATCGGAGGCGAGCCGTGTCTCGGCCGATTTATTACTTCTCAAAATAATCATTCCAGTGTAAATATTTAGAAAAGTATTACTTATAAACATCGAATTCCGCGCTGATATTATTTGTGATGTGACAGTTCTTATGAGAAATATCCGTGTGATTCACTTCACGTATCTAAAGAACGGATGGAATGTTACTGCTGTGTACAGAGTAAGTATTTGTATAAAAATACTGTTTACTTATGTATGTAGACCACATGATAACGCATCATGGAGTGAAAAAGATGTGTAATAAAACCTTTTTCTTTTTGTTGTTGTTGAAAGTAGTTTGCATATGAAATTGGGACGCCCACGCGAATTCCGGAGCGTAGGTTCGCTAAGTACTTCGAAGTTATATTTAGCTGCTTGTTTGAAGTCTTCGTTTTGCATACCTTTGCTTTTTTACTTTATTTTTCATGCCGTATTTGCGCATGAACAATTCTCTATACAGTTTATAGAACATTGTAACTGTGTTTGAAGCACTAAGTTGATTTAAATAGATGTTTTATTTGTTCAACATAAATTAGAAACGTTTACAACCGTTCCTGTGATAGATGTGACATCATCAGTCTCATTAAAGATTGTTTGTATAAGTATCATATAGTTATCTAACCTACTTACTGGAGTATCAGTAAACTAAGTATTTGTTGTAAGAACTTACTATGTATTCAAGCATGATATTATAGAAATATTTTATAATTTATGTATTGAAGTTTATAGTTATTAAAGAAACATAATTTTTAAGTCAGTTTATATGTGATAATCATAAACACCACAAGATGGAAATACTTGTTGCAATTTATTTAGTATTTGAATTGATGTATGAATGTAAACAAGGCAGAAGGAGTATGTATGTAAGAATTGTAGCAGGGTTTTTCATCAATCAACGTTCTGAAGGGTTTGCCGACCGCTGTAGGAAGAAGACGTGAGTTTATGTATGTATGTGTATGAATTGTTTATTCAAGCCACCAATTCTAAATTAGTTCCATTTAAAATAAAAAACCATTTCGTAAATCTTATTAGTGGTTGTTATCTTGTACTAGTAGTATTAGTAGTGATAAAAAATTAAAAATAAAAAAAAACTTAGCAAGCAATCTTTGCATGTTGCAGAGTGACTTCTTCACTTTTGTTTATTGTTTGATGAGCCTGCTCTTGACCTTATCAATCTTACCCGATTGAAAGTAATTGATGACTGGTTGACTGCATTACAAGTGCACAAAGTAGTTTTTTTTGCAGATGCTAGTAGTATTCCTGTCAATCCCTTCCACTACACTAAATAATTGTTTGTGCTGAATGTGGTTTCAAGTCAATAGCAACATTGTCAAACTTGCTACCTCTCATTCCCCATCTATAACTTTAACCATTGGCACAAATTAGTACCTACAGATGGGACAGTCCACAAAAAAAGTGACTCTTGTTATGACACAATAAAGTGCAATTCAGGTTGCACAGCGCTAATCACCTTCAGTTATATTCATCTAGATGTTGCCTCTTTTTATTGTGACTATCTTCTGACTATTTTACACTCACTGAACTGGCCTAGCAAGACGGGCCCGCCGCTAGGTAAGGACGCAGCTGATGAACTTGCTAGACGAGGATCCAGCATGACAGTCTGTGGACCCGAGCCTATCGTACCCATCCCCTTCACCCAGATACGAAGATGGCTACAGGAGTTCAACTACACTCAAGCAGAGCACTGGTGGACCTCGACACCGGGCGGCAGGCAGTCCAAGGAAGCCATGGCATCCTTGGATACCGGGCTAACCCGGCGTTTACTACTACGAATAGCCTGCGCCTGGTGACGGGGACCATCACGGGCCACTGCTCGCTGAACAGACACTTCCACACAATGGGCATAACGGACAGTCCTCTGTGCAGGGCGTGTATGGAGGCTGGGGAAACCGTCGCGTACGTGCTTTTTGAATGCACAGGCGTCACCTAGATTAGAACAGAGATCCTCGGGACACCCAGATCTTACACAGATGTTCTGAACAGACCAGGAGATTTAATTTACTTCTGGAGGGAGCTGGGCTGGTTGGAATAACCACCAACGGCCGCTATGGCCCACCCACAATGGTCCACTGAAGGACTAAGTGTGCAAACCAAACCCCATAACATAGACATAGAACATAGGGCCCACCGCGTACTTGTAGCTTCATACCTAAACTGAGGAGTGTCCCATCGGTATTCATCTGTGCCATTGGGTTGATGCCAAAATTTTAAATCGATGTTTTACCTTATTAAGATGTCAGATGAGCTGTGGGCTAAAAGAACCACTGATTGGGTCACATTCAATACTATAGGCGCCGCGTTACGAACTGAATCGTCGGCGTCGGCCCGTCGAGCCATAAATCATTGTTATTAGTCTGTCTTGCTCACACTTATGGAGAAAGTAGCAAACTATCGATAAGACGCATGGCGTTGCACATTCTTATTGCTACTGACATTTATGGCCTGACAACTCAGTTCATAGCGCGAACACTATGGTGATATTGCAGCAGACCAAGCCGGCAATGGCAGAGGACAGACATGTGTGAAAAAGAGAAAGAGGCTTTTGCCCAGTAGTGGGACATTATGTGCTTACTAGACAGATAGATAGACTTATTAATATAACAATCTTCTCCACAGGTGGGCGGAATGATGCTGGTGCGGATGAACATGCGCGTGGCGCTGGGCGCGCTGTGTGCTGCCGTGCTGGTGTTCACGCTGTTCTGGGGACACTGTGGAGAGCTCTCGCGCAGACCTAGTAAGATTCTGATTTATTTTATTAGAAAATGGTTACTTTTGCACATATTCTCATGAGATGAAGATGACCACATGATCATCGTTTTGTGGGGAAAAAATTAATGAGGACATCACACAGAAGGAATGTTCTCTCGTTCTACTACTATTAACTGTTGTAGTTCATTGGCATCTTAAAACAGGTGTATGATCATTATGATCAATAAATTTGGTCTGCATTCCACCTTAAATAATGCTGAATAATAATTATAAGTGAGCTAGAAGCAGGTCACCAGGCAAATCCTCGATTGTTTTAAAGAAATGCTGCATAATTATTTTACAATAATTTATGTGTAACAACATTCCTAAAAGCCTGATTTAAATGGTGAGAATTAATTATCTGTGAAGAATTAATTATCTATAAGGGGTCGTCCATTAATCACGTGATGTTTTAAGCTACTCTTTAACCCCCTTCCTCCCCCCTAGTGATACGTGGTGAGGTTTTTGACTAACCCAACCACGCCTACCCAAAATCACGTGTATTGTATATTATATATGTACAAAATATCTTAAAATTTTTCAGAATATCATATCTTCAAATACAGGCATAATCGTTGCCTGGCAGCGGCGAGTCAAGGTCACACGCAGCTTTTCAGTTTAGAAATCGCGCGTTCAACGAAATAATAAATACACGTGATCTCTCACTACACCCCCCTCCCTATTTTGATATTTCGTGATTTTTTCCGAACCCTGGTGGAGGCCTGACGTAATTAATGGACTATCCCTAAGTTAGAGCAAAACTAAAGTTGCACCGTCGCAGTGTTTAGACGATGGAAGTAACTTGTTGCTTGAAGGAGAAAGGGGGGCCTTTGCCCTGCATTGGGATAA
This sequence comes from Agrochola macilenta, assembly GCA_916701695.1. NCBI lineage: Eukaryota > Metazoa > Arthropoda > Insecta > Lepidoptera > Noctuidae > Agrochola > Agrochola macilenta. The sequence continues at coordinate 22,037,465 of OU753561.1, read as the reverse complement.
CATGGCTAAAAATAATAAATAGATTAGAAATCTAGAAACATGTAAATGGGGCTTAATCAACATTTCTCTTCCAGTCGGCTCGGTGTTGTCAAACGCGCTGTCGGAGCGCGGCGGTGGCGCGGATGTTATCGAGTGCGTCATCAACGGGGAGTACTCGGTCTCGTGCCGCCGAGACCGCGACCGAGACGAGGTGTACGTACCCTTCTCGCTGGTACACAAGTACTTCGAGGTAGGTGACAATACGGTATTGTGCAATCAGTAACCAGACGTTAATATGGCACTTCGATTTTCCAAAAAAAAAGACGTGTGGCACTAGGAGACTGCCGCGGTAAAGCAATTGCATAGCATTTTTTTATCAACTTATGCAATTTGTGTCCCAGTGATGCGCGCGCATCTTAAAATTTCACTCTATGGGGGTGTTAGGTTATTTTCGTTACGGAATTTCTGGATTCGGTCTCCACGCTCAAGGCCCGCGATAGAAGCTATGCAATAGCTAAAAAAAAATCATTCTTAAAAACCTACATCCTATCATTTGGGTTCTGTTGAACCTGGAAAGAAACCCTGGATGGAAACTGGAAAGAGTACGCATGGGGTTGCGAAAGATGAAAGGAGTGGAAGCCTTTGCCCAGGAGTGGGACAGGAAATAGTGGAAAAAAAAGAAAGAGAGCCGGCCAAAAACTCCACGGGTACTCGTTTCCTTCAAAGCTCTACAGAGCCGAACTGGTTCTAGAACTGGATGTGCTGAATAAACGGCCGCGTACTAAATTATTTTTTTGTTTAGAAATATAATTTTCTAGAGATCCTACTAAAAAAGTCTTCAATATTTGCCAAAAAATTACTTTTTCAATAAAGGGTGGCAGGGCATCGACGCGAAAACTGATACCATGGATTCAAAAAATTTGCTGTTTCATAGAAAAGTGCAATACCTATGCGGTCAAAATGTATGGAACAGCTGTTTTTTTTTTTAAATAACCGATAAAAAATTACTAAAGTTCAGAATTATGTACTCCATGGTAACAGTTTCCGTGAATCCATGGTAACAGTTTTCGCGTCGATGTCCCTGCTACCCTGTATATTATATCCAAACACAAACAAGCAGTAGCAATAAGATTAGACTCTTGGAATTGCAAAAACATTCAATTTCGAAGTACCTAGGTCAACAAAGCATATACTTATATATTTCCAACAACAGGTTCATTAACCGCAAATATTGATATAAGCCCGACCTTGCAGATAATCTTTATCGATTTATACGCATTTCGAGGCAGTGCAGATAACTTACTATTACGCACAGGCGCGTACCTATTTATATAATTATTACTAACTATGTTAGATTTCAGATTTTCCCTTCTAAACTTCAACACCCCATATACCATATAGGGGCAGTTTATTGAAATAAAATGAAGCCTGTGTCAGTCTCCGTTGCTGCGCGAAAGAAGGTCAAACCAACTTACACACTTTCGCATTTATAAGAGTGTGCAAAATCAGTTTCAAAATGCACAAAAATCGACTAAGTAACTAAAATTCCACAGATCTACGGGAAAATATCAACAGCGGACGGAATAGAAAAATTCGAATGGTCACACAGTTACGGTAAGATCTACCACCCAAAGAAGAAGTATGACCCTCGCGGTACTTTCACCACCTTTGAAAACTACAATGTAGAAGTCAGAGACAGGGTCAAATGCATCAGCGGCATCGAAGGAGTCCCCGTCAGCACGCAATGGGAGCCCCGAGGATTCTTTTACCCAACCCAGATCGCCCAGTTTGGACTAGCCCACTACAGCAAGCACATAACAGAAAATGAGCCGAAGAGGCGAATAATAGATGACGGAGAAAAACATTTAGAAAATTGGATCATTAGTAAAGACGCGTATATGGCCAGAGAATTTGACACCTCTGTCCAATCAAACGTGCTCAGGTTTTCGACGTCAGACCATGCGTCGAGTCAGGTGTGGTTGAAAGTGAACCTGACGCAAGACTTTGTGTTGAGTGTGGACCTCCAGATGAAGGCTAACTCCTCGATGACGGTGGTGTTACAAAATAAAGATAAGAAGGAGACGGTGTATCTGCATTATGTTACGAGTACGCAGTTAATTTCGGCACAGGTGAGTCAAGAAACATCATACCCTTCCTTGTTTATATGCTTTCACATAGGAAGTCCTGTGTGTTGTTCTTTCAAGAACCATGTTGACATCACAGTAACTTATTTTCTGTTCCTAATCGCATGTAAATATTCGCATATCCTGCAATCCATGCCCTGTTATATCCGCCTTCGATATTCAAGTTTTTGTCGGGTTTCAGCAGGATCTAAGAACATTGACACTATACTGCAATCAAACTTCTGGGGCAATATTTAAATATTTATATTACTTTATATCTTTCTCACATAGTTTTAAAACCTACTTAGAAGTCTCGCGGTTCCAAATGTTTTATCTGATACATATAAAGGTATATACATACACCCGATATTACATGGGACTTAAACATAACTGGCGAAATTAGGGTGTGCTATAAGTTACCTCTGCCTAACCCTTGGGGAATTAGAGGCGTATTGTATATGTTACATATAAAGGTTCTTCCTTTTCTAGGAGGACCACATATACTACGGCATAGGAGTGGAACAGACTTGGAGACGCATCACCAGGGACCTGATCATCGACATGCAGAAGGGCTGGGCGCTTCAGGACAAGCCCAAGAGAAGATCGCCTAGGAATAAGTTCAAGGTAACTTTTGCAGGTTTTTTTTTTTTGAAGGGGCTGTTACAATAGCTTCCTACAGCATGTTTGTTTTTTATATCATCCATAAAGATATAGGATTTTTATTTTGGAAAATATCGTGAGGAATGCCTGAGGGATATTTCTCGACGGCATGTAAGCCAAGTCAGAGGCCCATGGGCGGTTTCAAAACTCTGACACCAGGTTAGTCACTCACCACACGAAAAGAAAGAAGATTTCCGTAGAGCACGTTGGTTGTGACGGTCCTGCAAGGCGCAGTGTAACTGACCGAAAAGTCATGTCCACACTTGTGCGCTTTCACCTTCATCTTGCGTTTTCCTCTGATGCATGCGTGTATCGTATTTACGTATGCAGACGGCTATATAATAATATAGCTATATAATATAAAATCTGACGTTTCATCTAAGGCATGCGCTTGACGCAAGATGTTTCAAAAAATGTTAACTGAACGTTTACGATGAAGAATTGGTTCTGTTTACGAATTGCAGTAGTGTTCGCACTTTTGCAATGCGATGCCTTGGATTTACTGGTTTTACCGTTCTTGTCCAGATATCAAGCATCATTCTAAGCGGCAGTGGTTCCCTGGACAACGTGACGGTGTCGTTCAGCGAGCACATGTGGCAGTTCTACGCGGCGGCGCGCTGGCTCGTGCGGGCACAGCGCGCGCGCAGCGGCGGCTGGCCCATCCCCGTGCGCAGGCGCATGGCTGCTGGGGTGGCCGAGCTCAAGCCGGGCTGGTGAGTCAACTAGAAAGATGAAAGTATTTGTTTTCTAATTGCGCAGGAAATTTACAAAATATAATAGAAACCGGCAATCGTAACTACCAGCTTGCGTGTATGACCAGTGTATGAACGTAAACTAAGTAAAAGGAGTACGTAAAGATCGTAGCAGGTCATGTTCTGTAGTTACTACCTACCCTCATGCGTACCCCCATGTAATTCAACATAACTGGCGAAATGTGGGTTTACTATAGATACACCTCTGCCTAACCCTTCGGGGAAACAAAGGCGTGATGATATGTTATGAAAAAACCGGCTGAGTGCGTGTCGGACCACGCACAATGAAGGGTTCCGTAGTTGGAAGAATTTATCCCAAAAACAATTTTAATATTGTAGTTCATTGTAGAGACGTGACGTGCTTGACGTGTCCACACGTTGGGTCCAGGTTTGCAACAAGTCAATCGCCATCCTGAAGATGCCTCGTTGAGAGGTAAAACATGTGTCGATTTCTTACAGGGTTCTTTATGACTCTTTAAGAAGAGTTACGCGGATAAGGTTACTAAATATACGTCGTCTATTGTATCTGACTAGTACCGGTGGAAAAGTCATATAAAATATGAAGTTGTAGCGCAAACATGAACCTTATGTGTAGGCATTACGGTTATTTTTCCTAAAACTCGTGTTTGTTTACATGGTTGGCAAATAAATCGCGAACGCAGAATAGGTTGTTTTTGTATTGAATTGTACCCATTTATTACTTCCAGGCACTCAGCAATGAGTCAAGGCCACGCCATATCGTTGCTCTCCCGCGCATACTACCGCAGCGGCGACATGACGTACTTGCAGGCCGCCAAGCGCGCGCTGTACCTGCTGGACGTGTCCAGCCAGGCTGGCGGAGTGAAGGCCATGTGGATGGACAAGTATGTGTGGTAAGTAAACGTAACACTTCAAGGATTTTATCATCATCAATATATTTTTTATCACATCTATTCAAAAAGAGCTAGTTCGTAAACAGGGACCAAAATAGCTTTTTAATCCCTAGGGACTGAAATGGAGGAACTTAAAGTGATTTGAATTTGGAATGTGGATTTTGTTAGTTCCAATCACCAAAGAGATCAATAACGAACATTGTATGAACAGGTAACAGGCTGGCAAGTGAGAAAATGTGAATTAGGTCAAAATGAAAATCCATGATGGCGGCTGTGAAAATGTTCAAATTTTTCGTCATAGGTGTCGTTTTCATAGTTTTCGAGGGTGCTAACGCCGATAGTGACGTCAAAATGTAAATCCAAATTGGCATCTGCGATTTTTTTTAAATTTAGCATCATCGGTATCGTTTTCATAATTTTCGTAGGTGCTCAAGTCGATAGTGAGGTCAAAATTTAAATCCAAGACGGCGGCTGCGAACATTTTGTTTTTGTTTTTAATCATACATGAGAAGGAAGTTCGTTCCTGACGGGGGTCGGACCGCACACGTTTTTTTTTTTCTCATAGAGGGTCATAAAAAGTAGAGTGTTCACCTCGGGAGCAACACTATTTTAAGCTCGAGTGACGTACTTTGAATCCCTCGCTGCACTCTGGATTCAAAGAAACACTTTCTTTAGTAGTGAATTGTCAAACGCTACTCAATTTTATGTCAAAGTTAAGACATGCAGACTCTTACCCGGTTTCCGAATTGAGAATTTGAAGTTAAGAACTTGCCAAACTCTTCTTTAGCATTACTTAATGGATCACCAATAAGTTACGAGTATGCTAAAGAAGAGTTTGGCAAGTTCTGAACTGTAGACGCAAAATTGAGTAAAAAAAGAAAAAAAAATCGTGGGCTTTCACCTTAAGTAATGCTAAACGTCACGTGAAAATTTTAAAAGTGTTTCTGGCAGTGTGTGAATTTGAAACCTTACCCTAATCCTGAAATAATTGTGTCTAGTTTCGGGTTTAGTCCCATAACCTTCATTTATCACTGCAATTATTAGCCCATTTCAATCACTTCCAATAACATTTTCTCTTATTCTCATTACAGGTACGAAGAATACCCAACCAAACCGCCCCTGTTCGTACTTAACGGCTTCATCTACACTCTGCTGGGCCTCTACGACCTCCACATCATCGAGGGCGAAAACTCCATATCCCTCGCGAAGAAAATGTTCGATGACGGTATGACATCCTTGAAAAACCTCCTACCACTATTTGATACTGGTAGCGGAAGTTTCTACGACCTAAGGCATTTTACTTTAGGAGTTAGCCCCAACATAGCCAGGTGGGACTATCACGCTACTCATGTGAACCAGTTATACCTACTTGCAGGGTTGGACAACGATCCTATACTTATAAATACGGCTAAAAGATGGGAGGGGTACATGCAAGGAAAGAGAGCAGCGCATAATTGAGATCAAATCTCGGCAGGGGACACCTGCGTTGTTATTCTTCTACTCTATTGAAATTCAGAGCAAAGTCGCGTTTTTACGTAGTGGTTTTAACAAAATAATGGAAAAAAAAAACTGATCAAACTATAAACAGAACTGATTAACGTTGATTGAACAGTTTTGAGCTAGCATTCACTCGTTCGCGCGGTGAATGAGAGTGGTAAGAGTGAGCGAAACTGTTCGTTCTTAATATGCGTCGATCGCATTCAGCTATGGAATGGTCGCTCGCATTCAATCAAAATAGCGTCATCAGCGCGTAGTTACTTGAACTGTTTAGAACAAAACATACACCGAACGCAGATAAACAGTAAAATATTTCCTCTGTTGTTACTGGCTGGTACCTAATGAAAACGCGGCTTGGAGATATAACGGTAAAAACGTTATTCAATAACGTTATTGGAGTATATTCGGTTTGTACCGAAAGGTTGTTATGGATTCGAATTTAGAATCGAATACGTTTTTCCATTTTCAAGCTCTGTTCGTTCAACGGTAGTGAACGGACCGAAGTTTGGCGAGTTGTTTTTGAGATTCACGAATTGAGTGGTCTCCGAAATTGAATTTAAATGATTGGTTTCGTGGATACGAATTTAGCCGAAGGTTTGCCGATGTTACTTTTCAAATGTAGAACTGTAACTGACTGAATGCGTTTTCGAGAAATTGAGCTAAAATGCTCCTTGACTGTCTGACTATAAGGTATACAAAAAGATGTTGGTTACTTTAGGAGACCGAAACAAATTGGTGTAAATAATGTCTCTGAGGAAATAAAAATATTTTTCTACGACAAAAGACATCAAGTTCTTAGTACTTACCTACAAATTTAAAAATCTTCTTAAAAAAAATCATTGTAGGTACACGTTTAATTACTATTTAAGTATCAACTAGACAAGCAATAACCTCTACTAAAAAAGTTTTCCATTTATAACATGAGTTTATTTAAAATCTTAGGTAGGTACTTAGCAGGTAGTTGGTAACACTGCATATCGTTAATTAAAAAGCTTTATTGTACTGTGACCTACTAATTAACCATGCAATCAAAATGCGTGGTAGGAACCCGTTTAAAATTTTCTTTTGGGCTCCGGACTCTATGCCATTTTATAAGTCAGATCAGTGCACTGTTCAGTCACCGGCCTAGAGTAAGAATAGTTTTGACGACAGTTACTGAGTCACTCAGAAGTTCCCGCGGCTGACTGACTGTCTCAAAACCTGGCCTGGTGTTCGGAGCCCATTAGGTTTCGATTCTAGTGTTCAGTAACTTACAGGTAAAATAAAACCCAAAACTGTACTTCTAACTAAATTACACTTAGAACTACGAGTAATACGAGTATAATGTGAAGTTTAGATTAGTAACAAAACTTGCAGAAGTTGACTTCCGCAAGCAATTCTTACTTAGAAAACTTGCAGAAGTGAGCTTGCGACGTTGTTTAGAATAGATAAAAATAATAATTGGTAAGAATAGCTTGCGCAAGTGCTGATTTATATTTTGTTGCTAATCGAAACTTCGCTTTAAAACAAGCAAATCGAACTTGAAATTAGATCTGCTGATCAGGCGCACACATTTAACATTAATACTACAGTCAAGTTAAACATTTCAAAGTTATTCTAAGTATTATTATTTAATAAGTTCTTTAAAAGTTAGCTCAACTTTTAAACCCAAAGACAATTTTTTACAAAAGTAGTTTGTGTTGTTTTTTTCGCAATTTGATCAAATTCAAAGATATACCGCTGAAGACTGATGACAAAAACAATTTGTAATATTTACAAATAAAAACGTACTGATGCAAGGGTTATGATATATTTTGTTCATACTTGCATTTTTCTAAGCTCGAGTAATTCAAATATAATTCATCATTCTCTTCCCTGTCCCAATTTATTTGCAGCATTAATTTTTATTCCATACAACAGATATACAAGGTGGATTTTTGAGATGGGGCAGTAAAGACAGCTACCTTAACCGTTGTCGCTAGAAGAAAACGGTTTTAGGAGACTGTCCTTAACTTTTTGAGAAATTTTGATCTGCATTCACAGATTTTGATACAAATGTACAGCCAGCAAGAAAATGGGCAGTTTTCACAAAAACTTTTTTTGATGCCAATCGATCCTGTTTCTTATAAGGATCAAAAAACTCTACTAGACCAACTGAGGTTTGAGTACTAGAAAAGTCAGAAATCGCAAAAGAACTTTTCCCATACATTACATAAGAAAGAAACTCCAACATACTTTATTATGATAGACAGATTAGCCGAACAGAAACAAAAAATTTGAACTTCGAACGAATACGCGTTATAATTTTATTTAATATAAGAACAAGATAGTTTGTTGCTTGAGATGTCCGACGTTCTGAGAAAAAAAAACAGCCAAGTGCGTATCGGCCCACAAACAATGAAGGGTTTCGTAGTTGGGATTAATTTATCGCAAAAACCAACTTGTAACATTGTGGTAGTTTTTTTTTTCTCCCATACGTTCAGACTTGTTTTAAAACGTTAAAAAAGACTGTCCTCTACAAAAGAGAGAAATTGCAAAAAAAAATAACTACATAATTATGTAAAAATATTTTTAGAAAGCAACAATGGTTCTTGTTCTCTTTGCGTTCGAAATTTGAAGTTCAATTTGTTTTTGTTTAGTTTCATCGTAAAATAGTATGTTGGAGTCACATTTCCTACTGACTTTTCTAGTACTCAAACCTCAATTGGTCTAGTAGAGTTTTTTGATCCTTATAAGAAACAGGATCGATTGGCATCAAAAAAAGTTTTTGTGAAAACTGCCCATTTTCTTGCTGACTGTACATTATTTTCAAAATCTGTGAATGCAGATCGAAATCTTTCAAAAAGTTAGGGACAGTTTCTTAAAATCGATTTCCTGTAGCTACAATGTTTAAGGTAGCTGTCCTTACTGCCCCATCTCAAAAATCCATCCTGTATAATCTGACAGTAATCATCTCATTGTTCACTTTTTCTACTCATGTCACACACATACACAATTTCACGTTCATTTTTATAATGCTTTTCACTTTTGTAAGGACTCTAGAGTAGGGTGTACCTAAAAACTTTTGTAGAATTAGAATTAATAAATCTCATATCAAACTGTACGTAGATTGACATTGATAAAGATTTTATGTGTATTTTATATAATCTTGAAGTACGATGTCCACTAGCACTTGTTTGGCTTGCACCGTGTAAACTCACAGCAAGTCGACTTACTGTGAGGGTATACACGGTACAAGTAGAAATGATTAGTGGCAAGTGATTAACGTGTGTTATATTCAAGTTGTTTTCTTAAGAACGCAATTGCGTTATACTTGCCTAACAGTTTTTATTTTTTATTAAGCGACAATTTAATTTATATGTTATCTGTACAATTATTCTGATATATTTATTTAGCCAACAATCTTAAGTAACATTATTAATGCGAAAGTGAGTTTGTTTGTTTGTTACACTTTCACGCTAGAACGGCTAAACAGATTTGGATGAAATTTGGCACATGGGTAGACACCTGGATTGGGACATAGGATATTTTTTATCCCGATATTCCGAAACCGCAAGGCGCAGCTAGTAAATAAATAAAGCTCGACCCCTGTCATACAGGATGTCTTAATCTTGAATTTAGACCACATGGCTGTTTACTGAAGTTTTTGAAATAAATTACTATTACTATTTATTAATAATTAACGCATTCAAGGACACTGAACGAGATGCAATAGAAGTTTTATTGTTATAACGCATATGGGCGTTTAGTGTCCCTTAAAGTGTTAAGTCTGACAGCTGGTCTAAATATCTTCCGTCTCGTTCATGTGTAATGTGTCAGAAAGATAAAGCAATACTTAGTATTTAGTTAAGTTGGTGCCAAACAGATTCAGCTCCAACTTATAACTGGTTAATTTTCTGTTTTTAGTGATTTTCGAACGTCTTGCCATAAAGATTTTATTTTCAAATTATTTATTTCTATTTACAGTCATTTCTAGATATAATATTTTATACTTTGATCGCAAACGCGCCTCAAATTTAGAATAAATTGTCACAAACACTGGGACATATCACAAAGAATGTAAAACTTTTCTACTTTTATCTTTTTCAGTATTATGTAATTTCTTTGGCGATATGTGCCAGTGTGCGGTAACGCTTCGAATCCAAAATGTCTTATAATAAACGACAAATAACTAACATTATAGATTGTATAAAATATATATTGTATATAAATTATTCGGAACTAATTACATAATTAGAAACTTAGAGGTAGAATTTCGGCTTCGGCGATAGAATTCGATTTTGTAAGAGGTATACGTAATATCTTGCCGCGTTTCTTGTGTAAAATCGTATAGTTTCAGTTGAGTCTGCGTTTATTATTCAAGCTAGGTATCTACTAGGCAAGTGGGCATCTTTGTTATGTTCCACAGCAACATTTTGTTTGTACAACCGACAGCAAAAGAGAAGCTAGCAACTGTACCATATTCAAATCCTTATTTTCAATAGATCATGGTCTAATAAAACAAGGTCTAGCATTCCGGGACGAACATATGCTTACGTCACTATCCAGTTGCCACTATATTGCAACAAAACACCATTAAGGAAAGATTTTCAGAAACCAAAGCTTTTAAATTTTCGTTTCGTGTGTCTAATCAAACGAAACAATTAAATTTAGACATTAATCAACGTAATTGTTAATTAAAACCTCATTGTTTTATCGGATTCGCACAAGTAATAAAGGTGGTTGGGGAGTTATTAATACAAACTTCTGGTAACACAGAAGCGTACCCGAAAGGTGCCTACAAGACTTGTTGGTTACTATCTCTTTTTTTTGCCCCTACGTTTACAGACACTGTCCATCGGTTTTCGAAAGCTTGCAAAGTCTTGCTATCAAATTTTAAGCTGCAGTGATTGATTCACTGAAATAGTAACCAATCAAATCACCTAATAATCATTAGTATCCAACTATTACAAGGATCTTGTGGTGCTCGAGTGATGTTAACAGGGGGGCGCTGTTGGTAAACATTTAGGCAATATTATTTAATGAAATGTATTGAAAAAACAAGATGGCGGCATTAGTTCCGATTTTGGCCACACGCCAAAAGCTCCTTTAACTATAAATTAAAATTTGATTAAATTATGCATGCAACTTTAAAATAGACTGTTACATTTTCAAAGGATTCAAAGTAGCTAGTTTTTATTACAAACAATTCTGTAGGTTCTTAAAGAATATAGTGCTTTCATTTGATTAGGAATAGGAAAAATATTATTAGACACCTACATATCAATCCAATATTGTAAATAATGTCTGAATTGTCAAGCGACTTTCCTTCTTACAGACAATACGATCTAAAGTAGTTACCTGTTATTACATAGTACTGTTTCTTATATAATATTTATATAACTTTAGAGTGTCGGCCGGCTGTGAATCAAGCACAAATTTTATACGCAATACAAATTTTTGGAAGTCAATTGGTTAATGGAAACAAAATTTATCTAAGAGAGCCAGTTAAATGTACCTTTTCGTAATTTCTATATTTATCAAGTTTTGTATCATAAGCCTCCTTATCTGTCTCAAAATATGCAAAAAAAACAAAAAGACGTAGTATGTAACAATGTACCTTTGTAGAAGAACTTTTACCGATTATCATAATTATAATATTGCTTATTTAAATTTTAATATTGTTTCATTTAGAATTGTAAAATTGTTATTAATTAAATGTAAAAATCTTGTGTGAATTTTGGGAAAGGTTTGAACAATTATTTGAGAACTAACTCATTATGACTTTTTCATTTGAATAAATCAATATTCCTACATTTTTGTATGTACTCGTATGTATGCGTGGTGGTAAAACATTACCCGCTTTGTGTTTTCAAAAGTCAAAATTAAACATTCCATTAAAAAAGAGCTTAAAATCTAGTAGTAATAATGTAAATACTGTTTGTAGATCTACGTGTTTTTGTTAACCTTACTGAATTTAATTTAAGAGTTAATGTTTTTGAGTAATGGTGTTATACGAAATTTTTTTAGGTAACATTCTCTTCGATAGTTTTAAGTTATTTATTTAACCGACAAAACCATATACAGGGTGGCAGGGACATCGACGCGAAGCCGGCTACCATGGATTCAGTACATGATTCTGAACCCCACTGCGTTGAAAATTTTCGTCGGTTATTAAAAAAGAAAACAGCTGTTTCATAGAAAAGTGCAATACCTACGCGGTCAAAATATATGGAGCAGCTGTTTTTTTTTTAAATATCCGACAAAAAATTTCAACGCACGCCTGCGTTGAAATGGTTCAGAATCATGTACTGATTCCATGGTAACCGGCTTCGCGTCGATGTCCCGGACACCCCGTATATTTATTGCTTTATTTAATACATTTTTTACCATTTAAAATTAGGTTCTTTTGCCTTTTCGTTCCTATAACATCATTATATGAATAAATGTTACTTACATAAAAAATAACTTATTCTGCATTTGTATTGACATTAGATTGTAGTGAGATAGTGAATGCACTTGTGAATGACAATAAAGCGTCTCAAATTACATTTATTTGTTTTATTTTAATGAAGTTTTTACTATAGTCTATCTATACCTAAGTTCTATACCCTCGTAGTAGTTTGTACAAATTTTCCCCCTCCCCCGCTTAATGGTAAGGCATAAAGATGCAGTCAATGTTTAACTGTTGACATGGATCCGATACAGCCTGCCCCTTAAGGCATCCACAGGATAGCCCGGTTAACCAATCCTGCGACATGTCCTAACCTATTGATCACTTGGTTTTATATCAATTGCCGTGCTCCAAGCGCACAGCTCACAAAACGACAAATCGTCGATTGGTCGATTTATGACATTGTCGGGTCGTGCAACGAAATAAAAAATGAACATAGGTTCTCAGTCGTATAAATAACGACTGGGGCGGTCAATAGGTTAAAAGTAACAGTTAACCAACTTTCCTTGTTGACAGTACTTTTTTAATTTTTTTGAGGCTGGGAAATTATCAAATAACTTCTCCCGCGCTGGGCGGAGCGGGAGGGTGTGTCAGACTCTTACTGACTAAAACCCACCCGTGTTCCTTCAGTTGCCTGTATATTGCCAGGGGCCACGGTATCCCTTTCGAACTTTCCCGCGACCCCAGCAAGCATCGGTCCCCGGTGTGGCGTGCCTAGCACGGGGTTGCGACAATCGCACTCTCCATGACGTCATGAGATCCCGCCGGAGCTCTGTCCGCTGCGCCGTGATTTGTCGCGGCAGCGCAGTTACGCCCCGGTGTTTCGCCTCCTTGCGCCACTCCCAAATGTGTGCGAGGAATCTTGCCTCTTGATCACATGGCGGCAATCCGGCAAGGAGGCTCGCCGCCTCACCGGAGACCGTGTGGTATCCCCGGACCATCCGGATGGCCATTACCCTTTGGGACGCGTTCAACCGGCGGGCTGGTCGCAGCCTCAAAGAAGGCGCCCATGCCCCGTAAAGGGCCATGGACCGCACGACCCCCGCATAGAGCCTCCGGCAGAAGGCGTTTAGACCCCCTAGATTGGGCAGGAGCCGCTTCTTACTTAACTGCTAACTTATGTGTGCAACGAGCCTAATCGTACACACGAGTTTTTCAGTACATTATATCTATATGTTCCCTTTGATTGACACCCTTTGGGGACGCAACCTTATAAAACCGGCTTACTGAGCGTCGAACCACGCACAGTGAAGGGTTCCGTAGTTGGAATGAATATTTGAGCATGCACAGTATTGATTTTATTAACCGTAAAAATAAAGGAAATCTCTAAAGAGTAAAAGAACTCGCTCATCTTTCACTTTCATGACTCATGTTTGTGAAATAAATTGCCGATTTCGTGGATAGGAGTGATTATATGTGTCAGTCTTGCTAACAGTGTGCCAACATAACAAAAATAAATCGGTCAACCAAACATTGCACAACAAAAATTATTTTTTGTCTGTTCTCCTTTCTATTGTGTGCGTGATGTATTTTGTAATTTTTTGATTTGCTAATTTGCGAATTTCAGGATATTAGACATAAAAATATAGTGTAAAGTTTGAGTCAGTTTGAGTACACTTTTCAGACGAAATGAATGTTTGCTAAATAATAATTTGGCATAAAAATGGTAGACGACACTGATATTATACAGTCTTTGCCATTGTCATGTCTTCCATTAAAAACTCGGGAATTGTTATCATGTTTGTTGGATACGCCAAAAATTATTCCAAACGATGGACCTGATAAGCTTCCCAGGTAATTATTTGTTCGTTTACATAACTAAGATATAGATAATCAATGTAAATACTAACGACGACTGGGTAGTAAAACCTGTCTTTTTTTTGTATGCAAACATGAATATTTAACTTTAATCATTCTATATTAGACTTAATCTTATACATTACGACAGATTTATAAGTTTGGATAAAGATTTCAAATGCCTTGGAACATCTATAAAAGTTTTTCCTCATGTTATTTGCACTGTTTTTATTCTCACGATTTTGGGCTGTTACGATGTATCAGCTGTATCGATGTGTTGGAATTAATTATTTTTCAAAGTACACTACATAGCCCTAATATCTATGTAATGAGCGTTTATTCTGAAGGTGGGCGACGTCGCAAATAGATGTCAAATATTTCACTGTTTTGATTAATTTAGCAATATTACTGTGTGGAAATAAAAAATGTGGCTAACTAGCGAACTAGAATATATTAAAATTGGACCCATAGATAATACACGTTGGACCTTCAATTTGGTTACTTAGCAACTGCATACCTATTGTTTTGTCACTCTCGTGTCAAGAAAAAAACTCGTGGTGGTTTATATGATTTTATTGTAAAGTATTGTTCTTGTGTATTTGTGATTATACGTATTTCTTTTGGCTAAAACACGCTCTACTACATTAATCTCCAAGAGGTTATGGGCCCAGAACGCAGAAGTGTAAAATGGAGCTTTCAAAAATACAGATCACAAAACTTGATGGCCACAATTGGGTCGCCTGGAAATACCGAATGGTTGCCCTACTAAAAGGCATAAACGGAATTTGGGAGATTGTGGAAGGCAAGGCACAAAAACCGGCGAAACCTGCGGAAGGCAGTGGTGATGCCGTAGTTGAAATTTACAATAAAACTTTACGAGATTTTGTTACATTGGAGAGCACAGCCCTACTGCTAATAACAAACAATGTAACGGATGAAACACTAGGGAAAGTAATAAGGTTGTCCACTCCCAAGGAAGTATGGAAAGAACTCCATAGGCTGTATGAGGGTCCTGATGAGGGCAGGCTCTACGACTTATGTTTGGACTTCTTTAAACTTAAAAGGGATCCGTCAGACAACATGTCGACTCATGTCTCGAAACTGAAGAATTTGTGGCACAGTCTGAAGGAAGAACTGCTCAAAGAGGAGAACGTTGAAATGCCTGAAGTTCTCTTGATTTGTAAGATCCTGGACACGTTGCCGGAAACTTATTTTTCGTTCAAGTCTAGTTGGCTATTGATGTCTAAGAAGGAAAGAACAGTAGACAATATTACGGCCCAACTGTGTGCACATGAAAAAGCGCTGAAGGCAACGATGGCTGACACTGAATCGAGCGAAAGTGCGCTTTATGTAAAAACGAATAGAAAGGTTGCTAAAGGAAATGACCAAAGAGACCAGCAAAATAAAAAGAGGTACAAATGCTTTATTTGCAAAGAGTCTGGACATCTTAAGAAGGATTGCCCGAATAATGGCAAGAAAGACAAGGAAAATAAAGCTCACAGTTCCAACATGATGTTACTGACGGTGAATTTAACAGATTCTGGGACTAAACGTGATTGTGATCATTGGTACATAGACAATGGAGCGACACATCACGTCACAAGTCGAGGAGATCTATTTCAAGATTTTAAACATTTTAGTGAAACTCACACAGTAACGACAGCTGACGGAAACATGTTAAACGCTGTTGGAAAAGGCACAGTCCGTGTAGAGGCCATTGTTAAAGGAAAAAGTGACTTCCTTTTGTTAAGAGATGTTTGGTATGTTCCCCAGATTAGCAAGAACCTTTTCTCTGTGCTTAGTACACAGGACAAGAACCCCTCAAGTGTTTTTGAGTCGCGGGTTACAACATGTTCCATGAAGATCAATGGTAAGGTTGTCTTAACAGGAAAAAGGCAAAGGTATGGCGGTTTGTACAAGATAGACTGCAAAGCCATATGTGCTGATTTTTCAGTCAACTTAATTGAGCATGAAGATACGCTGCAAGTATGGCACGAGCGTATGGGACATCAAGACAAGAAACATATCAAAAGATTGATAGAGAAAGAGTTAGGAGTAAAGACATCTAACAGTGGAGAATTATGCGAAGGTTGTATCTTTGGTAAAGCGCACAGGAAACCATTTGGTGTTCGCGAAAAGGCAACAAAACCTGGTGAGCGCATACACTCAGACGTCTGTGGACCCTTTCCTTGGAGTGTCTCTGGATATCGATACTTCGTACTGTTTAAGGATGAGTTCACACGATACAGATATGTATACTTCCTTAAAAATAAATCTGAAGTTCCTGAAAAGTTGAAACAGATGATGTCTGAGGCTAGAAATGCTGGACATACTATTATCGAGATTTTAAGCGATAATGGAGGCGAATACGATAACAGGAAAGTACGAGATCTACTTGGACAAGCTGGAATAAAGCAAAGACTCATTATGCCGTACACTCCGGAACAAAATGGGTGTAGTGAGAGAGATAATCGCACTATAGTTGAATCTGCTCGAGCGATGATGCACGCGCATGAGGAGATCCCTCGGAATTTGTGGGCTGAGATGGTAAATACTGCTGTTTACATACTAAACAGGACAGGGCGTACATCAGTAGAACACAAGTCGCCTTATGAACTGTGGCTTAAGAAGAAGCCTCAGATAAAGCACCTGAGGATAGTCGGTTCACCTTGCTTTGCGCATGTACCAAAGCAGAAGAGAAGGAAATTGCAAAAGAAAGCTACACGGTGCATTTTTATTGGATACGACAATGATGACGGATACAGACTTTGGAATCGAGAGAGAAATTCATTAGTCCGATCTAGGGACGTTATTTTCGATGAAAAAGCGCTAGAGACTTCAATGAATGAATACCCTGAAGTAGTCTGCAGTCCGGCAAATGAAATTGAAGTAGACCTTGGTAGATGTGCTCTAAGAGATAATGGACAAAGAACTCCTGTTATGCCTGATATTGAAAGAGTCGGGGAAACTGACATGAATATACGTGAACAAAATATAGATGTCGGAGAAGAGTTTCATGACGCAGAAAATTTAATAACTGAACAATCTGTTGAATCAGAGGGAGATGGAAACGTTAACGAAGATGATAATGTCGTTGATGAATATCAAGATGATATCAATGATGAAATTATCGCAGATGAAAGCGAAGATGTGTTCCCGGAACAGATGATACTTCGAGACCGTTCTTTGTTACGTCCTCCAGATAGATTCAAAGACTTTGTTATGAACGCTATAATGGGATACAATGAACCAGAAACGTACAAAGATGCGATCAGAAGCCCAGATAAAGAGCTATGGGAAAAGGCCATGGACAGCGAAATCAGTTCTTTGAAGGATAATGACACATGGAAGCTTGTGAATCTACCCAAGGGCAGAAAAGCTTTACCTAGTAAGTGGGTTTTCAAAGTTAAGATGAATGCTGATGGCTCTATAGATAAGTACAAGGCTAGATTGGTGATAAAAGGTTTTTATCAAAAGAAAGGTATAGACTACATGCAGACCTTTAGCCCTGTGACCAGAATGGCAACTGTTCGCTCAGTGATTAGTACAGCAGCAAGCGAAGGCATGTCAATGCGACAGTTCGACATTTCGACTGCCTTCCTGTATGGCTCTTTAGATGAAGAAATCTTCATGAAACAGCCAGAAGGTTATAATGACGGCTCCGGTCAAGTATGTCTTCTAAAGAAGAGTCTGTATGGGTTGAAGCAAGCACCACGGTGCTGGAACCGGTGCATTCTAGATTGTTTCACAGAAATCGGTTTTAAGGCAAGTGAGGCAGATCCTTGTCTTCTGATACGAAAGAGAGGATGTGGAAAGCTTATAGTAGCTCTTTACGTGGATGACGGTTTAGTCGTCGGATCCAATGACGTACTGATAGACGAGTTGATGGAGGAGCTCAAACGTCGTTTCAAAATAACCACGAAAACTGCGTCCTATTTTCTTGGAGTAGAGATAGATAGCAGAGGAGATAGAATTAAGATATTCCAAACGTCGTATGTGCATAAGATTTTGCGGAGATTCGGAATGGACACCTGTAAACCGGTCTCAACGCCGATTGCAAAAGACGGCACATGGAGCGAGAAGGTGGACATGAGTTATATGAAAGATAACTACAGGCAAATTGTTGGAGCCTTGGCTTACTTGATGGTATGCACTAGACCTGACATTGCATATGCTGTAAGTGTAGTCTCACGAAGTCTGGAAAAGCCAGAAGAAGCAGACTGTGTCCGACTGAAGCGCATAATGCGATTTTTGCAATACACGCCAGATCTAGGTATCATGTACAAGAAAAATTACAAACAAGGCATTTTGGAATGCTATAGTGATGCTGACCATGCAGGAGATATCAGCACTGGTAGATCCACTACTGGAGTGCTGTGCATGTATGCAGGAGGAGCGGTGTCGTGGCTAAGCCAACGACAGGCAAGCGTTTCAATTTCGACCACCGAGGCAGAAGTTGTTGCCGCTAGTGAAGCAGCCAGAGAGACTGTTTGGCTATCTCGGCTTATGAATGATCTTATCGTTCTTAAAGAGATTCCATGCATAAGAGTGGATAACGAAGCTGCAATCAGGCTGGCTGAAAATCCAGAATTCCATCGACGGACTAAGCATATCCGAGTTCGACATTTCTTTGTGAGAGAATTGGTGACTGGTGGTGAGCTAAAAGTCGATAAGGTATCTAGTGAAGATCAGCTGGCAGATATCCTGACCAAGCCACTAGCAAGACCGAGGATCAGAAAGATCTCTGACCGAATAGGTATTTGTTGAGAGGAGATATTAAAATTGGACCCATAGATAATACACGTTGGACCTTCAATTTGGTTACTTAGCAACTGCATACCTATTGTTTTGTCACTCTCGTGTCAAGAAAAAAACTCGTGGTGGTTTATATGATTTTATTGTAAAGTATTGTTCTTGTGTATTTGTGATTATACGTATTTCTTTTGGCTAAAACACGCTCTACTACATTAATCTCCAAAAGAATATTGATTATGAAATGCAATAATTAATATCGTAACACCGAATGTTTGGTTTTAGATGTAAAAAAACTATTTGGAAACTTTCCAAATGCGTTTTTTACACCTAACATGGGTACAACATCAAATTCAATGTTCTAATTGCAATTCATTATTATTAATATTCTAGTTCGCTAGTTAGCCACATTTCTTATTTCTATTCAGTAATATTGCTTTAAGAATCAAAACAGGTAACTATTTGTCAGTTATTTGTGACGTTGCGAACTTTTAGGATAAACCCTCTTAACTGTACGGACACTAAGAAAGAGCCAAACGCGAGCAATGATAAATTGATAACAGTGACTCATTGACCTGTAAACATTTTCATGCCTATTGGCTATTATTATGAAGAGTGAGCTTTGCCGTTTTGACTGTTTAAATAATTGTCTATCACCAGCTGCAAACAAGGTTGAGTTCATTGATTAAGTTGTTGATTAAAAGATATTCGGTATAATACTCAGATTGCTAATAAGTAAAGACTGAAGGTTAGATTTTAAGTCAGAATTTTATTGAACAATTGACCACTATAATAAGTGATACAAAATATTTGACAACAGTAAATATTGTGCTGAGCAAGAATGCAAACTGAAACATTTTTATTTATCAACCTTTATTGGCCCACTGCTGGGCAAAGGTCAGCCCATTGTGTATTGCCTTCTCTGGCCAATCTCCTTTAAACACATTAGTCATCACGCCAGTGTTTCCTTGGCCTCCCACGGCGATGAAGCCTATATTCTGGCAACCACTGTATCACCACTCTGGCCTATCTGCCTTCATACATCCTACTGACATGGCCTGCCCAAGCTCACTTCAGCCTAGCATACTTAATGCCTTATATAATTACTAGCTTTAACCATTACACGGATTTTTTAATCTTTTATTTTTATTCTTAATTCATATTCTTTATTGTCACCTCTTTAGGTCATTAGCTATCTGAATATCAAAACATATTTGGCCTAGGTCGTAAGGGGGGAGACGTCAAAATAAATAGATAAATTGGACCCTGTTAAGCAGAAAAGATCCACGCATAGTGTAATTAAACGTTGGTTGGATCTTTTCTGCATAACTAGATCCAATTTATATATAGGTATAATAGTTAAGTATTGAAACATACATAAACTGTACTTTTTTTATTATCATTTCAGAGACTGGCGGGGCCTGGGGTACTTAGTCAATGTGTCATCAGAAAAGGCTGCATACATCCAACTTCGTCCTCACAAGACTACCGAAGTGTTGGAAATATGGGAAAAAGACCAGACGGCAACAGTTGGTCAGCTGTTGAACTATTTGGTGCGGTTAGATCGTTATGATGTTTATGACGATCTGTATGATGATCTCAGAGAAGCAATTAAGAGAAGAGAACTTTTAGGTAAGTTACAGAATTTATTTAAATTATAAGATACACATCAAGTTTTTGTAAGTGTGATCTCTCTGGTCCTAAAAACTTGTGTCAGCGGATGAGATTAGTTGGAGGGAAAACACAAATCAAATGACATGCAATTTGTTGCCAGCAATTATTTATTTGAAAAATTTGACTATGCTTATGAACACAAGAGATGGTATTTCTGTGTTCAGTGACAATTTTTTTTTTTTTTTTTATTAAGCCTCATTTAACCGCTGGGTAGCAGCACTCACCACTGCGTAAGAAACACCACAGAGTATCTATATACTATAATGATTACTTTTCTGAGCGCTCTGGAGACACGGGATTGTAGTCACTGCGAGACAGCTAGTTCACGCACTGTGTATTTTTGTTACTTCTTTATGATAAGGTTTTTTAATAAATAAACTTTAGAACTTTTGAATAAGTACATCTTAATAAATTAGCAAAAAACAACTTTTTCTTAGATTGCTATTTAAATTCTGTGGTATTTTTTATCCGGTATTGAGTATTTGTGTTTGTAAATCCCTAGCAAGTGCTGCAGGTTTGATTCAACTAACATTATTCTCTTTCAGTGAATAGACATAACCAAATAGCAATAAACAACAACAATAACATCAATCATAGCAATGATGAGCAGCAAGTGTTCAGTCCGATCACATATGATGATGTACCGGGTTACGAGCAGCACTATGATGCCTTCGTGTTGTATGCTAAAGAAGACAAGACATTTGTTGATGAGCTACTGGCAAGAATGACTGCTGCAGGGTTTCAGGTATAAGGATATTACTATAACTATTGATATTTAAATAAACCATAGTTATAATAAAATAATTATTTTTATTATATTTCTATAAAACTATTAAAAGATTGCTGTAAAAATTATTTATTCACACCTGGACGTTAAAGGGAAAAAGCTAAATTTAGATAATGTTCTGTTGTGAAGTGTTAATAATAAGTACATCTTTATTAAAACGAGTTTTGCAGTACAAAAAGCTCGACTCTTATCTTTGTGTTGCACTGCATCCCACACAAGGGAGGTTAGCCGCTGGGGAGTTTGTTGCG
The DNA here is from genome assembly GCA_916701695.1 of Agrochola macilenta. Lineage (NCBI taxonomy): Eukaryota > Metazoa > Arthropoda > Insecta > Lepidoptera > Noctuidae > Agrochola > Agrochola macilenta. The sequence continues at coordinate 22,015,912 of OU753561.1, read as the reverse complement.
CCACTTCTTCTTCCCAGCTAACGCACTAGGAAGTGGTCAAGGGTGGGCGTTTTGGGGGACTGTCTTATGTAATTTTGACGTTGGAAAAAAGTGCTGATTCTCAGCCTAGTTTGAATAAATGACTTTTGAATTTTGAATTTTTTAATTTTGATACAAATTATATATTTATACCAACAAACAAGAGAAGTAAATCACAGAATTATCCAACAACTCCCCTGATAAATCCGAAACATTGTAATTTTATTTTTATCAAATAGAAAAACCACAAAGTGTAGGCGATTTATGTATCCGGAGTATTTTGATGCAAATGTGATGTGATGGATAAAATTTTACTAAAACAGAACATACCTACTTTATATGCAATAAATGTTAATTATATTTATAAGCAACTTTTGTTAAGTTGAAACATGTTTAATCAAAATAGTTAGTTATAAAATATAGCCTTGATTTGATTTGTATATTTGCAGATTAATTTATTTTTGTACATATTAAACGTTATCTGGAAACTGATATCACACAAAACATAGATTAAATAAAATACACGCCGCAAAAAGATCATTAGAATCTACAGTCAATGGCAAAAATATGTAGACATTTGCGAATATTTAAAGCCCGTTTTTTTAACTTTGTAACATATTAAACATAAAGTTATACCAACAATGTTAAAATAATAATAATAATTAATTAATTATTTTTGAAATAAAATTGTTATATACTATATCTGTACCTCACAATTTTGTGGACAAAAATATCGCATTTGAATTTAGCCAAGTGTGTGTGTAACATATTCTTACATTTGACTTTTTTTTAATGTAGAAATTACTGTCCCTGCTAGAGAAAGGCTTCCCCCAAGTCTCCAGGTATCTCCCTCGCCATCTCGTCTCACTGTCTCGTCGCTCGTTACTTAAAACCATTAGATTACGTGAATCTAATGGTGTACATATTAAAGAACTAGATCTGTCTGTTTCATTTATGGATGCTTTCCATTGATAGAGTTTGACCCTTGAACCTCTCTCCTCAGTTATGCACAGAGGACAGACTGCAAGCAGGTCACATGACGCCGTACGCTCCAGTCGCCCAGCTGATCTCCAAGCGATGCAAGCGCATCATTCTTGTCTGCTCGCCAGAGTTCCTCAGCAGCCAAGCTAACACCTTCTACAGGGATTACGCTCAAGCCGTCAGCATTGGTAAATAATTGTTAATTCTTAATTATACTTTATACTGCAGTATTGAAATTTGGTTCATCATAATTCGCTTGATAATGTTTTAAGTTCATAGTCCTTTTTTTTTTTGGGTGGGAAATCATCAAATGACTCCTCCCGCTCTGGGCAGAGCGAGAGGGAGTGTCAGACTTTTACTGACTAAAACCCACCCGTGTTCCTTCCGTTGCCTATGTGCTGGGGCCGCGATATCCCTTTCAGACAAACCCGCAACCCCAAAGTTCATAGTCCTAAGGCTGATATCGCCTTGAGCGATGACTGCCCTTCGTATGGTCAACCTCTCATCAGTAACTTGATTTACGAAAACTGCTATTACTGCTACGCAATAAAGGCGTTGTTAGGGCGACACGGGGTGGTCGAGCAGTTACCCAGTGATCAAAATACTCGAACCGCTCGTGCAGTCATAGTCAACAGCTTGATAACTGCTGCAGCGGTCGGTTTCAATCAGTAGCAATAATCGACGCAGGGGTAGGATGAAGAGCGCGGGCGGAGGAATAACTGCACGAGAGCAGTCGACAGCTAGAGTAGTCAGTGCATGCCTGGCAACTGCTTGGCCGTACGATGCAATTGCACCGTGCTGCTGACCGCCCGGAGCAGTCGCAACTGCTCGAGCGGTTCCATCTATGTATGTAAATAGAAGGCTAGTTCACTATGCAGTCGCAACTTGAACCAGTCGATCGTGACTGCTTCAAGCTGCCCGTGTATGGACGCTCTTAAAGTCTTTATAATCCTGTTTCAGAGTCGAGCTATCACAAAATAATCCCTATCATGTACCGCGACTGCCAGCTGCCGTCGCACCTCGCGTTCTACCACAAACTGTACTACAATGAGGAAGAACGCGCCAAGTACGACTTCTGGATGAAACTCAAACAGTCGCTCGAGCTCGCTCGGCACACTCCGGGACCGCAGTACAACAACAGGTCAGGAGTTTACTTGCTTTCAGTTTACGACGAACAGGGTATTCTTTTATGATATTAATCCTTGAGTATCCACAAACAATAGTGTGCTTCAAATAGACATTTACTTATAGGGCTTTGCAGATAGGTTATGCTGATTATTCCTACTATGGTTTGCTGATAGGTTTAAATCATGACGGTAAATTCGGTACATTTAAAATACGACTCGACTCGACTTTTAAAATTGCCTCTAAAAGGTATTGTTGAAATTAATAGTCTGACCGCAGATTTTTTTATCAGTTCAATTTTAACCATTATTACTTACAGAATCAACAACACCACAATGAATACCTCGCTGCCACAAATCAAGATCGTGGAGCTTCCATCAAGCAAGAACATCCACGATTACATGAATGACGACAATCATCTCTTCCTCCCATCCGCACCAAAAAGCATTTCTATGAATGACCTGGACTCCCTCAACGTACACTCACGGACTGCTGACTGTAACTCCTTGAGCAGCATGAGCCAGAAAAGCGTCTCCAGCGGCAAAAAGAAGAAGAAACTTAAAATAATAAGGCGATTCATGAAATATTTGAAGATCACAAAACCCGAAGAAGCTATCATGGTCGCTCATTAGCGGTTTTGGAAAAGATAAGTGTGTTATTTTTAAATAAGAATTTAAAAGTAATTACCGACGTAAGCAAATTTAAAAACGAAACTTACCCTGGTAAAAACTGTCGAAAATTAATATTTTAGTACACGAAATTAGTGATAAACAATAATGATAAACTGTTTATAGGTGTAAGTAATTGAAAAAGAAAATTGTTCCAAGAGCACAAAAAATAATGTTTTGTTTTCATTGATCAGTCTACTATGATAAAATTGTATCTACGGCTTTTAATTTCTTTGCATTGATGTTTAAAGAATTGAACGGTTAGGCCTAATTTCTGACTAGTACTCGCTTTATGAACTGAGTCGTCGAGCCATAAATGTCAGGAGCAATAAGAATGTGCAACGCCTTGCGTCTTATCGATAGTTTGATACTTGTTCTATAAGCTCCCATAAGTGCGAGCGAGACAGACTAATAACAATGATTTATGGCCCGACGACTCAGTTTTTAACGCGGCGACTATAACACAAATTCTGTACCATTGCTGCAAAACTTTTATTTCTAAGGGAATAGAACTCATCAAAATAACTAAGCTTATAAAGATATTAAGATTTGGAGTATGCATATTCGGAATTCCTCCGTGCGCAATCATGTAACGATTCTTATGGGTACTTTATAAATAATAATAAGTTTAAATAAAATGATATGTACACGTAGTGAGGTCTCATATTAGCGTAACTGATGAATAAGTCATAATCGTATATCTCTCATGTTGCAAAGACAATAACTCTACTCAATCGCTTTTACTGCTTTAAAAGTAATAATAAAATAGAAATATGTATAATTTAATGGATCGAGAGATTTTAAAATCGTAAAAGCATATTTTTGTAACGTTGTTATTACTAACTCTATTTTTAGAAATTATATTTGAGATCATTATAGAACGATAATATTATAAGTCAAGAGAATTATATTAGATACTAGCGACCCGTCACTTACGGTCCGTCTTCGCACGGATTTTACGACTTTACAAAAAATTAAAATTTCTTTATTACATATAAGTTTAATATTAATGTATTATACACATAAACCTTCCAGAATAAATTTTCTAAATGATGGTGTAAACCGGATTTAAATTCATCGCGAGAAGAACAACGCGGCCATATTGGTGCGATCGCCGGCAGCCATAGACAGCTGCACATTAAAAGCATCTCGTTTGGCGATCTCTATTATATTTCGAGTGAGCATTTGGTTTGCTCTGGCTGTTATTTACCTTGATTACTAACAGCGTCAGCTTCCTCGTTCAGTGGTATTCATTTAGTCTTATTTTTCTATATTACCCAGTATAACCAAAACCTTTTTTATTGTCATGAATGCCGTTTACAAATATTTTAGTAAATAATAAATTATAAGGGCCGAGTCACACCGGAATGGCAGCGGCTGCCAGCGTCCGCCAGCGGCGCCGCGGGCGGCCTCGCGCGTCCTCCAGCTGCCACGCGCCTGCCTAGTCTCCTTTTGACTAGTTTTGTTTCTACATTACATACACGCGGCCGCCCGCGGTGCCTCGCGCGTCCTCCAGCTGCCACGCGCCTGCCTAGTCTCCTTTTGACTAGTTTTGTTTCTACATTACATACACGCGGCCGCCCGCGGTGCCTCGCGCGTCCTCCAGCTGCCACGCGCCTGCCTAGTCTCCTTTTGACTAGTTTTGTTTCTACATTACATACACGCGGCCGCCCGCGGTGCCTCGCGCGTCCTCCAGCTGCCACGCGCCTGCCTAGTCTCCTTTTGACTAGTTTTGTTTCTACATTACATACACGCGGCCGCCCGCGGTGCCTCGCGCGTCCTCCAGCTGCCACGCGCCTGCCTAGTCTCCTTTTGACTAGTTTTGTTTCTACATTACATACACGCGGCCGCCCGCGGTGCCTCGCGCGTCCTCCAGCTGCCACGCGCCTGCCTAGTCTCCTTTTGACTAGTTTTGTTTCTACATTACATACACGCGGCCGCCCGCGGTGCCTCGCGCGTCCTCCAGCTGCCACGCGCCTGCCTAGTCTCCTTTTGACTAGTTTTGTTTCTACATTACATACACGCGGCCGCCCGCGGTGCCTCGCGCGTCCTCCAGCTGCCACGCGCCTGCCTAGTCTCCTTTTGACTAGTTTTGTTTCTACATTACATACACGCGGCCGCCCGCGGTGCCTCGCGCGTCCTCCAGCTGCCACGCGCCTGCCTAGTCTCCTTTTGACTAGTTTTGTTTCTACATTACATACACGCGGCCGCCCGCGGTGCCTCGCGCGTCCTCCAGCTGCCACGCGCCTGCCTAGTCTCCTTTTGACTAGTTTTGTTTCTACATTACATACACGCGGCCGCCCGCGGTGCCTCGCGCGTCCTCCAGCTGCCACGCGCCTGCCTAGTCTCCTTTTGACTAGTTTTGTTTCTACATTACATACACGCGGCCGCCCGCGGTGCCTCGCGCGTCCTCCAGCTGCCACGCGCCTGCCTAGTCTCCTTTTGACTAGTTTTGTTTCTACATTACATACACGCGGCCGCCCGCGGTGCCTCGCGCGTCCTCCAGCTGCCACGCGCCTGCCTAGTCTCCTTTTGACTAGTTTTGTTTCTACATTACATACACGCGGCCGCCCGCGGTGCCTCGCGCGTCCTCCAGCTGCCACGCGCCTGCCTAGTCTCCTTTTGACTAGTTTTGTTTCTACATTACATACACGCGGCCGCCCGCGGTGCCTCGCGTCGCCGCTGGCAGCCTCGAGACCTTTCAAGCTTTTCAAGCGATACTGGTCTTTTAAGTATGTAGATAAAGTTTAAAATTATTTCACACTGAAAGTGCTCGCCGCGTCGCTGCCGGCCGCTGCCATTCCGGTGAGACCCGACGCTAAGTCTTTTGGTGATCCATTAGAAGACTTTTGTTAAAATTCTTGTACCAAATAACAATCAAATGTTGTGATTTTATACAAATTTTAATACGTGTTCGTATTTTGTAAATTTTACTGATGAATAATTTTGTCAAATTCTCTGTAAATATATTGATACATTAGTTATATTGGTATTTTATTTCTGATAATTTATTCGATTTATTAATAGTTTTTCCCCGATAAAGAGTTATTAATTATACGTATAAAGAAACAAGGGCATGTAATTAGATAAAATATAATTTATTACGCAGTGATGTCAACACTGTATAATCTCACAAGATGGTCGTTCCCGCAACTTGCCAATAATATTTCATTACTCTCAGAAGGCTTGAACGTCAACCTTTTCACTGCCAAATGATGGGCCGCACTGAAAATAAACAAAGAGAATATATAAAAAGTACAAAAAGATTTGGGCTCGTCCGGGATTTGAACCCGGGACCTCTCGCACCCTAAGCGAAAATCATACCCCTAGACCAACGAGCCGCTTGAGAGACAAGCCGAAATTATACATTGGATTGCCATTTTGTTTCGTCACATGAGAAGTGCGGAGGAACGTAAGTAGCATTCAAGAGGAAATTGTAGTTTCCGAGAAAAGAAACTCATGAAAACTTGAGGCAAGCTCTAGTGGGAAATATGGATGGTAACGTAACTTTTGATGTTTTTCACGCCTGTTACAATATTTACAAGAATATCATCTTAGAATTAGAATTTTCTTTATTTTTGCATAAAATATGGTACATAATAGGTCTTAACTTAAGGGGCATGCGCTAAGGTAGCCGGCGAAATCCAAATTTTCTTTAGTTTTTTACATTTTGCAGGTCAGTGTGAGGTTTTATGTTGATTAAAATATGATTCGCGACAGTAACCAATATGGCTTTACGTAATTATAATCATTACAATCAGCAATACAACTCCTTATGTAAGCACAATCGCTAAATGTCATGATTTCATGAAATAGTTATTCAATGCGATTATATGAACTTAGAGAGTTGTATTGATCATTTTTATGATTATAATTCTATAAATAAACATTTGATACGGCCGCGAATCATATTTAGATCAACATAAAACATGATTCTGACCTGCAAATTGCAAAAAACGTAAGAACATTTGAATTTCGCGGGCTACCTTGACGCTTTCGCCTTAAATATAAGAAGTTCCACATATTTTGCTTACTTACTATTTCAGCATGCAATTAGTTCAAGGGGTTAGAAGGCCAAAACACTTATCAGTCTTACCTATTATCTAGTTCCCGCAGTAGATTCCATCCATCAACTCCGAAGTGGTATATCCTGATGACTCCAGTTTCGAAGCCAGTGGCCAGCACTAAGCCATCTCCGCTATAAGGCGCGAAGTCTAGAGCTGTGACCGAAGCACCGGGCACCTCTAGCGCTTTGCCAAGCAGACCGTAGTCGCCGAGGGACGAGTTTGAAGGACCGGTTTCTGACCAGATGCACACCTGAAATGGTTGAAGACAAAAAACGATTTATAATAGGCCTTAAAACAAAAAAAATATAATTAGAAAATGAACGTAAAAAATACTTTAAAAGAGTAACTATGGATTTTTTTGCTCATTCTACTCCTTATGAAACTACCTTTGTAAATTTTGATGTTCAAAAGTGCCTTTTATGTGCCTAATAAATTAATAAGACCTAGTTTGATAAGTAATAATAAGAGTCCGCAAGAACCTACAAAGGTTCTCAGTGGCTCAGTGACTAAGCAGGCTACGCGTAGCGCGAGTTCGATCCTGGCACTAAACAAATATTCACTTGACCTGCTGATTTATTTCTGGTCTGGCGGGCCCGATTCAGAATATCGTAATTACAAAAAAAAAAAAATACTTTGAATCTGACATCGAATATGAAAAAGAACAGGTCATTATGATGTTATTTAGTTTCCAAAAGATTAGATTTTCTGTATTCGAAGGGTAGTAATAATAAATTAACCTTTCCATCCCTCGACCCCGTACCAAACGCTTTACTATCCTGCGTCCACGCACAACACCAAATAATCCTCGAATGTACTCCATTGGTCTTGTCCGTATTAGCGACCATGTCAAACGAGTCTGAACCTTGTCGCCTTCGGTATAAGGTCCATCTTCGGTCACGGGACACTGAGAGGAGACGTTGACTATCTGGTGAGAAGGCTAGTTGGGTGACTGTTAGTTGGTGAGACACGAGCTTTTGTGTTTGTTGCCAGGTGGAGGTGTCCCTGTGAAGAGAAACATGTTTCAATGTATGAAATCTAAAAATAATTAAAACTGTGTTCTGACCATTTGGTCAGTTTATTTTCTATTTTCCATTAATTTTATTTTCTATTAATTATAAACTATTAATTTTATTATTATCCCAGATATCGGTTATTTGGGTAAGGTAATAAACAGTCTGTCCCTGAATGAAGCGCACAAACGAAAATGCGTGAAACTAGACCATTATTCATCTACAAAATAATTGGAAAATAGTTATTTATGCTACACGTGCGGAAGGTAGGTGATTTCCGATGAGTGTATAAGTCGACACGAGTCGGAAATCATCTTACGCACGTGTATCATACAACGTTTTACTATGCATTGTGCGAGGAAATAAAATAAAATAATGATTATCGATTTTTTTACTTTTTTACTGCCTTTTTAATTATTATATTATTGAAAACATAATAACTTTTTATTAATTGAGTCAATTTCGTTAAAATAAAAACAATAATGATGGCTGATAAATTGATGTTGCATGGCAAATACAAAAAAAAAATGCAAAAACAGTCGTCAAGTAAAAAAACACGTTTTCTCTGAAGAGGAAGAAATTTTTAAAATTTGTGGATCCTCCGTCCAGACGGGTGTTGTGTCTGGTAGGCAACTGTCCGACGATTGATGTCGGGACGTTGTATAATACGAGTCGCGCGGTAAACTCTGCTTGCGCGATGTAGGATTTTGCGTGACTTCATGGTGAGGCGTAGTTCGCATTTGGTGTTGTATGCCGTCACAATACGTTTCTTTTAAACTAAAATTATTGTACGTTTCTTGAGCAAGGAAATGGTCGATGGCTGGGACAGGTGACTCTGGCGCTGTAATGGACTTCTACATTTTCGTGAACTGAGCTCTAGGGACTGTTTTGGTAATTACTCACCATATAAGGACGGCCGCATGTTCTGCAGTGGTGGCCTTACACGCGGAGGCGAGTAGCTTGCCGTCAGCACTGGCGGCCAGCGCGAACACCTCGTACCCGTGGCCGTACAGCTTCTGTACTTCGGGCCATAGCGTATTCTGCATTAGAGTCTCTTCGGTTGGTGGCTCTGGAATGTCAGACTTATATCTATTAGTGTTTAATCATTCTCACTACTTTTGAAAAAGCCGGCCAAGTGCGAGTCGGACTCGCACACAAAGGTTTCCGTACCGTAGTATAGATTGAGATTAGATATTAGATTGAGCAAAAAACGCCGAGAAAAACTCGTTTTTTGTATCCCCTTAAATGATTAACTTTATTAATTTTTATTATTAGTTGTTATAGCGGCAATAGACAAATACACAATCTGCGAAAATTTATCCTATTACGGTTCATGAGACCCGCTGACAGGCAGACGGACGGACGAGTTCCGTTTGGCAACCAACACACAAAATGCAGGAAAACATCGTGAGGAAACCTGGACCTACAATTTATATAAGTCTGAATTCGCCAACTTGTCTTGAGCAAGCATGGTGATCAATGCTCGTGCCTTCTCTGTAGAAGAAGAGCCCTTTTTCCTGCAGTGTGACAGTAATACGCTGGTATTTTTATTACTCACCCGTCATATCAATCGGCACGAAGTACCCGTCGTTGTCGTCATCGCCGTCCTGGTGCTCGTCTTCTCCGATGAACACGGCTTTGTTTGACAACCCGAGAGAAGGAACCGCTGCACCCTCAGGTCCTGAATAAAATATAATAATTTATTTAGGCACTTATGGTATTTGGTAGTACCTACATGAGGGATTTACAAAGTATGGATATTAAGATAAGATGATTTGTTTGGTGAAGCGCTGCTCTCCTAGCTAGGTCACTGAGTAATCTGTAAATATGTGTTTTTAGTTATACTAGACTCGCTTTCGCCATCGGCTTCGCCTGCGTGATATCTCTACAAATTATAGCATATGTTAGTCAGTGATAATATAGGGTCTCGCTTGTTTCATCGAAAATAAATTGCCAAATTATCACTTCCCAAACAATTTTCCGCATAATTTCATTTGCCAAATTACTACTTAGCAAAAAATCTCTTCACAAATAATTGTAACGCAAACCCAGTGTTTTGCAAGTGAACGTTTATACAATAACTTGTTTACCAACTAGTACTTTTACCAATTTTTATGTAGTCAAATATTTCAGTTGGAATAACTCATTTTACGCAAAATAAAGACGTTTTTATTACAAAGGTGTTTTTTCCACTTGGGATAAATTCTAAACAGGTAATACTCGTAATAATATTAACATTAACTATTCTGGTAGTATTATTATTTTTTAGTTAGTAGCATTTTTTTTTAAATAATTAATCTCGTCTAACTAGTTCAGTTTCGGGTAGCCTGTTTTTTTCCATATTTTTTTCTATATAATCTAGTCGTTTCGTAGGAGGTCATAGTTTTAATAAATAAATAAATAAAATATCTTTATTTCAGACCTAAGCAGTCCATACGTAGTTAGTGGTTAGTAACAAACTGTGCTTACATGCTATGTTATTGTTGTTAGAACTTAATTCTATTTAACATAAACCTATACCTAATTCTACCCAGTGCCTTTGGATGGGGCAGTCCACTCTGCTAACAATCGTTTTCAGGATGCCGTTCCGAGTGCTACGCAAACGTTGCAGTAGGGAAGCCGCTTTCTTACGCATGATGGCGTGAAAGCCATCCGTACGTGCTTCAGCAAACATTCCCGACGCACTGCAACGTCGCGGCAACCGCAACAGCATCCTGAAGGCATTGTTGTATTGCACGCGCAGGACGTTGTAGGCTCGGCTCGTATATGACACCCATAGGCCGCTCGTGTAGAAGGACTGACAGAACGCTTTAAATAAACTGACTTTGACGTCTGCCGTGCAGCGAGCAAACCTACGGGCGAGCATATTGCTCCTCACCGCCAACGCCCTGCGCTCGCGTTCTATGTCCCCATCATCACGTAGGTCACTGGTGACAACATGACCCAAGTATTTAAATTGAGTTACCACATTCAGTTCAACACCGTTGAGATATACTGGAGGTACACGACGGGGCTGTTGTTTAGGTGCCGTAAACACTAACACCTCACTTTTTTTTGAATTGTATTTAAGGCCGTGCACCTCCGCATACGTCTCGCAGATCGTGAGAAGCTTCCTCAGTCCACTCATCGAGGGACTGAGCAACACCATGTCGTCCGCGTAACTTATGTTATTGACACATACACCGTCTATATGACAGCCGACATGTGTGCTGCTCAGTCGCTCGATGAGCTCATTTACATATAAATTAAATAACAGGGGGGAGCTTAACCCCCCTGCCTTACACCGCATTCCATTCGATACTCATCCGACAGAGTACCGACCCATCTCACCCGATTTGTCTGGTGAGCATACCAGTACCGGAGAAGCGCTGTGTACTCCACCGGCACACCCGTGCCCCTCAACTTGTCCCATAGCACATCATAGGAGACAAGGTCGAAAGCTTTCGACAGGTCAAGGAAACACGCGTATACCGGCGTCCTCCTCATGGTGTAGTACTTGACGGTGTGCTTCAGGCCGAGAATAGCACTCTCGGTGGACACGCCCGCCTTGAATCCAAACTGGGCGTCGTGCACTTTAACATGTTCTGAGAGGCAGCCCTTCATCAGACCGTCAAGCACCTTAGCCATGGTGGTAGCTAGTGAGATGGGTCGATAGTTGTTCATATCGGATGTGTCACCAGTTTTGTTTTTAACTATAGGGACCACAATCGTCCGCATAAGTGGTTCCGGTAAATAGGAATGACCAAGGCACAAAGTGAAAAACAGTGACAAAACTCTAGGCAGATGGACTCCCGCATGTTTAAAATGTTCGACACTGAGACCATCGTGACCCGGCGACTTCCCACGCTGCATCCTCGAAATAATTGAAGCCACACTCTTGGCAGGTATTTTCGCGTTCCGCTCAGTCTCAATGGTCTCAGCTCCGCTTACTCCACGAGGCGCCGAGCCCAAGAGTGACCGCACAGAAAAGTGGTCCCTAAAACCATCCGCAATATTCTTACGGTCAGTAAACCCACCGACGCTCACCGGGAGACCCGGTCTCACATTCATGTTATTCGTGTTCTTCCAAAAATGCCGAAAGTCCCTGTTCGCGTGGTTGAAAGCAAGGAGATTCATTTTAAGCTGGTCCTGCCTGTTCTGACACCACTTGAGTTTAGCCTTAAAATGTCTCCTTGCCTCCGCCATATCATGAAAAATAGGACCATTGGCTGGGCGACCAGCCATTGTCCACACCTGGAATCTAAGCCGGGCCTCGCGGTGAGCGCCTGCGACATGTTTGTTCCACCCCGTAACATAGCCACCCTTCCTTCGACACTTTATCCTATAAGTCTGTACGGCTGCCCGTTCCAGTATATTCACAATATCATAGTACATTTTGTCAAGAGCTGAACAATGTTCTTTGCGTCTACAAAACTTATCACAACAATCACTCAGCTCCCGAGGAATATCAATAAGTCTCAGCTAAGAGTGACAGAGGTCGTGGTACTCGCTTATCTGCTCAGATGTCCTCTCACCCCACACAGCACGATTAACATGATTATTAATTGGTACAATTTTACAATTAATTTTTAACAAGTCACATTCAATCACAATCGGGAAATGGTCGGACCAATACATGTCATACAGTACTGTGACACTAGTGACTGATTGCTGGGCAGATTTAGTGACGATGCAGTGGTCCAACCATCTGTTACAGCCATGTGATTCACTTGTGAAAGTGTAGGTATCACTGTCACACATCTCCATATCAACACAGACCCAGCTTTGATCTGAACAAAATTTTATCATTTCGTTATAAAACAACTCATTCGGATGTGCATTATAGTCTCCTATGATGTAAAAAGCCTCAATTCCTTTATTTTCCTCTACTTCTATAACTGAGCGAATAGCACTAAGACAGGCTGTAAACTCAGGAAGATTTTCACTCGAGTTTGTTGGCATGTACACACTAAACACGACTACAGATCTAGTACTTACGGTTATTCTGACCGCGCACACTCGCACATTATTGCACGCAATCGGCAACACTGACTCAAACGCACTTTTACGCCACAGTAACGCGACGCCACCGTATGGCCTGCCGCTCAAAAGCCCCGCCGATGTATCTACAGCCGACGTCCCGGTGCACCCGAAGCTGTCATCAACCGTGCTGAGCAACGGCAGATCGTGTGGCAGCAACCATGTCTCTTGAAGGGCTATCACATCCGCCGACCGACATAACGCTCTTATGCCTTCCATAGACCTCTTGAATGATTTGCAATTAAAGCTTACTATCTTACTAAGGCTGTCCATTTTTGGTATCTATATTTTCATGTACATCCTTGTTTACTCGCCTCATAGGAAAGTGCACAAAACGCCTAAACGATACTCCAGATGGCCACAACTTACCATCTAAAAATGTATCAATTTTATACTTTGTTACAAAAAGTTTGTAAGCATTATAGTCTCTTGCCTGTTTCATTTTAATTTTAATTAGTGTAACTCGCTCTCGAGTTTTTTCATACACGTAGTCTACAATAGCCTGCTCTGACACCGCCTTATGCACATTTGATATAAATATTGGTACTTTCGTGTCCGCCGCTCTAAATTGTACACTTTTCTCCTCATTATTAACAGCCGCACTTCCTCTCTGACTAATAAACCGATTTTTATGTCTCCGCTTCTGTACAACGGTCCACTCTTCCATATTATTTAATATTGGTCGTTCAACGTTCTTCTGAATAACCTCAGAAAACGAGGGACGCTTCTCATTTGAAACATTCATTTGTTTACATTCATTAGCTACGTCGCGATCGTGATGGTATAATATTTCCGGTGCGCTGGTACGCGACGTTTTATCAGCTGTTGACAGTATGTAACCATCTGTCTCACTCACACCCGCCGTAGGTTCGCTCACTGGGGCCGGCGACGACGCAGGCGGCGGCGGCGGTTGCACGGGGGAAAGAGATGGGTAGCTCGCACTGCGATCGACCGCTGATTCATCACCGCATAATGTAGGTAATGCCATCGGCCCGCTGTCGAAGTTTTTAAATCTACCTTCTCTTCTCATCGTGTTTACATTTCTCTCCTGATTTACAAAAGATGATGTCTTATAATATTCGTGAATCCGATCATTTAATTCACTTTTGGTAACATACTGGCAATGAAAATCTTGTATGTTCTTTTCAAGTAGAACTATCCTTTTGAGTAAAACTGTAACGTCAACATGATCGAACGTTACGGGCGGTAGTTTTTCCAATCTTCTGGCCACAAAAATCGGAATCTCTTCTGGATCTGTCTCCTTAATCAAGCTAATGATGTCGTCCAAGTCTCGTAATGTTCTTCCTGTCCGCTTTCGCGTCGTCGGCCGCTGGCTCAACGATTCAAAAAGTAACGACTTCGCAGATTTAATGTCCTCCGCACTAAAAGCACTCTCACATATTTGAACTAGACTTTGCTCATCCATTACATCCTGTTTATTTTGGATAAACGCTAACACCTCACATATCACAATGTTACAACTCACACATTTAAGCCTCTTAGATAAGTTATTCATTTTTGCAACCGAGATGCGCGATCTAGCTTGCGCACGCGTTCACGGTCGAGACCGGACTGTGTTTTAACCTAACCTAACCATTAAAAAAAAAAAAAATTACCTACTCTAACTAGTTCCATAACTAACTGACCAAACGTTTATTGTCTAAAGATTATTTGCTAAATAATAAAATAAAATAAAATAAATCATTTGATTAAAGACCAAATGGCTAAATGACATTATCCTTGATAATATTCTGCCAAGTAAATATTTGACCAAATGAAAATGTGCGTACTAAAATCATTCCAAACATTGCATTGGTATAAAAAAAGGTTGCTAAAATTTGTTTGGGTAGTGAAATTTAGGCAAAATCTTTTCGGTAAAACGGCAGGCTCCCGATAATATAGCATTCTACTGATGAAAGAATTTTTAGAAAAATACAAATATTTTCTCTTTATATTATTAGCGTAGATAAGGCATGGCGACTGAGGTGAATTGTGGCATATGTCCAGCAGTGGACTGCTGTGGCTGGTGTGTAGTGAGGCGATAGTAATTTTTCATTTTATTTGTGTTACTATTTCGTTTAAAAAATATTGAAAAACTAAAAAATCCCGACATAACTAAAAAGTTGAAAACAAAATCACTTTTCCAGCAGTCTGATGCAGTTGGTAGCGTTTATTTTAGTTGAAACTCAGATTTGATGCCACCAACGACATCAAACTGTTTGAAAAGTAATTTTGGTTAGAACCTTGCTGTCGCGCAGTCGGGTAAAAAAAATAACGAACTCTTGGACATGCGCTTTATACACTTGACATTCCGTACGAAGAATATTCTTTCCAATTTATTCACATAAATGTTTTTCTTTATCACATATTATGTCGCTTTTTCCAGTTTTGGCACGGGGAAGTAAAGTAAAACAGAACGCGGATACCTACTCCTTTTAAGCCCATTCCTCATTTTTTTTTACCTTACCAGTAATTAGGTACTAATCAGTTATTTAATTATGCAACACATTTTCGTAAACGATTGCGACTAATCTGTTTCATTTTGACAGTTCAACAACATCCATTGCGTTATTTGCGTTGTTGAACAGATTTTTTATTAGAACCTGTGAAGCTATGGATTAGCAATCTGTTTCAAAACAATTCAGATTGTGATTGATCGTGTATTACACAATTAGGGTACAGGAAATAATATACTGGATAATGTTTAAGTCCGAATACTTCTTACCTTTAATATCTTCTTCAATAACCTCTCCGCTAATATTCTTAAAGTTATGCACAAAGTTGTGCGGTGCTCTGAACACTCTAATAACTTTCTCCTCTGCTGCTGATGCAAAGGTCGTGCTGTTGATCAGCGCGAGAGACGATAAATCGTACCCGTGGACTTGCGGACGAGCTATCTCGTGCCACTCGCTACCTGGAGATATGAATAGAGAAAATATAATGAATGAATCTAAGTTATACCATCGATGTAGAATGGCTTAGCTTGTTTACGCGCTTAATAACTCATTATAACATTAAGGCTTTGGTCTAGAAAAGACTATTAAACATCGTCGCATATATTTTTGATTATTTGACATTTACAGGGTATTAAATTATAATTTAGCTCACATAGTTAAATTGCAAGCTATCGGTGCTTATTCTGATGCATTTGGAAATGTCAATTACTCCAAGCCGTTTCAGACACCAGGCGACCAGACAGTACGGTGTGCGATATTGTGGATATTTCACTCCTATGGAAGCAGCGGTGGCCCAGTGGTAACGGCCCCGAGTTGAAGACTTGTAGGTCGTGGATTCGAACCCAGGTAGGCGTTTTACTTTGTGTAAATAATTTTATCACCAGTGCTGTAAAACGGTGAAGGAAAATACCGTGAAGAAACCGACATGCCCTAGAACAAAAAATCGAAGACATGTGACATCTACCAACCCGCACTGATCCCGCGTGGTGGATTACAGCCCACTCTCTCTCACAGAGAGGAGGCCTGTCACACAGGCTGCGTCACAGCAGTGAGAATGTTATCTACTTATGCTGACTGATTATGCTATTATGCACAAAACGTTTCGGTAATACGTTATTGTGCGTGCTGGGTCAATATTTCTAATCTGGAAGTCACGAGTTAATAGTTTACTTTAAGGCAAGCGGGTCTCATCGTCGAGCGATCCTACATCGGATGGACATATTAAAAAAAAAAAAACCTTCGCTTGTCTTCCACGGTGCATGGACTCTGGTGGTCTGGTCAGCAGACACACTCATGAGGTATCTTCCCTCTCGCTCCCACCTCACGTCCTCGACAGCACTGAAGTGGCCGCCGCATACTACTGATGACTGCCATTGTCCTGTCTCCTGGATATAAACAAGGTTTCATAAAGGAGCCATCATAAGTGGAGAGTAATAATTATATGCAGGGAGAAAAAATGTACATAAGTGACAGCCTCAAGTTAGGTAGAAGGCAACATGTTGATCAGAATACTGTGTTTTCTCAGACCAGATTTTCACTTCTTTAACAATATGTTAAAGTTTTTATTCAAAACCTACTTGTAAAGAGGAATCCACTTCATCTTACTAGATTATTCTTTATCGGTATCTTCAATCTTTGGGAGATAAAATGCCCCAATAGTCAAACTAATACAAGAAATTCTTCTTCTTTTCGTGTGGTTAGTAACTAACCTGGTGTCAGAGTTTTAAAGTCGCCCATGGGCCTCTGACTTGGCTTCACATGCCGTCGAGAAATATCTCTCAGGCATGCCGGTTTCCTCACGATGTTTTCCATCACCGTTTTTGAAGCAAGTGATAATTATACTTACAATACGCACATGAATCCGAAAACTCAGAGGTGCGTGACTTGGGTTCGAACTCGAGACCTGGCAGTCCGACGGTCACACCACTAGGCTATCACTGCTACAAGAAATTTATTAAGGTCATTGCAATAACGCAAGCCCAATAAATCATGATTGTTTCGACTAACCTTACACTGGGTCCAAATATGAAAGGATCCATTATACCCATGCCCTAGAAACGAGTCCCCATTAGGTCCAAACTTGCTGCCATAGAACCCCAGGCCGTTTCCCCCCACTTCCCCCACTCTTACTCGTTCTACCCACACGCCATCCCCCTCACCCTGCTTGGGGGATGATTCTGGCTCCCAGATAATAACAGTCTTGTCTAAGGAGGATGACAGGAGTCGGTAGATCGGCTTTTTGTTGGTATCTGAAAAAGGAATAAAAAACTTATTTGCTGTACAAACGAGCTATGTTTCGTACCACATCCACTGTGCGATTTTATTTTGTTACTACATGAAATTATATAATTTTGGTCTGTAGTGCACTAAAAAAATTATTACATATTGAAATAATTAATATCATACCAAACACTGAATTTAGTATAGTTTGAGGTGTTAAGAGCGTTTATTCTGAAGGTGGGCAACGTCGCAAATAGATGTCAAATGTTTCACTGTTTTGATTAATTTAGCAATATCACTGTGTGGAAATAAAAATGTGGCTAACTAGCGAACTAGAATATTGATTATGAAATGCAATAATTAATATCGTAACACCGAATGTTTAGTTATATATATATTAAAACTATTTGGAAACTTTCCAAATGCGTTTTTACACCTAAAATGGGTACAACATCAAATTTAATGTTATAATTGCAATTCATTATTAATATTCTAGGTCTCTAGTTAGCCAAATTTCTATTCAGTAATATTGCTTTATGAATCAAAACAGGTAAATATTTGACAGTTATTTGCGACGTTGCCAACTTTTAGGATAAACCCTCTTAAAAAGCAATTGAAAACTTTTTTTAAATTTTAAATATTTGAAAGCATTGCTACGTTGGGAGCTGCAGTAGCACCGTGCGCCTGTCTATAATGGGTACTGTCTTATAATTTTTCACTACTAACCTCTAACACCTGGTTGCTGCCACTGCACCCCATAAACCCATCCTTCATGTCCAGCCAATACCGCTTCCAATTTCACTGACCAGTCCTCTCCGTACGCTGGGAACACTTTCTGTTCCACCTTGATGCCCTTACTGACCTGCTGGTCTACGTGCTTCTCGATGCGCCACAGACGGATGTATGTGTCTTGGGAGGCTGATGCTAGTAGTATTGTTGAGTTGTCTGTGGAATTAGTAAATTGGGATGATGCTTGGGTAAAAAAAAAAAACTAATTTGTCCGTCAGTCATTTAATAAAAAAAAATAAAAAACACGTATTATCATATTAATAAAAAAATACATAGAATTTTTTTTTTTTGGGTGGGAAATCATCAAATGACTCCTCCCGCTCTGGGCAGAGCGAGAGGGAGTGTCAGACTTTTACTGACTAAAACCCACCCGTGTTCCTTCCGTTGCCTGTGTGCCGGGGCCGCGATATCCCTTTCGGACAAACTCGCAACCCTGGCAGGCATTGGCCCTTACGGACCCCGTCAGTTGGTGCTGACATCTCTTTGAGGCGCGCGTGGAACACAACGCGCCGTCGACCCGGGCCTGGTCCTAATCGGACGGCGAGCTACCCATTGCCCACCGTCCGCAAGCCCGCGCCTACGGTGGCCGGAAGTCGGCTCGCGACTCCCGACGCCCGGGGCGTCTCCTGCGGCGACTAGGGGCGCGAGGGCGCGCATCTTGCATTTCCCTCGCGCGCTCCGCCTCCTCCTTCGCGAGCATTACTGCTTCGCAGAAGGAAGTGACGGCTTCCCATGCACTCTCGCTCCGGACCATGGCCTGAACCAGGGCCGGACGCGAGAGATCGCCGCCGCCGATCGCCTCCGTGAGGACACGGCGGTGCTCCGCCCAAGCCGGGCAGACCTCCACCGTATGCTCCACCGTGTCCTCCGGGCGTTCCACACAATGGTGACACCCGGGCGTTTCCTCCCGCTTGATCCTGAACAGGAACCTCCCGAAGCAACCGTGTCCGGTGAGGACCTGCGTCAGGCGGAAGGTGAGGACGCCGTGGCGCCTCTCCAGCCACTCCTCAAAGAGGGGACTTACCGCCGCAATTGTGGCGTGCCCAGCGCTGGGTTGCGACAATCGCACACTCCATGCCGCCATGAGATCCCGCCGGAGCTCTGTCCGCTGTGCCGCGATTTGTTGCGGCAGCGGAGTTATACCCCGGCGTTTCGCCTCCTCGCGCAACTCCCACATGTGCGCGAGGACCTTCGCCTCCAGATCCCATGGCGGTAGTCCGGCAAGGAGGCTCGCCGCCTCGCGGGAGACCGTGCGGTATCCCCGGACCAGCCTGATGGCCATGACCCTTTGGGACGCGTTCAACCGCTGGGCCGGTCGCAGCCTAAGTGAACGCGCCCACACCGGTGCCCCGTAAAGGGCCATGGACCGCACGATCCCCGCGTAGAGCCTCCGGCAGGAGGCGTTTGGACCCCCTAGGTTGGGCAGAAGCCGCTTCAAAGCAGCCCCAGCCCTATCCAGTTTGGGAGCCAAACGTCGGAAGTGCTCCACGAAGTTCCACCGGGTGTCGAGGACGAGTCCCAGGTACTTCATCGTCGACTCGACACCGATGTGAAACCCTCCTGCCGTTATCTGGGAACCCGACAGTGGCGCGTTCCGAGGACCATAGAAACACATGGCCTCGGACTTGTGCAAGGCCACCTCGAGTCCCAGTTGCCGGATCCTATCGACGATTGTCGCAACCCAACGTGTCGCCAGTTCGGCCGCCGCCTCATGCGACCTCCCCTGCACCAGGACCAGCGTGTCGTCAGCGTAGCAGACTACGCTGACGCCGCTAGGGAGGTCGGCGCGCAGCACCCAGTCGTAGCCGATGTCCCACAGATGCGGCCCCAGAACCGATCCCTGTGGGACACCGCACGACATCTCTCGCCGGTTCCACTCTCCGTGGTGACCAGGGTAGATGACGGCCCTGTCCGTCAGATAGGCCTCGACCACTCGACAGAGGTAGGTCGGCATCCGGTGATACCGGAGTGCCTCCCTAATGCAACTCCAGGGCAGGGTGTTGAACGCGTTGGCGATGTCAAGAGACACCGCCAAGACTACCCCACCCCGGGCAACAGCATCCCCCGTCGTGAGGGCTCGAACGCGCATGATGGCATCCACCGTGGAGCGCCCCTTGCGGAAACCAAACTGGCTGTCCGCCAAATCCGGCCCCACTCGCACCAGCCGCCCGACAAGGCGGTCCGCAATAACTCTTTCGAAGAGCTTGCCCACCTCGTCGAGCAGCACGATGGGCCAGTAAGCGGACGGAGAGTCCGCTGGGCGCCCCGGCTTCTTAATGAGGACCAGTTTCCCCGTCTTCCAGCGAAGTGGGAACTGGCCCCTCTCCAAACATGCGCTTAGGAGCCCCCTAAGTCGAGGCCCGAGAGCCTCTAAGGCCAGGACCCAGGCTTTTCCAGGTAAGCCGTCGGGTCCTGGGGCGGTATTTTTGGCACTCAGCCTACGTACCGCCACTCTCAAATCTACCTCGGTCACCTCCGTAGATTCGTCGTCGTCGTCACTGGTGTGGTCCGCATCGGGCACCGCAGGAGGCGGAGCCATGGGCGGGGGAGTATGTTCCCCTCGCGAAGGGAACAGAGCGCTCACCACGTCCTCCACGAGCTGGGGCCGGAGACTCTGCGTCAGCGGGGGAGCCCATGGGCGGAGTTGATCTCTCACCCATTTGTATGGGCGCCCCCACGGGTCTCTGTTCAGAGTCTCCAGCGACTCCTTACGGCCCTCTCCTCTGGCCCGCTCGATCTCCGCTCGGAGGGCGGTCTTCGCCGCTCTGTACCCTTCGTACAGCTCCGCCTCAATGGCTTCCGTATCCGGAGGGCGGATACGAAGCCTGCGGTACCTGGAGTACCGGTGGCGCGCATCGACGCACGCCGCGCGTAAAGCGCTAAGCTCACGCGACCACCAGTACACCTGGCGCCGAGCACGTCCGGGCTGGACCCGGGGCATAGCCACGTCACAAATTTCGGACATGGCCTCCCGGAACCACTCCGCCTCGTCATTGATGTCGGCAGGCCTGTCCGGTGATGACACCCAGGCCTGCACGATCGAGGCCTCCAGGAGGAGCTCCCGGTCCAGCTGCTTCAGCGCCCACCGCGGACCACTCGGGGTCTGTCTGACCGGCGTGCCCGAGGTCTGGGCGGAGACGTCAAACCGGATGTACCGGTGATCGGAATAGGTCTCCACCCCCTCCATGACGCGCCAGTCGATGACACGTGGTGACAGAGCGGGACTGGCGAACGAAATGTCCACCACTGACTCGCCCCGCATCCGCACGCACGTGGGGACAGAACCCCGGTTTAGGACGACCAGGCCCGACTCCAGAGCCCAGTCCTCCACGATCCTGCCCCGTGTGTCCGTTAACCGGGAACCCCATGCCACGTTCTTGGCATTGAAGTCCCCGAGGACGATCACGGGGAGGGGATGGTACCCGACGACGACGACTCTCAACTCCCCAAGGGAGTTGTGGAACTCGGCGAGAGTCCGGCTCGGGGAAAAGTACGCTCCTACCACGACAATCTCCCCGAACCGTGCTGCTACGCAACCCCGTCCCTTCTTGACGGTCTCGAGGGACGGGGTACCGGCGGCGGCCGACGAAATAATGGCCACTGAGCCGCTCAGGTCCTCCACCCAGTGATCCCTGGGCGGGACAAAGTACGGCTCAGCGACCACGGCGATGTTAATCGACCACTGCGCCATGCTCTGGAGCAACAGATCCTGAGCTGCGGCGCAGTGGTTGATGTTCGCCTGGAGGAGGCGTAATGGACCTATTGGCAGTCCATTTTAGCCCCCCCCCGAGCCCCTCGTGAGGGCCCCGCCACGGCGGCAACGGCCGCGGCGGCGACGACGGTGGTGGCGGCAGCGGCGGCGGCAGTAGTAGCGGCGGCTGCGGCAGTGACGGCGGTGGCGGAGGACTTGCTCCTGGCTTTGGCGGGTTGGGCGCAGGCCTTACTCCCAATCCGGTGCTCGGCCGGCTTGCCAGCCGCTGCACATACGGCGCAGTGCGGCGTGGCTTCGCACGAGCCGGCCTTGTGACCGGGCTGACCGCAGCGATAGCAGTGATCGCTGCGGTCCACCTCCGAGGTGCATTTAGCTCCCACGTGGTTGCCCACATGGCAGCGGAAGCATCTCAGAGGTCTGGGTTCGAGCAGTTTCACCTGCGCGGATACCCAGCCCACCAATAACCTTTGGCCCTCCCCGGCGATTTTCCTGGCCGCCGACACGGGGCAGCTCACCGTTACGGCTCGCATCCCCGTGAAGCCAGGACGGATGGTGCCCGCCCTAACCTGCTCGGCAGAGCACCCCCCAGTCCTGACGACAGCGGCCACCACCTGTTCCTCCGCCACTGAGTCGTCCAGGCCCGAGATGCGCATGTCCACGCACTTGGTGGGCCTGGACACTCGGGCCTCGTCCGCATTTAAGGACGCCCTGAGCTTTTCAGCTAGGGCGTCAGCGGCCGGGCCACTGGCCACTCCGGGGAGCTCTAGCATCCGGGCGCCAGTCGCAGTGACCCTAACCCGGATGCCCTGAGTGGCGCCGATCTCTTCCAGATCCACCGCCGCCCCAACCTTGGAGAGCACGTCGCGGTAGGACACGCCCTTCTTTTCCGCTTCCGGCTGTAGTGTAATCACTACAGCTGCGGACTTCGGGGCGCGGAGCCTAGCCGCGACGCTTTGCTCCTTGCGCCGCTGCCGCCTGGCCTTCTTTTTGGCCGCCCTTTTGGCCTTGCCTGCCTTCTTCTTCTCCCCGGCTATTTGCCACTCGGCGTCAGCCTGGGGAGATTTGGGAGGCATGGGCGGCCGTTTCGCCACCAGGGGCGGAGCCCCCGCTGCCAGGGCCAGGGCCGGGGCCACCACCGCCTTGGCCGGGGCCCTCGCTGCCTGTGTAGCAGCCCCACCCCTGGTGTGCCCTGACGGGGCTGGTTTGGCCACCGCGGCAGCTGCGGTGGCGGCGGCGGCATACGATGCCACCTTCCGCTGGCCTGAGGCCGGCTGGCTCGCCGCTAACGGAGGCACATTTTACCTCAATCATGGGGTCTCAACACGAACCAATTATAATTAGTCCTTGAAAAAGAATCATAGATGGCAGCATAGGTAACAATTAGGAAATTAACAATCACTAAAAAGCGATAAACGGTAGATTTTGGCTGAAGAGAGATTAGAAAAAATCAAAACTTCCTTGTTTATTGCTGATATATCTATTCAAACTCATAAATCTCGCATTTTCAACAAAAAAGATAAATTAAACCTTTTACTTCAATTCCAACCCATAGAATGATAAAGTAGCCATCTGTTAATCATTTTGTGTAGAGCTCTTCGCAATAGATGGCGTTTTACTCAATTTTGTCATCACGTATAGTAGGAAAATCAAAAATTTACCTACGTTACATAGAATTAAAAGAATTGAAAGCAATCTATCAACATGTTTTTGGCAACTACCTTTTTTCAGTTTTCTGATCTACTAAGCTTTCTATAAAAAAAACTTACCAAGTGCGTGTCGGACCACGCACAATTAAGGGTTCCGTAGTTAAAATGCATTAACAATATTGAGAGATTTAGTATGTTATTTTAAAAGACCATAGACTTCGTATAGGTTGTCCTGTCATCTATGAGTAAAGAACCTTTCCCTGCATTCTTTTCAAAAAAATTGGCTCAATAGTGTAGAGATAATGGTAAATTTTCATCAATTTCAAAGATTTTAAAATTTTAAAGATTTTCTCAAATATCTTTAAAACTATTTAGTTTAAAATATAAATTAGTAGTAATTAGTATAAATTTAGTTTAACAAGTCCTATCATTTGATATGTCACACGGTGCAGTTTGCAATACTTTTTATTTGCTTATTTGCTCCCAAATGTAACCCCAAAATGCCAAATTCATTTAGTTACGTTACACGTCCGTGTTTGGGTCACATAAATACATATGTGTACCAAATTTCAACTAAATCGGTCCATTAGATTCGGAGCAAATTGACTGTGACAGACGGACAGATAGACAGACACACGAGTGATCCTTTATGGGTTCCGTTTTTTCCTTTTGAGGTACGGAACCCTAAAAAGGATAGCAAAGAACGTTTTAAAAGTAGATAGCTAGTCTGTCTGTCAATAGTGCCGATTCTCTTGTCACAAATGCCTCTAAACTAGACTAAAATTTAATTTATTCCTTTCAAACGACGTTTTCCCATTCTGAAATAGACCTACGTGACACATCTTAACTATATTTTAGTTTGACAGCACTAAGATAGTACGAGTTTTTAATTTAGTGAAAATGGCAATTTTGCTATTCTGAATTTGACGTTCTTCACCAAAAATTTTGATTGTAAAAAAATCAAACCAGGCTAAACCTGACAATTTTTAATCGCGATTAAAAAGGTGTGGGGTAAAATAAGAACTAAAATTCACAACAACATTTCGACTTTACGTGCAAAAACAGTACTGTATTTATTTTTTCTTTTGCTTATATCTCGAAAATGGTGCGTCCTATCGCAAAAATAATGAAAATTTCGACCCCCTTTATGAAACCCGTAAACCCTGAACATGTAGGTAATATTTTTTCATGTTTTCCATACAAAAAGTGAAAAATTCCTTAAAAAAACACGTCGAGGCAGTCCACCTTGCGCGCCTCCGGCTCTAAAAAAAAATCTTGGGGTAGGGCAAACAAGTACCACGTGCAGTCGTGATTGTCAAATTCGATGTGTCAAAATTATTTTTAAGTGTAGGAACTTTTTTTTTTGTAGAATAGCTCCAATTTCATAGCCAAAGGTAAGGAATTTTAGTGATAGTTTAGTTAGTTAAGTATGTTCTTGGGATAAATTCATCCCAACTACGGAACCCTTCATTGTGCGGGGTCCGACACGCACTTGGCCGGTTATTATTTGATGTTTAAAAAAATATTTACTATCTTAATGAGTTCGGACGAAGAAAGCGTGTTTTCAGTTTTAGGGTTTTAGCAATAGGTAAGTAGTAGATTTGGTAACGAGGAGAAGAAAATCTAGATTTAAGCATTGAAATACTAAAAACCCATAAAGAAGCATTCGCAGCGTAAATTGCTAGCTCACTCACACAGAAATGAAACTATTCCGCCAACTCGAGATATTTTAGGTGTATTCTTATTACTTGTCCTTGAACGGACCGTGCTATGTGCTATTTATAGAATCTACCATAATAAAACAACGCCATAAGTATCTAAGTCGACTCCTAGATGGCGTTGTAAAACTACAGTCTCTGGCAATTTGTGAGTCGCTGATGCTGCCATCTGTTGAAAAAATGGAGGAAGAAAAATAGCCAGCTCAATAGCCAGACGAGGGAGGTTCATTTCTTTGTATGGGATTGAGTATCTGTACGTAGTATTATATTATCTGTGCCTCAAAGTATCGCCGTAATCTTTAGATTACGTACGTTTTTTCCTATTATTTTCTGAACACCTTTCTAGGTTATAAAGGTCTATTTTTCATTTTCCTTAGTATATTATTTTGTGTTGGATCAGATCTTCAGTTTTGGGTTGCAATAACATTTGTAAAATTTGTTGCCACCACAACATATTTCTTATGCTAATTGTAAGAGCTATCACTGTGCCAGTAGCTGAGCTTATATTAAAGAACTTAAAGTATTTGTTTTGTTCTAGTTAAATCATTATTATTCTAGCCACATTTGTGAAATTCAAAATAGATTAAGATGTTGTTATTTAGTTTTCCATGTTTTACAGAAACTTGCATTATCAAAGATAATTCCAAAATCAAGTTTCTCACTCACCAATATCTTGGACATCCAATCCCCTCACCCAGTCTTCGTGTCCAGTCAGCATATGAACCCTGTGGTACTCCTCACCAACAAACATGTGTATCTTATGATCATCTAGTGCACATAACAGTATGGGCTTCTGTGATGTTGGTAAGATATGTGCGTGCATTGTCAGACAGAGACCAGAGTTCAGACTGATTGTTTGTTTGAGGGCTGTTATACCTGAAATGAATGGTAATCATTTTGATTGACTTCTGTGTATATATATTTTTTTTTTGTTTATTTTATCCTATGTTGTCCCACTGTAGGGCAAATCCCTCCCTTTCTCCTTTCCACTCCTCTCTATATTGAGCTAATGTGGACCAATCCTGTCTAATATTGTCAAATAGTTTGGAGCTAGAAAATTGGAATATTTAAAAGACTTTAGAAGATCATGCAACCAAAACCATGACTATGTGTTAAGCATGCAGCTACATAATAAAATTAGCATTGAAAACTTTGCTAATAAATTGAGCTTTCTTAATAATATAAATGTCTAATATTTACCATTTTTCCTCTCCCAAACTCGAACAGTAGAATCAATGGACCCGGTATAAACCAGCAGCTCATCTCCATTATAAGTCCCATGAATACACGTAACACCATCTGTATGTCCTGCAAGACTGTTAGTTACTTTCCAAACTCCGTCTACCAATGACCATATTGCTGCAGTCTTGTCCGCTGAACCGGAGATCAGTTCAGTACAGGTACCGTCTGGTTTGCGGAGCCATTTTACTGTGTTTACTTGTGAGCGATGGTGGCTGAGTACTGTTAGAGGGTCTTTGCCTTTGATATTCTGAAATAGAAGAAATCATAAGTATGTAATGTTATTGTATCTGACTTAATCTGACATTGTAGTTTTCTTCTGTTTATATGGTACCAGTGGTGTGTTGAACACATTGGAATCCAGCTTAAATGCATTAAAATACCATAGAAACTTAAAAAACAAATATTCTCACCGTATTATAAATAACAACAGAGTTGGTCGCACCAAAACAAATGAGTCCCTGTCCATTCCAGTCAATTATCTCCGGAGTGCGATTACACCCAATGGAGCTATACACTTGTTCCACATTAACTTTCATTGTTTTATCATTTATTGCAGAAAATAAACAACGAAAAATGGATAATACTCAATTTTAATTGAATATCACAATCTGTGAGGTTATAATAAACATATGGTTGACACATAGTAAATGCGATGTGTTCGTATTCGTAAAGTGTCAAATAAATCATTTAAATTTGGATTAGATCTTTATAAAAAAATATGATTTTCCTATAAATTGATGTCATTTATCATTCAGAATCAATATGTGAATATTATTTTAGTTTCAAAACAACGATTTTGTGAGAGACATTTTGAATCTACGAGAAAAGTTATTAATCTCGAACGCGTCCTTATCTTTGTTGGCGGCAAAAATGACATCAGCTCGATGGCAAAATGTCAATTAAATTGTAAAAATCTCTCGGACTTGTTTACACTCGTTTATATATAAGTATAGTTATAATACAATCAATAACAATGCCTGAAGTAATGATATGTGGTATACCGGTCATCTTTCCATTTGAACCGTATGATGTTCAAAAGATCTATATGGAGCGAGTGATTGAAAGTCTGCAGAACAACACCAATGCCTTGCTGGAGTCCCCCACAGGTACCGGAAAGACTTTATGCTTACTATGTTCGTCATTAGCTTGGTTACTAGTTAAAAAGGCCCAGTTGCAAATGAATGCACAAGTAGGCAATTTTTCGGAGCACAGCAATTTCAGTGGAGCTTTAAAAGACACTTTAAAGTCCGGAGCTGGAAAAGCAAAAGATAGCACGTCGTGGGGAATGCCGAAAATAATTTATTCATCAAGAACCCACTCGCAGTTGACACAGGCTATGCAAGAGTTGAAGAGATCCAGCTACAGGCATGTGAAAGCTACTGTTCTGGGTTCAAGAGACCAGATGTGCATCCATCCAGAAGTGTCCAAAGAAACCAATAATATGAATAAAGTCCACATGTGCCAATTAAGAGTGAAATCAAGAACTTGTCACTTTTATAACAATGTTGAATCAAAGAAAGAAGACAGAGCTGTGAAAGGTGATGAAATATTAGACATAGAAGATTTAGTAGCAGTAGGAAAAAAGCTGAAGTGTTGCCCATATTATTTATCAAAGGAATTAAAACAGGAGGCTGATATAATATTCATGCCTTATAATTATATTCTAGATCCTAAATCAAGGCGAGCTAATGGAGTAGAACTCCTGAATAATATTATTATTTTAGATGAAGCACACAATGTAGAGAAGATGTGTGAAGAGTCAGCATCCTTGCAGATTCGGACAACAGATGTTGCTTTATGTATTGATGAGATTACACATGTAATGAGGTCTTTTGGTGAGACAGCAGGTAATGAAGATCAAATGGATATGACAGTGGACAACCAGCCAAAAGATTTTACATGTGATGATTTGTGTGTTTTAAAAGAAATGATGCTGGCATTTGAAAAAGCCATTGATGAGATTTCTGTTGGCAATGAAGGTAGCACTTACCCTGGTGGATATATATTTGAGTTGCTTTCAAAAGCAGAGATCAGAGATCATAATCAAATGGCAGTGATTACTATGATTGAGAATCTCATACAGTACTTGTCAACAGCAAGTGCTTCACCTTTTCAGCGCAAAGGAGTTGGTTTGCAGAAAATAGTAGATTTATTAAATGTGGTGTTCAGTGGAACAACACATGCTTATAAAGAGAGAGTTAAAATGTGCTACAAAGTTCATATTCAAATAGAAGATAAAAAGAATAAAAAGACAGATGGTTGGGGAGCTATAAAAACTGCCAACTCTAAAACTGCTGAAAGAGTTCTAAGCTATTGGTGCTTCAGTCCAGGATTTGGAATGAAGCAGCTAATGGAACAGAATGTAAGAAGTATCATATTAACAAGTGGAACCTTAGCCCCACTAAAACCCCTAACATCTGAACTGGGCATTCCAATAGGAGTCCAGTTGGAAAATCCCCACATAGTGAAGTCTAACCAAATATGTGTTAAAATAATGAGTCAAGGTCCAGATGGTGTGATGTTAAATTCTAATTATCAGAACAGAGATAACCCTAAATATCTTTCATCCTTGGGTAGAACAATACTTAGCTTCTGCCGTGTCATTCCAGATGGTCTGCTAGTATTTTTCCCATCTTACCCTATAATGGCCAAGTGTCAAGAGGCATGGCAAAATGAAGGGATCTGGTCGAGTATAAATAATATAAAGCCAATATTTGTTGAGCCTCAGCGCAAGGACACTTTCAATGCAATAATAAGTGACTATTACAGTAAAATAAGTGATCCTAGTACAAGAGGAGCATGCTTTATGGCAGTGTGCAGAGGAAAAGTGTCTGAAGGTCTAGACTTTGCTGACATGAATGGCAGAGCAGTAATCATAACAGGTTTACCATTTCCACCATTAAAAGACCCTAGAATCATTCTGAAGAAGAAATATTTGGAAGAGCTGAGAGTCAAAGATAAACAATTCTTATCAGGGGATGAATGGTATTCGTTAGAAGCAACAAGAGCTGTTAACCAAGCTATTGGCAGAGTCATAAGACATAAAGATGACTATGGTGCAATTTTACTTTGTGACAGTAGGTTTAATAGTCCTAAATTGAAAAACCAGTTATCTGCATGGCTGAGAGACCATATCAATGTCTCAAATAAGTTTGGGGAAACAGTAAGTGAAATCTGCAGGTTTTTCAAAAATGCTGAATCAACTTTACCTGCTCCAAGACTGAAACCCCTGCTTCCAAATGAGTCTGGAGGTCGAGACAAAGATTCTGGGCCAATCCATGTTAGTGGTGTAGCTTTTCCAGTTTCTAACACAAGAGTTGTATCAAAATCATCAAATAAAAAGTCAGTAAGCCAATATCCTAATTCAAATGAGGTTTATGCAGATTTTTCAATGGATTTTTACAAAAATGCAAAAGCTTCCACTTATGTCAATGAATTTAAGCCAAATACTACAAAGGATCTCTTCAGTGCTATAGACCAAGATGACACTCAGCAGTCTCAGTCACAGTCTTTAGTAACTATCCACAAGAGAGCTGCAGATGTCACCTTAACAAATAATATAGTAAAAAAGAAAAAGTTGAAGATAAAACCTTTTGGGTTTGAAGAAAACTTGAATGGTGAGAAATCAAGCGAAGATCAGTCAAGAACAGTTGAGAAAGTACCTCCTGCATCATTAATAGATTTTGTAAAAGAAATAAAAGTGCTTTTACAAGCCGAACAATACAAGGAGTTCCAATTATCCATTTCAGCGTACAAGAAAAATGGTGAATATGAAGCCTTTTTAAAGATTTTATCTAATTTATTCGAAAATAACAAAATGTTGTATTTATTCAAAGGCATGAAAAGGTTTCTGAAAGAGGAACATAAGGGTAAATTTCAAAAGTACTGTGATAATGTTAAATTAAGTAATTTATAATATGTGGACATCTGCAAATAAATTTAAGATTTTAAAAATGTGTTTAATTATTTTTATAGTTTTTAAAATAAATAACACTCATAAATTCTAACATTTATTAACTACTTAAACATACAACTAGAAAACATTCTTAGGTGCTTCATTGATCTTACTGGCAATCTCCACAGAGTTAATTCTCAAAATGGTTTGTGGTGCTCTTTGGAAGTTGATTCTCATGTACTGCTTCCTCCTCTTCTTTTTGAAATGCGTTCTGGTGTGGGATAGGCCCTTAGAAACGACTGTTGCCGTTACATCCACTAGACCAGACTGTACTATAGGTCGGCCAATGAGGGAAAAGTCTTTTGTACCAGCTAGTAAGACTTTGTCGAGTTTGATCTTGTCGCCGATGGTGGGAGGCCAGAAACCTTCGATGACGAGAAGGTCCCCGTCAGACACGCGCCATTGTTTACCCAATATGTGGACGATAGCAAAGTTCCTTGATGCATTCTGTGCGATCAGGTTATTGCATTCTGCTATCACGTCTTTTGTCGTTTCTGGGACAGTTTTGGACTCTATAGGAGCTAGGTTGGTTATAAATCTGGACAGAACACCGGCTGTAACGTAAAAACACTTTACATAACAAAAATAACACTGAAGCTAAGCTAGTATTTTTATAAATTGCTTGAATTCATACCTTGTCCTCCATTGAATATATTGGCGAGTCTTTGCAAGCCTGCTCTTATGAGAGCCATAATTACAGTGTTATCGTTTCCACAAGTTGGTTTAAGTTATAAAATCAAAGTTTTTTCTAACAAAACATTCCCCATATAACCTATAAATCGTACACCACAGATTATAAAATAGCTGAACTTGTTTGACACTATTTAATTCGTTCGGAAATATGTTTATTTGCGACTTTGCGAGCATCTTTGTCGTCTTTTTAAAACGTTTGCTTCACAGTTCGCCGGAAAGGCCGAGGCCAGAAAGTTGAGCTAATATTGTAATGATATCACTACGTAACCATTATAAAACAAAAGCAACCTACATAAAATGTGAGTAAAAAAACTATTTTAAAATCCAATGTCCATTATCAAGGCCGATCTCTTTGAGTATAGAAAGATGGCGTTACTAATTTACACAAACGGGCACTACGATGCAATACTCGCAAGAAACTCGAAAAGAAATAGGAAGATGGCAGATATTTTTGAAATACTTAATTGATAATGTTCAGCTAATGATTTCGTCTCGAGAATTTATATAAGGGAATCACTAACCGTAGTCTGAGACTGTTCAACAAAATCAAAATCAAAAGTCATTTATTCAAACTAGGCTGAGAATCAGCTCAGCACTTTTCGAACGTCAAAATTACATAAGACAGTCCCGCAAAACGCCCACCCTTCACCACTTCCTAGTGCGTTAGCTGGGAAGAAGAAGTGGCGCAACAAACTCCGCAGCAGCACTGCAACAGCGTCTGTTCAGTTAGAAGAACAAAAAAAAAGATTCTATATAATAGTAGGTATTCAAAATAATTTACATTAAGCAACACAAAACATAATTTAAATTATTAGCCTATAAGCTAGCACACGCCAGTATACCAAACCAAATCATCGAGAACTATACTCAGGCAGAAATAAAAAACAAAACGTAAACAGAACTTAATATCTTAATAAAAGCCTCCAGGCATAAAGGGCGTGCCCGCTTACATATAGTTGTAACTAGAAGTTATAAATAATTAACTAGGACCATCGAGGTAAAATAAATAAACAAACAGTTATTTACTAATAACAATAAATAATATGATCAATTGTCGAGGTCACTAGCTAACCACATATTGCAATACAACTCATAAAAAAACATTGTGATGAGTAGATTATGTCAACAATAAATTAAATTTAAATAATTTGACTTTTATAGTCAAATAAAATAAACAATTACTTATATAAACTCATATAACTTGTCAGTAGTTACAACGACCAACTATTCTTATCATTTACGAGTAAGTAGTCGTTGATAGAATAGTATGCCTTTGAACAAAGCTTGGATTTTTAAACGCATTAAAAGGCAAATCTACCAAAGAAGAGGGTAGCTTGTTATAAAAATTTATACCAAGCCCAACAAATGAGTTATGAACCTTATGAAGCCGGTGAAAGGGAGCTAGTAGTTTGTCCTTATTTCTAGTGTTAACATTGTGAAAATCACTGTTTTTAGTGTATAAGTGTATATTTTGCCTAATATATAAGATATTGGCGAAGATGAATTGAGATGCCACCGTGAGGATACCAA
Organism: Agrochola macilenta; assembly: GCA_916701695.1. Taxonomy (NCBI): domain Eukaryota; kingdom Metazoa; phylum Arthropoda; class Insecta; order Lepidoptera; family Noctuidae; genus Agrochola; species Agrochola macilenta. Next base: position 21,983,063 of record OU753561.1, on the reverse strand, counting down.
TATCTTTGAAAAAATCTCTGAGAGAAACTCTGGCACCTAGCTTTACCAGCTAGGTGCCAGAGTTTCTCTCAGAGATTTTTTATATAGCTCTCTTTAAATAGCTCGAACAGCTCGTTTTTGAAGGACAAATATATTTTGAATATCAGCAGCTTTGCCCCACAGCAGAAGACCGTAGGACATAACGCTATGAAAATAACTAAAATAGACTAAACGAGCTGTATCGACGTCAGTGTATTGTCTTACTTTCCTGACGGCGTAGGCGGCCGAACTGAGCCTTCCCGCTAGGCTCGATATATGTGGGCCCCTCTGAAGTTTGGCATCTACTGCTATGCCCAGAAAAACTGCCGAATTTACGGATTCAAGCACCTCTTTATCTAAGACGATGTTGGGACCTAGATTTCTAACATTAGGTAGGGCGAACTTTACACATTTCGTTTTCTTAACATTGAGAACTAGGTTATTTGTCGTAAACCAATCTGTAACCATTGAGAGTGCACTGTTTACATCGTCAAAATCTTGTCTATTCCTGTCTACTTTAAAAATAAGAGAGGTATCATCTGCAAACAGTACAACTTCACAGATACCCTTTAAATAGAATGGTAAGTCATTGATATACACTAAGAACAAGAATGGACCCAGTATAGAGCCTTGAGGTACACCTAACTGAACTGGTAGCCCGGAAGATTTCTCACCATTAACATCTACACATTGGGACCTATTATGTAAATACGAATTTATAACGTTGAGAGCTTCGTTTTGCACACCATAATGACGCAGTTTACGCAAAGTTTAATCAAAGGCTTTGGAGAGATCACAGAAAACCCCAATAGCATTTTGCGAGTTCTCCCATGCGTTAAATATGTGTTTCAGCAGAGCAACACCCGCAGCACCCCTGTAGTCGAACGACCTTTTGTAAAGCCATATTGTTCATTATGAAGGAGGCTATTTAAATTAAAATGTCTTAGCAACTGCTTGAGTATTATCTTTTCAAATATTTTGCTAAATGCTGGTAAGATAGAAATAGGCCTGAAATTGCCAACGTCATTTTTATTACCTGATTTAAATAATGGTATGATTTTACAATTTTTCATGAGGTCAAGAAAAGTTCCTAAATCAACACATTTATTAAAAGTAACAGCTAGATAGGGGGCTACGATGTCTATTATATTACTTAAAAGTTTAATGGAGATGCCCCAGTAATCACCCGTGTTTTTAGACTTGAGTGTGTTAAAAACATTAACTACATCACGAGGCGTTACATGTTCGAAGCTAAATAAGGTACTACATTTAGGCACACTACTATGCAAAAGGTTTTCAGCTTTAGACGGGGACGAATTCAAGGAGCGAGTCGTAGTTATAGGTATGTTGGCAAAAAACTCATTAAATGCCTCGGCTACAGTCCAACTACATAATAAATTCAATTGCCTTTCACATATTTTTTGTAATTATAACCGCAGATTATTCAATATCAGACAGGAGTCCTACCAAATTTCCAACGTTTTATTTTATTTGAACTCTTATTTCTTGTTTATGATCTAACATTCTCAAGCTGAATGATAACCATCTAACCATTACCTATAACTATGTTAAATTCGCACTCCTGAGCCACAAGATACAAGCGATGATTAGGTTGTGGCTCACCGAACATGTCACTTATTGTATTCTTACTTTTTGATGAATAAACATTGTTATTATTTTTATCTTTGCTATTCCTCCTCAATTCCTCTCCAAGGGTGGAGTGTAAGAGATTTTATTGGGAACTCTACTATGCGCCGCAAGGTAGGTAGGTACTATGCAGTGAGGTGGGTGGATAGGCAGATTTAGATTATACTTACCTACATATTTTGAACTTTTATAACCCGGGAAAACTGCACGTGCTTCTGTAACGTGGCCCAGGTCAGTGACCTCTTGTCACTAGACAAGAAATATATAGACAGTCTGAAAAAAAATGGGATCTCCTTCGTAATAATTGTGTGGAAAAAAATACATATGTTTTAGGTTTAAATTCAGACAAGACGTGTTGAAAGTAATGTTCATTCGGTACGTGCGACGAGCTCGAAAGTGTATTGAAGCTGTCAGGGCAAAGTTCGCGGTAATGCGCTCAATGACATCCTCGGCTCAGCCTTATCCCTCAGCAGAACACTTTATTTATTATTCTAGGTTCAGACTCTCCACAGCCCTCCTCTGATGGATTACACTAAAGTCTCAGTAAATTCACGTCGGTCCACATGAAAAAATCCAGCTCTAAATGTTTGCCAGTTGGATACTTCAGCTCTGCGTTCGTGTCGTTCCGTCGCGCTTCGGGGAGGCTTCGGCGGCGTCTGGGGTGCGTTGTCATGGCAACGGGCGGGCACGCGGCGCTCTCGGCACAGCGGCCGCAGCCGAAAATAAACACGAGAGCGACGCCTCGCGGACTTGTTGTGGAGCAAGGGGACACGCCACTGGGGCGCTACGGGGGTGTGCGTTGGGTGACGTATGTAATTATCGTTTCAGGTTTCACCGGAGACGTATTGGATTATTCCGATGGGCTTTTTGTATTCCTATAGGATGTATTTTGGCGTTTGGATCGTATAGCAACAGCACTGCTCTAATGCAGGTTTTCAGAATGAGGGCAAAGCTTTGAAAGTTCGCTAGCAGGCGAAGGTGGTTAGGTACGAACCACAGAGTTGTTTGCTTTAGGTCGACGGAATCAGTTAAAAGCGAGTTCTAACGCGGGATTTTCCAAGAAGCGTACAAAGTTGCCGGGGAAGGCTCGCCCGCTCGCATAGAGCGCGGCCTGGGGCGGGGGTGTGCGAGGCACGGGCGGGTAGAGGCCGGTGCGCGCGCACGGCTCCCGCGTCAGTCGCTGGGCGGCGCGCGGCCGGCTCGCGGTCGATAGCTGCACGCTGGCACGGGCACGGCCATGTTGCGCGACGCGTGCACGCGCGAGCGGGCTCGACGCGCTGCCGTGTGAGTGAAGTGTTGTGGTGTGGACACCGGCCCCCTTCTCCCCCGCGCCGCCACGCGCGGCGCTGCCGCCTCGAGCTTTCGGTCAGTATCTGAGACCAGTGATAGTGAGTCGCCACCGAGCCGACGCCGGCCCGGCAGGACACCAGCACTACCTGCGGCAGCCAGGCTTGCGCTGCCGAAGCCTGATTGCAAACAGATCGTTTACACGGTGCGATCCGTATCGTGAATATTTACGGGTGAATGCGCGTGACGTTTAGGTACGGTGTACACACGTCCTCAATCTGAGCTGGGATTCGTCGCCCAGAGAGGATATACATAATATAGTCGCAGATAGAAATGTTAGGTTAGGTTGGTGGACGGTGATTACGCGCGAAGGAATCCAATATCGTCGAAAGGTACAATATGAAAGTGTAGAGCAAGGTGTGTGCTCTGGAATATAAAGCAAACAGTTTCTAATTAATTTTGAGATAGCATCTTGAATTAAAGGTGATATTGGTAAAGTTTGGCGGCAGTAAGAGCGTCGGTGAGCGTGGGGAGCTTGATATCTTCATTTACATTTATAGATACGGTGAACCACGTAGGGAATAAGTTCGTAGCCCTTCGTAGCGTTTTGTAGCACTTCGTAGCGCGTCGTAGCACTGTAGACGAGTCACTCGTAGCAGTCACAGCTAATGAAAGCTGTCGGTAACACTACGGATGCGTTATTGTCCAGAAATACAGGAAATTGACTTGCATAAGATCACGTGTCTCTAACTGCAAGATGTTGTTTTAGACAGAAATATGCGATCTAGCTTCTGAAATCTTTGCCCACACTACAATCTCGTACCTATAGATGCAAAACGGGAAAATCTTATGAATTCTATATTTTTCAAACACGTGTCTAATTTGTCGGCTCTATTTCATTTATAATCACGTATTTTAACGTAAAATTAAAACGCCATAAGGTTATAAAGCTCCTTATGAAAACAGAAGGCTATATTTTAAAGAACGTTCTCATTCTAATCTCAGTCTCAATCTGTCAAAATCAAAATACGTTGTTGCCAAGTTTTTGACATCCATTGTCGCTGAGATAATATTGCGAATTGAATTTTAGCGTTTTTTAATACGAGAAAAGGCCTTCCGATCTTGAAATGATTCCTAGATGAATTAAGGATCTGCGTAAGACATCCTAAAAATATATACCAATACCTAGTTACTATGCAAGTATCAGAGTGAGCTGATAAAAAATAATTTAAGCGCAGTAGTGGACTATTTTATGCCCATCATTTTATATTATAATCCTAGATGAGCTCTAAACCCTTATAACATGAAATTAATAAAAACATGGTTCACGGATGAAGGGAACCAAATTAATAATTCACTATTAATTATTAATATTAATCATGATGGGTATCTTTGGAGTCGCTTTGGTAATTGACATAGGTAAGGATTCGTTCAATTATTGATATTTATTCTTTGAAATGTTAATGATGGAACACAACAAATGAAATTCAGTAAAAAGAGGATATACAAAAATCTCTTTTTTACAAAACATGGTTTTTACTTTTGATATAAAAACATGCTTTTATAAAAAATGGGGTTTGCTGTTATATGGCAGAAAAATAATAAAAGCATTACAAATAAAACTCTTTTTTTTAAACCCAACGCTGATTTGAGACCTTCGTTTTTACTCCCGAAATACATAACTTGGTATTAGTGTAATATGGCATATTATACACAGTTGTTTAGCAAAATGAAGATGTACCAACTGACGTCTATATTTTCTGGGTAGGTACTTCTCACACATAATATCTTTGTAAAAGACGAGATAACCAATCAATTCAGGGGCTAAGGTCTCATAGGTACCTACAGTTTGTCTCTGCACATTTCGATAGCACGTGAAAAGTGATGATACAGTGTAGCTGCCAATTTGATCGTTGATTTGTTAAGTTTTGTTTCGACCGTTATTGATGGTTATGGAAAAGTAACAGGCAATGTAAATTCTCCGTTAGTTTTAATGATGGTCTGGCAGTTTGAGTTGTTCATGCGGCCTACCCAAATATCCTTTCCTTGGTATTGTTCGTCGAGTTGAGCTCCTTAAGTTCTGAGTTGAGCTCCACGATTACTGACAAATGCTTGCACTGACTGGACAGGTCCACTCAAATCTGTGTGGTTCTTTCCTCAAAAGACCATTTCAGACACTAATCTACATGGTCCTCACATGACTTGACCAAGATTATGTCTGGACTTTAAAAGAGACTGTGACCTCTGAGTTTGTTTCGGCTTTTCTTCTCAGAGTAGTCAGATAGGAAACACCGACCTCATAGCTTATTTTTAATATGACGTGTAAAAGAGATTCCAGTTATCCTATTTACAGAGTAAACAATTTCATTTCACTTCATTTCATTTCAAATGAGTAATGCCTGTTAACGATCTCTCCTATCCCCTTCGAGATTGCTGTAATTAAAGAAAATGAGGGAATTTTGACCAAATCAGAGCTACTTGGCAGAAGGATTGGTGGATCCAATATTTTCTCTTCAATCAATCTGCCTAGCCTTTTCCTCAATATATTGGGGTCGGCTTCCAGTCCAACCGGATGCCAGTTTTTTACATGGAGCGACTACCTACCTGACCTCCACAACCCAGTTACCTACTAACACGATAGTCCTTAGTAAGACTGGTTGTCAGACTTATGGGCTTCTGACTACCCTTAACTACTGTCAAAAATCTACGAATGATAGCCGGGATCGATATGTACTGGATGGTCACCCATCCGCGAACATTTGATATTTTTCTAATATATAAAGTCACCACCAGTTAACCTCTGCCTAGCCCTTTGGTGAATACATGCGTGATGTTATGTGTGTATGTGTTATAAAGTAATATATTACACATAATATCAAATAACTCTTTATACTCCATCTGGATGCAAACGCGCAAAGTAGTATGTAGGAGGAATTATTAAACGTATCATTTTGACATTACGCTCGGAGTATTCCTCCGTAGCCCGCTACGTGTTGTTGCCGCTACGAAGCTACGACAACCTACGAAATATAGCTACGCCCGGCGAAATTTGAAATAAATATTATTAGTACTCCCTCGGGATTTAGAGTTGTCATACATTGGAGATTTATTTCTGTGGGTCGTAAAATGTACTCTAGAGGTTGAAATAAAACTTTTCCACAGTAAAACCGTTCAAAATATGAATAAATAGATTCCATTAAAGATAATTTGAGACGAAACGCCAAATTGCAATTTTTATATTCTCTTCGTATGTAACATCATAGCCATCGAGGCTGGATTTTATTTATTAATTGCTTTTATGTGGAGAATTGAAACTAAAACGAATTCAGTTTTTAACAATACGAATTTGTATGAAATGTATTTCCCGTAAAATTCTATGACGTTGCTACCATTAGTTGACTCGTTAAATATAAGGTTTTCATACCCCTTTGTTTTCGGAGTTCATACAAGTTTTATAAAGCACAATTTTGTGGAAAACTCAACAAACAGTTTATAAAAAAAAAGGCCAAGTGCGTGACGGACCGCGCACATGGAAGGGTTCCATAGTTAAAATGAATTTATCCCAAGAACAAACTTAACATTGTATTTAAAAAACAAAACTCCCTGAAATTCCAGCTGCAAATGTAGGTAAGTTTGAACGCACAATATTGAGATATTTGTCTTATTATTTTTAAACCATAGGTTTTCCTGTAATCTAGAAATTTCCTAGAACAATGTTAAGTTTTATTATTTTTATTCTACTCTCGGTAGTTTCGGAGACTTATCTCCGAAATGGTAATGGTACATATCTATTTTCATAATTAACTTTAAAACAAGTTATTTTAAAATTAAAAAATAATTGTTTGATTGTTTGTTGAATAGAGCATTTGATGTGTTACACGGTACAATTAGCAAAACATAAAAAAAAATCCTTCTTTGCCTCCCAAAAGCGACCACCATAATCAAAATTCGTTTATTTACCATACTTGGGTCACAGAAATTCATATGTGTACCAAAATTCAAGTCAATCGGTCCATTAGATTCGGAGCAAATTGGCTGTGACAGACGGACAGACAGACACAAGAGTGATCCTATAAGGGTACTGTTTTTTCATTCGGACGTATGAGAGAACCCTTAGAACTGCTTGAACAATATTTTCTCAATTAAAAAGGTCAAAGATCATTGAACTCATAGAGTAAATACCCAATTTAAAGTCAAATCAGTCAAAATTTTATACAACAAAGTCATTTTGAGTTAATCAAACTTTTGGTCCACCTTGATCACTCACCTGACTTACGTACGTTTATAACTGTCCTTATGTATACTGTTGATTGAATTTGTATGTTATACTTGAGATGCTGATTTTTTACTTAATTAATCTACAAAACAGACTAACGCAGAAAAGATTTTAGGAAACATTATCTAGGAGTTTGGAGTTTGAATGCGAACCTCGGGGGCAGCTAGTTATACAATATTTTGCCAAGTTATAGTAATTTAAAAATAGCTGAGGGGCTTGTGGCTAAGTAATAATGGCTGCACGAGTCGATCGATCAGGTTAAGCTACGCTTGCCGCGGTTGGTCCGTGGATGACCGTCTTTACATACCACGACCCTCTGTGCCTCGGAAAGCACGTTAAACCGTTGGTCCCGGCTGTCATTTGTGGATCTTCGACAGTCGTTACGGGTCGTCAGTACCCTTTACCCAGTAACAGGGTTGTGGAGGTCAGATAGGCAGTCACTCCATGTAAAATACTGGTATTCAGCTGTATCCGGTTAGACTGGAAGCTGACCCCACAATAGTTGGGAAAAGGCTGGATAGATGATGATGATAGTAATTTAAATAGCTAGTAACTCGGTTTCAGTGATCATATTTTTTTTTTATTCCATTAACTCCTAACGACAGCTAAGTAAAAAAAAAGGTTACTAAAAACATCATACTCTCATAGAAAAAAAAACTTACCATGGACCTGGGCGTTAGTACCATAATCTCCGAAGCTGTTGGTTCCTTTTGCTATTTCTTCGTTTTCGAAAAAAATCTCTTTCTATACTTGTATCGAGCCTAAGGTATGCAAATACCCGACACATTGACACTCGGTATTGGACACATAAAACATATCCCCGACCCCGCACTATAAAGTGTGAGTGAATTGTAAAAATTGTCTCTCTCACGGTCTCACCCCAACAGCCCAGCGCTTGTGATTTATTGCCTGATAATGTGGAACGGTGTATTGACGAAATAGCTTGGTAATTTGCAGTCATTTGTTTAATGTTTTATTTTTAATGTGTAAGCTATTTATTTTGCTGCGTCGGTGATGAAATGAGCAGATTTATTGGTTTCAATGTTGTGAAATTAAAATAATTTTTGATATGATGCTGAAAATATTTGTGATCTATAAAATTATAATAGGTCTAATTTGAAGGATTACCCTATTGATATTTTCTCCATGACTTTCGCTTCATACAGGCGCTCCCTATTTAAACAGTGTGATGAGTGCCCGTCTATCCAGCTCAAATTGGTTTGTTTTGTAGTGTTGTAGATTTATGTCTACTAGACACATTTTATATTGTTTTCCTTTATCTCTAATTTTCATATGTGAATGTCATGCATACCTGTCATTTGCATGGTTACTGAAATGTTAATTTTAGATGTTATTTAATTTGAATTGTAAGTGACTGTGCTGTTGGTGTGCTTATGATAAATAAATAAATAATCAAATTAGTAGCTCGGCAAATCTATACCAATTTTTTGCCAAGCAGAATAGCTATTCTTCGCTAACCATTCAGTTAGGGCTCGCAATGTGGTTCCTTTGGAAAGGTTTGACCAGTTTACATACTTGGGGCATGTTTTGATTGTCGACCTCAAAGATCTCGCTGATATGGACCGGGAGCGGAGGGCGTTGTCTGTTAGAGCGAACATGATCGCCCGCAAGTTTACGCGGTGCTCTAATGTAGTTAAGGCCTCGCTCTTTCGAGCGTATTGTACATCGCTGTACTCATGCAGTCTGTGGGCTCACTACTCTAATAGAAGTTATAACGCCATCCGCGTCCAGTACAATAACGCGTTCAGGGTGGGGTGATGGGGTTACTCCGATACTGCAGCGCCTCGAGTATGTTCGCACTGGCGATGATTGCGGGAAGGCTGGACTGCCCCTTCATCCGGCATTGTTCCAGCAGACATTTTACTGTACCAGTGTTGGAGAGAAGATACTTATTCATTTTATTATTTTGATGACATTATTTATTTTAATTCTGAAATAAATTATTTTATTAGAATTTAATATTATTATTTATATCAAACATTTTAATTAAACGAATAATGACCAAAATGGTCTAGCTGTTCTCAAGTGATGCACTTACCAAGCAGTAGATGCATTCCCCACAGTTCAACATAATATGTAGGTGGCGAGGCTTACACTACGAATCGTATTAGTTTATGAATACCTACTCTAAACTATTGATTAAAATAATTACTTCAGTTCTACTTCTTTGGCAAATAACATAGCATCACGTCTGTTTTCCCGAAGGGTTGAGGTAATCTTAACGTATAGACAATTTAAAAAGCATTAAACACGTGCCCATGGTATCCGTAACTAATTAATTTAACCGATTTTTATTCAAATAAAAATCGCGGTTTGACAGAAAATGTGTCAATTAGCCATATTTTATTCTTCAGATAAAAGTTTATGAAAACTTTATGCACAAATGCTAAAAAAATACTGTTCAAAGGCCGACTTCATGTCAGGCATTTTCTATCAGTCAACCTTAGGGTGATGCAGCGAGAAAATATGGCAGGTGCAACATAAGGGATAGATAACACGAAAATAACTATAAAATACAATAAGATATCTGGAGAATAAAAATCTGCCCATAATAAAAAGTTAAACAATCACCAAAACCCACAAAAGTCGTTAATTTAAACATCGGCGCAAATCGGCACACGTCGGGTACCTTCGGGCCTCTAACTATACCATTTGCGATGTAAAGCGATCTTTTATGGAAGCTTTTATGTTTAGTTAATTTGTTTATAGGGATAACGTTTCTCGCGGGGCACAGGCAATGGCTATCCGTATCAAGGGATTTGGCTAAATACTGTTAATGATAATTAACATTTGGCTTTACAAACTGCAGGAGGCCGAAAACAATTATAGATTTGTTTTGTCAACTTTGTTGTGAAGGTAATTTGTATTTTAGATTGGTGTATGTTGTTGTGGGGGTTAAAGTACCCTTGAGTATTGTTTTGACCCTTATATTGGTTGGCTATACGTAAATGAAAACGGTCAAAGCCATATTATTTTCTTCTTACATGGTTATTTTGTTTCACAGAGGTTATTGTCTTTCTAATTCTTGATGAATCAAGATTTTAGCAGTATTGTTTTTTAAACAGATACTGTCAAATAGATGTTACTGTCATTCCCAAGGGAAGGCTAGTGAATAGCAGAGTTCGTTGGGAAATATGTCTTGGTAAGTATTTATTACCTGCATACTTATTTTTTGCCGGCAAGCAGCATCGTTTAAATAAATGTATGGGTAAAATATAAGTACACGAGAATTTCCAACGTTGTGTATGAGTGACAGACGTAACGGACAGGTTTAAGTGGAATGGATCTACAAATTGCTGCAGGCGATAGACAAATCTTGCATTAGATGAAACATTGTTGTTGTGATACAGGAACTGCTAGTACAAGAGCCAGGTCTATACAAATGTCTGCTGGGTTGCGGGTTTGTCCGAAAGGGATATCGCGGCCCCGGCACATAGGCAGTGGAAGGAACACGGGTGGGTTTTAGTCAGTAAAAGTCTGACAGACCCTCCCGCTCCGCCCAGAGCGGGGGTAGTTATGTGATAATTTCCCAACCTCAAAAAAAAAAAAAGGGCTACACAAATGTTGTCTTGAAGTGAAAATCCAAAATATCCTAATATTTTTTTAAAATCATAACTAATTATTATAAATGCGAAAGTGAGTTTGTTTGTTACGCGACTGAACGGATTTGGATGAAATTTGGCACATGGGTAGAGGATGACCTGGGACCTTTTTAAACTCGTGATATCTTTCGTATGGAATGTCCGAATTGAATACCTAATTCAAAATGTTATATAAAGGTATAGAAGCAATCTTGAATATGAAGTATTTTTTTTTGATATGGATTAATACCAAGATACAAATAAAGAGCCTTTTCTGGCGGCGGCATTTCAATTAAATTTAAAAAATAAAAGAACACTTATTGTGGCATAACTATAATAGTTAGACATATGCTGTCCCGACACTTTTTGTAAATAATGATGTGTTCTGCAAAGTCATAGTACATTATTTTATTCTATCATCAATAGTTTTCGCAGCGCACGCGATGTTAAGAATGTTTTAGGTATTTTTTTTACACCTTGGGTTTACATTATTGGAGTTTTAATAAGGATCCCATTTTTTTTTAAAAACGTTATATAGCCTATGTCACCCGGGGATAGTGTAGCTTCCCAACAGTGAAATAATTTTTCAAATCGGTTCAATATAAAAACTTGAGATTCCAATCTATTCTCTCCGTCCGCCGCTGCCGCCGCTCCCCACGCGATATATCGTCTACCCCCTCCACGCGGCCGTAACGCTTTTTCGTGACAGAAAAATCCTAATACCCCCCGTCTATATAGAAGTTTCACTTCAAAAAACACGTTGCTTCTTACGTACGGAGTAGTGAGATCTCAGGGAGAAACAATTTGTAGTTACATTTAATACACGCATGTCATCTATATCACTAAACCTCAAAAAGAAAAACGGCGATAATCTTTACCCAAGTACATAACCAATGTACCACGGCTTCATTAGCAACTAAGAGTAGTTTCTTACAAATGCAATGGACAGTAAGCTATCTAGAATAGGCCTCGGAGCGCAGGCCCGAGTGCTCTCCGCCATAGCCACGCCCCTGGTAAGGTAAAACGGTTATTTTTGTGTACCCTAATGGTTATTTCTACTATGGATGTTTATATGGACTTGTGTATGTGAGGGAAATAAATAGCCTTTTTTGGGAATAATGGTCGACCTTTGAAGGAATTGCACGGTTACTTATACTTACGTACCTGGAACATTTGAGGGTTTTGTTAGTAAGGGGTGCTGTTTTGCACGTGAATTAACGTGTTTTGAGAGAGTACACTTTGTCAGCAGACAGATAAGTATTTATCTTCATTACCTTGCAGTGGGGTATTTGTAATTTATAAGCATTGCTTTTTTACCCCGCTAAGCTGTTTTTCCCGGCTATCATTCGTGGATCTTTGACAGAAGTCTTTATCATCAGAAGCCCGAAAGTCTGACAACCAGTCTTACCAAATGGTATCGAATTCCCAGTATCTGGGAAGTAGAGGTCAGATACGCAGTCAAAATACTGGTAAAGACGACCCCAACATAGTTGGGAAGAGTCTAGGCGGATGGTGATGCGTTTTTAGAAGGCAATTTCCTTCCAAAATGTAGATCGTAGTTATGAGAATATCACCAAAACAGATTTTGGTTGTTTTTATATATTTTTTAAATAATTTTAGAAGAAAAATTCAGCAGAATTTCGTCTTTGTTAAACTAGCGGCACCACTTCTAATCAGACTAATACTAGTGAGTTCATTCCGTGAAGCCAGAAACCACCGTTCCATAAATAAAAGAAACTGTTTGTGTGCTTGCAAATGAATGGACAACCCGTTCTTTTAATCAGAACTACCTGCAATTGTACCGGAAAAATACAAGAAGAAAACATCTCCATTTGTTTGCGGGTCAGATTTATACGATACCAGTCGCTTTCACATTCTTTTTGAATACTTTAATATTTTGGAGTGAATTTAAAGAACCTTCTTGTGAATCTGCTAACCATTTGCAATCATAACTTACTCTGTATCCCAACTTGAGTAGTAAACACAAGAGAAAAATAATGCTAACATTCTTACAAAACTTGAACTTTCTTACACCACATCAAAAAAATTGAAACCATTTAATCAAAACTTATCAAAGTAGCAAACTATCAAGTGAAACGTCAAGCGATGTAGGTTACGTATCGGTACGAGCCTTACGACCGCATCACCGCACGCCAATGCCAGACGCGTTTGAAAAAAAAAAATTAAAAAGTTTCAGCTGGCTTGCGTCACAGGGGGTGTGAGGTGACGTCACGGCCGGAAATAGACCGCGGCGGGCTGTGCACGCCCTGCGCTCCTATTTCAGTTTGAGATACGTGGTCAGGGTTTGACATCGGATTGTAATACGTCATGTTGGATTGCGTAATTAGTAGTTTGATGCAGTGGGAAGTGTAGTTTTTGATATACGAGTGGGTGCCTCGTACTGGGAATTTCTAGTGTATGATTGGGGCGTGTTTACGAACTGAAATCTCGCTTACACAATTGTTTAGTTAGAATCGGAACCATTATCTTTAGTTTTTAGGAGTATTTACCTTGTGGGATTCGATTTGTGCAATATAAACTAATATTATAAAGAGAAAAAAAAATTTTTTAGTTTGTAATGGAAAAACAAAAAAAAATACTTATTCGATTTAAAAAAATCACCCTTATGGACGTATTATATTTAAAAAAAAACGATATCCCTGCGAAAATTACAATAATGTAACTCAAGGTATAAAAAATTTGCCTATTAAATAAAGTCATTATTTGGCGTGCGCTGCGGAAACTATTGATGATACTTAAAATAATGTACTACATGTTTTTCTCCTCATTACGCACGAAAAAGTCCGCGAGGCTATATGTCTAACTATTGTAGTTAAGTCACAATAACCGTTTTGGGTTCAAATTAAATTAAATTACTCAATCAAAACACGGGTAGAATCGAAAGATGATGATATTCTTATAATTTAGTAAAGAGCATGGCAGTTGAGAGTATGTCATACTCACTTAAATGTCTCGCTGATGGTGGCGAGTGTGTTGGCTCATTCGGTTCCCTAGAAAATGGTTGAGCTGGATGGTGCTGATCCACGCGTCATGTTCGTGAACGGGCGCCGTCAGGTCATCTCTTATCTGCCGAGTGTCCTTGGAGTTTCTTGCCCGTTCTTCTCTATAAAGATCTACGTTTTGGAATGAGCAACTAGCTTCAACTTTGTGACTAACTGACCGAATATTTGACAAATTCAAAAGTGCCTGTAAATGTTTTAATTGAAATAAATGCTTTGAGTTCGAATCAATAATTTTTTTCCAAAAATCAATAACTTTCATAATTATTGCAATTAAAATAACGGTAAAGAAGTAAGTAGGTAGTTTATGAAATTAGTTTAATCTCACAAAATTCATGACAATGACCGTTTAAAAGTCAATCTGCATACCTAAATATATTTGTAATGCCGCCTGAAACCCTTTTATTATAGTTTACATAAAACTAAAAATACAACTTGAAACTTTAAAGCCGGCTCGAATGTTTGTAAATGACTCTGTTTGGTTTTATAAATAGCCTGCAGTTCACGGCTACTTTCACTAAAAGCCGACGGATTTAGTCTGCATTGCCGATTTAGTTTACCTTCACCTAGGAGCCGTTGTTACGGCCAGGGGCGGCCATGTTTGGAAATACTGGAGGCTTTGTATCCGCCTATACACGGTGGAAAGGAAAACGTGACACAAACTTTTACCGCATAGCAGACAGTTTGTCGTTGGATTAAGAAAAAAAATCTGCTGTTACATACATTTTGATAGTGTATCTTTTGGTATTGCGATTTCGTATTTGAACAGCAGCTTTTTGATGTGTATCTTTCCACTCGCTTTCCTTCAATCTGTGGGAGTGATTTCGTGAAGAGGGACGGAAGTGTGTAACAGGAAGCCAGGGAAGCGCGCACTATTTGTTTTGACCAATGAGCGCGCGCGGTACTAGAATTGGCCGTCAGAAACGACCTTGATGAGGCCCCCGCCCCTTTTCGGACCACTTGCGTATAAACCCCGATTTCTCGCTATTTTACAAAATGTAAAATTGGTTCATAAAAGACTTTTAAGAATTTGGTTTATAATAAAACGAGTATGTTTACACCAAAGACATGTTTTGTTATTTACACCCATTTTTTCAACGGTATTTGTATATGTACTTTGAAATCACAAGTATATGTCTCATATTTTAGTTATCATAAGTCCATTGGCTCCGTTCTTCCCCAAATTGTACAAAAATAACGGTATTCAATAAAAAATTGCACTAGTGTTAATTAAATAAAATACAATTTTCGTTAAAAATAATTATTCGTCGGTACGAAAAATAATTTCAAGTAATACCTGAGTGATTTTTTTCAGTTACTGTTTATTACCAAGGTGAAATGTCAGATGTTACACATCATATGCGAGTACTGTAAGGCTCGCTCGTTTTTTTTTTAATTGTCAATTAATTTCGACGCTAGATTTAAAATCATGTTTCACTGAATCCATGATTTGGGTCACGATTCCTACCGTGTATTATGCCAATCGCTACAAACAAATAATCATAACTATCACTTTAATCAGCATGACCAAGATTGACATTCCTACCTATAGTATATACGTACATATTCATATTCATTCCTATGTATATATATTCATACCTATAGTATACCACCATTCGCGTCTTTAGGTCAGTACTAGCTTTTGCCCTTGAATTTGCCCACATAGATACCGTCTCCATGAACAACTACCTGTATGTGCCAAGTATCATCATGGTGATCAGTCAAATGATGTTGGAGTTTATCAATCTTATATTTTTACACATAGGGACATGGCAGTGGTGATATACATTATATCGTAAGAAATATTCGGACTAGTATCATTAACCATAGAAAACAGACGAATGTATGTTAGTATGGAATGAAAGTCAACGACCACGTGACCGCGATTCCTCTTTAGGTGTTTATTTCTTGCCAGAATAATACGCTTCCTTGTTAGCTTGAACATAAAACACGATAATTAATAACTTTATTTATAGCATGCAGGCGGCTTCACTTTAGCTGCAAACCTATGTTGCCTCTAAATACAGATACATGTGTGGCGGCAGCTACACCGCCACATGCTAACTACGCATTTAAGACCCGACGTCACACAAATCCTGCGCAAGCAGGGTTTACCCGTGATCAACATATATATAACTTACCGACATCAATCGTTGCGCAGTTGCCCGCCAGACACGACATCCGTCTGGTCCATCCTCCCTTTTCTATAGCGGATGAGTGAAATTTACACCCTCTTACCCATACCTCTAAAAATGTTGCAAATTTTAAAGGTTGATGAAACATTATTCCCGTCCCTATCTTGCACTTGTAGTATAGGCAAGACGCATGTCCAGCTCTGGCCACACTGATTATTAAAATGATTAGGAAGTCACGCGAAAATTTGCGCCAGTTTGAATACCTCTACACAAGTCAGTTGACACAGTCGGTTCGATTGTATTCCGTCTGGTATCCCGCGCGGGGTTTGCCTCATTGTGGCCAGAGGTTTGATCTCGACCTTAGAGTTATTTTTCTCTCAGCACAAATTATAATTATGTCGTGGTAAAATATTAGCCATACAGCTAGGTGGCAGCGGGGCTGACTGCACTGCCCACCCTGCATATAGCCTCCACGGCTATTTCAATCCTAGAGTTGCAAGGTTGCGGTACAAAAGCCAATGGACGACTGGTTTTTACACTGAGGCTAATAATAACCCGTTTGAACTGTTTGTGTGAGTATTTTTGGGAGGTAACGGATTGTTTACATACCGGGCGAGTAGCTATATCGATTATAAGGTACCCCTTTCGGTATTGGGTTTGCAGTCTTCTCTTATTTTGGGAATAGCTTATCGTGAGATGATAAGCCATAGTTAGGAAGGTAGAGGGCTGACTGCGGTTAAAGACAATTAACTTTTGTGGAGCCTATCTCCAGTATGTTCGAAAATGTTTTAAAACCGGGCGAAATATTTTTAGTAAAAGATATAAAATCTTCAGAAAACTGCATTTTACCTACTAGAGGGGTAACCATCTTGACAAAAACCTCATACAATTGCGTAGACAATAAAAAAACGTAAATAAATATGAATGACTTCGCAACCAAGGCCACGCTACGAATGTCGTAGCACGCGTAGCTATTAAACCGATTAGTTCGTAGCGAGCATGTAGCACGCTACGAGAAGCCTACGAAGCTACGACAAGCTGCGACAATTCCCTTGGGTTGAAAAAGTGAGTGTCAAGCATTGTTTATTGGTGTCTGACATGCTAACTTGTGTGTGAAAAATTGAAATAAAGTGATTATGATTTCAATTAAATTGTTTCTTTTATGCCTCTAGTGTCACGCGATTTTTACAGCAGTTAAATAGATTATGTGCCGTGCAAAATGGTATTGCCGTTTTACCGGTATTTATTATAATAACTAGTTTAGTCGTTAGTTTAAAAAAGGAAGAGAGTCGTATGGTTCGATCCATCAAGTTAAGCTACGTTTGCCGGGGTTGATCCCATTTTTTTTTTTTTTTTTTTGGGTGGGAATTCATCAAATGACTCTTTCCGCTCTGGGCGGAGCGAGAGGGAGTGTCAGACTTTTACTGACTAAAACCCACCCGTGTTCCTTCCGTTGCCTGTGTGCCGGGGCCGCGACATCCCTTTCGGACAAACTCGCAACCCTGGCAGGCATTGGCCCTTACGGACTCCGTCAGTTGGTGCTGCCGGGGGAGGGGGGGTTGATCCCTGGGTGCGTGACCATCTTTACATACCGAGACTCCTTCGTGCCTCAGAAAGCACGTTAAGCCGTTGGTCCCGGGTGTCATTCGTGGGTCTCTGACAGTCGTTACAGGTCATCAGAAGCCCGAAAGTCTGACAACCAGTCTTACCAAGAGGTATCGTATTACCCAGTTACTGGGTTGTGGAGGTCAGATAGGCAGTCGCTCCATGTAAAGTATACAGGTCCATTCGGTTAGACTGGAAGTCGACCCCAACATAGTTGGGGGTTGCAACGCTAGGCAGATTGGTAGATTTTTAACTAGTGGCCCAACCTTGCTTCGCACGGGTGCATAGATAAAACATCGAGATTTCTGTGCAATATCTAAGCTAAATATCAAAATCCATTGTGGTAGATGAACAAAGTGGTCACACAGACAGACACGAAACGTAACTTTCCTTGATAACATTTATACAAGCTTAAAAAGAAGCTAAGCCAGAACAGTTAAGATTATCAAGTCTTAAATATTACTAGTTGTAAACGAAGCAACTTTCAGCTCTTCCAACCAGACACAGTATATGCAAATTTGCCAAAAACCGTTAAAATCCTATTTTATAAGAATAACAAGTCTAGCAAACATTCATAGCAGCTTAAACAAATTAAGATATGGCTTAATTAAAGCGAATGCCCGGTTTTACGATGTCCCCAACCCCAGCTGAAATATAGCTTTTCGAGGAATATTTTATAGTTATATATCATTGTTTATTGCATTAAATTATGGTATTTAGTTTCGGTAATTTGAATAATTATTATTCATCGTTTAATTTACGCGTTTAATAAGGAAATGGGGGCGAAGTGAGGAGAATCCAAATGAGGAGAGAAGCAGAATGAGTATAAAATGAGGAGAGGGTTATATTAAGCTTATTATTGTGTGATAGAGGTATTTAAGTGATTTATAGTGTGTTATGGTTTATGAAGTGCATATAGTACAGTCAACCGCACATCAATAGTCACACTTGCTCTACGAAAATCACCCTTACCGCCAAGATATACAGAATTAAAGAAAAATAGGTTTATTTGTCACAGACACACGTGCATGTAAAAAAGATAAGACGCTGTTAATGTCCAATTCTTACCACTGATTTGCAGTTGACTGTACATACATAAACACACAAAGTCTCGTCTTCTTACCATGGGGTTGGCAGAAACTACAGAATTCATTCTTACATACTCTTTTTGCCTCGTTTACGTTCTGTAAACACTCTGTAATATTCATACTATGTGTAACTAAACTTATCTCGGTTCACGGTGACATTAAAACTTTATAATGCACTCATTTAGAGATCATGAAAGTAATGTGGCGCAGCCAGATAATTCACATTTGATTTTGCTAATTCCTGCGTTAATTTCGGGGAGACACATTCGTTAGCTTGTAGATTGATTTTTTCTTTATCTTGCGCAACTCGTCTGTCTTTATTTTTTTCTTTATTTTTGTCTGTCTTCATTTTTTTATAATAATATCTAGGATGAAAAGTAGCTTATGTCCTTTTCAAGGACTCAGACATCTGTCAAATTTCATGATAATCACTTCAGTGCTTTAGGCGTGAACAAGTAAGAAATATACAGACAGACAGACATAGCTGTTCTGAGCTGAGCTCAGTTCAGCCATGTTTCGAAAGCAAAGCCAAGCTGTAATATTTACAGATACGGAGGTCCGTTTCCTTAGGTTGACTTTAGTTGACCTTACTTTTATAAACCCTAAAAAGCAACATTAAAGTTTATAACAAAATCGTAACAGTTTAGACATTGACTTTAAAGTATTTCTCTATAAAGTGTTTGTAAAATTTCCCACGATAGTTCTAAAAGTGTTTCGTAATGGGTCGTGAATCGGAGTCATAGCGGTATCAGCAGTAATAGAGGTCATGAATTTAGAATGGCAATCTTAGGGATTGCGGGTTTAAGGTGGTGGGTTAGGGGTGCTTGTAATGGCGCATTTGAGTAGGCAATGTTGACGTGATTTCAAGATTTTTTTAATGTAGCTGTAGGCCAAAGTTTATGAGAAAAACTTGGTAATTAGTTGCTCAATTAAAGAGTAATAAATTCTTCTATTTTTGTGTTAAAAAAGCTATTATTATACATGAATAAATAACATCACGCTAAGCCTTCTCTTTTACGTGCGTTTTTAGGCACAAAACCTCACATGCGGCCAAACTCATAAATGCTACTAAAATTCTCTTTACTCATAAAAACAATTGTTACCTTCTTATGGGAATCGAATGTTTGAACTAATGGATAGTAGTATTATACAGGAGTTGATTATGTTCACCGCTATTATTCAGCCTCTGCGCCGATAAAGCCTAAAAATCCTTTATTTCTACAACTTCACCAAAATAGTAACGATTAAAAATTCCCAACAACTCGCGACACACTAAGTTACCCCTTAAAACTTAAATAATTAATCATTATGCTAACAATATTAACGCGCAGTTCGATCACAAGTAAAGATACTAATTAATAAACAGTTACCTTTACTAGTTTCGGAAACGAATAATTCATAGTAACTGGTAATTGGGAAGCAATTGGGAAACGGTTTAACCTGTGATTGCTATCGTTATGTCATCGAATTGGTTGAATTAGTGATGAGGTGAAATTGGGTAAGTTTCATTAATTAATTTTAATTGTGACAAGTGATTGCTTTTAAGATTAGTTCGTTTTGTTTACTGATCCGATTATTTTAAAATAAAAAGATAATAATAATAATAAATGTTAAAGTCAAAGTCAAGTCAAAGTCAAATCATTTATTTCAAATAGGCCCTTGCAAGGCACTTTTGAACGTCAAAAATTACAAAAAAAAAGAATTGATTCTAGTCGCCCCTTCCAAAAGGTAGTTTTCGTATGGAGAAGAATGGGCAAGAAACTCCACCGTTACTCTTTTAAAATGTTTTACAATATTTTGTATATATGTAGGTACATTAGTTATATAATTATATGTGAAGACGATGCATCTAAAAATAAAAAAATAAAATTTACCATACCACAATAGGTAAAAATAAATTTAAAAAGAGAGCAACAACAGATAAATTAATTACCTATGTGATAGATACATGGTTCTCACATATTTACAAACATTGTAAAAGAAGACGATTTTCCAAAAAAAAAAAAAAAAAAAGTTACAATTAATAAGTCAGTGTGTGAGGAAGTCATCACAGAATGTAAAATCAATGTCATATAATAAAATATAATAATTTATAAAACTTAAATTCGCAACCAGTTTGATTTTGTCTAGATTCTAGATTATCCTATGGAGCTGGACCAGCATGTTTCCAAGCATTTTTATCTTGGATATAATCCTCTAATTTGTAATATGCTTGTTTACAAAGTGCACTTTTAATATGAGTTTTAAATTTTCTTTCATTTAATTGTAAAATATCACAAGGTATTTTGTTGTAACATTTAACACAGTACCCCATAAAAGATGTATGTACTTTAGATAATCTGAAAAATGGTTGATCTATTTTATCTTTATTTCTAGTATTAAAATTATGTCTATCACTTATTTTATTAAAAATATGTAGATTTTTTCTTACATACATAATATTTTCATATATGAATTGGCAAGGTACCGTCATAATATTAATCTTTCCAAATAGTTCCCTGAGAGATTTGCGACGATGTAAATCATAAATGGCTCTGACAGCTCTCTTTTGTAAGATAAAGATGGATTCAATGTCAGCAGCCCGACCCCACAGTAAAATTCCATACGACATAATACTATGGAAGTAGCTAAAATAGACCAAACGCGCGGTTTCAACGTCTGTTAACTGTCTTATCTTTCTAACCGCATAAGCGGCCGAGCTTAGCCGCCCCGCAAGAGATGTTATATGAGGTCCCCATTGTAATTTCTCGTCTAGCGTGATTCCTAGGAAAACCGTTTGATTAATAAATTCCAGTTTTTCTCCATTAAATATGATGTCACATTCGCTACTTCTAACATTAGGTAATTTAAATCTAATGCATTTGGTTTTTTTTTTATTTAGTACCAA
This sequence comes from Agrochola macilenta, assembly GCA_916701695.1. NCBI lineage: Eukaryota > Metazoa > Arthropoda > Insecta > Lepidoptera > Noctuidae > Agrochola > Agrochola macilenta. The sequence continues at coordinate 21,961,498 of OU753561.1, read as the reverse complement.
ATTGTTTACCGTAAACCAATCTTGGACCTGAAGTATAGAGCTATTCACGTCGTCAAGATTTTGTGACCGTCGGTTGATTTTAAAGATCAATGATGTGTCATCTGCAAATAACACCATCTTCGGTTGATTTTGAAGTAATTGGGGTAAATCATGAATGTAAACTAAAAAGAGGAATGGACCCAATATCGAACCTTGAGGAACGCCCAATGCCATTTCAGACCCTAATGAGTTTACGCCGTTTACTTGAACTTTAACCTTTCTATCTTTAAGGTATGATCTTAGTAAATCAAGAGCTGCATTTCTAATCCCATAGTGCTCCAGTTTCAGCAGAAGTGTCTCATGGTCTACGCAATCAAACGCCTTCGAGAGGTCGCAAAAGATTCCAATGGCATCTTGTGCTTCTTCCCAGGCATTAAAAATGTTCTTTATTAGGGTGACACCAGCGTCAGTGGTACAACGCCCTTTGGTGAAACCGTACTGTTGTTCATGAAAGATGGAATTTTTATTAAAGTGACGTAACATTTGATTGAGCATCAACTTTTCAAACACCTTACTGAGAACTGGTAGAATTGAGACGGGCCTATAATTGTTAGGTTCTTTACTATCACCGGATTTGAACAATGGAACTACTTTACTGTGTTTCATGAGATCCGGAAAGACTCCTTGGTCTATACTGGCTATTATTTGAGACAGTCCATGTTAACAATAAAATTTTAAGAATAATGTTACAGCACAATATTATATTGAATAGCCTGATATTGTGGTGATAGATCGACGAGAGCGCCGTGCAATGATTGTTGATATCGCTGTCCCTCATGACGAGAATCTCGAGAAAGCTGAGAAAGATAAAAAAATCAAGTATCTCGACTTAGCACACGAGGTTGTCGACATGTGGGACGTGGACTCTGCAATCATTGTACCGATAATCGTAACAGTCAATGGCCTAATAGCGGAGAGCCTCGACCAACACCTCAGGAGGCTCAGGAAGTCAAGGGCTTGATTCAGAAAGCAGTACTCCTAGACACGGCACGCATCGTGAAGAGGTTCCTCTCTCTAGAGCCCTGACCACCGGCAGCCTGGACCCTGTTCCTGATGCCGATGGGTCACTATTTTTTATATTTTTAAATGATTTTGTATGGTTTTTATAAAAATATTTAAAAATGTAAATAATAAGTAATCAAAATGAAATAAAGGATATAATAAATCTTATTTGAGACAGTCCATGTTACCACAATAAAATTTTAAGAATAATGTTACAGCACAACTTAACATTAACAATGATTAAGAGGATTCTCCCTAAATTGTACGTTAATTTTCATTAATATTTTGAAACTGTAACGCATGCAATCAAAATGTAACTTTAGTATATGATTTATTCGATCTTTTTCTTTCCATGTACAAGACGTTACGTATTTGTAACATTTTTGATCGATTTTATTCGAAAATCATCACTTTTTTTTAATAAAATTAGGATTACTTGGCTTTTATGTCTAAAATAAGTATTCACAGTAAGAAAATATAGCTTATTATCCAGCCACAAGATATTTTTTATCTAGATCAATTATTACTTTAGTTATAAACGAAATAAGAATTGAGACTTACGCCTTTTAGTTTCGAGCTCGAACACGATCAAAGAGCGCACGCGATATTAAACTTTATTACTGATGTGTTAGCGTTTACCACATAGTAGAGTGCCTCGTCTTAACAGTTATAATCTACAATAGGTATTCATTACGCTATATGCTAGGTTAAATAATAATGAGATCGATTTCTATTTTTGGACGGATATGATGACACTACTGATGGAATAATAAAATATGAAATCATGACTGGTGAATAATAGGTCAAAAGTAACTCCTCCAAGGCACTAATGGTTCTAGATTTGGAGGAATGGGAACCCATCCGAGAATTAATTGCGGCAAACACTACTACTAGATAATTTTTGTAAACCTAATTATATTTTCCTTTGGCATTGACGCTGTTCACCCAATGTGCCCATAATCAGAACAGTATAATACTAAATTCTCTTCTTAGTTTTAATAAAAGCAGGGGCGGGTGCTATCTACTGATGTCGCGACATGTCAAAACATCGAGATTTCTGTGCTTATCTAGGTTAAATATTAATGTATTACACACACAAACCTTTCCAAATAAATTCTCTAAACGACGCGATGGTGAAAACCGCATCAAAATCCACTGTGTATTTTAGAAGATTTGAGACGTCCTATAGTCATGCAGACACGAAAAACGACTTTGTTTAATACTTGTTATAGATATCAAGTACTAGCTTCTGCCCGCAACGTCGTTCGCAAACCTTCTTCGAAAATAGGGCTATCCAAAGTAAAAATAATTTTTCAAATCCAACTGGTAGTTCCGGAGATTACCCCAAATTCAAATTCAAAAGTCATTTATTCAAACTAGGCTGAGAATCAGCACTTTTCGAACGTCAAAATTACATAAGACAGTCCCCCAAAACGCCCACCCTTCATACAAAGGCTTATTCCACTTTTCCACCCTGAGAGAATCCCCCTCAAGGGGTAAAACTGAACCCTAATGTAAAAAGAATCCAGAAAGTCCCCTTATCATTTTGGATTATTCCACTTTTCCCCCTTATTTTTAATGTCGATTTCTACGCTCTTAAAGTAAAAAAAAGTAAAAAAAGGAGTGATTAGGTAAAAAAAAGGAGAGTCTTAAAGTAAAAAAAGGAGTGATTAGGTACAATAATTAACAAAAAACGACAATATAATACATACTCATTAATCAGTCTTTTTTTCACAGAATTAGGTTTTGATTTCTACGCTCTTAAAGTAATTTAAAAAAAATAGTGACAATGTTAGTAACAAAAACACGACTATATAATCATTAATCAGTCTTTTTTTCATAGAATTATGTTTTGATTTCTACGCTCATAAAGTAATTAAAAAAAATAGTGACAATGTAATTAACAAAAACACGACTATATAATCATTAATCAGTCTTTTTTTTATGGCAATTTTAAGAAAGTAAAAATTTAGTTAAAACAAAAAAGTATCCTATGATGATCCTATGTATTTTTTCAATCTCCAAACCAAGTTTCATACCAATCGATTGAGCCATTGTTGCGGCAGCGTGAAGAGATATCAAATCAAATAAACATAAACAAACAAACGCACTTTCGCCTTTATAATAATTTATTATAGTTTGAATCCTTGCTAATAATATAAATGCGAAAGTAAGTTTTTTGTTACACTTTCATGCTAAAACGGCTGAACGGACTTAGATGAAATTAGGCATATGGGTAGAACATTTTTTTTTTTTTTTTTGTGGTTGGGAAATCATCAAATGACTTCTCCCGCTCTGGGCAGAGCGAGAGGGCGTGTCAGACTTTTACTGACTGAAACCCACCCGTGTTCCTTCCGTTGCCTGTGTGCCGGGGCCGCGATATCCCTTTCGGACAAACCCGCAATCCCAGCAGGCATTGGTCCTTACGAACCCCGTCAGTTGGTGCTGACATCTCTTTGAGGCGCGCGTGGAACACAACGCGCCGTCCACCCGGGCCTGGTCCTTATCGGACGGCGAGTTGCCCATTGCTCACCATCCGCAAGCCCGCGCCTACGGTGGCCGGAAGTCGGCTCGTGTCTCCCGACGCCCGGGGCGTCTCCTGCGGCGACTAGGGGCGCGAGGGCGTGCAGCTTGCATCTCCCTCGCGCGCTCCGCCTCCTCCTTCGTGAGCATAACTGCTTCGCAGAAAGAAGAGGAGGTGACGGCCTCCCATGCACTCTCGCTCTGGACCATGGCCTGAACCAGGGCCGGACGCGAGAGATCGCCGCCGCCGATCACCTCCGTGAGGATTCGGCGGTACCCCGCCCAAGCCGGGCAGACCTATGCTCCACCATGTCCTCCGGGCGATCCACACAATGACGGTGACACCCGGGCGTTTCCTCCCGCTTTATCCTGAACAGGAACCTCCCGAAACAACCGTGTTCGGTGAGGACCTGCGTCAGGCGGAAGGTGAGGACGCCGTGACGCCTCTCTATCAACTCCTCAAAGAGGGGACTTATCGCCGCAATTGTGGCGTGCCCAGCGCTGGGTTGCGACAATCGCACTCTCCATGCCGCCATGGGATCCCGCCGGAGCTCTGTCCGCTGTGCCGTGATTTATCGCGGCAGCGGAGTTACGCCCCGGCGTTTCGCCTCCTCGCGACACTCCCACATGTGCGCGAGGATTTTTTTTCCCCCGTAATTATTATCAGGGGGGAATTCAAGACTTTTTTTTCATATATTCCATTTTTCCCCCTAAGGGGGATTTTCAGGGGGGATTTGTGGAATAAGCCCATACAAACAAACAAATTTTGCCTCTATATTTTATTAGTATAGAAGTATAGATATTATTTAAAAGGACAATCGAAAAACTTGAAAGATGTCAAAAAACTTCCTTCCAAGAAGTACAAAATTGTATTTATTCGCTTCGACACACGCATCGCTCAGAAATGTCCCCATAATACAATATTTGTATACGTGCTGTCCGTGATTGAATGCAGTGTGAGGTTAGAGCAGAGCGTCTTATTTTTTCATGTATGATATTGAGCTATCTTCAAGTTAAACATGCTGCTATTCATTGTGTGGTTTCCCATATATTGTCGATGCGTTTTCAGACATAAATCCCGTAAACCACCATTCTGACCCAGGACAAGTTATGGGACATAAAATATTTTTTTCAGTGTGTGGATTTCAACTCATGATTCAATGGAGCAGAGGCAACTGAAAGCTGGTGTAAATTTAATGGTTTCACAGAATTCATTACAAATCATCAAATTATACTACATTATTAAGCAATGTACCTAAGTGGTTAAAGCGTTATTTCTCAAAAACATGAGGAGTAATTCCTATATTCCTGGGATAGAGTTACAAAATAGAACAAGACTTTTATTATGCTATTTCTGTCTCAAATGATTGTCGATAAGACTGTGGCACATAAGAACTTATTATTATGTTTATTTAACAAATACCTACATATCAATCAGCCAGGTACCTCACCCTCTAACAAACTGCCCTTCATCTCAACAAAGCAGCGGCCATTTTTCTAAACTCCAAACTTGATAAGAGCCGGACGAGTGGCCGCGTGGCCCTGCACCACCGTTCTGCCTTTTACACGACACTTTCTCTTCAATCCGCCGCCCGGGATAGGACCGCGGCGAAGAATCCACTTCACATCTAACCAATTTAGAATGGCCTTCGAAAAACCGCGATCCCCCTCTGTCATCTTACATTTCATCTTTGTTACGCGGGGAGGGGGAGTTCCATTGATTCCGGCTTCGTCGAAGAGGTTGTCTGATAAGGCGGCCCTCCAGCGATGCTCGCCTTGAAGTAGTAACGTACTGTCTTTGATAATGGATCTGAAAGGTTGCGGTACAATCGAGTTAGGCGGCGTGCACACTGTAGGCTGCCTACTACGATATCTATGTCTGTATATAAAATGGCGGCACGTATTATGGAACATATTGATGTTGAGATTTGGTAGTCGTCAAAATATTTTATGGGTAAGCTTTCACTGCGCACTGGGCTCGCGTGGTGGATAATGGTCTCGTTTCCTCTCACAGAGAGGACACCTGAGTGGAACATTTATATGAAAGATATTTTCTCAATCTCTTCTCCACGGGATGTTTGAGGTCACAGCAATGTTTGCATCACCTATTATTTTAACTGCCCCGTCATTCCATTTAACACTCTAACAGCCAAGAAATAAAGCTGCCATTTATTTGTTGTTATCAGAAGACGCATCGCGTTTTACTATAGTCGTAATCGTTAAAGACGAGTGATATAAAAGACGTTTCTCGTTCAGATTTGAGATGCTTCGTGAAGTTATTGGGATACACTATATGGATCCCTATTAGGATTTATAATGGTATGAGAGTACTACTAAGATCGGTTCTTCAAAAGGTAGTTTGTTTAAGTAGTTGTAGACCTCCTAGTGACAGATTTCATCAGGGAAAGTTCTAACTTTATTGTATTTTCAGGTTTTGGTTTGTTAAGTGCTATAAAAATTGTAAGTTACCTATAACTTTTCAACTTAATCTCTAACGGCATCATATTGGCAATAGTCCGAGCGATGCACACTTTTCATCAGGGTCATTAAAACTCTATCTCGTACCTATATTTACCTAAACCTCCGTTATCAGTCTTCCTAAGAGAGTCTGGTAGAAATCATTGGTTGCGATAAGACCACATATCGTATGGCTCTTTTTTGCAATTCAGTTTTTTTTATTATATGTAGATAAGGTTAATATTAATGTATTATTATATAAGTTAATATAAATTTTCTAAATGCCGGTGAAAACCGCATCCGAATCCGGTGAGTAGTTTAGAAGAACAACGGTTACACAGACAGACACAAAAAGCGACTTTAATTTATAATATCTATAGAAGAGCACTCTATCTATCTACCGCCCGACAAACTGAAACTGCACAATATTTCATAACTGACAAGTCAACTAGTAGCTCTAAACCTCGGTGATGCAGCCATTAAATATGCAGTACAGCACAGTGCCATTAAATTTATTATTAATCGAATTCCTGCACAAGATCTCGATTCTCGATGTCTCGCTTTGATTGTCAACTATCGAATGCTATGTGCTGCTGAAGAGTTTAAGGATGTCCTTATCGATGTATATTGGTACTGATATTCCAGACACGCACAAAAATTCAAGTTTAAATGCTTTCTAAGTTTTAGGGCACCGCTCCGCAGTAGCCCACCGCTCCGCAGTAGCCCACCGCTAAGTTACGCACGTGTACTTAGCTTCGCTTTGTATATTAATATAAGAGGCATCGTTCACTGCGACCCACGGCCACGCTACGCACGAATGCGTGGCTGGCAAACAAATTACCCGCGCAGCTAACATGGCGAACCTCTCTATGCGCATCCCACGTAGAAGTGGACGGTAGACTTTACAGGGAAGATAATTCAAGGACTATATCCTATTTAGAGATATTAAATTTATTTCAAGAGTTATAATATGTCATGTGAAACACGAGCACAAATATCTTATCATCATCTTCCTTTCTTATCATATACTAACGCAAAATCCATAAGCGATTCTTTCGCGAATTAACGATTGCAAGTTTGAGAAAAGATCTAAAATCATTATAATTGGGTTTCGGAAATACTATGCTCGTAACACCACATAATTTTATCAAAACTTCAGTTAGGAGAAAATAGCTTTTGTGACTTAACTTAATTGTCGCTAATTGCTGAGAGTGTGAGCAGATATCGAACTCGCGACTCGTAACTCACGAGTGCAATCACTCAGGGCAATGCATCAATGGAGCCATCAAATCGATAGTATATTAACATTAAACAGGTCACCGTCTGCCATCTCTCCCTTATCTACAAATAACGTTCATATTTCATTCACAATCACATTTCTGTTCATTCAAATACGTAATAATTTCTCCCGACAGTTATCGCTCAACGATTTGACTGCGATTCTAAATCGTGCAATGAATCGTTGAAGATCGCGATTGATCGCAGCGATTTGTCGGGGGTCCTGAGAAGGCTTTACATAACATTCGCTCGCCCTCACTCGGGGAGGATACAATTTTGTACGAAAAATTGATTCAATTTGCGTATATGCAAAACGATTTTAGTTTCGTTCGCTCTTCGTGATATTGTCTCCTGCATCTATTTTGTTTTGTGAATTTCCTTTTGAAGGTGTTTTTGTTTTGATTTTGGATTGCCCGGTTCGTTTTTGGTAAGAAGGGATCGACCGGTAAATAGGTTGTCAAGACTTACATTATATTTTCTTTTGGCTAGAAGGTGTCCATGCAAGTCATTATTTTGAAGCCAACGTACCAATATGCGACATTTTATGATATCAACTAGCCAAAGTAGGCACAAATAATGTAAATAACTGAAAATAGCCAAACAAACTTCCTTAGCATTCCCGATTATAAATTGAAAAGGGAATTAAAAAAATAAACACGAATCAAATGAAAGCCATAATGGAAGCAGTCACAATAGGTATGCAAAAGATAAAAAAGAAAATATTATCTAAAGAAGTTGAGGAGTTAAAGAATGAGGCTTGGCCGGAAAGAATAAATATTACTTAAAGTTTTATTCATGTAAATTTAGCAATTGAATTATTTATAGACTGTTTAGTAGATGACGAGTGAAGTTGAAGTTTACGTTTGCGTTTGTTTTGTTGCGTTTACGTTAACATTTTACATATTTATATTTTCAAAGAAAAGGGGGTACATAATCACACATTTTGGTGAAATTACAGCAGTGGTTTACTTTTAGTTTCTTGCAGCCTTTCAAGCTTAGATTCTTGCCCAAGTGTCATGTTAGGAGCTAGGTAGAACTCGTAGGTGAATAAGTCATTCCACACTGAAAAGTAACGTGAAGCACCTCAATTGTCGTGTACCTCAATTGTACAAGTAAGTAACAATAATTCGGATGAAGTCGTTTTAGATTTCATCCTGCGTGTTACGGTTTATTCACCTAAAGGAAATACAATACATAATAAAAAAAGGGTGTTATAAAAATTACTCTGTAAACATGAAAACTGTCTTCACGTTAAAAAAATTAAAACAAAAAAGAGGTCTTAATACAATCCCAGACCACACGACAAAGGGTACGTTCAACGAAAAAAGTGCAGAATTTTCCCAAAAATTTGACAGTCGCCGACAGATACAAATAACTACCTTTCGCAGTACGGAGAACTCTAAAGCTGTTTCAGCAAGCTCCCAGACCCGGGCGTTGACGCTTAAAAACGTAAAAAAACGTCAAAAAACTTTCCAAAATGCCCCAATGCTCCTTCGTTTGTTCATAACAGGCGGGCTTGTACCGAACACTGACTTTTTACAGCGCCCTTACCCGTCACTCCGGCTTTTTTGCGTCTGTAGTATTAGGCTTGTTCTCTTTGTACCAGAATGTCCTGTGTATGCCATATTTGGTACCTATTTGTTAGCCGAAAATTCTGGAACATTTTCTGTTTGATGTGAGAGATTGTGTTACGGTGCCTGGTAGTCGTTAAAATAGGAAAATTTTGTTGAAAGTTGGAATTTCTGGCTCTGTTGAAATGACTGCATGTTATTTAATTTTTTGTTGTTTTGTGCATTCGGTTTTTTTTTTTAATACTCTTATTTGTGGACTCACGATATTCAATATCAAATTCCTCTCCTAACACAAACAGTTACAGTTTGTCCGTGACAAAATAACGTTTACCTGATAATTTGAAAAGCGCAATCTATCTTGTCGTTATCAATTAGATTACACAACCACGTGCAGGTTGCGTACTGTTGTATTTGTAAAGGAGCCGCGTGTCCTCGGGACGGATCAATAAGCTGCTGGGTTGGTGGCATGTGCTGTAGATAAACACAGGATGCCGCTGAGGCGCCTGCCTTCTTGTGGGGTGATGTGGGAAGCATGGAGATGGACATGTTTGGTTATTGGGTTTGGCTTTATAGTCGAAGATACAATTGTTACTTAGTTCATAGGTCTGTTTATAAAACGTAAGACCATGTGAACTGGGCATCGATAATAATTTACATGATGGAGAAGATTCGTCATTGATCTTTATAACTTGGTCTTAAAAAATTGAGTTTGAGTGCCCATTCGCATAATTTTAAGAGTTCGGCATGAGAAATATACAGGTAAAACTTTATTGTTTTTTGAGCGATTTCAGTCTCAAAAAATCTAAGATTGTCGAAACCAACTAACTCCCCATCATCTGTGACTTGTGTAACAATACACATAGTGTCATTTCAAAGTAGAAATTTATTTATATCTAACAAAACTTCACATAATTAAATCGTCGCATCCACCTCTCATTGCTCCATGTTTCGCGGCACGGAACCGATCAATCAAACAAGCAGTCACAGCTGAAAACAATATAGGGGCCCGCTCTACTACCGACACGGTGTTTGTTTTATATACCCTGCCTGGGGTTGAGGCTGTCTACCTATATCTATTTGGCCTTTGATAGAGCAGAATTTAACAAATATAGGAAGTAAAGACCATTCTTAGAATGATTTTCGCAATGCTGTGATTCGTGTAAAACGTTGCAGGTTTTCTGTTTAAAAGTGAAACAGTAGATAGGATAGGTTAGTTAAATTAATGTTTTATCTAAAATAGTACATTTTTAGGGTTCCGTACCTCAAAAGGAAAAAATGGAATCCTTATAGGATCAATTCGTTGTCCGTCCGTCAAAACAATTTTTCTAATTGAACCCACTTTTTCACTTTTTCCTTCATCCCAAATAAGGAGCCTTTCATTGTGCGTGGTCCGACACGCACTTGGACGGTTTTTTTTTACCAGCCAGCTCAGTCCCACTCCTCGGCGAAGGTTTTCTGGGAAAGATGGAAGGAGTGGAGGCAGGTCCACTCCTTCCAAGTTTCGCGAGCATTTAAAGAAATAAATGAAAGAAAAAGTATTTATTGGGACACGCACACGCAGATCACAAACTAAACTTAAGTACAATCACAAAAAAAAAACAAAAGCTTAAGATTTTTTTTTTTTTTTGATGATAACTGAGTGACGGAAAATAAAGGTTGCTATAATTTAACAAAAAGTACCTGGTAGATCGAGCTCTGCTCGGGTGAAAATAGAGAATGCTCATTTAATAGTATAGGATAGTTCATAATAATTCCATGTTGCCATGATAGTAGGTACTTCCTTATTCCATGCTGCCATGCTAGTAGGTACTTACCAATTCCATGCTGCCATGTCATTATTCTAAGGTAGGTAGCCATCTTGTTTTAAACTTTGGGCGACCGAGCTCTGCTCGGGTGAAAATACGGAAAAAACGCTTAAACCCCTATATTGCAACTTTCATCGAAATCGTTAGTCGTTTTCGAGAACGTGATTACAAATATATATACATATATATATACATATATATATACATATATATATACATATATATATATACATATATATATATATATATATATATACAAATATTGCTCATAGTATAGGATAAAAAACAAAATTGGCTCCTAAATAAATGCAACCAACTTTATAATGTAATTCAATTGTCAATAAAATTTGCACACAGTGAAAACATACGGACAAATAAGACGTCCGGGCACGAATCATATGCATATTCAGCCTATACATTCCTACTGCTGCGACACAGGCCTCCTCTCTGTGAGAGGGAGTGGGCCATGAGGCAAATAAATAAGATCGATCCGATGGAATGATCAGAGGAAGTGCTCTATTTGCTTTGATAGTTATTCAATACATTCCGACTTATAATATTAAGTAATTTATAACCAGCTCCATTATATACAGTTACAAATGATTGGAATGATTACTGTTTATTTTTCTAGGAAGTTTGTCTGACCTTTTAAAAGTATCCCTTGACCACGTAGGTATTAGTTGAAATGTTTATGTTGTGAGCATACTATATAATAAAGTAGGACCTACACGAGATGTTATTTTGTATAGTTATGGAAATACTCATTATTCCATAAAGAGGTAATTTAACCCACATACACAACATAAAACAACACAACAACTGCTGCCGTCATAATAATTACCTCCTTTGTTAAATTGAATGGTCTTATTTCCTCCTTTTAAATGCTAAAGTAAGAAGATAATAACTTTATTAGCGTCTCCTCCTCAACCGTTCAAAGTGTACGTTTCCTCAAAAACTGAATTCCTGACGACGCCGTAAAATGCAGCGATGATATGCACTCTTCTCCGAGGTTTTACTACGTCATAAAATTATGAAGGATCATGTGTCTAGTGGCTTTCTATGTGATGTATTTATAGCTTTAAATTATACGGTGCTTCTAGAAGTTCGTGCAAGTAAAGTTGTTAATAAATTGCTTAGAGATTAATTACTAAACAAGAAAACTTATTTTTCAACACACTTGCTCGAAAAGTAGCGCAAAAAATGTCCTGGAAATAAAATATTATGTTTATTATATTTTTTTGCCCTTGCGAATGTGTTGCAAATCGGCGTTTAATGCTATCATTGCAATCTGCCTCGAGTGCAATGAAAAACTTTGCACGCTTGCATTAAAATGTACTATTCCTTCTGGTGGCTCTCCAATTACTGAAGGTTGGCCGTCACCGCCAATTATTTCTTCTTGTCTCTTTTTCTTGTCTTTCTCATCAGTACTCTTGACTCAAAAAAACTAGCAACACAGTTAGCCTATAACCTGCTCACTGTAGGGACACAGGCTTGCCATCTGTGAGAATGAGTGGGACATAATCGTCCACGCAGCTTCAGTGGGTTTCGGCGGATGTGGCATGTCCTCGAATTTTTGGTGCTGGGACATGTTGATGATGTTTTCCTTTACAGTTTTGAGAGCAGTGGTGTTGAAATAATTTCCATTTAGTTTCCTAGTAGTATTTTGTCTTCTTTATTTTTATTATACTTGTATTTGTAGGGAAACTTATTTGCATTTGTGTTTGTTAAATATTCCACATCTTTCGATCATTTTCTTATCACCTCTGTGCCATCTATTCATCCATTCAACATAAAAATATTTACTTTATCGACCATTTACCAATAACGTATTTTATTTCGTTCGGCTCTCAATACAAAATGCATCGCTGTTACGAAGTCGAGTCTAACACTAAAATGCTGAGTTTAAAGATCGTAAGTTGTCAAGAATGGCGGCGGTGGTCATCGTCGCTTCAATACGTTACCATTTTTATTATTCCTTATGTAAGAGAGCTGATGAATATTAAGTAGTTCTCATATTACTGGGTAGTGAATAAAATGGTATCGAGGTTTTAAAAATATAGGCACTTAACGTTTCGACTTCGTTCGAAGCATGAGTGATGATCATTATCAATGTTTGTTCCTTTTCTATATGCTTTTGCCCTGCACTCTTGCAATTACAGGCTGATGTTATTATTCTTAAAATAGGAATAGGTGTCTAGCATTTATCTAAATGACCATTCGTGGTGACTGATAGTTAACATCAGTGACAGCAATTACTTTACTACACCGCTGTAAGTTTATTATGCGAAAATCGGAACTAGAGTGCGCGCCACAAAAGAAGACCGGCGGAAAACTGAGGAACAATTTAAAAAACAATGCCATGTGATGCAATGGCATCACATGGCATTGTTTTTTAAATTGTAACTTAGGTGGGCAAATGGACTTCATGGTGACGCGGCGTGAATGCAGATTCACGCCGCGTCACCAGTCAAACATCTTGTTTTGTCGATACACAATGACAGTGGCAATCTCACAAATGTTTACCAACAATGTAAATGTCACTCAAGCTCCAAAAAGCCCTTGTAGTTTTCTAATTTTGTGTTTAATTTAAAGTACATCTATTAAATAGATACACTACCCTTGTATTAAAAAGAAGATATAATTATGCAATTTATGTGAATTGAAAAAACTTTATTCAGTAGACACTGATGTCATATTCAAAAACTTTCTAGATAGATAGATAGATAGATAAAACATTTATTCAGTGCATACAAAAGACACACAAAAGCACAATTAAAAGATAACAAATTACATGAATATACATAAAAACATGATGTCAATATACAAAAAATAAAAACATAAGTTTGGTACTTAAAGAAATAGAGTGACATTATGACATAGGTACTTTGTATAACACGTACACAATTAGGTAGTTTTTCTAACACTTTTTCTTTTTAAAACTTTCTACTACATAAGTAAAATACTTTTCTACAAGTAAAACATAAATAAACATACAACATTTTATGATAGACACGAACGAAAACATGCAAAAATTGTCCGTACGACCCACACTTCGGGCTGACGGTAGAACAAAATTGTTTACGTCCAGTAAAAAGGCCGTCAAACGAATTCGATGTTAACAGCTGCTTACGTGAAGACTGTCGTAAAAGTAGGGTAGTTGTAAATAATGTGATCACACTGCACCTGTTTACGAAGTTTGTCTTGATGTTTCTTTACTGGTTTGAATAGTTTCGTGAATTCGATTTTGGAAATAAATGAAATTGATATAGAAAAAAGTTTTCTTCTAATTCTAAACTAAATAAATTATTATTATAAATTTATAATTATTTGATTCAATTTAATAACCTACCTACTTATACTTATTTGTACGCCGTTAAGGCAAAACATGACTGTAACATAATTTAATTGTGACATCTTGCATACCATGTGTGTGTATGTATACTCATGTTTTGAACAAATAAATGATCTCTTTATCTTTATCTCTTTATCCTTAAACATACAACAAACCTACTTATTTCAACCACTGGACATACCAGATTTAAGAAAAGGCAATCGGACTGCAATGAAAATAAAAACAAAAAAGTAGAAAGAATCTTCGTAAAACAAAACGATCATTAACGAAATAATTTTGCGAAATATCAATGATTTATATTTTATAAATCAATAAAATAATTCTAACATTTTTTATCTGATAAAAAATAAAAAGCCGTTGCTCCCGGCAGTCATACGTAGATCTTTTCCAGTCCTTACAGTAGTCAGAAGCATGAAACTCTGACAACCAGTCTTACCAAGAGGTATCGTGTTACCCAGTAACTGAATTGTGGAGGTCAGGTGGCAGTCGGTCCAAGTAAAATACTAGTATTCGTTCGCATCCGGTTCGACTAGAAACTAACCGAACATAGTTGGGAAAAGGCAAGGCAGATGGTGAAATCAGACAATTTTACACTGTGTTTGATGCATGTTAAGAGGTATGACAAACAGGGTGTAAAGTTCACTCATCCTCTTTAGAAAAGGAAGGAGGCTCCGTCCAGACTGATTTCAGATTTGTGTGACTTCAGGATTTTGTGTGACGTCAGGTCTTTGATACGTAGTTCCCCTGTGGCGATGTAGATGCCACCACACATCTGGTTAGACTGGAAGCCGAGCCCAACATAGTCGAGAAAAGGCTAGGCAGATGATGGAATTAATGTGATACTGTGTTAGATGCATCCGGTTAGACTGGAAGCTGACCCCAACATAGTTGGGAAAAGGCTAGGCACATGATGATAATGATAAAAAGTCCACAACTACACATTTACTCTTAATCAGCATAGGTCAATAAACATCCTCATATAATTATCAATTACCCATTGACCAACCTACCTATGACGTCACATGCTTAATGAGCTTTGAAGCCCCTCAATGTTATCCGATGTATAGATTGTATTCGCAATCGGCTTAACTGCAGCATCTATGTGAAGCTCAATCTGCTGTGAGTCAAGACACTTCTTAAGTAATGTATACCTATGTACGTACTTTAAGTGGGATTTGTTCTATTGTTTGGTAAAAGTACTTTCTAGAATTCATGGAGAACGATGCTTGGTTATGAATCTCGGAGTCTCGTGAAACTCCCTTCAGACTTTCTAGTGATGTAACCAAAATCCATAGACACTATGCGCTGTCTATTTACTGAGGACATGACAAAACTGGTAAATGCTGCTGCTGGCTATTTTAGAGCTAATATAACATGAACTTTACAGAACTTATGTTGGCAGCACCGAGTGAAGCTACTTTGAGCGTTGGCAGTGAAGTTTTTGAACAGAGGACATCCCGCCAGTATTTTTCTCAAGCCGCGAAACGCGTTTGATTTTGTGATTGATAATATGTTCTGATTAATATACGTATATGTATAAATAGATAATACGTGTTTTAAACAACCTCCGTACGTATATTATATCCGTATGTATATTTAACACTTGTACTATTGATCCCGCCCCTAAGACGATCCACTGACCGATCTTCCTTTAAGGGTGTATAAACATTTAGAAAAAAAAAAATTAAAGATTACGTATTTGTAGTAGGTAGGTAGGTTCGCCATTTTGCGCTTTTTCAGCTAACAACACTTTATGCAGTGGGACATCCCTATCTGTTTACATTATAGGTACATACGTAGCTTGTTAGAATCACTCGCTTTTGCTTTGTCTTTGCCAAGCATGTACAGATATTCAATCAGCTTAAGAACGTAACCGGCTTAGGCGCTAAATGACCTAGAGTTCGTTAGCTTTGAAGTCTTTGCCAAAATGGTTCATAGACTTGGTTCAGTACTCATGTGTCTCTTTAGGATGTGGTGCCTTGATTTAGCCTTAATGATATAGTTAAAGATAACTATGGCTAAATAGAAGTCGTAGATCGAAGAGCGTTTATCCTAAAAGTTGGCAACATCGCAAATAGCTGTCAAAAATGTACCTGTTTTGATTAATTTTGCAATATTACTGTGTGGAAAATAGAAATGTGGCTAACTAGCGAACAAGAATATTTATAATAAATTGCAAATACTCGTATAATATTAAATTGGATGTTGTAACCGTTTTAGGCTTTTTTTTACATCTATAACTAAATATTCGGTGCTACAATTGACTATTGATTGGACTAAAAATTAAAACACTGTTACGGTAATATGTTGCTTGTAGAATAATCTGACAAAAATACGGAATGATTGCATGTATATTAATATGATTATTAATCGTAAAAATAAAAAAATTGAGGTATCTTCGTGATTTTTAACCGACGAAAAAAAAAGGAGGAGGTTCTGTCGACACGTATTTTTTTAATTTAATTTTTTTATGTATGACCACGCATAACTTTTTATTGAGTAGTCCGATTTGAACGATTCTTATTTTATTCAGGAGGGCTCGAAGTTGGCCCCATGTAAAACTAAAATCCACTCCTAAGGGTAAAAAAATTGGGGTTATTGTAGTTCTGATGACACAACCATATAATAAAGACCTGGAGTTGATTTAATGATGGAGACGAAAGACAGTTGCGAGAGCTCCTCAGCAGTTTGCAGCAGCTACATAGTGTTTGGGCTTATTTCATTCACCTTGATGAGAACTTTAGACCTAGCTGGGGTATGACCGTCATCGAGGGTCTGATGATGGAGACGAAAAGCTGTTGAGGAAATTCCTTACTTGAGGAAAACAATTAAATTAAAAGTTAACTCAAAAGCGAAAAATAAAAAACTTTTTTACAAAAAATTCAACTAACGAAAAGAAAACTGAAAAGCGAAAAATAAAAAATTGCCTCTTAGTGTAACTAAGCTCCTAAACTAATTTAAGTAACAAATTTTGAGGCGGTGCCAAACATTAAACAAAGATTCATCAAGGTACCATTTTACTCTATAAGAAATTAATTTGTTGGATGGGCGCCACCTCAAAATTTGTTACTTAAATTAGTTTAGGAGCTTAGTTACACTAAAAGGTAATTTTTTACTTTTCGCTTTTCAGTTTTTTTTTCGCTGGTTTAATTTTTTGTAAAAAAGTTTTTTATTTTCTATCGTATCAAATTAGTTGCATTATGTTTTGAAAACATAATAAAAAAATAAAATATTAATATTCTTCAGGATATATGCTAATATATACTGAAGTATCATATATTTTTATGATTTTATTTAAGCAGTGGATCATATACTTATGGTCGTGACGTTTAGGTCCTGTAGTCCCCTTACTACTGACCTGCAACATGCAAAATACGTAAGGATATTTGAATTTCGCGGGCTGCCCTGGCGCTTTGCACCTCAAGCTGCACTCTTTGCTGTCGGCGCATGGGTATGCAAATATTACAGGCAGGCTGCTTTGGAACAATAGGCTAAGCGTATGCTGAAACGCAGGTGACGCAGGTCTACGCAACGCAGGGCGGAGCAGATTTTGTAATGCATGAACCTCAATGAACGTACTGACAGCTGCGTACGTTGCGGCGCAGGCACGTCAGACGCAGACATGTCTCTGTACTGCTCTGCGTCTCGTTGTAGAGCCGGCATAGATTTCTGCGCGACGCGTGCAGATCGTCACTTGTTTTTTACCACTGATTCATAATTTTGTTTCAATGACAGATTGTACTAGCTAGGACGCGAATGTGTCTGTAGCTACGTCGCAGCATGCGCTCGCGGCCTATGTCTGCCTCGCCTGCCCCACCATGCAAAATCTGTACTGTACTGTGCTGCGTCACCTGTATCTTAGCATACGCTAATCCTAAACAGTCGGTCTTGTTAAAGCTTTGGCGGATGATATTGGTAATCATAGTATAAAAAATAACTGCATTGTCGTGCAAACATTTGCACCTATCATACAATATCGAGCTAGCCACTAGGCTATACAGATGTACATCTTGCTACCCACCAGCCTTTGTTTGAAGTTCACCGCCTTAGCACTAGTTTCCACCTCGTACCAATTAGTGATGTAACCTATATCTCTGTGTAACCCAATATCCTTTAGTTGTCATTTAAATTATGTATGTGGCACGTTGCATCTGATATTTCATAAAGGTTTATACATGGAAAATCTAATATGTAATGTGACCTTGTTTTCTGAGCATATCAGAGCTATGCTGGACTTGGCTCGACTCAGGAAGACGGTCTAATTATCGGCAGTTTTAAAGGTCAAAGTCAGTCTGTTGATTTTCCAAATCAATGTCTCCAAAGCGAAAATTTTACAGTATCCATACTGAGATAATCCAACACTGCCATGATCAGCTGATCATCCTGAGCTATTGGATATCCATCCCTACCTACTTGATCAAAACTTCGATCGACGTTGATCACTATTAGGGCATTGTTGCCGTACGAAAAAACCGCGCTGAGACGTGTAACGTACACTAATACAAAAAATATGGGCTATACTCGTAATATTCTTTAGATTTTAAATTATTCATTATCTCATTCTTGAATTTTTGTTGACTGGACTAACCTTGAATTTTTGTTGACATCTAAGGTAAGGCAGCCTGGCATTATTTTTTTTTTTTTTTTTGAGGGTGGGAAATCATCAAATGACTTCTCCCGCTCTGGGCAGAGCGAAAGGGCGTGTCAGACTTTTACTGACTAAAACCCACCAGTGTTCCTTCCGTTGCCTGTGTGCCGGGGCTGCGATATCCCTTTCGGACAAACCCGCAACCCCAGCAGGCGTTGGTCCTTATGGACCCCGTCAGTTGGTGCTGATAACCCTTTGAGGCGCGCGTGGAACACAACGCGCCGTCGACCCGGGCCTGGTCCTTATCGGACGGCGAGCTGCCCATTGCTCACCGTCCGCAAGCCCGCGCCTACGGTGGCCGGAAGTCGGCTCGCGACTCCCGACGCCCGGGGCGTCTCCTGCGGCGACTAGGGGCGCGAGGGCGCGAATCTTGCCTCTCCCTCGCGCGCTCCGCCTCCTCCTTCGCGAGCATTACTGCTTCGCAGAAGGAAGTGACGGCCTCCCATGCACTCTCGCTCCGGACCATGGCCTGAACCAGGGCCGGACGTGAGAGATCGCTGCCGCCGATCGCCTCCGTGAGTATACGGCGGTGCTCCGCCCAAGCAGGGCAGACCTCCACCGTATGCTTCACCGTGTCCTCCGGGCGATCCACACAGTGGTGACACCCGGGCGTTTCCTCCCGCCTTATACGGAACAGGAACCTCCCGAAACAGCCATGTCCGGTGAAGACCTGCGTCAGGCGGAAGGTGAGGACGCCGTGGCGCCTCTCTTGTGGCGTGCCCAAAGGCAGCCTGGCTGGTGTTACATTAGTGGAAAAAATACAAAATAAAACGTCAAATAACTGTCACTAAAGAATATTTTCTATTGTTTCAGGATTTTTTTTCAATAATGCGGCAGTCTAATGGAGTCTAGCTTAGGCATCACGGAAGCCGGTAAGTCAGTTTTCAATATATTTCTCCTGAACGGTCGTTCACACGACGCTATCCTGTACGATATTGTACTGTAAAATGTTGGGATCACACGTCCACATCTCAATGTTCATACGGTTAAAAACAAATGCAGTATGAAACTGCTATGTGATGCCAAAGTTTAGCATGAAAATATCTTACTGATCAACGCCTTGTGAACGGGGTCTTAGATTGTATCCAACGTTTTTCTCCTATACAGTGTTCGCGAGTTTTTTAACAAAATTATCCTTGAACGGTTATTATGTATAGCTTGATATTTCACGGAATAAAATACAAAGATTTAACCGTATAATTCGGAAACACTCCCGATTGGACTCGCACATACGAACCTCCGCCGCCTCGGTAGTGAGTTGTCTTGGACCCAGAATGACGACATACGACAATCTAAATTGATTATGTAAATATTTATTATGCTACTCATCAAATCTCATGAGTGTGTGTTAATGAAAAGAGTTGGAAAAAAAGCTCATATGTCAACACCATTAAAATCAAATTCACATTAAGCGCGTTACTGTAATAAATTACCTTTTAATAACAGTGCTGGTGGTGGTCGAGGCTTAAAAACACTAAAAACCGGCCAAGTGCGAGTCATACTCGCACACGAAGGCCGCACCACCGTACAATATTTAGCAAAAAACGCAGAAAAAACCTGTTTCTTGTATTTTTATTATTTGTTGTTATAGCGGCAATAGACATACACAATCTCTTATGAGATACAATATGTCAGTCCACTGATAGACAGACAGACAGCGGACTTAGTAATAAGGTTCTGTTTGGCACCCTTCGCGTACAAAAAATTAACTCATTCAAAAATTACTCCTATAATGGTGACGAACATATTTTGGATGTGACTTTACTTATCAATAACATTATTAATTTTAAAATTATTTTTTTATAAAAATTTTAATTTTAAGGTAATATCAGTTTTACTCTGTTTTTCCAATTCATTTTTGTTTTTTGATGATATAAATTTTCTTACACCTTATTTTATTGCGATTATCGAGTACGCCCAGTGCAACTTTTGAATCGAAATTAGAAACTTGGGTGGTCGGTTAGCACTAAGAAGACTAAATCTTATTGATTCATTTATATAACAATTTATGTACAGACAAATAAACACAAACAAGAAGAAAGGAACAGAAAAATATGTACAAAGGTTATGCTTATTTCTAGAGAAATCTCTTCTCGTCTTTTTTTCTTCTTTTTAATCTTTTTCGCTTTTCTTCTTTTTGGTTAATCTTCTTTATTTTGCCCTTATAAGAAACGATTCCGGATTCAGTTTCCTTCTTCTCGCGTTGGCACGAGCTGGCACGCGCTTTGCAAGACCTGTAGACCAGCTCTTGTAGAAATAAAAAATATTTGATCATGAACAAGATATTTTGCGGTCCCTGGACGTCTATGCCTGAACTTCGTTAACAATAAATACTTGTTTAGCTAAGTAAAACACATTTTTTTTGAGTCTGACGTAACTTATTTGTAAAGCGCCAAAACATTGGTCAAAGTTATTTGAAAAGAGCTGGCTTTTCTCCTCAATTTTCCTACAAAATCATAGCCACACTTTCTTCGCGGCTATTTTTTCTCGTCAAGCATGGCATGGCGGCAGGGGGGCTGGCAGTGAACCAGCTATCAATACAATGGCTTCCCGACGTTGATCGATGGCTCCATTGTGGGTGCATGTAAGACCACTAATGTGTTCCCAGCATTATTTTCCTTTCATTGGTATTATTTGATGTGTAATCACGAATGATTTTTGGTTTGATTGGACTGTATTTTTTGTTAGTTTCTTATTATTCTGTAAACGTGATCTTGTCGCTTTTATTTTCTTAAAGTAGATCTCTAGGTTTAAGCTCTATAAGATCAAGAACATGTCATTACATAACATCACGCCTTGTTTGCCGAAGGGTTGGGCAGAGGTATACCAATAGTACACACACATTTCACCCGTTATGTTTTAAGTCCCATGTAATAGGGGGCGAGCCTATTGCCATCAAACGGGCACAAGTCCAGACTCCGGGCTGCTACTGAGAAAGTCCACATAGAAAAACTAATAACACTTTGCCCGACCTGGGAATCGAACCCAGGATCTCATGCGCACTTGCGACTACTAGAACAACAGCAATAAAAAAAAAGTATTTTATTCGTTTCATGTTCTTAAATAGGTAATTAATAGCCCCAACAGTCAATCTTCTAATCCATGGCATTCTTTAAAAAAATAAACACAAACTAAAAACAAAAGACAAATTGAAATCGGGTTTTTTTCATCAAGTTTTTATAAGTTCTCATGAGCTCCTGTGCAAGTTCAATAACAACCATTGCGTTACGTCAATCTGAACATCAAATCTGCTACCTTTAGCACAAAAACTGAATGCCTCAACCACTGCTCCAAGCCAGTCGGATATATTACATCCAAATATCTTTTTTACCAGCGGGCAGAGGTCCAAGTCTCACAAAATACAGCCTACGCAGGGACACGCCCCCTCTCTAAGCTGACCAGTGCTGCCAACATTCAGAGAATTACTATTATTATCAATCGTTCTACTTGTACTGGAAGTCTTATTGAAGTTTTGGATGAGGCTGGATGAATAGGAATAAAATACTAGGTTTTATTAGTGCATAGCCCTAATAAACTACCTTGCTTACTAATGTCGAAGAAGACTAGGTTTTGAATGGGGTCAGTGAACTACCATTGAATAAGAGTATCGCTAGAAGTTAAATCAACCTTTAAGAATTCATATTGTATCTCATCTTTTTAGGGTTCCCTGCCAAACATGTAAGAAAAGGAACCCTTATAGTACGAATTCGTATGTCTGTCACAGCTGCTTATTGCAGCAACTCCTAATGCTGTCGACTTGTTTGGAATAGTTTTTAGTAATGTTTGCTCGCCTATATTGCAAGTGAAAAAACACATACCAACACACACACACCTACCCTCACACAGAAACAACACTCAACAAACGGATTTAATTAAATTGAGTCACAACTGCAGGAGTGTTCACAAAAAATGATAAATTTACAGATAATGTTGTTCACTATGTAATGATAAATACATCGACACTATTTCACTAATTCACTACAGGGTACAACTTGATTTGCGCAATCATCTGACCGAACACTGTCTCTTAAGGTACAGGCCTCCTACTTTGAGAGGCAGGGTTTATATTTTGTCATAATATAGACTTTTGTAGCCTTTCAACGTTTATACAAACAATTATGTTTAATTTTAGTATACCTAGTATTGTTTTTGGATAAATAAACATTATTAATTTATTTATTTTAGTTAGGGGGTTCTCATGTCTGTCTTGGTACCTCGTAAGTTTTGTTGTGATTTACATGCTAACGTCAAAGGCCACAATTCAAAGATAGATCGGAGCTGCCCACTTTCAAACAAACCCATCATTATCGCGTACTAATCCAGACTCCCGAAACAATAGAAGACGGCACATCAACCGTCATGTCACAGTGTAGGTTAATTGCAACCAATGACAAACTATTAATTCAGTTAGCTAATGTTGTCATCAGCGACATTGTAATGTTAAGCCTGCTCTGTGTATATTATAGTGGACAATGGGGCCGGATTAGTGGGACATGCAGCGTGGTGATAAAACTCGTGAATTAATTGTGTAGAGGAGTGGACGAGCTCCATTGTGAGGTGGGTTGCGATGCCTCAAATGTTTTGACACTAGATTTTGGTGTGGTGCACGCTGACGCGCATGACGTTATCGTTGTTGTGAATAAAACTGTGGTTCGTTTCGGATGCATGCCAACAGCAGCAATCTAAAATTTGCAGTTTGGAAGCACCCATTTAAAGTTAAGGCTAACTTACTGTCCGCCTTTTCATAACATGATAACACAATATAAATATGTACATAGCTATCTTTACATACCTACATACATAAAGTCGTGCATTCTTCTCATGAGGGTACGTAGAAATTACAGAACGCGATCTGATTCGATCTTTCTATAGTCCGTTTGCTATGTTTTGTTCAAATAAAAAAACAAAATAGAACAAATGTTATTTAGAAAAAAGTTTTAACATTTCTTGTAATGTTTTTAGTATTCTTGTTAACCTCTCCATTTAAACTAAATATTCATGCCCTAGAAAAGAGAGGGGTCTAAACATTAAATTGCAACGACAGTAATTTAGTTACATTAATATGCCTCACTTTGAGCCAAAATTAGGCATTTTTTGGCAGGTGTACTTGAGTTAGTAACTTATGCAGCGCCACGTCCGCTTGGCTGAAGTGTAAGCTCCGAAAAAACTTTACCTTCGCTATATTTTAATTTTGCAGGTCAAGGTAAAAACAGTTGTTATTTATTTTGAGTAAAAAAAAGCTTTTATACATGTTGTAGGTACCAACAAGAAACCACAAATCGTTAATATGAGGAAGGTCAATGGTAATAACATAACAAATCCTCCTGCCCTTATTCCAATTTATTTGGGGGTGGATGCAGAACGCATTTTTCTTTCAAACACCGTCATCATATAATTCACTTTATTATTTTCATCTTTCATGCTATCCATCCTGCATGATTAATGATATTAAGTTCTCTTAATATTCAATAAGAAATGTCAACTGTTTCAAAATAATAGGTTAGGTTTAAAGATATTTATTTCCCATAAGAACTATGTATATAACAGTTCACTTATAATGAGATACAGAGTTACTTCTAAATAATAATATATAATATTTGCCTCTGGGCGTTGGTGACGTTGTAGGGTACATACATGTTTCTTGATGCTGTTAAATATATTAATACTATCACACCTCTTTATGTCTTCCGGTAAATCATTGAGCAGTTTTGTTCCCTCCACTAATACGACTCTGGTGATTCTGGCTACCTTGACTTTGAGCTGGAGTTATTTGGGCCAGCATTTAGAGTGATTCTAGATAGCGTTCTTTACGTGTGATTCGGGCTTCCATGTATGGGATTCTCTCGACAACGTACTCTTCTCTAGCAACACGGTTTTTTATTTAAATTAAATAATCACCTCAATCTATCGCAGTCCACTGCTGGCTTTGAGCCTCTCAAGTTGTGCCACAGGACCTGGTTCTGCGCTCTCCACAACCAGTCTATCCTCATCATCACCATCAGTCCTTCTAGCCAGGGGCATTTAAATATGCTGTTTCTTCATCAATGTCCGACCATGTATGTCTACACATTGATGCAAGCTTTATTTGTCCGTAAAATCAATCGAACACGATGGCATCTTGCCGAGCAAACATTGCTGACTCACTATTCAGATATCCCTGTGTAGATTAATATTTGTATGTAACTAATAGTGTGAGTTGTTTATCTACATCTACGACATGTGTCGAGAGAGAGGCAGGACATGCTTGATCGTTACGTCAATGTTATTACATGCTTCCTTCGATTGACCGGCTCGGGGATATTACTAATATCTGCTGATATAGTCTGTACTGACAGTCTTGCCCCTTGTGTCATTGGATTGCGCTCGATACTAGGAGACAAACTTGATAATTCTCATGGGCTAGCCAAATTAGAAACATTAATAGTGCCTAACAGTAAAAATAGGTGTGGTTGTACTTTCTAGTACAAACACTTTTACTAATCTAGTACGGTAAGTTTACCTAAAGATTCTTAAAAAACAACCTCCTTGTCAAATAAATGAAGAATTTCTCAGTATGCAACGGCTAAGCCTGATTTGAAGCACGTCTGCATATAATTCTAGCCTGCACCAGCATTCTCGTTCAAAGCAATCGCTGCCAAGTTGGTACCTACACCTTTCCACCTATATGGGAGAACCGTTAATCAGACAAAGGGTCGCTGTCCAAGCATAAAGCGTTTCAAGCTGCTGGAATCACTGCAGTTTCTGGTACTGGGTTGAATGTACTGAAATGGGAAATGTAGAAATGTCATAAACGCTCTGCATTATTGTACTAGTTTTGTAATAAAAATGCATGTTTTTGGAACCTAAAATAAAAACGAATTTGATACGAGGTTTATTGTGGGAATTCGCCATGTTGTAATCCTTTCGCCAGTTAAGGAGTGAGGAGTCACCTGCGAATTGGTTTACTTTTACCTGTAAATATAACTGTAACTTTTAAATACGAAAAGGTTAATCGACTCTGGATTTAATTGTTTTTGCAGTAGAGATGCAAGTAGGTTCTTATGAGAAACCCTACTGAATGGCAAAGTTTTATCCAAAAATAAGAGATAATTCGCTGAGACCAACATGGCGGATACCAGTTCAACTGCTAGGACAAACTGACAAAATATAAATCACCAACTAAACCGCACAGAAACTCATCCCCGATACACTGCCGAAAAGCCAACCAGCTGAGATTTAAATTTCACAACAAACATTTCAGTTGGCGAGATCGTAAGCAACTCCCCGCTAACTTGTTTCAACCGCGGGAATGAGGTGTTAAATACCGCCCCGGGCCGGCCCGTACCGGATGGAACCGGATAAATCTGGCGTAAACTGGAACTGTGCACCTTTAATGTACATAAATTCGGTTGCTTGACGAACTGGCTTGCGTTGTTGCAGTCTGGTTTAAAGCGGAGTTAATATATTTTGGATGTAATTATTCCTTTAGGTCAGGCAAGTATTTGGTTTAGAGCAAGGATGTTTTGGGAGAGGATAAGTACTACTAGGTACTACAGTACCCATCCAACCCAGTATCATCATTATGCGATTTGGTATAGTGTTATCGAAGTAGCAATACGTCACGGTGTCTTGCTTGACAACAGTTGTTTTTTAATTCAGTTTATATGTCAAAAATTTGTTTGGATTTGCAGAGAAATGTGAAGTGTTAAATGTGTATGTATAGTGTTACAGTGGCTTCCAGTAGTAACAAAAACTTAGTAATCCTCTAAAACATCGTTTAATCTCAATCCTAAATGTCCACTACTATAATATATGTCTTACATAAGGTGCTTTCAAAAAGCTGAATGTCTTCTAAAAGATGACCAGCACTCCTCTTGGCAGCGTGCCTTTTATGCCATCGTGCCGCTGGAGTTCAAAATGTAACTTATAGCATTTTAGTCTCTGCGTTCAACGGGCACCTATGTGTAATTTAAGAAAATTTATTTAAGTGATATAATACTTGGGCCAGTTTGAATTTATAATAATAATAATAATAATAAAAGTTTATTCATGTAAAAAGGTAAAATACTAAATACAAATTTACTTAAATCTACGAAAAATTCTATTAAGTTATGTGCCTGAACTAGGTAATCCTGTATTTCAGGCGAGGCAAGGTATAATATTTCTAAATAATCACATTAATTATACAAATCTAGTCATCAAATTGGTATGTAAAAAGGTGTAAATAGTACAATAAATCCTACTTGCTAAAATCTTATTACCTAACCTAAACCTAACCTTATTTAGCTAAACTTAATTAATACAAATACAATTTTCATTTAAGTACAACTAATAATTTCTCTGTATCTTCGTATGACATACTTTGAAGAGCTTCCTTGAGAGTTCTTTTGCAATTATTATAATTAAGAGAATACATTTTGGCTCTCGCATTTAGTCTGTTATAAAGTAATGGACCTAGGAAGACAAAAAATTTGGCTGCGAAAGCATGTTTTGTACTTTTTGTAGGGCAAACTATGTCTTTCCGTCTCTTTTTAGTAAATTCAGTGCTATATGGGAGGGCTGCGTGTTGTTTTAATACGATGCTCATTATGAATAACTGTCGAGCTGTTAGTACTTCACAGGATTTATAGAGTAGGTTAGTGGGAAAAAGGAAAGGGCGGCACGTAGAAACCTTGAGAATCGCTCTTTGAGCTCTCTCGATAGGTAGTAGCAAACTTTTACCTGCTCCACCCCAAGAGGTAATGCAGTAAGTCAAAATTGACTGGCAGAGAGCAAAGTAAACTCGCCTAATTAATTTTGGGTCTGCAATATAACGTAGTTTTTTGAAGATAAATATTAGTTTACGCATTCTATTATTTAAAGCTTCTATGTGTGGTTTAAAAGATAAGGTTTCATCTATTATAATTCCCAGATATTTTATTTCATGCGTTATATTAATATTAGGACACGTAAGCAGGCAATCTGTAGGGACCATACAACAGTGAGCATACATCGTTGAGGGCAAAACCGATGTTTGCTTGCGCATTGAAAACTTAATATAATTTGTCTTAGCCGTATTTAGTGTTAGTGAGTTATGTTGAAGCCACTTATTTACAATATTAAAACCGTGTTGCGCAAACCTGTAGACTTCATGTTCCGATTCAGCAGAAAAAAGGAGGGCAGTGTCGTCAGCGTAAGATATTATAGTGCCATGCTCTAGGTTTAGATTACAAAGGTCATTTATGTATATCAAAAACAGAGTAGGCCCTAAAATACTTCCTTGGGGCACACCGAAGGACGTGTTTTTTTCGTCTGCGCTAAGAACATTGCCAATCTTAACACACTGAGATCGGTCTTCTAGGTAACTTTTGAGAAGTTTCAGTTGAATTCCTCTTATGCCCACTGTCTCAAGCTTGCGCAACAGAATAGGAATGGAGACTGTGTCAAAAGCCTTGGCGAGGTCCAGAAAAACACCTACTGTGTGGTTACCCTTGTCAAGTTCTTGGGCTAGATAGTCAGTCAGATGATGTACGGCATCGGCAGTTGAAACTTTAGGTCTAAATCCATATTGACGCCCCGACAAAATTGATTTATCTTCCAGATATTTAAACAATCTATTTTTTATGATTTTTTCCAAAATTTTTGACATAGATGGCAGCAAAGAAATTGGTCTATAATTTGTTACTTGCTGTTTACTGCCTGTTTTGTATACAGGGACAATAACTGCTTTTTTGAGGCACTCGGGAAAAAGACCCGAAGACAGGCACATTCGGAAAATATAAGTCAGTGGCGGTACCAAAATATTCTTGAATTGCTTGATGATTTTATTTGATATATTATCCCAACCAACTGCACAGTCGTCTTTCAAATTCATGATTATTCTTTCTACTTCAGTTTCGTCAGTATCTAGCAGGGCGAAGGATGTTAAGGTGGGGTTACATGCAAAAGGCGGGCTTGTTTTATAGTGTGATTGAACCATATTTCTTTCTGCCAGATTCTTTCCGACGTTAACGAAGAAATTATTTACTAAGTTAGCAGATGTCAGCGGTGTCGAGTGCGCTTTTAATAAACCTGAAGATGACTCATTTTGTTTCGAGGTATAAGTTACATTTTTAATATATTTCCAGATCTGTTTACTATTTGTTCCAGCCTTTTCCAGTGCAGTTTTATCGTAGTTGCTTTTAACCTTTTTGAGGAGATCATTACAGAAATTACGATACCTTTTGTACGATAGTTGCAGTATTGCATTATCTGGATGAGATTTGGCCTTCATGTGCAGTTTATCTCTATGTTTCATACAACGAATAAGACCTGTCGTGATCCAGGGTTTTATATTACAATTTTTACGGCTCAGTCTTAATATGTCTGTATTTTTCTGAATTGCATGTCGTATATTTTCTATTACATACAACATACAAAACTGCGGATCAGCAGAATTGTAGACTGGATCAAAGTTGATGACGCGTAAATCTTCTTCAAGTTTATTTATGTTTAATTTAGAAATTGTGCGAGTGTTTTGTTTCGGTAATTTACAGTTTATGATTAATAGGGCAGCATTGTGATCGGTTATTGTTGAGTTAACAACAAGTGCAAGTGAAGGGAAATTCGATTTAAGCATAATATGGTCCAAGCAAGAGCCACTTTGATGTGTAGGAAAATTGTGTGCGGGGAGCAATCCATGAAAGGCGCATAGGTTGAGGTAGTCCTGAGCAGATGCATCAGCACTTCCTGGAAGAATATTAATATTAATATCACTAATTAAAATCGTGTTTTTGAAGGATGACAGGTTTTGCAAGGTGTCATTAAGAGAGTTAGTAAAATTGCTGATATTTTTAAAGGAGGGAGGCCGATATATTGCTAATATTGCAAATTCAGATCCAATTTTAACTAACACATTGTTACAGTCGACCATATTAGGTTCCTCAACGGATACATTGAGGTAATTTCTGACATAAACTATCACCCCATCATTTTGATTGTAATTTATGCTACTTTTGTACATATTATATCCCGTGATTAGTGGTATGTTATATTGCTTGGCAAGCCAACATTCGGTCAAAACAATTATGTCACAATTCATGTTTATCCGTTGTTGAAAAGTGCAAAAACTATCAAAATTCTTAAATATGCTACGAATATTTTGTGTTAGTATGGTTAACGGAGTTTTATAGCCGGAAAGATATTGTTTGCAGTGTTCCGCTTCACAAACTTTAGACTCGGATACAGAGAAAATATCTAAGTCATTAATTAGCGTGTTAATCATATTAAATAAAATAATAGAAATAAGTAAAAGGTCTAAAAATTACTTGTAAACGGCGCTCTTAGGCGCCTACATAATCAATAGAATTAATATATCTTTTCTCAGCCATTATTTTCGCCGGGCAGTCAGTAGCGCCTGTTATGTGTTTGTCTGGCTTTTTGAAATACGTGCAAGTAGCGCATTTTGGTTCAATTGCTTTCTTGGGGCAATCTTTGATCGAGTGACCCTGATCACCACAGTGGCCGCAGGTGTAAGATGTCTGTCGACATGACTTGGCAGCATGTCCATACTGCTGACACTTATAGCAGCGTGTGACTAAAGTGAAGTCTCTGACAGGGCACGATGACCAATTCACAAATACACGTTCTTGTGACATCAGGGCTTTTCGAATGAGCGGAGATACTTCTACGATATAATTGCAGGTCTCGGCGTCCTTCTTACCTGACTTATGGCTTAGCTTTATAGAGGTCAAAAATGACTCAAGACTGCAGTCCTGTAGTTTTTCGGCTAAGTTTTGATGGTATATACATGCGAAGACTTCATTTTCTGTCATGGATGTCGGCACTCCTATGATGACTACTCTGGGCTTTCTTTTATGAGGCTCGTCGACGGTTAGACCCGACCTTGTGAGCTGCACCGACTGTCTCAGCTTTTCAATGTCTTCCTTCGTCTCGGTACTGATAATCACTCCACCGTTTCTAGTCTTGCGCAGGCCCCTCACATGAAGTTGCATTTTTTCTGGGCAAATAATTTTTTGGACCAGAGATTTTGTCTCATCACTGGTCTTCAATTTGTCGTTCGGATAGATAGCCACTGAACTTAAGTTAATTGGCTGAATGTAGTTGTTGGCACCTTTCTTTACCATATCAGAAAAGGAAGGTCCTAGGGCAGGTTTCAACGAATCTCCGATTCTCGACTTAAGCTCCTGTAACTGCTGCGAAAGGTCAAGTTGGTTCTCTAGATTTATAATGGCATGGTGGAATTGGACGGCTTTTGCTTTGATGGACTGGTACTGGACGGCCATTTGCGATGTCCCATGGCCAACCTTCCGGCATAGGGCATTGATGCGCAATTTCTGGTCCGAGTTCAGCTTGCCTTCTGCTGCAATAGCGCACACCTCCTTCAGGCTCTGTTCAATATTAGTCATCCAGTTTTGGACTTCTGCCGTCGGTATAGCATCGAGGTCGTTGTTCCTTTGACTCGGGGCTTGAGAGGGAGCAGCGGGTACGGCTGTTGGCACGGGTGTAGCTGGCGGGGAGCGGGCACACCTACTTCTTGGGCTGAAGGGACTCTCGTCCATTGTGAAACGTGTTATTTACTTGCTAATCATGAATCATCATAAAACAAACACACAATTTTCACAAACTTAATTTCCGACACAGTTTGCGTAATTACCGACTATTGCACTAAAAACTAGGTCACGACTTCGCAAGTGATTATTTGTTTATTTTAATTAATTGTTCGACACGTCTGTTCACCACAATCGATCTAAATTATCTCAATAAATAATATTATATAAATTATTTGACCATCTCGTTGAATTATTTTTGCGGTGTTCTTACAATTTTTGAGAGGAGTTTTAAAATCGAATCTCTTAAAAAGATAAGGTCATTGCACACATGTATGAACTCCAATAAATAAATAAATAAATAAAAATAAAAAGCCTTTTATTTCTTCCAGAAAATGCAATTTTACAAGTTAATTTTGGATATGTTATTATCGTAGTTTTAGTAAATACCTATTTTAATAAAAATAAAAAAAATATTCTGTAAGAACCCCTCTGCAGGTAAAGGCTTCCTCCAAATTGAGCCAGTTTTCTCTGGATTGTGCTGTTTGTGTCCAGTTTGGACCCGCTATGCGTTTGATTTCGTCCTCCCATCTGATGGAAGGTCTCCCTTTCTTTCTTTTGCCCTCTGGTCCCCTCCATTCTGTCACTCTTTTTGTCCACCTTTGATCCTTCAGGCGAGCAATTTGTCCGGCCCACTTCCATTTTAATGCAAGAGCTTGTGCTAAACCGTCTGTTGCTTTAGTGATGTTGCGTATTTTTGTATGCCTTATTTTATTTATTCTTTTTATGTTTAGCATACTCCGCTCCATTCCTCGCTGGCACGTTATAATTTTATTTTTAATATTTTTGTTAAACTTCCATGTCTGACAAGCATAGGTCAGGCATGGTAAAAGGCAAGAATTCATAACCTTTGTCTTCAGTTTGATTGGCATGTTGCTCTTAAATATTTCTTTAAGGCTCCAGTACTTATTCCATGTTAACTGGGCTCTGCGCTCAATCTCTTGGTAGTTGTTTAATCTGTCGAAGCTTATTTGCTTGCCTAGGTAAATATATTTATCAGTGTATTGGAGAGGTTCGTTGTCAACGTATATTTGTACCTTGGTGTTGTTGGTCATTACCATAGTTTTAGAGAGGTTCATCTCTAGCCCAGCGAGCTTGCTACCTTTGCTTAGTGATTCTACCATGTAATCACTGTAGTTCTTTTCCTTTCTCTGATATCAGCACCAAGTCGTCGGCAAAACGTAGGTGGTTTAAATACTTATTTTTACTTTTATTCCGCATTCATTCTAGTCGAGCTTGCTTATTATCGATCGTTTTTTTTTTTTGAAGAAAGTGTTCATAATGGATAGTTTGTTTTCGCTGGCGTATTCAATTAGTCTTTGTCCTCTCTCATTTCTGATTCCATATCCGTGTGCTTTCATGATTCTCATTTTTTGGTATCCCAATTTTAGCATTTAGGTCGCCCATCAGTATGAAGTATTTGTGTGCTAGTTCTATTGCCCTATTTACTGTCGCATAAAAGTTATCGATTTCATCATCGTTTGCTTGTGCAGCAGGGACGTAGACTTGAATGATGGATAAGCTGGTATTTCCGAATTTCAGGTTCAATATGGCTACTCTTTCAGAAAGGCCGAGGTAGCCTTCTATATTATTTTTAAGATGGTATTTAACTATAAAACCTATGCCATATCTTCCAGGTGTGTGGCCTGTATAGCAGAGAATGAAGTTTTCATGCTCTTCGATTTTGTTTCCGATGCGTCTTGTTTCGGCTAATCCTAATATGTCGTATTTAATTTCTTTGAGCGCTTCATTTAGCTCTAACAAACGATCATATGATGAAAGTGTTCTAACGTTATATGTCAGAATGTATAGCGTTTTTTGTGAGGATTTTTCATTTTTTGGAGGGTTGTTTGGAGGGTTTTGGTCATGATCTTCCACGTTGACCAGCCGGCTTGGAAGATGAGTTTGGTGTTCTGATAGTGGTTGTTGTATGTTGACGTTGCGAGAGGGGGGCGGTAATTGCTATATATTAACGTTATTATTTTGCTGCAGATCTGATGAGTTGTTTGTGTTTCTGTTAATCAGGTAATTCAGCATGCCGAGGAGGTTTTGAAATAGTTAGGCTTGAAGTTCTTTTTATTTGTGTTTGTGATTTATTTTTCTTGTAAGCCTGTGTGTTTGTTGAACTCCAATAACCGTCTGCAAATTGTGATTCATGTAAAAATACTTTTTTCTTTTTTTTCTTTAAAAAAATATCACAATAACATAAAAAACCCAGTTCCTCAAACTCAGATTATGGATGCCATGAATCCACTCGAACTATGATCAATCGTGAGCCGTTGAGGGGAGCAGAGGGAGGGAGGAGGGAGGTGGGGGAAGTAAGGCATAAAACTTGGAAAATCGGACGGCATCCGATCCGTGTACTGTCAATAATTGATAATGGATGACGTCATTATGTCAGCTAGTGATTGATTGGCTGTTCCGGCCCCGCTTCGAGATGCCACAGTGCAAAACAGTAGGTCAAGTTTATTTAGGTTGGATTAATAAGTTCTTTTTTCATTGCCAAAGTTTCTCTTGTGTTTGTCGGAATAGAGTTGTAACAGCAAACAGCAATGCACTTGCTGGTTCGTATTTTATGATTTTCATCAAAGTCTTTTATTGCATCATATATGGCAGCTAGGATATTGTCCCTTATTCTTTTCAGGTAAAACACTACGAAGTGGTGAAATGCGGGCGTTTTGGTGGACTATCGTATGTAATTTTGACGTTCAAAAAGTGCTGATTAAATAAATGACTTTTAATTTTGTTCATTGTTGAGTCTGCAAGGGAAAATCAATCACTACCATTATTCCTTTTTTCGATTAAATATAAATTTTACTGATAATGTCAAGTTCTTATCCTCCTACAAAACTCCAATAACTTTATTCATCATTCTAATATAACATCCATTTCAATGACTCGACCAACTTTACCTACTGTCCCAATCTTTACCATGTGAAACGCGATTTAAAACATGATGTCTTCAGAGCTCTTTTAACTTGCATTGTTCACCATGGGATATTGACTCCATAAATTTTACCATGGCGGAGTATTTCCACATAATGGATGAGAGCGCCATGAACTATAATGGCTCAACGGTTAAAGGGAAGTGCTTTAAAAAGGGCGATTGATCGAATGTTATTGATGGTGTTTGCTTTGTAAAAAATCTTTATTCATTGTAACTGATGCCCTCTTAGCCAGCCAAGGTCATGCTTTATGGTTTATTTTTTATGCTTAAGAATGTAGTGGTCTTGAAAACCTCTCAAAGATAAAATACTTTGGATGATAGAGGTTATTGACAGGAAAATAACTAAACGTGTAAGAGTAAAAATTATAACAATTAGTCTTTAAACTAAAACCCTAAATGTTAATAACATTTATACTTTGGTGTATAGTAAGCATTTGCTTTTTGGAACGAAGTTCTTTACCGTGGCTTGCGGTAGGAGTTGACTGGTAGAAATCGTCACGTAAGGAAAAAGCGTTATGCCCTCTCCATATGATTTTCTCTCTCTTTCTTTCTGTTATAAGTAATGGAAAGGACAGCGAGAGAGAGAAAATGTGAATTTAATAATATATTTTTAAATACAGAGCCAGGGTATAAGTTTTTAGAAGCTCTCATAAAGTTACCGCCCAC
Source organism: Agrochola macilenta (assembly GCA_916701695.1). Lineage (NCBI taxonomy): Eukaryota > Metazoa > Arthropoda > Insecta > Lepidoptera > Noctuidae > Agrochola > Agrochola macilenta. The sequence continues at coordinate 21,926,644 of OU753561.1, read as the reverse complement.
TTGTGTGTATACTAGATGGCTCTGTATTAAAAACACATCAATGCGAGGTAAACGAAACTTCGAAAAAAAGTCAGTTTCAAGGTCTCAGGTTAAGTGTCAAGTTTTTGTTTTAAGTCATAGGTGAGAAGGAACTTGATTCCTGACGAGGGTCCCCCGTCCGCACACGTTGTTTTATATCTTACTGGCTTCTGCCTGCGCCTTCATCCACGTGGAAGAAGTATAACCTATGGCACTCGGCTTTCTATTAGTGAAAGAGTTTTTCTAATCGGATAAGGATTTTTAGAGATTACCTCCTACCAACAAACAAACAATTTTGCCTCTTTATAATATTAGTTTAGATATTAATATCCTTAAATCCTACAGCCACATTTTTATCTGTCCTGTCTTTGGTCGCAACAGTTCTTAGCTGTCCGAAGTAGGGACTGGCAGAACTATTCTTTGGAACATAGAAAAGAGTCAGTAGGTAGATACTCCTCTTTATTAAAATATCCTCTCCGACGATTACCCTTCCATATACCGATAATCTAATTGAGACATAATCTAGAGCTTTTAACAAAGAAAGCCGTAATGTGGCTCGAGCAACCTTGTAGAACATTTATGAAATACAAATGGGGATTACTGGTCCCCTATGTAGTAACTTATACGAGTATGTACCTCGAGATTCTGACGTAAATAAATACACTTGAAATGTCCCGATAACGGGGGTAGGGCGAGGTACCACTGAAAAATTGAGCTGACGATTTCTGATGAGGTTTTGTAAGAGTTTTTCAAAGCTGTGATAAAAAAACTTTAAAATCACGCGATTGAAATATTCTGGATTTGGCTTTTAGGTAAAACTAAGGATTTTAGTGTTTTTTTGTAATAGGTTTCATAGATACGCACCCTTTTCTTTCAAAAGAATTTTACGATTCAGCTTCATACAAAATTCTACGAAATCCATGTCAGTAATCTCTCATGCATTGTGGCTTATAGTTACGTGACCACAACAGTCCACAAAGGCAACTCCCGACCAATATTATCGTAATATGGACACGTGTTACTCAAACGCGTCCGTCAAAGTGTTTCCTATTAATTAAGTATGGTCCTCCACAAAGGACTGCGTACTAACAGCCGCCGATGATGGCTTAATACTAGCGCGAATATTATCAACTGCTACGTCACCACAAAGCGTTGCTTTACACTGTAATGTTGACGTTGCTGATTTATTGTTAGTAACCAACATCAATAGTTACGGGGCCCATTTCCATTTCACATCATATGGGGCTATAATAATATGTGTCGGAAATGCGTCACTGATTTGACTAATCGGGGCACCAGCACCGCCCAGCGGCGCTCGACAGAGTTTACAACATAACGCTCGACCGGAGATAAGTTGAGTTTATCGGTGGCGGTCAACCAGTGAACACATTTAGAAACTGTCGCGCGTTCCGTATATTTGTGTCGTGTTCCTACAGTGTGTGAATTGCTAGTGTGATCGTAAATTATAATTTCATCTGAACTAAAAACGGTTTTTCTATTGTGCAATAACCAACACTACCCATAGTATGCCCAGAGTAGTAAAAATATGGCTGATGATAACGAGAGAGACGTACCTTTTCCGTCATAATAATATGTATATCAGATACCAGAGTTAACTTTCTAATAACGTTTTGAAAAAAAAAAGGAAGATGGATGTAAAAAAACAAAATAACAATATTTTTTAAATTTGAAATTTCGGTACATTAAAACCATTAAGGAAAATCGCGTTTTTTAAATAACATGGATCTAATCTTGAAGAAGATGCTATTTCGAAATAGTGTATACTACTAGAAATGCCTTTTTTCCTATAACAAGCTTGAACTGACACAAAAGAGCCCGCTAACCCTCGCTCATCTCTTAACAAGACCTCGCCTAACCTCACATAACTAATTCTGTCAGTCTGATTAAATATGCTTTTTTACAAATAGTAGTCTTAATTCCTTTACTGTGGTATATCATTTATTCCCTGTATGTATGCTTGTATTTCAGGCTGGAAAGGGATGAAAGCTTCGGCATCCTGGATGTATCCCCAAGTGGTGTCTTGTCAAAATTAATTTAATGTGCATGGGAAAATGGTCCTTTTTGTCTTTGGGTGTCTGTTGTTCTGTTCCATTTGTGGTTTGTTTGGGAGTGATGGGGAAATGGGTGTAAAAGGTTTTTGTTTTTTGTTTTTATGGTTCCGTAATTTTTTGCGATTACAAACTTACATTTACAGTTGGAGAATTGACCGTATCGATGTATGAAGAGAAAAAAAAATCAACAGAAAAAATTTGTTTGTTTTTGGAATAAATTCCAACCCTTCATTGTGCGTAGTTTTTTTCATACTTAGTCTGTGCTTCTCCTAAACATAAAACAACTTTGTCACTGGAACGTAAAATCCATCAAACTGTGGTAAAACAACCGGTTTTAGTAAAGTTGTTGGCTGGCCTGAGTGCCCAGAGTCGCGTGGACGTAGCGTACTTAAATACCATCACTGGTGCAGGCATAATAGATGAGAGCATGGACTTCATGTCATGTATATGCTGATGATTACCTACACACTTGCCAAATTCAGTGCATAGGCATAGATTTCCATGTCGCCTCTGTCTCTAACTACTAAGATATCGCAAGTGTTCGACTAACCGCAGAACATAATGTTGTGTGCACTAAACTGCGTCAGATAGAGCGCCCTCGTAATTTATAGGCGGGCAGTTTAGCCGAGACAATCGGCTCTACCCTCAGCAAGAACATACGGATCATCTATGTACCGTTATAGTAATGTGTATCCCGCTGGCTATTTTAGTATTTGATAAGATTAATTATTCCAAATATGTTGGTTTGTTGGTCTGAGTTTATTTTGGACATTACTAACATCGGTGAAGGCAAATATCGTGAGGAAACCTAGACTTGTAGTCAATATAAGTCTGAAATCAACAACCCGTCTTGAGCAATGCTCGTGCCTTCTCTGTAGGAGAAGAGCTCCGTGTCCTGCAGTTGGACAGTAACAGGCTGGTATATTATTATGTTGGTTGGTTATAATATGGTGCTATATTAATTCCTCTGGCGGCATCTACATCGCCACATGCGAACTACGCATCGAAGACCTGACGTCACACAAATCCTGCATCGCGCAATTAGAGTTTAAAGCGATGGACATATATACAAGCTCCCGACTTCAACCTCTGGGCAGTTGTCCGCCAGACACGTCATCCGTCTGGTCGGAGGATTCTCCCTTTTCTATGGTGGATGAGTGAATTTTACATCCTGTTCCTTATGCCACAAAATTCCTATTTACTTTGACTAAACGGTGCCTATTTAAAATCACTTCATGTTATTTATTTATTTTAATAGGTTCACCGACGACTGATTACACTGATACAAACACATAATACATTTGTTTAAGTAAAATAACAGTGCATCAGTTACTTATGGGTAAACACCACATGCATAAAACTATGAATCAGACAAATAAGCTAACTTACTTAAAAAGTGACATTTATATAAAATAAAAATCTATTAAATTCTGATTAAAAATTATAAAATTGGTAAAGGTAAAATATTTGCATAATTCACGCTGATTTGAAGGTAGAAGATCTAACGGGTGGGCCATCTGTTGGTACGTTTTTGAATTTCGTCGTATGACAACGGCAAACGAGCTACAGACCCGAAATTTTTACAGTTCATTAACCATACCGTCCGCGGCACGAAACAACATGTTTTCTCTTGAAGAGCGTTTTGAAATTTTAAAAACTTATTTTCAAAGTCAGTGCTGTGTCGCCGAAACTGTGCGAATTTTGAAAATAAATTTTCGGACGAAGCGCATTTCCATCTCGGCGGATATGTGAACAAGCAAAACTGCCGGATTTGGGGTTCGGAACAGCCACACGCAATCGTAGAGAGACCAATGCATCCTCCAAGAGTCACAGTTTGGTGTGGATTTTGGAGTGGTGGCATAATTGGCCCATTTTTCTTCGAAAATGATGCTGGCAACGCCGTTACCGTCAATTGCGAACGCTACAGAGCCATGTTGACCAACTTTTTATGGCCTAAAATCGACGCTATGAATGTGGACGACCTTTGGTTTCAACAAGATGGCGCCACATGCCATACAAGCCGACTTACGATCGACCTTCTGCGCACCAAGTTTAACAACCGCATAATCAGCCGTTCAGGAGATGTCAATTGGCCTGCGCGTAGCTGCGATTTGACACCGCTGGACTTCTTCCTGTGGGGTGCCGTTAAAGACTGATGTTATGCGGATAATCCAGAGACCATTCCAGCTTTGAAAAACAACATTACGACTGTTTAGAGTGAAATTGGCGCCGAGGTAGTTCAAAATGTCATCACTAATTGGGGTGACCGAATGGCATACTGTAAGGCCAGTAGAGGGAGCCACATGAACGAAATCGTTTTTCATTCTTGACGGGGATACTTTTAGCTTTACAACAACAAAAAAATTAATAAAAAATATCAATGCATACTCTTTTGATCGCATTTTTTAAAACGTACCAATAGATGGCCCACCCAAATCTCTACATATGAAAATTAAATCTACTGCATAACTACCGAAAATACCAGCATTTTTCAGTAATTACCAAAGTTAGGTGCCACTTACTCAAAAGACGAGTTTCTGTCTTACACATTTGCAACAAAACCCGGGGAAACTCGTTACAGTCCCGATGACTCTCAGTTTTAGCCGATAGCCTGCCTCCATTAAAAGTTGGCCCTTTATTTAGCCGACAGCGGCTAAAAAAAATGAAGATTCCGTCTAGTGTGGGTACGTGTGCTTGTAATCGCGGGATTAGTGGCTGTACACGTCGTAAACCCGGGATATGATAGGTTTTATGTAACGGAATGTGTTGCTGTTTATTTATCTCTTAGAACACGATTCACTCACTTATCAGTTAGAAAACGATTTCCATACAAAGTGCATACTATCATTATGAGTTATTCATAACCACATTTCTTTTTCTATTAAAGTTACACAATTTGTTTTCACGAGACAAACTGTGACAAATGGTTTTAACATGCGTTATTGCGAAAATTGTTAATTCATTATTGCTCGAAAATTCATAAACGCAGCAACATGCCATGAGCCCATGACATTGTTTAATCTTTGCTCATCACGTAACCAAAAGTCCCGTACTTTTTAAATCCAGGTCCCGGGATTTATATGATCGTCCCAACACTAATTCCAACGAACAAGTTTAAGCCACCGCAGTGGAAACTTGCCGTCGCGACGAACGACTGCTTTTTGTTGAAATTTGCGTTTTTATATATTCTGTGAGTAGGCCAGGATATTGTGAGTCAAACTGGCGACGTCTTGTACTAGTGTTGTATGTTGTATTTAATAGTTCGTGACAGGCGAGATTGAATGTTTTTGTTTGGTTGTAAGAAATAGTAAGAACGTACGTAACGTACGTGATGCGATGAGATTGTGTGTGTTGTGGACGTATGAAAGTCAATATATCAGTGACTTTAATATACCAAAGCAAGTTTTCGTGATGTCAAAATCCCTCCGATCGTAATATTGAAGTAAAAACACTGATATTTTGTCTTATCATTATTAGAGTAGCACGTTTTTAAGACGAGAATATCGTAGTGTAAATGATTCTCTGGTCTCCCAAATGTTTGTAAATGATTCTCTGGTCTCCCAAATGTTTGTAAATGATTCTCTGGTCTCCCAAATGTTTGCACACACACTCTTTGGTACCAGCTGCATATTAAACTTAACCAGAAAATAAAATACGTTCCCTACGACCCGCAGACGTTCGAAGGACGTGGTGTTCTGCACGGGCAAACTGCATACAGCTCTTGGTTTGGACTGCATTATTGAGTGTTATCCCACTGCACTATCACCTGCGCTGGCGTCGTAAACAAATTTTATTTTTCACTGTACTGCATACATGATGTTTTATTTAATGTGAGGCTGTGTGTTACACGGTCACGTAATGCCGCGGCAATATATAAAGGTTGTTCGTTGATCTTTTGGAGTTTTAAATTTTCTAGTGAAGTTTTTCAACTTTTTTATGGAATATAGAAGTAGTATTGGTGTCGTGCTTAACAGCTTATTTTGTATGCTCTCGTAAACTGTGCTCGTTAACCAGGACGTGTGACGTGTCATTTATTTTATAACTTTTCGTTAGTAGTGGTAAAGGAATTTGGACTTGAGTAATGGAAACAATGTAAAGAACTAATGACTTTTTTACAATTGACATGAGCATACAGTAAGGCGTCAATGAAGTTTGTAAGTTGGTTAAAATGTCTTGCAATGGAAAAAAGAAAAAGAAGTCGAGAAGTGTCGCGGGACACCCGGTTTTCGATGTATAACAGGCAGAATGAAAAAAAAATACTAAGTTTGAAAAAAAAAAAAAATGAAAAGTACTGGGTGGCACGGACATCGATGCGAAAACTGTTACCATGGATTCAGTACATGTGACACGTCGGTTCTTAAAGAAAAATGCTGTTCCATACATTTTGACCGCGTAGGTATTGGTACACTTTTCTATGAAACAGCAGTTTTTTTTATAACCTACGAAAAACATCAACGCAGGGCATCCAGAATCGTGTACTGAATCCATGGTAACAGTCGATATCCCTGCCTGTGAAGGTTACGCTTTTACACTTTTTCTACGTTACACTTTTTTCGGTCTAGCTCTCTCTCGCCAAGTGTGCAGATTATAACGTGCGGGATAAGAAACTTCGTTCCAAATTGATTTTAATACATCACGTGTATACGGTGTAAGAGGAGGTCAGATTTTCAAAATATTACACAACGGTGTACGCAAAGCTACAGTCTGACTGACAGTGACCGCACGTCAGATTATGCCAGCTGCATGACGTTAAGTAAAATGCGAGAAGCACTAGCATTTTGCAGATTCCAGGATGTTACTGTGTATGTTTTGTTTTGATTTTAGGATTACTCATTTCATTTCATTTCATTTATTTCATAACAATTTTTACATTGTGTCGAAATCACTTAAAAATTACACACGTGCATTTAATTATATTTATTAATAGCGATCTTAAGAGCTTATCACTGTCATTAACAGTAATAACATAGAGATTTGAGTCTAAATTATGATCATAAGTCATGCAAAATAATAATGTAAAATAATAGGCAATGTAAAAGAATCATGTAAAATATTAAAGGTCATGTAGAAGAATAATAATGTCAAAACTTAACACGGTCAGGGTTATGTCACAATATACTATCATTATTATACAATTTTATTGGCCTAGGTAAACACGTCAGACAGAAACTCATCAATAGCATAATAGCATTTCTCTACCAAAAATGATTTTAATTTTTGCTTAAATTGGTTAATATTGTAAACAGACTTCAAATCTCCTGGAAGTCTATTATACAGCTTGATGGATTGAAAGCTTGCAGCATGAGTAACAACTTTCATATGTGGGACTATGTTATGTTGCAAGTCCTTGCGCCTAGTAGCTTCTCTCTTATTTCTTTGTTCAGTTGTTTCTGATCTGTTAAGTTTCTTTATAAGATCCGTGAGTACAACAAAAATATACAAGGATGGAACGGTTAAAATCTGTAGATCCTTAAAATACTGCTTACACGATACCCATTGCGGAATTCTCACCATGGTTCTTATGGCCCTTTTTTGTACTACGAAAGCAGTATTCACATTGTACGCATAACTTCCGCCCCATAGAAAAATACTATACCTAAGTCTGGATTCGACAAGTGAATAATATACCAGTTTTAATTGTTTAATGTCGATCTCATCTCTGAGACTTCTAAGAGCATAACAGGCTGAACTAATTGAGCTTTCTATGGTTGATAGTTCCTTTTTCCATGTTAATCCTTCGTCAATATAAATACCTAAAAATTTAACGCTGTCAACTAAAATTATATTATTACCATTCAAATTTATGTCAATTGTATCTTTATTTCTTGCCGTAGTTCTAAATAACATTGCATTCGTTTTGTTGGTGTTCAAATTGAGACTGTTCAAGGTGAACCAAGTATTAAAGTGAGTAAGAGTCATATTTACTTTATTAGTCAAGGCTTCTATATTTTCTGCGGTTATTATAGCATTTGTATCGTCAGCGAAAAGAACAAGTCCTATATCAGTTTGATTTGTCATGTAATTAATTAGGTCATTTATGAACAAGATAAAAAATATTGGCCCTACTATTGAACCCTGTGGGACACCTTTCTTTATTAGTTTTAGACCTGATTTGTATACTTTTTCACATTTATCTTCAGCTATTTTAATTTCTACATATTGCTTTCGATTTTCTAAATAAGATTTAAATAGACTTAAAACCTGTCCTCTAATTCCATAATGCTCCATTTTCGCTAATAGTAATTTGTGATCGACAGTGTCAAAAGCTGAGCTTAGATCAAGAAATAACCCGGCAACTTTAAGTTTCTTATTAAGTTTGTTAATTACTTCTTCCATTAGTGTGTCAATTGCGTCATTTGTTCCCACAAATCTCTGGTAACCAAATTGTCTATGATCAAGAATTTTATTACGGTTCAAATGCTTAAGCAGTCTAGTTATAAGAATTTTCTCAAAAATTTTCGAAATTATCGGTAATAACGAGATTGGTCTGTAGTTATGTGGGTCTAATTTACAACCTTTTTTATAGATGGGTAAAACTCTGGCTATTTTCAGTTGTTCAGGGAATATACTCTTATCTATACACATGTTGACAAAATGTGCCAACGGTTCTGCTAATAAGTCAATGTGATCTTTTATTAATTGAATCGGTATTTCATCATGGCCATAAGATTTTTTGTTTGCCATTGCATTGACAATTTTTACTACTTCAAGCGCGGTTCACTCTGTTTACGTTACTTTGCAAGATTCCAATAGCTTGTTCATAATCAACATTCCCACCTGTTTCAGCTTTGTCAAACGTGTTCGAGAAAATGTCAACTATGTCTTGGGGATTCGATATAATCTTATCACAAATTTTAAGCAGTATGCATTTATTTCCGTCTTGTTTAGGTTCTTTATTTCTATGCCTGTTTATGACCTGCCATAAGGCTTTCGAAGACTCCTTCGCTTTAGTAATTTCTGTCCTAATAGCAATCCGTCTGGCTTTTTTTAAAACTAGTCTAAATATTCTAATGTACCTTTTTGTATAAGTCCTTAATTCCTCAGTGCAAGTCATCTTATTTGTGTTTTGAAGTAGGAACCGTTTCATTTTACTAGACACCTTTATCCCTTTAGTTGTCCAGTTTGCCATACGAAATTTTTTGTACTTAATCCTTTTTTTCCTCTTTTTGAAACTGTCGCGATATATTTGTAAAATTTTCTTTAAGAACCCATTTAAACCTTCTTCCATCCAGTTAATATTTAATAAACTATTTCTAAATTTATTTGAATTTTTAACGCTGAACTGTCTAGCCTCAATATTTATATAGTTTTGGTTGTCATTGGATGCTATTTTTTCAGTTTTAATGCCACACAATAATGCTGCGTGTCCGTCAGCCAAGCAGTTATGATCAACGAGAAATTCAGTTATAACATTATCGGGTAAATTCGTCAAAAAATTATCCAGACAAGACTGCGCATTATTTCGTCTATACGTGACTTCTTTAAAAATAGGTCTAAAATTATAGGATGTCAGTAGTGTTACGAATTTGGTAGCTTTTAGGTCAGTTTTAAGCAAGTCAATGTTAAAATCCCCGCAAATGATGCATTTTTTGTTGTAAAAGTGTTCAAGTAATTGTTCTAACTTAGATAAGAATATTTCATAGTTCTGATCGATAGGATTTCTATAACAGCAGAAAATGTATATACTGGTGTTGGCATCTCTAACGCCGCATATTTCGAAGCATTCAATTTTGTATATTTTTTTACAAAAAGACACCTCTTCACAGACAATATCATTATTCGCCATTATGAGACTACCCCCCCTAGTCTTATTTTTTCGTGCATTAAATGAGACCATTTTATAACCGTCAATGCTAAACTGTAAAGCCGTATCTTTAGTCAAAAAATGCTCTGTTACGCACAAATATAAATTGTTTAGCTTAATATCTTGTAAGTATAACTCTAATTCGTTCTTTTTATTACTTATTCCACATAAATTCTGTAAATAAATATTAAGGGACACATATTTAGGATCAGATCTAGTTGTGTAGCTATTACCGAAGTTTCCAGGTGATTTAGGTCCGAAAAAACTCATTATTTTCAGTATTAGTCTGGGTACTAATACTATTTGTAACGGCTATTAAACGCTTTGATGATGTTTCATTCTCTGTCTGTGTATATTTATGATTATACTACTACATACTACACTTAAAAGCTTTGTTTTGAATACCAATAGACTATTTGTTTTATGCAAGTGTTTTATTTAAAAGGCAATATATTTTTAATCACTGCGACTGAAAATTTACAACTGTCATTATCTTGTGTAACGTTCCCTAGCGAGTATCATCAAGTCTGCGTCCACCATCAACGTCTGTTCTTTATTTACGGTAACCACGGTCTTTGGAATAACGAATCTACTCTCCAAGGGTTAAACAGATCCATGCCAAGAATGGTAACCCATTGACACACTGCCACGTTTTCTAGGCATGAGTTGATTCATGTCTTGTCTTGAACTTACCTATACATTTTAACAGGTAGACATGTTGCTGGGGAGTTTGATGCGCCACTTCTTCCCAGCTAAAAAAACACTAGAAAGTAATACGTAATTTTTTATGTTCAAAAAGTCCTGATTCTCAGCCGAGTTTGAAATCTAATTTTAATTTTGAAGAGTTCTCTATTCTGAACTAAGGACTACACATTGCTATCTCTTTTCCGTATCAATGCTATCTTGTTTCTCCTTCCTTCCACCTCCATCTCAGTCTTCTCCGATACAGTGACAGTTGACACAGTGTCTTCACTTCGGATCAACAGCAAGATATATTCGCCAGTACTCAGAGCAAAAGTCTCGGCTATAAAACTCAATGCTACAATAAATCTTCATGAATTATCTGTAAGAAGTAGTCCGCAGTAGAATAACATATTCTTTGGTAGTTTTACTTACTGAAACAAAGGGCACCTAATGTTTTTGTGTAGTATTTATGATGCTATCAACGTATTAGGAAATTGGTTCGTTTTATCTTTTTCTGGGAAGTAGGATTTTGGTTTTATGCCGAATTGAAAGAAATTGAGTCAAAGTCAAAGTCAAATCATTTATTTCAAATAGGCCCTTGCAAGGCACTTTTGAACGTCAAAAATTACAAAAAAAAATAATTGATTCTAGTCGCCCCTTCCAAAAGGTAGTTTTCGTATGGAGAAGAATGGGCAAGAAACTCCACCGTTGAGAGAATATCTCTGATGTTTGTAAGAAGGAAATGGATCCTTAAACAATTTAATTTAAGAATATATGCAGAACGAGGCATATATACTCTGGTTTAAAATAGTTTCTGCTCAAAATACTGTACTTTGTGTTTTTGTAGATGAGTTGTACCAACATTATTATTAATAAATAAATTATTAATTATATTAATTTTATTATTAAGTTTTATTATTCGGTTATAAGACTCTGGTTTTTGGCTAGGAAGATGCTTATTAAGTATGAACCATGACAGAAGATTCTCATTATTCTAGGTCCGGGAAGTATAGTTGTCAAGGTTTAAACCCAGCACTCCAATTACGTAACACACTTTCTATCACAACCATAAGATTTATGAAGGAAATTCCTAATCCATTAATTCATATGTTTGAAAAATTAGTCGGCTCGACAACGTAAATAACGCAATGAATGTTGTTGAATTATCAAAACGAAAAGCATTACAATAGGGATGTCGACCAAAAAAATTTTTTTGTCCGTCAGGGAGATTATTAAAAAATATTGGACACGTATTTTTTCTTTTTTTGCAATACTGAGAAATTGATTAGGAAATGCATTAAAATGTGGCATGACGTCACTGGCCGGTAGATTTTATACTGACTTGTGACCTAGCGAGCCCCACTCCCCGAGTTTAATGCGTTTTATCTAAACCATTTTTTATTAATTTGATATAGCAAAAAATACGTGTCTAATATTTTTTTATTATCTGACTGACAGACGAAACAGTTTTTTTTTCCAGTCGTCTTCCCTATTGTTGGTGTGTTACGCAATTACCCCGGCATGTCCAATTCAGAAGGCAGTATTATCGTATGTTTTTATTTTTTTTAAATAAACTGTAATAACTCTATAAGTTTTGTGTATGAATGTCGATGACTATACGAGTAGAGGAGGATCAAAGAAACGATGGATGGACTGTGTGGAAGATGATATGGATAGAGAGGGGGTGACTACCGAGATGACGACTGATGGAGAAGTATGGAAGAAAGGAACATGTAGCGCCAGCACCAAATAAATTCAGATAAAGGCAGGAGAATAATGGTGATATTTTAAAATAAACTCATCCAGTTTCTTATCACATTGTGTATTAGAGCAAAATATGATGACTCTCATCACTACACCTCTGTCTTACCCATCAATACAGGACATAAACATGATTAATCGCGTAACTGGTCGACAAGTAGCCAAGTAGATAGTGCTGTCAATATCCCCAATCTACTTCATCCTTCAGGCTACCTATACATTGCAACGTTGTCAACTTACTACTGCGATTTAGCACGCTAGTCGCACCGCCTAATTGCGCTAGTAAGTCGGCCATGTGTAACTGGCCTAAAGCTTTGATGAAATTGTCGGTTATCGTGCGACGATGCGAATGGACGCCCAAATATAGGCACGTTGAAATAAATAGGCTGTTGACAAACGAGTTTGGTAAATATTTGCACAGCCACGGAATTTTAATATAGTCATACACAAAGTATAGATACAATTACACAAAAAAAAATAGCTTTTCTCGACATGTTTGTTACATTTCCCTATACGAAAATTAAATGAAATGATTTATTCTGTAAATAGGATATCGGATTCACTTTTACAAGTCACATTAAAAAAAAAACCGGCCACGTGCGTGTCGGACCACGCACAATGAACTGTTCCGTAGTTGGTATGAATTTATCCCACGAACAAACTTAACTTCGTAGTTGAGAAACATGTTCTCCCATACATCGATATACGTCACGGTCAATTCTCCAACTGCAAATATAAGTTTATAATCGCAAAAAAAAATAATGTGTTAAACTACAAATTATAAAATTTCTGACTTTTTCCTTTACTTGTGCTGTGAGACCTTGTTTCCTGCCAAATTTCATGATTTTAGGTCAACGTTGATACCTCCAAGCGTGTAATGCTCGCGAAGGAGGAGGCGGAACGCGTGTGGGAGAGGCAAACTTCGCGCCCTCACGCCCTTAGCCACTGGGCGCTCTGGGCGTCGGTAATCTAAGGCTGATTCCCGCCCACCGTAGGCGCGGGCTTGCGGACAGTAAGCAATGGGTAGCTCGCCGTCTGATAAGGACTAGACCCGGATCGACGGCGCGTTGTGTTCCACCCGCGCCTCAAAGACATGTCAGCACAACTGACGGGGTCCGCTAGGACCGATGCCTGCCGGGGTCGCGGGAAAGTCCGAGTCCGGGTTGTACTGTTGAAGGAACACGGGTGGGTTCAAGTCAGTAAGAGTATAGAAGTTATTTGATAATTTCCCACCCAAAAAAAGAAAAAAAATGGATTCCGTTTTTTCCTTTTGAGATACGGAACGCAAAAAAATAAGCTAGAAGGAGTCGACATTGCCTATCTGACTACCCATGAGAAGAAACGGCGGAACAAACTCAGGGGACAACGATATTGTTTGATATAAGAACAAGCACATCGTTTGTTGGTTAACTTAGGTATCTGATGTCGAAGATACAATACAGATATCTATAGATTTAGTCCAAAGATAAATTGTATATCGCGTCGTTGCTATGGCTAGAGACAAAAACTAGAAGCGATAACTAGCCAATAGTGCCGTATACTGTTTTACGCACCTATCGATAGTTTATAAAGATAACACTTTAGATAGGAAAGTATTGCTGGCTAAGTCATAGGTTTTATCACAATAGTTATTGGGCTATTGTGATAAGGGTATAACTTTATGATTGTAGGAGATTAATATTATAAAAAGATGTAGTAAGATACATCGGAACTCGTAACATTCCTTAAAACACATCTAGCTTATCATGTGTAAAATATTTTATCAATAATGTAAGGTTTTGGTGGAAGTAGGAAGAGATAAACAGAGATCGTGATATCTTTTATAAAACTGGATAGTACTGGAAGCACTTGGAACTTGGGTCTTTGTCCAACCTACCTAGCAGTGGTAAAATATAGACAAAGAAATACCTACTCCAGCTCATACATTATGTTTTGCCTTATCCTACTATCCTACTAATATTATAAACGCGAAAGTTTGTGAGTATGGATGGATGTATGGATGTTTGTTACTCTTTCACGCAAAAACTACTGATCGGATTTGGATGAAATTTGGCAAACAGATAGTTTATAACCTGAATTAACACACATGATACTTTTTATCCCGATATTCCCACGGAATCGAGACTTATGCGGGTGAAACCGCGGGGCACTGCTATTCTGGTATAAAAATACAAAAAAACATACAAAATTGTATTGGCAAAAAGAAACGGAGATGACTTCCAGTTAGTGCTAACGCATCATCGGTGGAGTGTGTAAGGTTGAATGTTTTATTATCTACTTGTCAGTTTTGGCGTTACGCGACCAACGATACGCGACGGACGATACGCGACGGACGATACGCGACCGACGAAACGCGACGGACGATGCGCGACGGACGACACGCGACGCATCTTCCGTCAGATGCGTGAGCACCCTTAATCTGTAGCTTAGAACAAAAATAAATTTTCATATTTTTTTTACATGATATGACTTTATAAACTGTCCCAGTCCACTGCTAGCCAAGTCTAGGTTTCTATCTTCTCATTCACAGAAGAAGAAGATGCAGCCGTCATTACTATCTGCTCAGGAGAAGATCCCTATATAATAATTCGACAAAACTAGGCCCAACAAAGCAATGGTCACACAAACGATCCAAGTTTTTCTATTACGACTCCAACCTTCTGACGTATCACGTATTGTGATGGCCAACGAATTGCCATACGTCATCATTAAGTGTTTGAGTTGCCAACACTTTCGCATAGTTTGTTGGCACAGATTCCTTTTTGTTTGCTCCCTATTCAGTTACGAAATTTATGACGTTCAAGCGTTGAAATTTTATGGTTCCTAGGAATGTTATTGCTTTGTGTTCCGTTTGGATGAGAAATAAAGGGAGTGTTGAGTGTTCGTATTGTTGGGCGGCGTATTATGGTGTAAACTGTCATGTTGTGAAAATTATCTTAGTAAAAGGCTGCTGTTGACCCACTGCAGGTCATACGCTAGACCGACGTCAAACCAAAGCATTGTGATGTACAAACTTATGTTATGTAAGTTTACTGTATGTCATCACCTTTTTCTTTTTGCCAATATAGCTTTTTGTTACAAGCTTTTTTTTTGTTCTGTAATATGTACTTCTTTTTACCCTCGTTTTGGGCATCACGGCAGTCGCGTAAGAACCAATAGAATGACCAGTCGGTTATTCTATTGGTTCTTACGCTTAAGCTTCCAAAGGCATTAATAAATAATAATAAAATTTATTCAAAAATAAAAATTGGTAAAAAACAGTATAAAAATCTTAGAAATAATGTTGGTATTATGTTAGTACTTATAATAAAAGGCTCTTATTTTATGTTAATCATAAAATTAACACGTAGGTAGGTACATAATTTGTCAAAGTATACGCAAATTAAATCTAAAAACTTTTCATAACCAAATTAAAACTTTTTTAATCAAACAAATAACAAATTCAATTCGAAATTATAAACTTTGTTTGACTTGCATTTACAAATTGCTATTCCATATATTAAATGCGTGTTGATGGAGATTACATCTGTCAAATTCACTAATACCTATTAGCATGTAATTAACTCAAATGAGATGCAGTTGTCAGAATTACATGCTATTAGGTTTACGTACTTCAAAAGGAAAAAACGGAACCCTTATGGGATCTCTCGTGTATCTGTCTGGCTGGCTGTTTGTCTGTCTGTCTGTCTGTCCAAATGTCGCAACTTCCTCGGAATCTAATGGACCGATTAAGTTAAAATTTGGTACATATACGTATTTCTGTGACACACGGACGTGTAGTAAATTAATTAATTTTGAATATGGGGGTCAATTTTGGGAGGCAAATAAGAAGTAAAAAAAAAGTTTTGAACACCCACGGGGCCACTTTTCGAGGAAAAACAGGAAAAATTAAAAAAAAGTTTTGCAAGCTGTACCGTGTGATATATGAAATGATTGGATGGCTTGTTGTGAGGGTCAAAATATTTTTTTTCATAATTTTAAAATAAATTATTATAAACTTATTTAAGAAAATAGATGAAAATTGTCCATTTCTCCCATTATCTCCAAAACTACGGAGCCTAAAATTTTGAAAAAAATACCGATAATGGTTCGTTAAATTAAATAATAATATAATTTAATAATTAAAATAATAAATTAATTAAATTAAATGACTTTTGATTTTGAAATGACTTTTGATTTTTTTTTGATTTTGTTACTCATAGATAACAGGAAAACCTATAACAAGTCTATGGTCTTGTGATAATCATTAATTAATGAAAATCGTGATGGCGTGGCCTCGCCTCTCATCCGGTTGTGGGTTCAAATCCGGGCAAGTACCAATGTGACTTTTTAATTCACCTTACTTTCAGAGTTTGTCTTGGACATTACTGAATTTGATAAAGGAAAAATATCGTGAGGAAACCTAGACTTAAATAGTCAATATATGCTCGTGCCTTCTCTGTATGAGAAGAGGCCTTTGCCCTGCAGTGGGATAGTAATAGGCTGACATTATTATTATTTACTAGCTTCTGTCCGCGACTTCGTCCGCGAGCCTATAACCTTCCTCAAGATTGGGCTATCCAATACAAAAATAATTTTTCGAATCCGACTGGTAGTTCCCGAGATTACCCCCTACATACAAACTTACAAACAAACAAACATACACAAACAAATTTTACCTCCATATAATATTAAGTATAGATTCATATTATTATTTATTAATTAAAATAATTGGTTTAGGAGCACCGCTCGTCAGCTTACAAACAACACATCACCAATTTGCTGAACAAGGTTGGTGATGGTGGTTTTCTTTTATCGATAAACACGGCGCTCTCACAAACTGCCAAGCATTCTGCATACTGTTAAACATATTGCTTGTTATGCTGTGCTGGCAAAATTATGAAGTTCAAAGGAGAATATAAACTAGACTTACGAGTTGTAAGTCGTAGGTTCGAACCCTGACAGACGCTTTACTTTGTGTAAATTATTTCATCACCACTGCTCCCAAAACGGTGAAGGAAAACATGGTGAGGAAACCGGCATGTCAAAAATTTTAAGACATGTGACATCTACCAACACGCATTGGGCTCGCGTGGTGGATTATGGCCCACTCCCTCTCACAGAGAGGAGGCCAGTGTCCCAGGAGTGGGAACATTATGGGGTGATGGAGGTATAAAATCAAACGTTCTTATATTCCGGAATTTTTACTATTTTACCAATTATAACCATTTAAAAAACATGATCAAATCATGACATCTTTAACAAATTCTAATTCACTTTTCCTTCCATCTAAGCCTCATGATCCCCCAATGCACTCACCCGGAGTAGGCCCTAGGAAATATACGCCTCCCGGGTACCATTCCGCAAACATACCGATCAAAATGCACAGTGCACTTCTGTGCAGCCCAGGAGAGAGCATTGCGCCATCGAATGAATTCTGCATGAACTGACACCGCTTTGTTTTGAACATGGAATTTTTTAGCTCCTACGGGAATCTAGGATTAGCTGAGGCATAATTGAGGGTAGCTGGTGGTGTTCATTATTTGTTTTCGGTGAAGAAGTGGTCATGGCCTATTAAAAAGTCTCAGAATTAACGAAGGATCTGTGATTGGCAGGGTGTATTGTGGACATTCTTAACATATAAGAAGTCTTCGATGCTTCAATAAATTGTCATCCTTTAAAGAAAGATGTAAGTAATCGTATTAACTAGTTCTAAAGTATACGGGGTCAATTGACTGAAACTCTGTATAGTCTGTAGGTAATAATAACACAATATAGATTTCGACCGCCAAATGTTATATTACCCAGAATAAAAAAGTTCCCAGAAGAACTCCCCACAACGCCCACATACCCAGATTATCATTAAAACACCCAATCTATATACTTTAATGAACTTATTGACAAGTTTCAACTTACGTACATATTCAACTAATATTGATTGTTGTTTGTCATCCTCGAAAAAACTGCGAAGAGTCTGCAATCGTGAAGTTTTCAGACTTTTCAGCTGTATGTAATAAAAATTAAAGACTTTGATAAAAAGCTGTTCGATGGTTTTTTGACGAGCTGAGTTTTAACAAGAGATAATTGCTTTTTTGTACATTGTTTTTGGTAACAGGTATAGCGTTGTTTTTTTAAACGGTTAATGTAGTGTGCAAGTCTGGCTTGTAGTTGGTAATACAATAGGAACTGTATATTTTTATTTTTTGTAGAGGACAGACGTATGTGGAAAAGGGAGAGGAATGCTTTTGCCCAATAGTGGGACATCACGACGTAAATAGATAGTAACACCATTAAAAACATAACATGTAAAATAATGCAAATCTCGCAATGCAGTTCTTCTACCGCAAAAGATGTGAGATCTAATGTAAAACCAAGTCTGTTCATTTATTCAATGCCTATCTACATATATGTCATCTTTATTTCGATTTAGAATGACTTGGCAATCCCACACGGCAATAGAATCAACATTCTACATACATACAACAAAATCTTCAGCAGGCCAGGCATACTCGTAGGCCTTCCTGTGCCAGTCTCCACGAGACGAGAGAACATAATCTAAGTACTGATGATACATTGATCAATAAATAAATTATCGCAGAATGATAACAGCCCCACGGGTTGATCGACGGTATGCTTGCCGCGGTCAATTCATGGATGGGTGACCAGTGACCACTCATTACATATCGAGACCCCTGCGTGGCTCGGAAAGCACGTTAAGCCGTTGGTACCTACCGGCTGCCATTCGTAGATCTTTGACAGTCGTTACGGATATCCAGTCAAAAACCTCAAAAGTCTGACAACCAGTCTGCATGTCCATTGAAGCGGAGCGAGGCAGCAGAGAGGAGGATGGCAGCGGAGTGAAGCGGAGTTATTGCGGACAGTGTCTGTTCATTGATGCGGAGCGAGGTAGTGGAGCGGAGTTACGGACTGTGCGGAGCGAGGTAGCGGAACGGTGTTGCGGACTGTGCGGAGCTAGATCGAGTTCGCGCGACGAGTAATAATTCCCCGCTCCGGTTCTCCGCTCCGTTTCCCCGCTCCGCTTCCCCTCTCCGCTGCTCAGCTCCGATTCCCCGCTCCACTTCCCGATTTTGTAAGCATTTTTAAACTAGTTCGCAAATCCCTGTCCACTGAAGTGGAGCGGAGGTTTTATTGGGTTAATATCGGCACACCTAAACTCCGCTCCTCTGCTCTCCGCTACAGTGGACAGGCAGCCTTACCAAGGGGTATCGTGTTACCCAGCAATTGGGTTGTAGAGGTCAGATAGGCTTGCTCCATGTAAAATACTGGTATTCAGCTGCATCCGGTTAGACTGGAAGCCGACCTCAACATAGTTGGGAAAAGGCTAGGCAGCAATATTGTAGACATGATAGTCTGCATTCAAATTTTCAGTTTGTTTAACGTCAACAGTAATTTAAAATTCAATATAAACTAAGTCTTTTAACATCACAATCCAGACAAAAATCTAGCAAAAAAATTCATCTTCAAAGACTGCATCCTCGTTAGTAGTCTTCCATCTTAGCTACCAATTACTTCTACCGTGAACAAAATCGCCTGACTAAGCAAAAAGGTAGAATTAAACTTCAATTAATTAACTTATCTGAGAAAAAGTTGAGACAGTCGCATGGACAATCACTTATCTAAACTAGTTTATGTACTCGTACTTTATTTATTCGGTATTTTTCTGGTACCTAATAACGAAATGTCGTTGGTATTTTAACTAGACGATGGGCAGCAGCCTCTTGTTCGAATAATATGGTTTTTAGTCGTGAATTTCGATTAAAATAACTATAGAATCTATCGGTGGTTATCCTAACTATTCAATCTGCCTAGCCTTTTCCCAACTATGTTGGGGTCGGCTTCCAGTCTAACCGGATGCAGCTGAATACCAGTATTTTACATGGAGCGACTGCCTATCTGACCTCCACAACCCAGTAACTGGGTAATACGATACCCCTTGGTAAGACTGGTGTCAGACTTTCGGGCTTCTGACGACTCGTAACGACTGTCAAAGATCCACGAATGACAGCCGGGACCAACGGCTTAACGTGCTTTCCGAGGCACGGAGGATTCTCGGAATGTAAAGATGGTCACCCATCCACTGACCAACCCCGGCAAGCGTAGCTTAACCTGATGGATCGACCAGTGCGGCTGTTGTTACTTAGCCACGAGCTCCTCAAACCTAACTATTATTATTATAAAATGCGAAAAAGAGTTTTGTTTGTTTGTTACGTTTTCGGTGTAACGACTGAACGGATTTGGATGAAATTTTGACGATATTCCCACGGGATCGAGACTAATGCGGGTGAAACCGCGTTATCCAACACAACGTTAATCGTTTATCTTTTAAAAAGCTGTAATTTTTTGTAAAAGCGTCAGGGTACAACAAATATGGCTTTACAGAATTGTAATCATTAGAATCAGCAATACAACTCCTTAAGTTAGAATTGGCCCCAAATGTCATGCTTTCATGAAATAGTCATTCAATAGGGTAATATGAACTAAGAGAGTTGTATTTATGATTTTTATGATTATAATTCTATAAATAAATATTTCATACGGCCGCGAATCATATTTAGATCAACGTACAACCTGACCTGCAAATTGTAAAAAGCGTAAGAAAATTGGAGTTTCGCGGGCTACTTAGCAACACCTTTATAAAATTCCTGAGTAAAATTCTCGTCTCTGAATCTGACAACATTATAACCCTTATTTTAATTATTAAACCAAAAATAATTTTCCAATCCAGACTTTCGTTTGCGTTGTGGCGTACCGGGCGTAGTAGCGCTGTCGCGCGCAACCCCGCGTAGTCGCGTGTTGCTGACGCGTCATTACTGCCTTTGTGACTAACGCCGACTTGTCGCCTGGCTATTGTTATTGTTATATTTTGAAACACTTTGCCTTTTCACTTAGTAATATGATTAAAAAGGTGTTGAGGTTTTGTGTGTTTAATAGATTTTATTTTTCGAGTTTTCATTTGTTTTTAGTCATGTGTTTTGTGTATTATGAATTGTGATCTTTGTTTTTCAATGACGAACGGAACAGCGATGTGTCGGGCATAAGGCTGCCTGTCCATTGAAGCGGAGCGAGGCAGCGGAGAGGAGAATGGCAGCGGAGTGAAGCGGAGTTGCGGACATCGTCTATCCATTGATGCGGAGCGAGGTAGTGGAGCGGAGTTACGGACTGTGCGGAGCGAGGTAGTGCAGCGGTGTTGCGGACTGTGCGGAGCTAGACCGAGTTCACGCGACGAGTAAAAATTCCCCGCTCCGGTTCCCCGCTCCACTTCTCCGCTCCCTTTCCCCGCTCCGCTTCCCCTCTCCGCTTTTCCACTCCATTTCCCCGCTCCGCTTCCCAGTTTTGTATGAATTTTTAAACTAGTTCGCAAATCCCTGTCCACTGACGCGGAGCGGAGGTTTTATGCAATTCCATTGGTTAATATTGGCACACCGCTACTCCGCTCCTCTCCTCTCCGCTCCAGTGGACAGGCAACCTAAAGCCACGGTGCGAGGGCCCGTACTCCACCAAAGCGGATATGTGTGGAAATGTCCGAAGCTGAGATAAGAAGAGATATTTTTCAGCTAGGGTGTATCCACCGAAACTGTGCGGAGATGGTTCCTGGCTAGACTGGAGCGGAGATGTGTGCTGGTTAGAGCGGAGATGTGTGCTGGCTAGCGCAAAGCTAGAGAGAACTAGCGGCACTGCTCACTGCACGCCGCTCACATCTCTTCTCGTCTCCGCTGCACGCTGTTGCCAGCTTGCGAGGCACAACTCACAGCTCCGCTTCGATCGCGCCATACAAATATGATACATCTCCGCTCAATGGTATCCACTGAAGCTGAGTGGAGACGAGATTTATAATAACGAAATTCTATTGGTTGTTTAAAACACATCTCCAAAGCGGAATCCACCATAGCGGAGACGAGAGGAGGATTCCGGGCCTTAGCAAAATAAATATTGTTATTTGTTGCTTCAATTTTATTGTATGCCACAAGCAAAAAACTTGCATCTTATAAATGCTTAAGAGGCCGTGCACGAAATCGACTGATTTTGATCAATTTTGTTCATTAGTTGTGAGAAAGGGAAAATACTTTCGACGGAAAAGGGTTTTATTCGTGCACGGAACATTTTTTGAATTTTTTTGGTTGGGAAATTATCAAATAACTTCTCCCGCTCTAGGCGGAGCGGGAGGGCGTGTCAAACTCTTACTGACTAAAACCCCACCCGTATTCCTTCAGTTTCTACAGGCTGAAGGAACACGGGTGGGTTTTCGTTGCCAAGGGCACCGGTATCCCTTTCGGACTTTCCCGTGACTCCGGCAGGCATCGATCCTAGTGGACACCGTCAGTTGTGCTGACATCTCTTTGAGGCACGCGTGGAACACAACGCACCGTAGACCCGGGCGCTGGTCCTTATCGGACGGCGAGCTACCCATTGCTCACCGTCCGCGAGCCCGCCTACGGTGGCCGGGAATCGGCCTGCGATTCCCGACGCCCAGGGCGTCTCCTGCGGTCGTGCACGGAGCCTTAACTCATATTCACGCGTTACGGGTTTTGTGATCGATTGTCTTTTTTCTAAAGTATCGATAAGCAATATAAAATCTCTCTCTATGAGTATCTAGAACCTATCAACTAAGATGCCTCATAGCTAACAACACGAGTCCCTATATGAATCTTATAAATAAATTATGTTTCAATGGTTAATAACAAAAATAGAATTTACAAAAATGAAAATTTAATGAAGTCGTATGTACCAAATGGTTAGTAAATATTTATGAACTTTAAGCTCAGTTTATAAAGGAAGAAGTTTATACTATACTATACTATATTCTATGCTATACGTCCTGTAGAGCTTGATCTCTCTGCCACACTAAAGTAATATTAAAATAATACTGCTTTAGAGGTTGTGTTAGGCCCCCAGGACATGATGTGCCCTAACAGGCGCTGCACAGAGGAGGTTCCGGATTGGTCTTTTGAGAGGTAACGGTGCCCCTTCCATGTGTAGATGATGACCACCGGGGTGGTTTTAGTGAGGTAGGAATCCCATACTCCCCGGTCTTTTCCCCAGAGCCCGGGCGCCTTTTGAAGGTCCTCGTCCGTCGGCCCTTGAAAACTAAAAAAGGGGTCCCAGGACATAATATTATTTTTATCTAGGAAATACGATCCCGTGGGATAATTGCTGACGTACCCGCAGGTGAAGCCGTGGTCAAAAGCTAGTCAGAAATATAACCTCACTCAAGACAGTCTTAAAATTGCAATTTCAGCATTAATCCTAAGAAACGTAATTCTTAACGTTTTCCTAATTAAAAGAAGGTACTATTGTGCCCACAAAAGGAAATGTTTATTAAAATATAAGGAAACAATTATCTTTCTTACCTTTTTGGTGTCTACAGTTTCTTTTTCAGAGATTTATTTACTTACTAAAGAAATACAATTTTGTTTAGTTTTACTGACTTTGCCTAATGAGGCTGAAATTCAGGTCTAGATTGTTAAGTGTTAGGATATAATTAGCGAGGTTGCAACACTGGGTTTGTGCTCGAGTCTGTGGCTGTTCCCGTTACGATATACGAGTGTGTCTTGGTACAGTCAATAAAGTAGTTTTACAATTAATCTTCAGTGTATTCACTAATTAGATTTTAAGAAATCAGTAGGTATCTCAGAATTAAAGGTACAACTTGACCTGACGTACATTACTTCAAGAAAATTCCACTAACCTTCAATTGCTCTTTGTCTATAAAGTGGATATAATATTTCAAAAGAAATGCTAGCTATCCGGGAAATCACTCGTTCACTTTTTGTGAAATGAAATTTCGCAATGAATTCGCAGAAATTCTTGAAAGGACGAGCTTTAAATTACCTTTCATTTAAATGATCTCTTAAAGAACAGGATACCCCAGGTATAGCGAATTAAAGACAACTTAACAGAAGAAATAATCTAATCCGCTCATTTAATTGAAAGTCATAGAGAACCGTGCTATTCTAAAAAGAACCTTAATCCCTGAGATTAAGGTCCCCGGCATTAGAAAACTGTGACATTTAGAGACAATCTGCACTTCTACGAAACGATCAGTGAAATTACCTTCGTAGATAGTAAAAAGTGATTTTACGAGAGCTTAGGTACCTCAGTATCCTTCGATCTACAATGGAATGGCCATCGCACTGTACATTGACGTGTATCTACTGTTAACGCCACAATAAACACATGGGCAACGCGCAATGAATGTTGAACATACAATACAGTTCAAACTCAATGAGAATTTAGCACAGTTTTGTTGCGGAGATTATTTTTGACAGGCGCTTTATATTGTCACAGTTGAAGAGGGACACGAAATAGACTGTAGTTGTAAATGATGGATTTAGATGTGAATATCTTGGGGAAAAACTTATACATGATGTACATATTGTAGTGAATGAAGGGTAAGATACAAAACACACTACGTCAGATGGTTATCATCTTGTTAAGATATTGTGACAGATTACTCGAGAGCCCCAAACAACAGTGGATAAAGCGTGACATCACCACAAACAAGGTTATTTTGGAACATCCTAACTAATATTATAAATGCGAAAGTGAGTTTGTTTGTTTGTTATGCTTTTACGCTGAAATGCCTGAACGGATTTGGATGAAATTGGCACATATGTAGACCATGACCTGGAGAAGGATATAGGATACCTTTTATCCCGATATTCTCACGGGAAGAGACTGATGCGGGTGAAATCGCGGTCATGGTTTACCATGTGCCAAATTTTATCCAAATCCGTTCAGCCGTTTTATCGTAAAAGCGTAACAAACAAACAAACTCACGTTTGCTTTTATAATATTAAGTTAGGATAAAATGTAGCAGCCTTATGTTTATGTAGGCTTAGGTGATACTGAAAATGCCTGAAAAGCTAAATATTGTGGCTCTTGTAAAAACAATGAGCAACTGAACTGTTCAAAAACTACTTAAAAGTAAATACACTTTTTTTTAAACTAGCTTCTACATGCTACTTCGTCCGCGTGGACTTCAGAATTTGGTCCAGAGAGAACTAATTGATAAAAGTCGTTAAACCATGTCATTTGCCGAGATAAAAAGTATCATATATGTATATCCAGGTTATAAACTATCCGGTATGTAGTAGGATACCTAGTAGGACTAGCTTGCATTCGCGGCTTCGCCCACGTGAAGGTCTGAAATTACCCCATGGGAATGAACTGCCGAAATAAAAAGTATCCTATGTGTAAATCCAGGTTATAAACTATCTGTGTGCCAAATTTCATGCAAATCCGTTTCGCCGTTTTTGAGTGCTTTAGTAACAAACATCCAAACACACAAAAATACAAACTTCCACATTTATAATATTATATAGTAGGATATATGTATATATTATAGTATGATATCAAGACAGATGGTCAGTTCGACTCTTTCAAAATCAAATATAAATTTTACCAACATTTTGTTTATACTAGAAACTAGAAAATCGCGTAAATTTAGACGATACCTACAAGAAAAGTTTACGTAAATGATAAATACTAATGGTTAATGTACACATTTTCTTACAGTCCAAAACTCTAATAAGAATTACGTAGCAGTAAAACCTCACCCACTTTATCAACCGAGAATTGAACCCATAGCCTCAATATTGAAGCTGCTCCATCTTTATAGTCGAAGCAGAATTAATTCAATTAACATGAAATGAAAACATGCTCATGATTGAAATAAAATCCAATCCTTTTATTAATAAATACGAGTATATTTGCAGTACATACCGATATTTATCAAGTAGAATATTTCAACTTCCACTTCGGCAAATTACTATAATTTTATCAGATCAAATTGTAATTTTCAGATATGGAAATAGTTTATGAGAAATCATTAAATATGGACTAAGTAAGTAGTTCCAATAATTGTTTATCAGTAATATTGCATTTAAAACAACATTTTGTAATGAATTTATTACTGACTAGCAGCGACCCACGGTTTCACCCACATAAGTCTCGATCCTGATTTCCGATATCATGTTTTAAGCTGTAATTTATTAATTATTATATTTTCGCTTTGTCAAACTTAATGTTGTACCTAGATTATAAGAGAATGATGTGGTCTCCTATAATTGGAAGCGCACACTGTATTTGTCCCTATTCCTAGATTGTAAACTTACATTGTGTAGCCTTTGTTGGAGATCCAATAAATAAATAGATCCCGTGTGAATATCGGGATAAAAAGTAGCCTATGTGTTAATCCAGGTTATAAACTATCTGTGAGTCAAATCCGTTCAGTAGTTTTTGCGTGAAAGAGTAACAAACATCCATCCATCCATCCATCCTCACAAACTCTCGCGTTATATAGTAGGATGAAGTTACTGCTAGGTACTTGTTTAATTATAGGGAAGCGGTCATTATTAAGGGAAAAAGGAACTAAATACAACAGAAGACTGAAGGACTGCCTCGTTTGTCTAGTGGTGGCAAGCGCCACTGCTGACCATGAGGTTTCGGGATCGTTTCCCAGGTCGGGCAAAGCGTTATTAGGTTTTTCTATCTGGAATTTCTCAGTAGCAGTCCGGAGCCTGGATTTGTGCCTGGTTGATGGCAATACCCTATCAGCAATGTCTGCCAAGTCATATGTCTCGAGTTCGAACCCAAGGCCTCTGACTTTTCGGATTCATGTGCGTATTGTATAATTATCACTTGATTTGAAAACGGTGATGGAAAAACATCGTAAGGAAACGGGCGTGCCTGAGAGATATTTTTCTCGACCAATTTAGAGGCCCAGAGGCGGCATTACGAGTAAATCTCTGACACCAGGTTAGTCACTAACAATACGAAAAAGAAGAAGAAAGGTAATATACTCGCCTCTTATTACATGGGACTTAAACATAACAGGCTAAATGTAGGCGTATTATAGGAACACCTCTGCCCAACCCCTTGGGGAACGAGGCATGAATTATGTGTGTATGTATATTGTATACAATAGAAGATTTTTATCAGTGTTTCAGTTATATCTAATGAGACGATTAGAATATAATCAGTTTTGTCAATGACTTTTCATAAATGTATTTTTTGATAAATATTCACACATTACAATAATTTTAAAACCATCTCTTATTTATTGAACCAATCAGCACTATTATTCAACATTCGTAGTCGCGATGGACATAATCGTAACTCTACTATCCAGTCAATCTTGTGACAACTATTAACACATTATTAGCACTAGTTATTATTTATAGATCAGTCACTAAATAATATTCTTAAATTAACACTTATTTACACAGTTGTAACCTCCACATACGGGTCAGAGTTCCACTCAATCACAGAATAGTTGCTCCAAACAAAATTACCTTTTAATGACAGTGGCGCTTCAAAAGCCAAATACAATATAGCTTTCGCTCCTTCCTCGTACATCTTAGCTGTTTTCCTTCCTTCTCTGCTGCTAAGGTTTCCAGGGTTTACACAGTTAATCATCACTCCTTTGTCTGCCCATTCTCTATGTTGTAAAAAGGTTACAGCGTTCAGAGCGACCTTGCTTACTGAATGCACGCTCATTCCCCAACCTTCAGTTTTCTCAGTCCCTCGTCTCGCAGCCTGCTCGTACTCCTGCATAATAGCTACTAGTTCATCTTCAGTTAACTTAGAATCACTTATTCTTTTTCTTATTTCATCGTTCTCTATTGTTGCTAGTAAACCCGCTGGACCAGAGACGTTGATAACTCTTGCATTCTCATTCAGAATAGGGTACACTAGTTTACCGAAATTGATGTATCCATAGAAGTTGATGCTGAGTGTTCTCCTAACAATTTCGGCGTGTGATATCTTCTTTTCTGGCACATAGTCTGTTGCGTTGATTATCAAGTCTATTCTTTCATCCAAATCCTGGATATAGTGTCTCACCTTTATAATACTTTTCGTATAAGTCACGTCCATTTGCAGGAAGTTCAGATCTAAGTTTTCTCTCTCCAGGTTCTTGAGGATGTTAAATCCTGTTGATTCGTCCTCTGCGGTGAAGTAAATTTTTCCATTGTAGTTTTCTGTGAGTTTCTTGAGGACTTGGTAGCCGAGGTTACTGGCGGCGCCGACGACTAGAGCCACGTCATACATGGCGCGCGATACTATATAATGTGAGTTTATCACTTTATCGCGCGATCAGTTATGTGCGTTATCACCTCTGACAATGTAATGTTCAGAGATAAGGTTTCAGCTCTAGATAAGAGTGACACAGTTTTAGATGCAGATGCTGTATATTATGTACAAGAGTGTTAGCTATATTGAGATATATTTTTGGGAAAATTTTGTGGTGTTGTTTAAATTCTTGTTCTATTAATACAACCAGAAACTTTAGGAGCAATTTGGTATTTAGAAGAATAATGGATGGATGTCTTTTTCTTCTGAGGCAATATACATGTTACGACTTTTTATTATCTTCGTATTTTTATGAGTTCCCATGTTCAAAAGGTAGGTAGGTAGGTTAATGAGTTCATAATGTTCGTAATAGGTTGGATAATTGAGTATTATTTTACAAGAAAATACAATTAGTGTTATTTACAAACGTTTTTAACGGAAAATCATGATTTCCCGGAAGCCTCATTGAGTTTAAGAGGGGAATAATAATTTTATTCTCGGACATAATAAATTAGGCATCTACCTACCTTACACGTGCAAAATTCTGGAACATTTTTTTATTGATTGTTGAGTTTCTGGATGTTTAAGTAAATACTTGTGCACAGTCTACTGTGCAGAAGTAAACATAGACGTAGTAAAAGGTGATTTTATAGTGAATGTTTTTCGGCTGAAATGTTGCTGATGTTGATCCCATCTACTAAATGGCCGCGGCAGGTACTGCTTTACTTTTAGAAAAGATTTACGCATTCAGTTGTCATTTAAATCCGAGCTCTTCTTTCTTGTCTACCTCATCATCCGATTAGCCTTTTCTCAACTATGTTGGGGTCAGCTTCCAGTCTAACCGGTTGTAGCAGAATACCAGTATTTTACATGGAGCGACTGCCTATGTGACCTCCACAACCCAGTTACTGGTTTTTTCTATTCTTATCTACCTAATTACGCTAATACGAAGTCGTTAAAATCCGTGTTTATCGTCCAAGACCAAGGCGTGTTAGATAACAAGATATAAATACAACAATCAAATTCCTTATTAATCTGTAGTAGTAAATTATTGCGTGATTTTGATAACGTTTTTGAATGTCAAGTGATATTGTTGAAAAAATTATACATACGTACATAACATCACGCCGTTTTCTTCCGAAGGGTTGTGCAGAATTGTAGCTACAGTACACCCACATTTCGCCAGTTATGTTTAAGTCCCATGTAATAGAGGGCGAGCCTATTGCCTTCAACCAGGCACAAATCCAGACTCCGGGCTGCTACTGAGAAATTCCAGAAAGAAAAACCCAATAACACTTTTCCCGACCTGGGAATCGAACCCAGGAGACCTCATGTTCCGCAGTAGCGCAGAAAAATAATATCACTATAAGCTATAGTGGGTCACAGTATGTTGGGCATCAATTGTAGTGTGGACAAGAGTTAGGTCGATTCCTGGTTGTTACACTATTGACGTGAATCCATTCCAAGGTCAATGATATTAGTTTGGTTGGATGGGTTAATAGGTATTGTAGTAATGAACGACCCAAATTTACGTAAAAATCTTAAAATTCATTAATTCATTCACTCACTGCCAGACAACGCACAGCCTATACCGCTGGGTCTAGACCCAGCGGTTAAAATGAACTTTACACAAGAGTTCCTTTTATAACGAAGGTGAGGTTATTTTTTATTAATTCACCCCCTAAACGGGTTAAATAAAGAATGAAAATAGGAAAAAAAATTATAAATGTTAAACGAGTTGGGCCCAATAGGCGGCCACGCCAATCGCGGCATCACTAGTATTTTTAGATCTTCAGAAGTGCAGGTGTGTGGACACTCCAGCATGGACATGGTTTGGTCAGGAGCACCGCATTCGCACTGGGTATCTGTGGGATCTATTATCCCCCATTTCGCTAGTTTGTGCTTGCAGCGGCCAACTTGGGTCCGCAGCTGATTGATTGCTTTCCATATAGGCCACTGCAGGTCACGTTTTGCCGATGGGAAATCCCTTAGAGCATCGGGCTTGTTAATAATAAACCTAAGAAAAAAAAAAAAAACTGTCATTATTAGGTTTGCCTGCATAATGGTAAATCATTTAGCAAAGGTAGGCTAATGATCACAGACACATATACCTATGTAGTCGTAATGTAGTACTTTATGCCAGATTGGTGCTAAAAGGAGATCAAACGTCACACGGCCTTGAGTGCTAGCGCGAGTATGTATGCATATCCATACCTACTATGCAAAAGTGACTCTATCTGTTACGGTTTGTTACCTTTTCAAGCCGTAACAATTGAACGGATTTTAACTTGGGTTAGAACATAGGATACAAATTTTATTCTAGTAGCGCGTTCCCATGGGATTCCGATGCCCACGCGGGCGAAGCTGCGCTCAAAACATAATATGAGCCGGCAGAATCATACAATGTCCTGGCGGTTTTATTGCTATTAGCAGACCTCTTGAGATAAACCTTTATCAACTTATCCGTGAAGCACCTGGCGCTTTATATAACACCTACCTTACATAACATAATAATAATACCAGCCTATTACTGTCCCACTGCAGGACAAAGGCCTCTTCTCATACAGAGAAGGCATGAGCATTGATCGCCACGCTTGCTCAAGACTAGTTGGCGATTTCAGACTTATATTAACTATATAAGTCCAGGTTTCCTCACGATGTTTTTCCTTCACCGATGTCAGTAATGTCCAAGATAAACTCAGAAAGTACATATGAATTGAAAAAGTCAGATTGGTACTTGCCCGGATTTGAACCTACAACCTCGTACATGAGAGGCGAGGCCTTAACCACTGAGTCATCACGACCAGATTACATAACATAATCAGGCTATACTGTTCCCACTGCTGGAACACAGGCTTCCTCCTCCTCCTCCTCTTCCTCCTCGGTGAGAGAGAGTGGTGCGTAATCCACCACGCGGGCCCAGTGCGGATTAGTAGATGTCACATGTCTTTGAATTTTTGGTTCTAGGACATGCCAGTTTCCTCACGATGTTTTCCTTCACCGTTTTGAGAGCAGTGGTGACGAAAAAAATAAAGTGCCTGTCTGGGTTCGAACCCACGATCTACAACACGTAAGTCGGGGGGCCGTTATCACAGGGACAACACTGCTCTCCTACCATAACATGTTGGTTTTTCCTAGTCCTGTTTTAAAGTTTTGGAATATTTTACGTATAGTGAGCAGTATGAAAACTTAGACTGACCGTGTGACCAAAGGCACGAAATAAGTGTTAAAAACACATAACAGAACATCACGACTGTATTTCCCGAAGGGAAAGGCAGAGGCGTACCTATAGTACACCCACATTTCGCCTGTTATGTTTAAGCCCCATATGTGCGAGCTTATTGCCATCAAACAGGCACAAATCGTGACTCCGGGCTGATACGGAGAAATTCAAGATAGAAAACCCAATGATACTCGTACTTTGCCCGACTTTTTTTTATTTTTTTGAGGTTGGGAAATTATCAAATAACTTCTCCCGCTCCGGGTGGAGCGGGAGGGCGTGTCAGACTTTTACTGACTAAAACCCACCCGTGTTCCTTCCGTTGCCTGTGTGCCGGGGCCGCGATATCTTCGGATAAACTCGCGACCCTGGACTTTGCCCGACCTGGGAATTAAACCCGCGGCCTCATGCTCAGCATTAGTGCTTGTGTCCACTAGACCAACGAGGTAGTCAGCAGGTGGCAAGAATGGTGTAAAAAACAGTAATTTAATTGAACACCTTATCGTGATTATGGATACCTATTCGATTCGTGAATTAATGAAGGAAATCGAGCAGAAATTATGTAAGTGATAACGAGAGATTATGATATGTAAACAATGAAGTACTATTATTGCGAAGGTGACCAATTGAAAGGCAAATTCTAATATTCCAGTTTTATTAAAAATATTAAACAGTTAAGATTGCATGGTGAATGTATGGAAATCGTTTAATTTAATGTCTTAATTGTTTATTCAGAGAGTTATCTTTTATGAGTATTTTACTTGAAACAAACTTTTTTAACACACCATTATAACAATAAAATAACAATTTCACCCCCTTAACGACTGGAACGATCCCCAAGTAATACTTGGAACTACAAATAAAATTTTAAAATGCCGCCATTTCATAATACAATGCATTGGTTCGTTCTCATTCATACGAATCCAGTTTCATCCCCTTACATCCCCTTTCATCCCGTTTCATCCCCGCTCGGGATGTGGTTCAAAGACTTCAATAAATATTTATTGCCTCTCATAAATTTGTCTTTGGCCACCTACAACTAGTTTTGTGTTATTTTTCAAACACTTTTTTACATGGAAAATATTATTTTTAGAATTTACGATAAACTGTTTGTTTTTGATGCTGTTTAGTAAAATTTTTGGGTTAAAAGCGGTAACTGAGTATTTTTGGGGTTGGTGCGACTGTTGTTGTAATAATCTTTTGATTTATTAAATATGAGCTGATGAATGCTAGTGAAGGCGCCGAATATAATTCGGCGCCTTCATTAACCCATAGGGCATACTTAATTTAGGTTGCCATCGACTAGTGATGTAACGAATGTCATATTTTGGACATTCGCGAATGCGAATGCGAGTGGGAATATCTGCTGCCAACATTCGCGAATGCGAATGCGAATATTCAGTTTTTATTTAAATTTGGCGCCATTTGTCCATGGCTTGATGACTTTAGCGGCAGTCCCGTTCGAACGAAGTGCGTTCCGTCTGTTTTTCGTTCCGAGAATAGCCGAGTTAATACGAACGCATCCGATTGAAGTGTCATTCCGCTCGCATTTCTTATATTAACCAACTATTATTACCTACTTAAAAAAATTATACACGCAAAAACATTCGCAATAATTTCGCGAATGCGAATATGCAAAAATATGCGAATATTTGCGAATGCGAATGCGAATATTCGTTACATCATTACCATCGACACGCTGAGAAGTAGAATTAAACACGAAAATAGTGGCGGCAGGTATTATTGTGCTACCACCCGGAGCCTCTTTTTATACAGGCTGGATTTTTGAGAAGAGCCAGTAAGGGCAAGTATGGAAAACGTTCTTAGGATACTGTCCTTAATTTTTTGAGTATGGAAAAGTATTTTGCGATTTGTGGTTAACATACATGCTTGGTTGACGTACATGCTTGATTGACGTACATGCTTGGTTGACGTACATGTTTGGTTGACGTACATGCTTGGTTGACGTACATGCTTGGTTGACGTAAATGCTTGGTTGACGTACATGCTTGGTTGACGTACATGCTTGGTCGACGTACATGCTTGGTTGACGTACATACTTGGTTGACGTACATGCTCTTACTGTCACGTACATGCTCTTACTGTCACGTTTAAAAAATCCACCCTTTTCCTATGCATGATGGTGACTGCAGTTAAACTGTCGGAGGATCATCTTTACAGAGGTTTATGAGAAAACTAAAGTTATTGTGTGGAGTTTTAGTATAGGGTCCGAGAATGAGCATTAAAATTAAACTAAATCCTTGTGTGAGCTGTGGGTTTATTACCATTGCGTATTCATCTAAAGATCACTAAGTGAAATATTAGTTTTTACTTGTCAAATTATCTTATAGATTTGTATGAAGTAAAATCGTTGCTTGAGTCCGATTGAATGAAATATAATCAATGTGCCTTGCCTTTTCCCAACTATGTTGAGGTCGGCTTCCAGTCTAATCAGATGCAACTGAATACCAGTTTTTTACATGGAGCGACTGCCTATCTGACTTTTACAACCCAGTAACTGGGTAATACGATACCTCTTGATAAGACTGGTTGTCAGACTTTCGGGCTTCTGACGACGCGTGACGACTGACAAAGATCCACGAATGAAGGCCAGGACCAACGGCTTATCCTGCTTACTGAGGCACGGAAGAGTCTCGGTATGTAAAGATCCATCCACGGACCAACCATGCGACTGTTATTACTTAGCCACGAACTCCTCTTGAATGACATATATATCACATCTAATTGTACAATAAGGTAATCTCATTACTAATTATGCTTATTGCCGCCAATTATAGATAATTATGATTAGCTGATTAGCAGGCTTAATTAGTGACCAGTGGCTATCAAATGATATAATGCCAGATAAATCTATATTTAGAATTCAGGGAGATTTATTCGTCACCTACATAAATGTAAACGGAGAAATATGGAAAATATTGACCTGAAACAAGGGGCTTGTGGCTGAACAGCCGCACGGGTCGATGGAAGGTTCAGCTACGCTTGCTGAGTTCGGTCCGTGGATGGGTAACCATTCATTACATATCAAGACCCCTCCGAGCCTCGGAAAGCACGTAAAGACAATGGTCCAGGCTGTCATTCATAGATCTTTGACAGTAGTTACGGGTAGTCAGATGCTCCTTAGTGACAACAGGTCTTACCACGAGATAATAATAAGGGGGAAGCAGTGATTGCCTAGTGGTATGACCGTCAGACGGCCAAGTCATGGGTCCCGAGTTCGAACCCAAGGCACGCACCTCTGACTTGTCAGATTCATGTGCGTATTGTATAATTATCACTTGCTTCAAAAACGGTGAAGGAAAACATCGTGATGCCTGATCATGCCTGAGAGATATTTCTCGACGGCATTTGAATTCAAGTCAGAGGCCTATGGGTGGCTTTAAAACTCTGACACCAGGTTAGTCACTAACCACACGAAAAGAAGAAGAAAACTGAACCCAGTCACTGGGTTGTGGAGGTCAGATAAGCAGTCGCTCAATGCAAAATACTAGTATTCAACTGCATCCGGTTAGACTGTAAGCTGCCCCAACATACTTGGATAAAGGCTTGACAGATAATGATGATGATCTGCAACTGTTTATTGAAAACTCGAAAAACTAATCACAACAATTACTCAAAAAAAAAAAATGTTTTCCTTACTTAGGAAGAGACTGAACCCCACGACACAGGGAATGCTAGTGTGGGTTCCAGAAAATTAAGAAAAATCTAGCATCTAAGGCCGTTTGTCTACCGTACCGCGAAAGGGACGTCAACAAGAACGAGATGACGACGCCGAAGTAGCGACAGTACATTTACTCGTTTCTCGTTGGCGTCCAGTTTACGGTGCGGTGGACAAACAGTGTAGGGCTTCTATGTACTCTGTTACTCGTTTTTTATATTGTTTGTGTTTTTTCTGAACTGAATAAAGTTTTTTTTACTCTGACGCATTAGTGATTTCAGACAAGTCCTAATTTTCTTCACAATATAAGTTGGTAGTGGGTATTAAAATTAAATATTACTTTCTAATGACAGTCACTTTGGGACTAACCGTTTCAAGTAGCACGCCTTATCTCAAGAGCCATGTTTTAAATTAATAATTCTACAAAAGCTAAAATGTCACCAACCCCTCATCCCATAGCGTAGAGTCTCAACAAAGATGACAACGTAGAGACGTTTTCAGCGTTTATTATACAATAAAGCACTTTGCTATGAACGCTAGAGTCCAAGTCAACTCGTAAACACTTCGATAGAGCGGGTAGAGACATCAGATTTACTGCCAGAGGTCATAGCTCTACTAGGGGGCGTATGTTTATGGCGAATTAGAGACAAATTCTTGGAAAAAAGGTTTGTTTACCTCCATATTGTTGTTTTGTTTTACTTAGTGTTCATAATATTGTTATACTACATCATCAATCATTTGATGTATTTTTTATGTATTTATTTTACATAAGGTAACTTCACAGCTGACAGTTAATTTAAAATTATTATTATTCTAAACGTTACGCCAATACGTAAGCAAAAAAATAAGAATGGCAGAGAGTGACATAATTATTAATATTTAAGTATAGTGTGTGCGTTCGTGCTGTACAGGTGTGGGTGTCTGTGAATTTGTGTATGCCTACTTTAGTACGTATGACTAAACTGGCACTACTGGATAGCTGAGTATCCGGCGTTTGATTGAGGATTTGGATAATCTCTTTTTTAAGTCTGTTCTGTGTGGAATTAAAGGGGTCCAAAGTTGAAGTTATCATTATATAATTTATAGATTATAGTCTATATATTTTTACGTACTTTTTCTGGTATTTGAATACTATTGATGTATATAGGGTCAAAATAAATTTACTAGTGAAACTCTGCATGATCGTGATCGGTATCGTCACCGTCTCTTAAGTTAAGTTTATTTAAGTTCTAATAATGTCTTACCTGCGTTCCTGTAAAAAGGACACAGGGAACTTTTAACCGGAAAATTCAAAACTCTAACCACTTCTGAACCGCGGGCTCTACTAATGCTAATTCAAAGCTAGTTAACTAAAACATCCAATTATCCTTAAACTTCAAACAACATGGTTGCTTCAAAAAACTCACTTGTTTGAATAATGTTTTAAAAACCGTCACTTTTAGTTGCGTTCTTATTTTACATATTATGGCTCTTTTGATTTTTGAATGTTGTTTGTGAAATAAACCGCATAAGCTTATATGCTTTGTATTTTATTAGGGGTGTTATTTACAGGAAATGTTATTAAACTTAAAATATTTCACAAACTAATTCTCTTTTATTGTAGGTGTCTCTTTATTTAAAATGCAACTCAATAAGTAATTACAAATGGCGGCACAGTGTGATGGTTTGTACGTTTTTATGAGCTTCCGTTAATATTGACTGCTTCATATGAGGAAACAGAAGCCACAGTGTTGTACGGGTCGCGATAATAACATACTGATGTATCGTGATGTATTTTTTCTTCCTAAATAATTATAATGTGTCGAATGAATAAGCTATATTTTTATAATTTGTGAGCTATCACAGACACAATCATACAATAAGGCTGGCTTTAGATTGGGCACGCCATAATTGCGGCGATAAGTCCCCTCTTTGGCGAGAGGCGACACGGCGTCATCACCTTCCGCCTGACGGAGGTCACTGTCACGGGTGGTTCCTGTACCGGATAAGGCGGGAGAAAACGCCCGGGTGTCACTATTGTGTGGATCGCCCGGAGGACTCGGTGGAGCAAATGGTGGAGGTCTGCCCGGCTTGGGCGGGGCACCGCCGTATCTTTGTGGAGGCGATCGGCGGAGGTGATCTCTCACGTCAGGTCCTGCTCCAGGTCATGGGAAGCCGTAACCTCCTTCTGCGAAGCAGTAATGCTCGCGAAGGAGGAGGCGGAACGCGTGTGGGAGAGGCCAGTTTCGCGCACTCACGCCCCTACCCACCGCAGGAGACGCCCTGGGCGTCGGGAATCCCAGGCCGATTCCCGGCCACCGTAGACGTGGGCCGACGGACGGTGAGCAATGGAAAGTTCGCCATCCGATAAGAACCAGGCCCGGGTCGACGGCGACTTGTGTTCCACGCGCTCCTCAAAGAGATGTCAGATGTCTGCCGGGGTCGCGGCAAAGTCCGAAAGGCCGTGGCCCCAAGCAACTGAAGGAATACGGGTGGGTTTTAGTCATTAAGAGTCTGACATGCCGTCCCGCTCCGCCCAGAGCAGGAGAACTTATTTGATAGTTTCCCACAAAAAAAAGGGCTGGTTTTAGGTATCGTGTACTTATTTTTCATAAAGAACAAATCCGAACAAAGATTAAATAGAAACTGAATAAATTCTTGTTTTTTTTTTTACCTTGATACTGTTCCAGGAATTTTGTTCAGTACTTAAAAGAAACATTTCAGCCTGTTGTATTGGCATTTCTTTCCTGGGTAGTCAGACAGAATATGCAGCCGCAAGGTAGGAAAAATAAATATGTTTATTTCAACCGTCTTTGTTCAACTTTCTTTGGAGGGCTTGTTTTTTGAGAACAAAGATACGACTCCAAAATCTGTTAATTCAAAGTTCTAGGTAAAGTCTTTGATAGCACTGCCTAGCAGACAAGGACAACATTGTGAAGCAACTCTGTTTGAAATCGCATTTTTGCTTCGCAGTGGGATTATTACAGACTGGAAATCTTCCTTTTTCTGTTTGGTTGTCGATTCCTATCTATCTATCAAGGCCGATGGGGCCGAAAGGTTTTGGAGTAGTGACCGCGCCCAGGAAGATGTAGCGTTGGACGTACCGATGACCTTGCAAGAAGACTGCAGGAACCAGCTGGCTGCGAGAACGAGAAGCACAGAACCGGTTGAAGTGATGCTTAGGGGAGGCCTATGTCCACCAGTGGACGCCTTTCCACGAAATGGTGATGATGACCCATCACATCTGTTAGGTTTCACTAATTTAATTTGACTCTGTATTATTATTATTATTAATTTTCAACCCTCCAAAGGCACATAATGCTGGTTACATAAATTCAATTAATACTCCTGTACAAAGTACGTTACTTACGTAAAGTACTCATACGTTTTGAGTACTAGCTTATTAAATTAATATTGCTGGAGTGATCATTTCAGAGAATTCAAAACGTTTTTGTTAAATTAAGCCACATTAAGCTGTGTAAATAAATATGATTTTCGAAGAATAGAATAGAATAGAATAGATAGATTTATAATTTCAGTTATTTTTCAAGTCTGTATTGCTCATACTCGTAGTTCAAAAATATGTTTTTCTCATCATAATATTTTTTATTTAACGCACTTTCAAATCAAGTTTTTATCAGCTTCTTGCCTGCTAATAGTAACAAACTGCGATCACCATTCCTTCTGCCAAAGGTGGTTGGGTGGTGGTAACATTTTGTCCACCATACGCCATAATGAGCCCTTTGCTCACCGGCGGACGGTTTCGGGTTTTTTTTTTTTTTTTGAGCATGGGGAATAACTAAAATAACTCATAACTCACTCACTCTCAAATAACTTCTCCCGCTCTAGGCGGAGCGGGAGCGCGTGTTAGACTTTTACTGACGAAAACCCACCCGTGTTCCTTCCATTGCCTGTGTGCTGGGGCCGCGATATTTCGGACAAACTCGCAACCCCGGCAGGCATTGCCCCTAACGGACCCCGTCAGTTGGTGCTGACATCTCTTTGAGGCGCGCGTGGAACACAACGCGCCGTCAACCCATGCCTGGTTCGCAGAAGGAAGTCACGGCCTCCCATGCACTCTCGCTCCAAACCATGGCCTGAACCAGGGCCGGACGCGAGAGATCGCCGCCGCCGATCGCCTCCGTGAGGACACGGCGGTGCTCCGCCCAAGCAGGGCAGACCTCCACCGTATGCTCCACCGTGTCCTCCGGGCGATCCACACAGTGGTGACACCCGGGCGTTTCCTCCCGCCTTATGCGGAACAGGAACCTCCCGAAACAACCGTGTCTGGTGAGGACATGTTAACCCTACAATGCGAGCGTTAGTTGTTGCCGCGATGTTGTTGTTGGATTGTTTTTGTTAGACTCAGGTAGTAGATGGGTAAGATTTATTTTGATAAAGTGGAAACATTTTGTTTTTGTAAGCAGAAATGAGGTCTAATATTATTGTTAATACGTTACGTTTAATTTAAAGCAAAAACAAATGGTTCGTTTAATATTTCTGGCTTTATACTCACTTGTTTTATTATCGTTATTTAAAAAAAAAACACAAAGAAAAATACAACTTCAAATATCTAACAATATGGTAATCACAAAAAAGCACCTCTTTTACATTTTATGCACACATACAATTCAGACAACTCCATCGAACCTCCACAAACATACAAATAATTAATATTCAAACATTCTAAACCAACGGAATTACTAACGGTTCGGAAACGTGCGTTCATAAACCGAAGATTACGTCCAAAGCAAACAGGTAGCACCCAATACAACTTCATCCGGGAAAAAAAACGGAGGGGAAATATTGAAAAGGTAGAAAAATAACGTGTCATCGGAATGTAAAAATTGATTTGGGATCGCTCCCCTATTGGCTGATACTGTTGTGCGTGAAAGAGCGAGCATTTTGCGAGTATTGCAGTTTATGGGTCATGTTTGACTGATTCCTTGATATTATGGCTGTCGGAAGGGGTTATTTTTTTACAGATTTGGGGGATATTCTTTTGACAAAGGAACAGCCATTCCGATTTTTGTCCATTATTGCTCATAATAAATTAAAGTCGCTTTTTGTGTCTGTCTGTGTGGCCGCGTTATTCTTCTTAACTGCGCAACAACTTTTCATGCGGTTTTCACAGTAATTTAGAAAAATTATTCCGGAAGGTTTGTGTACAATACAACAATATTAAATTATAGATAATGATGAAATCTCGATGTTTTGTCAAGTCATAAAAACAGTGCGAAGCTGGGACGGGTAGCTAGTCTGTAAATAAAAGTCAATGATACGACGGGAATTAACGCTTGTCGCGTATCTGGTTAGGTTATTTCGTAGCATTGAGCATAACCCAGGAGTAATGCAGCGCCTGAGTGTGCTGGCCGTGCTGGTGGCCAGGACCAACCTTCTCGCCAAAACGCCATTGACCCGCGCAATTCAGGTTATTAACGATCTTCACGTGAAGATCGATGTATTTACATGCCATTTGAGTGAACTTGCAAAAATACTGTTGTTTATTTTATGTTATAGTGTATTATAATATAATTAAAATTACAATTATTGTTTGTTTAGGTTTTTCTGGCAATCCAGCTACGAGCACACATACTTATTTAATGAAATATCACGTAAAGAGTTGCAAAAAAAAATACTAGGTATTTACCAAACAAACAACACTCCCAAACCCTACATACCTAATAAAAATGTAGATAATCTCCGAACCCTGTCCATTCAAAAGTCATTCACACAAAATGTATTCACCTTTACAAAAACACGCTGCCCTAATTCCTCTGACAGCTACAACATGTAACAGTGTTCGTTACATTTTAAAACAAGCATGCCTGCATCCAAGTATAACCGTGGAGTGGCTGTATTTATTGATTTATGTAAATACGCTGCTCAACGCGCTGCCGATGGAAGGAAAACATGCGAGCCTCGCTGCGAGGCGCTTATCGTGTGTAAGCTAACTAGGGGCTGCAGTGGGGGGTTAATGCTTGTCAATATTGGTGTACACTCTTGATCTTTTGTATTTATTTGTAAGTTCTGTGCTGAAATATTTCTTTGATAAAATTTGGTTTCTTTACAGTGGTGCTATTGGTACAGAATATTGTCGTATTTGCTATTTCAGAAGGCCAATTTCCGTAATTACAAACGTTCAAAATCTAGTCGCATCTCTTCTCAGCGACGATCAATGTCAAAAGCTTGTAAAAATGTAAATAAACTAGAGGTAGTTTTGACAGAGTAAAACATATTAGAATGCGACCGTTCTTAAAAACATGGGAATAGGGATGTTGACAGGAAAAAAAAGTAACTACTTAGTTCGTCAGTCAGATAATAAAAAAAAATTAGACACGTATTCTTTGCTTCATCATAATAATAAAAAATGGTTTAAGAAAAAACGCATTAAAGTTGGGGAGTGAGGGCTCACTACGTCACAAGTCAGTATAAAATCTACCGGCCAGTGACATCATGCCACATAAAAACGCATTGCCTACTCTATTTATTGCCGTAGTCTTTTGATCATGTAAAAAAATAAAAAATACGTGTCACATATTTTCAAATGACGGACAAAAAAATTTTTTTTGTCAACATCCCTAGGGACTCTGGCGTTTACTCTTATGTTTTACTATTATGAGAGTGACCATTAGCTGATGCTATAACAGTTCCTCGGGTCGTAAAAGTTGACGTAGAAGTCGAAAAGTTTTTACATAACGGTTTAGATAAACAGGGTTTATCTTGGCCGCTTGCAAATTATCTTTACAATTTTATATCGCCTATCTAGAAACACTATTAATAATTAATACATTTTCATAAATAATAACAATAATTATTATTTCAGTGTTATTATCATTAATTGATTCAATCATTCCTATGTTGACCTAATTAGAAAAACTTGAAGCTCTTCGTTGAGGAAAAGCGTGTAGAGAAATACCCCATGGTGGCCATAGAACAAGACAACCGTTCAGTAGCGAAAGTAATTTTGAGACTTATGGGTAAGACAGTACCCAATTTCCCATCTGCCATCCGGACGTGACCTGCAGTGGCCTATATGGAAAGCAATCAATCGACTGCGGACCCAAGAAGACCGCGGCAAGTACAATCTAGCGAAATGGGGATAATAGATCCCACAGAAACCTAGTGCGAATGTGGTGCTCCTGACCAAACCATGTCTCATAAGTAA
Source organism: Agrochola macilenta (assembly GCA_916701695.1). Lineage (NCBI taxonomy): Eukaryota > Metazoa > Arthropoda > Insecta > Lepidoptera > Noctuidae > Agrochola > Agrochola macilenta. The sequence goes on along the minus strand of OU753561.1, from coordinate 21,884,188 downwards.
TTGTAGTGTCGAAAGTATCTACATACTTGCACTTCTACGGACCTAAAAAATTCGACTGATTGGCGTGACCACCTACTGGGCCCAACTCATTTAACATAATACACAGTTTACCATCGACTCGAAAAGAAGAAGAAGAAGCGAAAGTCATGTAGGGACCTATAAAGGTCAGGTTAATCCACCGACCAGTCGACACAACCTCGTGAATACCCGCTCTCCAAATGCTAAAACGGGGTTGTTGATTATGTTGATGATCGATTGTGGAGGGCGTTACATACGCCGCAAGCGACGATATAATCTTGACTGAACATTTCTTACGCCCTGAAACTGTAGGCATTTAAAGTCTATCCACACATATCAGCTCCATTAGAAATATCGGTGTGTACATTTTATATGAACTCGTTCGCACACGTCCGTGTCCAAGCCGGCGAGCTTCAGTGCCTGCCTTGTGTGTGCCTCAGCCCTGTCACGTCCCGGGCACTGCCCTGACATGTGTAGACCTTTATGAAGCTGCGATCAAATTTGAATGACGTAACACCATTAGTAAGTCATTGCATTGTAACTCTTATCTCATTATTTTTAAGTATAAATTAGAATGTTTGCCGTGAGTTTGATAAAACTCTCGGCAATCATTCTAATGTATAAATAAGTGTTACATTTCAATAACTTACTTATGGTTTTATGTCGATCGTGAATAGTCCACCTAATGCGTTCGGAGCAGCAGTCGCATCTACAATTATGTAAAAGAAAGCCTGTCTGATCCGAAACGGGCAATAAAATTACAAAAAAGCTTGTTTTATTTAATTATTATTGTTGAAAATAAATAATTTATACGTACATTTTTGGTACAGATTTTTTTTAACAGGGATCATAAGTTATGACTTGTAGCCACCCGTTAAACGACGGTCGCCCGCGACCCATGTAATAAGTCGGTAAAATTGCCCATTGAAAAAACCTATGGGGATTTTTTTTTCCTTTTTTCCTGATAAGTTCCACATGAATAGACTCTCAGTACGATACCTGACAACACCCTTAAGGATCGGACAAGGCTATTTTACATGTTGTATAAGTTCCTATTCTATGCTTCAGCTTCCAGTACTTGTGTATTTATCGTATTTGCAGGAGATGTGCGTTACCCCGTAGTGCACTCAACCCGGAGTGAGTATTGAACGAAGGATTATTTTTAATTAGCTAATTACCCTCTGGAATATTGGTATTTATGAAATTGTCTTGTTATTATTGAAGCTGTTTGTTAGTCGGTTGATTTTGTTTGTTTCAAGACCCAAAGTTTTTCTCTAATTTTTCTGGCGAGATTTATATTTGTACGGTAGAAATACTTGTTAACATTATAATACAATTTATCCTCGTTTAATAAAATTAGAAAATGACCCGAGACAAATAAGGAAACCCTAGGATGACATTCCCGATCATAAAGCTCTAGTTTTAGAGTGTGATTTTCAAGACATCAAAAATAAAAATAAAATAACACAACAAGATTTTAAATAACAGCTCGATAGAACTCAACAACCAATTATAAAATGGCAGTACACTTCCAATTACGTTATAATACGCGCTACGTATATTTCCAATAGCTCAGCGGAAACCCTGCTACTTCCTCAAATGACGTATTAAAACAATACAGGCTCCGAACGAATATTCTATTTCCTGTTAGAAAAAAAATTCAAACAAAAACTGAAGGAAAGTGACCCAGTTCGGGGTTGAGGAATTTTTCGAGTAGGCACAAAAATGATATGTGTCATGTACGTAGTTGTATTGCGTTCAGTGCAGTGCAGCAGTGGTATGACTTGTTTTTGCTGTGCATTGATGAACTGTGACTCTATTTACCAAATGGGAAAGAGGTATTGCACTTTTGTGTTCTCCTAGAGGAAGGATATTTATACGAATTTCCTACAAAAACTTAGCTTTATAGTACAGGTATATATATATAATATAATACAGGTACCTACTAATATAATAATAGTTTATTAAGCCTACTAGCGACGGTTTTTACGAACTCGTAAAATCCATGCTAAGCAGGGACGGGTATACATATAAAAAAAAACTTTATTTTATTTAAGTTTTAAAAGGTGAAACCCGTATCAAAATCCATTGTGTAGTTTAGAAGCGGTCACACAGATACGAAAAGCGACTTTATTTTATAGCTAGCTCTAAAACCTGAAGCCTGCCTATTCATCGGAATAGGCAACAGGCTTCTAATACACACCCTCAGTTCTACTTCTGTATCGAACTTAGGTCCTTTTCCTTAGCAACGTTTTCCTCATTTATAAGGCCCAATATAAAGTACAAGTCGCAGATCACGTGGGGTCAGAGCTTACAATTGTTTGCACAAGCAAACATTCGCTCACTACCCTATTTTTTGCCTCAATTTGTACATTGTAGGTATATGTACAAATCGTGCTTTCCTGGTATGTATTTTTATTTTCAGCTTTCCTTCCTTATCATACAAATTAAGCGCTACCAAGATATTTTGGCAGCGCGCGAAACAACATGTAGGAAAAACGTGATTGGCTTAAAAAACGCATTTTAATGTAAATTGCTTGCTTTCATTTTATAAAAATGTTTTAGACTTTGAACTTCATTATTATGAAATGACGTTCAAAGTACGATCTCGGAAAAAAAAACTAGAGTTAAATTGGTAATTGGTATTTGGCTAGATTGTAATAAATTTGTTCTTCCTAGCTTTCGCCCGCGGCTTTGCCCGCGTGGAGATTGGAATTATCCCACGGGCATATATTGGATACTTTTTGTCGCGGTGGTACACTAAAAGTCACCAATATGTTATAAACTATCTGTGAGCCAAATTTAATCCAAATACGTTCAGCCGTTTTTGCGTGATTGAGTAACAAACATTCAAACACACAAACATACAATTTATAATACAATACATATAAATATAGTAGGATAGCAGGATTAATACAGAAAAAAAAAATAAGATGAAAAACGTATTTTGTCTCATTTCAAGGCACCGTTATTGTCATATGATATTGTATATGTTTTAATCAGAACGCATTATTGACACACTGCTCTCAAAACGGTGAAAGGACAACATCGTGAGGAAGCCATGTCCCAAAACTAAATTCGAAGACCAACCCGCACTAGGTCCGCATGGTGGATTACGGCCCACTCCCTCATAGAGACGAGGCCTGTGTCTCAGCAGTGGAAATATTATAGTTTGACTAGCTCCCCGCCCCGGCTTCGCACGGATAGCACTAAGCACTTATCTACAGCGCACCTACCTACCTACCCTGCCCTACCTATCTACACTACCTACCCTACCTACCCTACTTACCTAACTCCCTACCCTACCTACCCTACCTACCTGTCTATCTACATACCTACCTATCCTACCTACATACCTACCTACAGAACTAATATCGCTTTAAAAAAAATAGGGGTTGGTAGTGGAAGGGTGAAAATTTAGGCTTGTAGGTATTTTTAATGCCAAATTATTAAAAAAAATTGAGCAAAAAATTTTTTTTTTTGGCTTTGACCACTATTATCACTTAGGGATATGAAAAATAGTTAACGTCCTATTCTCAGACATACTGAATATACACTCAAAATTTCTTATGAATCGGTCAAGCCGTTTCGGAGGAGTTTTGTTACAAACACTGTGACGCGAGAATTTTATATATTAGATTATGCTATGATGGCAATAAAGGCCGCAGGAATCCACTGGATGCGGGAAGCACAGAACCGGTCGAAGCGGCGGAGCTTGGGGGAGGCCTATGTCCAGCTGTGGACGTCTTTCAGCTCAAATGATGATGATGATGGCAATAGGCTCGCCCTCTATTATATGGGACTTGAACATAACTGGCGAAATGTGGGTGTTACTATGGATGCTCCTCCGCCTAACCCTTCGGTGCTTGCAGACTTGATGTTCTACCCAATTTAAACAATATTCCTATAATAGCTCACAACTTGGAGTACGACCCACCAATTTGACGGGGGCTCGGCTTATTATACGTCAGATGCAAGTTTATTCGCTGACAGCACAAGTTTGACGACTTCTCGGAGTTTAGACAGCGCTCGCTACATCTCGCGACGTTTTAGGGTTAAACTTCAAAGTTGTTTTTCAAATTATGGATTCGATCTTTTTATTCTTTTTCTGGTTAATTGAAAATTAATAATTAATTGAATACCTACCGAAACCAGCTTTGAATTTTTCTGCTATCCAGGATGAAAAGTAGCCTATGTATTTTCCAGGCTCCACGCTATTGTCACCTAATAATTTGTCAAATTTCATAACGGTCGGTAAGGCTGCCTGTCGGCTGCTGCGAGGCAGTAATGCGAAGCGTAGTTGCGGACTGTGTCTGTCCATTGATGGGGAGCGAGGTAGTGCGGAGCGGAGTTGTGGACTGTGCGTTACTAGGACGAGTTCACGCGACGAGTAATTTGACCGTGCTGCAATACCCCGCGGCTGGATTTTCGGCATCCCCGCTCCGCTTCCTCGCTCCGCTTCCCGGTTTTGTATGCAATTCCATTGGTAAATATTAGCACAGGTCCGCTCCGCTCCTCTCAAAAAAAATCTATAAATGATTTTATTTCTGTAAGTAGTGTATCTACAAACACTTTTACAGGTCAGGTCATAAAAAAAAATTAAAAAAACTAGATGAAGTCTGCGTTTCCTATCAGACTACTCTAAGAAGAAAAACCGAGACAAACTCAGAGGTCACAGTCCCTTTTAAAGTCCAGACATAATCTTGGTAAGATCATGCCACTGCAGACTGGTGGGTATTTTAAATGAGGACTATTTAGATTAGTGTCTGAAATGGTCTTTCGGGGTAACAGACGAGATTTACTTTCAGATTTATAATATTAGTATGGATGTAGAGACCTACCTAATAACATAATGACTACTGAATGGAACAAGCATGGAATGATTTTATCTATTGAACTATTTAAACCATTTTCCCCGAATAATAACAACAGGCTTACTTACCTGTATACTTATAAGTATACAGGTAATAGCAATCATGTCATTTCGTTTAAAATAGGTTTTAATTTTAATTAATTCCTATTTTACATACATCGTTTTTTTTTTTTTCTATTTTGTGAATGTGAGAATGCTGTAGGCTTAGTGGACCGTTGATTTACTGACCATCTTTTATTTCGTTAAGCACCTGGTACTTGTTGAAAGACCTACACTGTCCTCCCATACCTATTAATACTGTTATTTGAAAATATTGTAATAAACAATTATTTTTAAAAGAGTAACCGTGGAGTTTCTTGCCGGCTCTTCTCCATAGGAAACGACCAATTGGAACCGTGCACCTAGCTTCTGACGTTTCATAAGTGCCCATGTAGGTTTATGTGAAATAAAATATTTTGAATTTGAATGTTTATTATTGTAACACAAGTTTTTCGCTGTCACGTTGGTCTAGTGGTCGCAATCGCTAGTGCTGAGCATGAAGTTCTGGGGTTGATTCCCAGGTCGGGCAAGTGTTATTGGGTTTTTCCACCAGGAATTTCTCAGTAGCAGCCCGGAGTCTGGATTTGTGCCCGGTCGATGGCAATAGGCTTACCCCCTATTACATTGGACTTAAAAAAAAAAAAAAAAAAACAACTGGCGAAATGTGGGTGTACCCATAGTACACCCACATTTCGCCAGTTGTTTTTTTTTACCCTTCGTGGAAACAAGGCGTGATGTTATGTTATGTTACAAGTTTTTCATTCAAAAACATAGAGGTAGGTAAAGCCAGGAAAATAAATTGTATATCAAATTGACTACAATTTTTTTTTTTTTTTTTTTTTTTTTTTTTTTTTTTCATAAAAACTTTGCCCCACACTAAGATTTTCTTCCTGTATCGTGGGTGCGTTTACAAACATAGAAACTCACATACACTAACACCCATACCCGGAACAACTACTTGCAGATCATACAAATATTTGTTCCGTGCGGGGATCGAACCCGCGACACGTTGCACAGCAGTCGATCGCTCAGCCACTGTACCAACCGTGTCGTCAAAAAAAATTATCCGTACCTATATTAAAATCACAATTGTTATTTTTTTTATAGTTGTACTCGTATGAAATGGCTATAAAGACACATTGATGTAGTGTGCCAATTTGATAAAAAAAATATTTCGTCTGACCAGACCTGCATAGATATACATTAAGATTTATTATAACTAAAAGCATTTTAAAGCATCGCTTTTGATCTACTTTGAGAAGAAATATTGTATCGATCCTTCCTTTCACAGCGGTTGTGGGGATCATTTGATTCGTCGTACTTACGGAGACCGAAACGTTACGTCTTTTGATAAAGAAGGGTTCAATTGCTGACGTATATTTTGATATTACACCGTATTTAAAATAACCTGCAGATTTATTTAAACGTTAACAAAACCACCTTTGTTTTCTGAAGGTATTGGCACAGGTTTTTATCTACACTAATTATTATAAAGAGAAAAGATTTGTATTTCTGTTTATAATGAATAAACTCAAAAACTACAACACCGATTTTAAAAATACTATCTAAAAAAAAAAAATATGCTATATATACTCAATCACGCAAAACGGCTGAACTGATTGGAATGAAATTTGTCACACAGATAGTTTAAAACCTGGAACACATAGGATCCAAGACAGCTTCCGCCAGCGGCTTCGCCCGCGTGGCGAACGCGGGCGAAGCCGCTGGCGGAAGCTAGTTAGAAATAGGTTTCGTCAGTTATGTCTCTGGATGTAAAAACATTACTTAGCTTAACTAACTAAGCTAACTTTATTCCTAATATGTCGCACAATTGTCAAACTACAAGTGCAAGAAAGAGACGGGAAATTGTCTATGTCAAAAGCACACGCCAAGTAATGTTTATAGATCTCAGTCCCGTGATGAAAAAAAAATCGGCCAAGTACGAGTTGTACTCGCACACGAAGGGTTCCGTACAATATTTAGCTAATAACGCCGAAAAAAACAAGTTTCTTGTATAGTCAAAAAATAAAAAATTAAAGGTTGTTTCCCTAATTTTTTTAATTTAATTTAATTTGAATTATTTGGCGTTATAGCGGCAATACAAATACGGTACACTATCTGTGAAAATTTCAACTGTCTTCGTATTACGATTTATGAAATACAGTCCGCCGACAGGCAGACGGACAGCGGAGGCTTAGTAATAGGGTTCAGTTTGGCACCCTTCGGATACAAAACCCTAAAACACAATGGCTGCCAATCTTGGAAAGATAGACCCAGTGGCTTGATCTGAGAAAGTTATCTTTAAAATTAACCGATTTACATCTAAACAAGTAGTTTTGCGAACAGTAGAGCTCACGAGCTTGAACTCTTTGCAACAATTAATATAGGATCCACTAAAGTATTTTAAAACAGGGCTTTAGCATGTTTTTAAATTGTCATGAGAAGATGGTCCCCGGTGTTCCATCAATACCAACCTAGTAGTTAAGGGCCTGACTCACAGGTTTGAATTAACCTAGATCGGGCGGGTCGCTTCCTAACATTGTAATTCCGAACCATCATCCATTACTTGCACCTGTACTAAACATATTTTAGATTTTGTATTAGGCACTATAATTATTGTTTGGGAAATCTTACTGTGGATTAAGTGTATACTTTTTGTAAACGTTTTATTTAATAAAATATTATTATTATTATTAAAGGGCCGATGCCACTGGTAAAAAATCGAAAAATGAGCAATTGACTACATTTTGAGGAACTATTTTGCACATCACGCCGATTTTTTTTTTTCACAAATCCTGGTATAACCATGTAGCTGGCAGGGCAAAAAAACTATAAAGTTGTAAAACCTGTACAACAAGTTTCGTCCAGACCGGTTGTAAAATACGACTTGTAGAGGAGTACCAACAAACTGACAGACGAAAGCAAATTTTGCCAAACTTGAAGCGATGACGCTTCGCTCGCTCGGTCAATAAAGACGTCAATTGACGTAATATTTCCAGCCATTACTAGACGACTCAATAAGCAAAAAAAAATAAGCTTTTGAAAACAGAAAGCTAATCTCATTGAAGAACGAAATCTAGCCATCTTTGAAGCACAATATCTCGTCCAACGGCGGATCTAATAGAGATTTTATTGCACAGACGAGTGACGTCACGGACAAACCGTTTAAATGACTGCTCCAGTGAACCTTGTTGTAGCTGTTAACTTTAGGTTCAGTCCCGGAATGAAAACATTGAACTCATTATTTTCCTAAATTTACCGTACTGATAATATTATGAGTTTAAAAAATATATACGCGTCGACTTGAGAACCTCCTCCTTTTTATACGTCGGTTAAAAATATGCTGCTACGTATTCTAGGGAAAGTTTTATATATATACCAACTTATTTTAAAGAGTAGGTTCAAAAACAATTAAATGTCTCGTATACTCGTAGGTATGCTTGAACACAATAATAAACCTATTAAATTAAACCAAAACCCTAAAATTATGAGCGACTTAAAATAATTCATTTTTCAATTGATTAGTTGTGAACTACAAGCATTATTTTGTTATTGTGAAATACCTTCAAAACACCAACATCAAAGTTAAATTTTAACTTAACCGTCATAATTTAACCGGGCCGTTAACTTAACGTGAGTTCGTAACTGGCTGCAAGATTGTCACTTTAATTAACTAATAAATAACTGAAGCCGCGTACAGAATTTAGTATCAAACCTTAGACAATAATTAATAAATTCCGGTTTAGATGCGGTTCACACTGGAGCGGCGAAGCGATGATATTTTGAAGAGATAAAAAAGTTGTTACTTTTGGCACATGGTCTTATAATATAATAATGCTTCTTCGTGTTTTCGTGTGGTTAGTGACTACACTGGTGTCAGATTTTAAAGCTCCCCATGGGCCTCGCACTTGGCTTCACATGCCGTCGAGAAATATCTCACAGGTTTCCTCACGATGTTTTCCTTTACCGTTTTTAACCGACTTCCAAAAAGGAGGAGGTTATATGTTCGACGCGTATGTATGTTTTTTTATTTTATTTATGTCCGCCGATTTCTCCGTCAATTGTGGACCGATTTTGAAAATTCTTTTTTTGCATGAAAGGGTATGCTCCCGGATTGATCCCATATACATTTTATTAACTTTGCTTGGATTTATATTATAATATATATATAATATATGTTTAATATTAATATATTTTTTCCACTTAGTATATGTGGATGATATGATGATAACTTCCTGTGACTGTTATTTACATAGCAGGTGCTGGTATTCGAATTTGTGTGGGGTAGGTACCACAACTAAAAAGTGAAATGTAAAAACTTTTGTACAAAAAAAAAAAAACAACCGACTTCCGAAAAAAAACACTACAAAGTGAAAAATAACTTTAATTTCGGAAGTCGGTGGCAAAAAACGAAAATTCAAAACAAAAGACACCGACTTCCGAAATTAAAGTTATTTTTTTGGAAGTCGATTGTTTTTTTTTTGAAAAAGTTTTTTTATTATAATGCATAAACGGCACAAAAATGATGTTTAGGTACTTGGGTATAGTTTTTTTTTGTCTGAAATTGTTTATTCTGTAAACTACATATTTCCTTTAATTGAATTTCTAATGAAGAAGTCATGATAATCATTGATACCTACTACAGAATGTGGACTTTTTTCGATCAAGGGTGGGTCAAGGTACGTGTTCCATATATATTCGAGGGTAACTAATACAAAATGAATAAACACACAACAGTTACGTTTAAGTAAGTAAGTAAGTAACAGTTACTAACGTTATGAATTTGAACGGAGTAAAAATGTTTATTCAAAAACTAAAATAATAGGCTGACTGTATTATTTATGTGTGTATAAATTCTGTTTTGATAGGGACTGGACAAAAGTATTAATTGAACACATAAAATATTTGAAAAAATTGGGGTTTAAATAATTTAAGTTAAATGGACGTTGCCACAAGATGGTTTGATTTGGTAAAAATTCAAACTCCACCATTTTTTTTTAGTTACCATGAATAACGTTGGTTCAAACAACCATGCCCGTATAGGAAAAAAACTAATTAAAACGACTGAAAGAGATACATGAGCGAAAATAATAAAGAAACATAAAAAGTGTAGCCGGTAGTGTAGGCGCGCCCTTACGAAGTTGACGATAAGCCCTTGCTTAAGAAACACTTAGGAACTTTTGTACCTGGATGAATGAATTATGTACCTTTGCTTTAAGTTCGCGCTCTGATTAATTTATATTGAATATTATGTAAGACGGAATATGTATGGCATGATAATAACTTTACCTAAGTAGTGAAGCTACATAGGGAAGTGATCGATGTTTTTGCCCTTAAGGAACAAAGTCAATCTGCCTAGCCTTTTCCCAACTATATATTGGGGTCAGCTTCCAGTCTAACCGGATGCAGCTGAATACCAGTATTTTACATGGAGCGACTGCCTATCTGACCTCCACAACACAGTAACTGGGTAATACGATACCCCTTGGTAAGACTGGTCAGACTTTCGAGCTTCTGACGGCCCGTAATGACTGTCAAAGATCCACCAATGACAACCGGGACCAACGGCTTAACGTGATTTCCGAGGCAAGGAGGAGTCCCGGTATGTAAAGATGGTCACCCATCCACAGACTAACCCCGGCAAGCGTAGCTTAACCTGATGTATCGATCCTTGCGGCAGTTATTACTTAGCCATGACCTCCTCCCTTAAGGAACAAAGTGTGTAATTAAAATTTGACTTAATTTCTAGGATAAGTTTTAAACTCAAAACGTTTGTTATAACTTGGAGTGGAAGTTTACAGGTAAATTAGTACCTTGCTCCTTCAGTCGATTTGTCTTTACCACATTCAACTGCCTATGATAAGTAGGTATAATAGGTGCCTAGGTACAAAATTATATATTTCTTTAAAAGTTGTAAGTTCTTATTCCACACTAGTAAATACAATAAGTATACGATAAGAACGAAACGTAAATGAACTCGAAAGTAAAGCAATTTATACAAAATACAAATGACGTTTTTAATTTAAATCCAATAAGGCAGATGTAATTAAAAAACATTAAATAAAATAAAAATAAAATTTCTTTCAGAGAAAACGTATTAAAACATGAAAGGGAATTAAGAAAAAAACATGTAATATTTAACGTACTCAGAATTAAAGGTTTTTAGTTTCGGAATTTCAAATTGGAATTATAAGAGTGTCATTAAAAACTAATTAGAAAGTAAATTAGAGTTTCAACATTAATTTTGTGTTACAAAGAAAACATTTGAACAAAAATACTTTTTTGTAGCAGCCTGCTTACTTATTTATTTTACTGAGTATACATTAAATATTGTCCTGTATTTCGTCTCGGTTCCACCGTGCTCAACTTATCATGTGGAGCAGCTCCAGAATCTTCAGTGGAACGTATCGTATTACTGTGCTACGTCGAAACATCTTGTGATGAGGGGAAAACAGTTCGACTCCTCCATAATTCTTGTTAGCTTAATGCATCAAGACTACGCAGATAAATGCATCGATATCGTTGAGACATATTTTTTTGAAACTGAGTTTGACTCTACAAGAAATAACATTATACTACCAATTCGAAACTCTATCCAATCACAATAAGTCTAAGTATTGGAATCTTTTGATCCTCCTCACACTCGCTTACCGCTGACAACCGGTTATAATCCGGATAATATCCGTTCCGGATGACAAGTCCCCGCAAGTTTCAAACTGATTTGTCTTTAAGACAGCTTGAATTGGTCGAATTAATTGTCTATTTAGGGAGACGTACCTTTGCGCTAGTTGAAGTCATTGGTTAATATTAAGATATTCATTAGGTCCCATGTAGGTAGAGGGTGAAGACTAGGGTTGTTGCATAGGTTTGTTGTTTTCACACATTATACATAATAATATGATTTTCGGATACTTTCGCGTTTGAAAACTAACTCACCTGATTTTAACTGATTACTGTGGTGAACGATCGTGATGATGTAATATATTTATATTTCGGAGATTAGCCGAAACAAACACACAGACAGATTTTTTTTTTTTTAATTTTTTTTTTTAGTTTCTTTATCCTACTAATATTATAAACGCGAAAGTTTGTGTGAATGGATGGCTGGATGGATGTTATAACTCTTTCAAGCAAAAACTACTGAACAGATTTGGATGAAATTTGGCACACATCTAGTTCATAACCTGGATTAATACATATGATACTTTTATCCCGATATACCCACGGGATCGAGACTTATGCGAGTGACACTGCGGGACGCTTCTAGTAATTTTGTATGCATTTAGTAAAAAGCTGTTATTTTTACTCTTCTTCTATCAGCGATAGAAGAAGAGTCAAAATAACAACGTCAGCGGTTATGGAAAAGTAAAAAAAATACCCAATACAATCAATCTGCCTAGCCTTTTCCCAACTTTATTGGGGTCGGCTTCCAGTCTAACCGGATTCAGCTGAATACCAGTAATTTACATGGAGCGACTGCCTATCTGACCTCCACAACCCAGTAACTGGGTAATACGATACCCCTTGCTAAGACTGGTTGTCATACTTTCGGGCTTCTGACAGCCCGTAACGACTGTCAAAGATCCATGAATGACAGCCGGGAGCAACAGGCTTAACGTGCTTTCCGAGGCACGGGGGAGTAAATGTAAAGATGCTCGGTATGTAAAGATGGTCACCCATCCACAGACAAACCCCGGCAAGCGTAGTTTAACCTGACGGATAGACCCGTGCAGCAGTTATTACTTAGCCACGAGCTCCTCCAAAAAATACCGATACATTGTACATATTTAAGCTAAAGCTTATATCAATCCTGTTGAAAGTCGTTGCAGAAATACGAAACGCTTTGAAAGCGGTTGCCATTTGTCTAGGCCTTCAAGTTATCACCTAAGTACTAAGTACAAACTTAGTATATACTTAGGCACCTATATACTATCTGTGCCTAAGTTATGACTGTCGAATACTATAGAAATGGCTCTATTACTTTTCCTGAGCTACGCTGAAATACTGGAATTTGGCCGTAAAGTGACATGGTTTACGATTGCCAGTCATAAAATTTGAGTTTTAATCAAAATGTACAACCGGCCACAAAAGTTGGTCGATAGTATTGAAAATGGGCGATAAAACGATAGTTAACGACTCAATTGTATCATTGTAGTTTAAAATCCTATAAAATTTACCATCCCTGCTGATGCTGATGTTTTATTGGTCCTATAGTTCATACAATCAGACTGCAGACACCCATAAAATATTATTAAATTGTAATTGTCATCCCTTTTTCGGGTTCCGTAGTAAACAAGGAACCCTTATAGTTTCGCAATGTCCGTCTGTCTGTCTGTCCGCGGTTTAGCTCAGAGACGTTACGTGTTAGTATTGCTAAAGCTGTAATTTGACATGGGATACACATTAATCACACCGACAAAGTGGTAAAATAAATCAAGAAAAAATATTTTGTTTAAGGTAGAGGAGGTCCCTACACGTAAAGAGGGTGGTTTTCTCGTCTATCCCATGGTGTAGGATGTGGTTAGAAAGGTCATTCAAAAATATTGTGGGTGTGTCGAAACCATTTTTCAATTTAGGGATCCGTTTGCGAAATATTAAGATTTAAAGTGCAAATTTTTGTAAGAGTCATGTCCCCCCCCCTTTCTTGCCAGCTTTTTTTTTGGGTGGGAAATTGTTAAATAACTTTTCCCGCTCTGGGCGGAGCGGGAGGGCGTGTCATAATCTTACTAACCAAAACCCACCCGTGTTCCTTCAGTTGCCTGGGCCACGGTATCCCTTTCGGACTTTCCCGCGACCCCGGCCACTTGTCAGATTAATGGTTGTACTTGGATTTGTACAAAAATTCAAAGCAGTAGTATATATAACGAAATTAAAAGGAAAACTATCACAGCTAAGTAGGCTTTACAGGTTAACGAGTAATAATCGACCAAATTAAAATTTGCAATTTGAAAAACATGTTCTCCCATACATTCCGCATGGGAGAACATGTTTTTCAACTACAATGTAAATTTTGTAATAATTCCCATTTTTGCAAAGTAATTTATCGTTAACGTCACTAATTAGAATTAAAACAAGAGATGATCACAATGTGGCTACCCTACGTGGTTTTACTAAAAAAAATACAGAATTGAACTATAAGAACAGTGTCATTTCTTTTCAAAATATTTCAGTATCGTTCAAGAAAACCAGAACTTTTGGAATGGTCATGTGTTTGTCTATAGACATAAAACTGAGCCAATCTAGTTCCACTTGCTGCCGCACAGTACGGCATAAAGTAAATGCTGGGAATTTTGATGTATCCACGGCATTTTATCTCCTTCCTCGATGTCTTTGACACGATACATTATGCTATGAACGTGTGAAATTCTTCACGATTTTCATTCATCGTTTATAAAGGTGAAAATATTAAACTGATATGAAGTGATATACGTTCGAGAGAATAAGAGGAGTGACAAATAAGTTCTTGGCTTAAGAACTACAAACTGTTGTGATTTAAATATACGGCCAATTTAAGTTACTTTACTGTTGGACTGCAAACATTGAATTGCTTATAAGTATTTTTGTCTAGGAGTAGGACCTACAGTAATTTGCCACTACAATCACAATCAATACACTATTTAATCTATTAGTTTGTTTGTCAAAAACAAAAAATACATAATACAAAATATTTAATTTCAGATTAACCTACAAGGGCACTTATGTCACATCAGAAGCTAGGTCAATTTCTATCTCCTTTAGCAAAAATAGCCTTCCATCGCAGCAAATAACTTGCAGCAGTCATCACAGATAATGAATTCAACTTCACACGACACCTTTTATTTCCCAAACTATTCCCCACAACCATTCTCTTATTAAGTGCTGGCGCACCAGATAAGCTAAAGAACCTCAAGGCGGTTATAACCGGATATCCGCTTTGTAATATTCGATTTAAATGCATGCTGCGACAGCCACCTGGCGGCATGTGTATACTAAATACTGCTACACACGTATGTACGTACATACAGGTCAATCGAGTTACCTTCCTGGCATATATTCCGTCTTGTCTGCGGAAATCTTTGGTCGAGGTGAAAATTCTAAAGCGAATTTGAGGGTAAGGTGTTTTACGTATGATTTTTAATGTTACGGAATTCAAAAACCAGAAAGAGTTTTTATATTGAGTAATGGAGTATTTTAAGAAGTAAACAAATAGGCATGTTTGCCTACTAACCTTGTATTATGTTACTGCAATCACCGTTTCGGACAGTTTCGTCATTGTTGTTTTTGTTGCAAATTGTCGTTGCTACGTATGTAGTTACACAGACTATAAATGCGGAATTTTAGCTTCAAAAAGCAAGGTACGTCATATTAGCCGGAGATGAAATTGAAAACCATACAAAAATGCACAAAACTCTTTAATAATAATCCTTTGGCTATTCACATCCGCCATCTTTTCCAAGCCCCCAAGGCTGTTCTACCCACTGACTTTCATTCACCAACGAAACATAAAACTGTGGACACACACACACATTCCCATTTCCTTAGTCCTCATCTCTGTAAACTTCAAATTCAGAAGGAAATCATGGTCCATGCTTCAGACTCCATTGAGCATCGAACGCTATAAAACAAGGAATATAACGTTTTATAACCTATATCTTATTTGGAAGGGTCAGCGATGTGTCATGATCGATTACTCCGTGTGATAAACTTTATAGGGATTATGTTAACACTTTTTCTGGTGGTTTTATTAAGTTTTAAGGGTATGGGGGGCGGTGTAACTGTCATTGGTTTGTTTGTAGTTCGCCTGTTTTGTTGGGCTAAGGTATACTCATAAAGTCAAATGTTTAAGCGTTGCGTGCCAAAAAGGTACCAAAACTGTAAGGCTGTGTAAGGATTAGTGGCAATTCATTGTATATTCATCTGTCTGTAAAATGTAGGTAGTCTGTCACCATAGTATTATCCAGTCTGTTTTCAAAGCTAATGTAGATTAGTTCCAACTGACTTTTGGAAACCCTCATTTTTATTTTACACTAGCAGCCCGCCCCTGCTTCGCTCGGGTAGGACTAAGTCTACTACCTACCTACCCTACCTACCTACCCACCCTACCTACCTACATACCTACCTAAAAAATCTGAGCTGCTATATGTCACAGTCTGGTTTGCCGTATTAAGAGATAAAATATCAAATTGCCGTATTTATAAAAGAAAATACAATTTCTTAATTTTCATTTTCGTTTCATTCACTATGCTAGTGAAAAATCGTTTCGTTTCACCTATAATCAATTGCCGTATTTTATGATACGGTAATGAGAGGTCTGCCGTATAATACGGCAATTACCGTATCAATAACAAAACTGCTACCTACCTACATACCTACCCACCTACCTACCTATCCTACCTACTTACAACCCTAAACTTACCTATAACCTTGTCCTGAGAATAACTCACACAGCAAAATAAAATAAAAATTTGGTGCAGCCGTTCGCAAGTTATGTCGCGACCAAGAGAAATAGGGGTTTTTTTTTTTTTTTAAACGTTGCCCCACACTAAGAATTTCTTCTTGTATCGTGGGTGCGTTTACAAACATAGAAACTCACATATACTAACACCCAGACCCGGAACAACTACTTGCAGATCATACAAATATTTGTTCCGTGGGAGGACCGAACCCGCGACACGTTGCGCAGCAGTCGATCGCTCAGCCACAGCGCCAACCGTGTCGTCAAATTTTTATATATGTAATAATATGTATACATAAATTACAAAAGAAGTATAATTATATTTGAACTAGCTTAGTTGCATGCAATTTGCACTCATAACATATTTAACACAGATGTCGGTTCTCTTTGCTAGAAAGGAGAAAGAACCGACCACAAAAGAAATGTTGTTTTACGAAAACAAGAAATAATTCAAAATGGTCGCACACTCAGTTTTCTTTGAAATGCTTTCAGTATTATAGTTTTAATTTAGCATCCTCGCTTACGACTTACTTGTGAATAGTTTTGTATTTTTTAGTTCCCTGAGGGGACATGTCTGGGATAAACTCTTTCAGACTAAATTGACCTGGGTAACAGAAAACTCGAGTACGTCAACAAAGAACGTGTATTTTTATATTTAGCTACCCACGTTTTAGTGGAACTGCTATTTTAATCTTCTTTATCCTCTCTCTTATCTGCTCGAACTATGTATATTATATGAGAATAGTTAACTCAAATAATAAACCACGTTTGAATTTTTTAATGAACTATTTGCTACGCTTTACTGGTACTTTTTCTACGCTACGTGTTGTGCTACGCCGTAGCTCACACTTTGCTACGACACCATGGCGTTTGGCGAGTTGTAGGAAGCTTTCTTTGTGGTAAAAAAATATTGTAATTGGTAATATTAAACGCCAATTACACTTCTATATACCTAATCGGTAGTTCGGCTATATGGTTCTACACAAATCTACTTACCTAGTGATTTTTTATTGGCCTGGTTTATTTAAACATATTTCAACATAAATACCTAGAAATATTTTGTACAGCAATTTCCATACAACATACGTATACGAAAAAAGGTTCAAGAGATTCGTTCGCTGTATCGTTAATAATGCTAAACTAAAAGTGATTGCCAATAGCGGGTCCCCAGAGTACTTACGTCTACTTTGAGTACTCGAGGAACATAAAAAACTGGAGGAATCAAAGTTTCTCTTTGAAATCCGACTGTGTCAGGCCGCCCGGAAAATTAATATGGAGTCACTCGATGGTACTACAATTTTTTTTTTTGCATTGATATTTTTTGTGTGACTGTACTTTTATTTTGAGATCTTCGAGTCACGTGCAATTGTTTCTATGCGTACTTTTTCATATTTTTCTTCTTTGTCAACGATCGATCGATTGATTAGATATAGATAATCGATATCTATATCTAATCGATCGTTGATCATTGCTCTAGAGTGGTTGCAAGCGCTACTGCTGAGCATGAGGTCCTTGGTTCGATTCCCGAATCGGGCAAAGTGTTAATGGATTTTTCCATCTGGAATTTCTCAGTAGCAGCCCGGAGTGTGGATTCCTGCCCGGTTGATGGCAATAGGCTCGCCTCCTATTACATGGGACTTAAACAAAACTGGCGAAATGTGGGTGTACTATAGGTACACCTCTGCCCAACCCTTCGGGAAACAAGGCGTGATGTAATGTAATGTGTCCGTGGAGTTTCTTGCCCGTTCTTCTCCATAGGTACCTACTACGCTTTGGAATGGGCAACTAGCTTCATATTTCTGACTGACCGATTCCTTGACAATTCAAAAGTGCCTGTATATGGTTTAATTGAAATAAATGCTTTGAGTTTGAGTTTTTAATCAAAGTCACTTTCGTGTGTCTGTGAACTACACAACGGATTTTGATGCGGCATCATCATTTAGATAATTTATTTGGCTTTGTTTTGAATTTGGTGTTTTTCTTTTATATTAAACTTCAACACAATAAAGAATTCTCGATGTTTTGTCATGTCGTAAACAACGTGTTAAGCAGGGGGGTCCGATTGATCTGAATAAAAACAACAGCACTAAACTACAGTTAAATAGCAACTGACAACGTTAACAGCCAGTCAGTAGCCTCACAAGTATTCGAAATACAGCGTTTAAATCTGCATAGCAAGGAGAAACGAATATGACGAGCTGAGTACATGACGAGTTTTTACGATTGAAAAATGATCACCCATTAAAAGCAAAAGCGTGGAAAAATCACATTTTGTCGGTTCACCATTACTAATCAACATACTCCAATCACACATACTAGTTTCATACAATACCTACATACCATGCTCATTAACAATATAATGTCATTATCATAGCCTTACCCTAGTTCACTATGCTTCTAATCGAACACCATATTGGTCAATCCTCATCCACATACAAACAGCTACCATCAGCCACGTGACAATCATCGCTCCACCACCACTCACCATCAAGCAATAAAACTATAATACCAGATTACGTGCACTTAAAATATTTGACTAAAAGTGTAGTTTCATGCGAAGTGTTAAACGATTTTGTACCATTGACTCTAGAATTAAACTCTAATAACTTGTCACACTGGTATTATAACGTGTCCGCACTGTGCTCATACCTTTACAGCCAAGATAGATTGCATCAGCCACATTAGAGCACATACTCGTAGCCTTGAATCAGAAACAAAAACAGTAACTGTAGCCGAAATCGGCATGGGATGTATTAATTAAACTAATTATTTACTTGTCACCATGACATTCCCTACACTTAAACTGCCCTGTAAATGATTATCGCAGTTATATAAACTGCATTCCTATATGATCCATACAGGCAGTACATAGCGGTGCTAACTGCAAACTGGTCAGCGTTATTACCGGCTGCGTCCAACTTTCACCGCACCCGATAATCTGCAAGTTTTTCCCTGCAGCCCAATGTGGGTCAAGAGAAACTCGGAAGGGGCGCTTTAGGCCTGCTGCATACTGGCGGATGTGTTATGACGTTGCGACAAATTAAGTTATACAGAAGGTCGATTCGCGTATTTAAAAACGTTCAAAATCTTGTCGCAATTATTCTCGAATACTTAGGTACATTATGACTGTGATAAGTATGCGAAAGGTAAAAAAAAATAAGTGAATCGCCCCTCTGTTAAACAGTGTCACATATATTATAGTTGCCGGTGTAGAAATGTAAAAATGAACGTCCAATTAATATCCCAATTAATATAATTATAAATTAGTTAGTGATATTTTGGGTTATAGTGAATTTGAGACACCTTTTTAATTACATTTTTTATATTTTGTTTGTGTGTAAATAGTATCTTTACTCGGCATTTCTGGGAAGCTGTGAAATAAAAATATTGCTCGTGTCATAACTTTTTGAATTGACGATTTCAGTGTACTTATATTCAATTTCGATTTGTAAAAATAATAAATTGCTGAACTTTTTCAATTTCGTCGCAAATAAAATAACAGTTTTCAAGCATGTACAATTTGATTAACATCAATTAAGCTAGAAATGTTGCATCAAACAAATCTGGTTATTATATCAACAAGCGTAGTTCTCGACTCGAGGGAAATTAAGCAACAATTAAATTACAACTACATAAATAAACGTCCAGCATCCATATTGAAATTCCAATTAGCATTTCCACAATTATTTAATTATACGTTCAAATGCAGAATCTAGCATTTGCAACCACCTTTATGACACACACATTTGTATTCCAACTGAGTATTGTGTTGGGTCTGTGTGCTCCGTTGAGATGCAATGTGTGTCGATACACCCTCTGTGGGTGTGTGAGTGTGTTCCCTACATTTTTGAGTGTACGTTTTGCTCATGTGGGAATATGCGCCTGTACTGTATGTGTGTGTGTTTTTTCATGTCGTGTGGGTATGTGTGCATGCTCTGCGGTGTATGGAGTACCGTTTGAGGGACCCAACAACTGATGGATTGTTTTTCCCTCCAGAGACGTGATTCGCTTTATGTATGAACTGTTGTGTGAATCTGGCGACGGTGGCTCCCCTGTGTTATTAATTATTTAGTGTTTTCGTGAGCGCTACCGGGATGTTTGTTTGTGGTGTGATTAAAATTTGTCGTGTGTCGAAAAAGTGTGATGTGTTGTTCGATGTTTAACGTATTTTTTGGTTTATTTGGGGTTTCGGGTTCACATAGGACATATTACAGTGCCGATGTCATAATATGTCTGCTTAATTTTTTTTTCACGATCAATAATTAATGTAGGTACTCAAAGAAGTAGAAAAAAAACCAAAAAGTATGATTTATATAAATTTGATTAAGTATTTGAAATTTTGCATGCGGCCACCGCAATGGCCACCGCGATGGTACTTAAATAAAATAAAAAAGCAAATAAATGATTTCTAATTCTGTTTCGAATAACATCTACAAGCCATATTCTCTGTTCTATTTTTTTTTTTACTCTTTATTGTTTTGGACTGGGAAGCCATAGGTTTGAAGATCACCCTTTGCATTATTTACTGATTATATAACACGTAGCTTGGTTGAAGGTATAACATTTAATTTGGGATAAGTCCCAGGGAGCCATGTCTCTTGAAAAGGCAGCCTCATCTACTTTTACATGGTGTGTAGATACAATATCTATCTCTTTCTTTTGTACTAAGCATTATTTCTTCTTCTTTTCAGATTCATGTCTGCTTACAACAACATCATCAATGCTATCACAGTCAAGTGAGTTAATTATTATTATTAAAATAATACTTCGAATTATTCTTATCGTTAAAATAATCATACGTTTTTAAACCTCTTCACTCATATGTATGCCTATACTTTTCTCACTGCGGGGACACAGCCCTTCTCTCTGTGAGAGGGACTGAGCCGTAATCCACCACGTGGGCCCAGTCCGGGTTGGTAGATGTCACATGTCATCGAATTTTTGGTTTTATGACACACTAGTTACAAACGTACGTGCTTAAGTACGGTTAACTGATCGCAGAACAACTGTTGTTCTTCTTAGCGTGTCAATGGCAATCTCCATAGAATCAGTCCAGAAATTGGCAACAAGTTTGGCACCATCAGTAGCGTCCTTCAATT
The DNA here is from genome assembly GCA_916701695.1 of Agrochola macilenta. Taxonomy (NCBI): domain Eukaryota; kingdom Metazoa; phylum Arthropoda; class Insecta; order Lepidoptera; family Noctuidae; genus Agrochola; species Agrochola macilenta. Next base: position 21,862,725 of record OU753561.1, on the reverse strand, counting down.
CCTGTAACGTGCAGACAACAGGATACGCTGGACACGATATTAAGTGCTCCATTGTTTGTGGAACTGCACCACATTTACACTCCAGGACGGAATTGTCTGTGAATCTCCACCTGAGCAGGTCTTCCTTGTTTCGGCTAACCTGGATCCGGAGTTTATTTGAAGACTTCCAGGTAAGCCAAGGCAACTCCTGTCCAGATAATTTTCAGCAGGTGGAACGAATGGGAACCGAATGGGAATGGTAATGTTAGTAACTCTTTGTTGCTATTCGATACTTTGAAAAAAGTACTAAAATTACAGGCCGCAGTAGCCAATACTTATGTGTTGGGTATTCAAACCTTATTATTCCTCAAGCTTTTGACACCAACTTACAAAGTAAAACTTTTACTTATACTACAGTTCAAAGCAATACCAACTTTGAAAATATTTTGAAAACTATGTTTCAAAGAAAAACATTAGCTTTTCAAAGAAAAACTTATATGGGTGTGACGTTTGACCGAACCTTTATAGGTTCTATGTTTAGAAGTAGGTATATAAGAAATAATATGTAAGAGTGGTTTCAAGCGTGAAGCTTTAGTAGTGTTTCTTCTGAGACTGTTATAACTATTATATTGTACGAGTATACTGTTGTATCAACATACCTGTACATTTCAGGTTAAACTGATCAACATATATACGGCTGATGCTGTTTTCTTCTGGCTTTCATCGTAAACCAATGTGCCCCTCTCGACTGTGGCGGCTACTACAACGCCACATGCGAACAACGCATCAAAGACGTGACGACACACAAATCCTGCATCGCGCTAGCAGGATTTACAGTGCGAGCAGCATATACGAGTATATCTTTCCGACATCAATCGTCGGACAGTTACCCGCCAGACACGACACCCGTCTAGTCGGAGGATCCTCTCTTTTCTATAAAGGATGAGTGAACTTTATACCCTGTTCTTCATCCTTCTAAACGACCACCATTGGATTTGGGAACTGCTCAGCCTGCCGTCACTAACCTACGCCTACTTTTACCCACCCCCACTTCTGCTAGTCTCATATTTTAAAGAGGTACAATAAGCTCATTAATAATAATACCTATTATTGTTCCACTGCAGGGAATCGCATCTTCTCATATAAAGAAGGCATGAGCATTGATCCCCACACTTGCTCAAGACGGGTTGGCGATTTCAGATTATAGTCCAGGTTTCCTAAATGTGTTTTCCTTCACCGATGTCAGTGATGTCAAAGATAAACATAGCATGTAATATGAATTGAAAAATTCACATTGATACTTGGCCCGGAATGGACCCACAACCTCGTGCATGAGAGGCCTTAACTACTAGCCCCGCTACGCCAACACGACATTAATACAGGGTGGCGATTTAGTCACCTATATCCGTCAAGGAGGTGATTCCACCCGCCATACTGTAAAAACAATTTCTATTCACCCGTATACAATTTCGAAGCATGTATCAAAAGTTTTTTATTTACGACTCGTAAGTTTATGAATTTTATAGCGGAGGCTCGTGGCTAAGTAATAACAGCCGCATGGGTTGATCCAACTGGTTAAGCTATTCTTGCCGGGGTTGGTCCGTGGATGGGTGACCATCTTTACATACCGAGATTCTTCCGTGCCTCGGAAAGCACGTTATGCCGTTGGTCCCGGCTGTCATTCGTGGATCTTTGACAGTCGTTTCGGGTCGTCAGAAGCCCGAAAGTCTGACAACCAGTCTTACAAAAGGGTATTGTATTATCCAATTACTGGGTTGTGGAGGTCAGATAGACAGTCGCTCTATGTAAAATAGGAAAAGGCTAGGCAGATTGAAGTTTATGAGTTTTATAGCGAAAGTTGCTTAGTAGTATGACGGGTAAAATCACCTTTTTGACGGATGTAGGTGACTAAATCGCCACCTTGTATTGTTGCTGTTTAATTGCACCATAATATGAGTGTAGCTATACAGATATCATCTATTCCTGGATATTCAAAACTCACTCTTGAACGTTTACGCCTAATCACGTAATCAATGAGGCATCACAACTACATCCCCTCCCGAACTTCGATTAACCGCTACATAATTTATTCAGGAGTATCCATCATCAGGGCCGGGCTATCTGTCCGCCGGGAGAGACCTACTTATACTTGCGTGAAACGATTAACGAAACAACTTGCCGAGAAATGGTTTAAATTAACTAAGCACTTGACCTGTTAGTTTTGTTGTGGGTAACAAGCATAGAATATTGGGGTTTGTTGGTCATATTCGACTCAAACTCAAAGCAATATTATTCCAAGTAACCATGTACAGGCACTTTTGAATTGTCAAGGAGTCGGTCAGACAGAAATATGAAGCTAGTTGCCCATTCCTAAGCATTGGTTACTATGGAGAAAAATGGGCAAGAAACTCCATGGACACTCTTTTAAATAATATTATTACGATGATGCGCAAGCGGTGCGCGTCTCTGGTGCGCAGAGTCCAGGGCAGCGCCAACACCGTCCTGGCGATGATCGCCAACAGACTGGATTGCCCGGCAATGCTGCATTTTTGTCTGTGCTTGTTATCCTGTATGTATCATTTTATGAAGGTCTGTATATATGTTTAGTTACTTGAAATAAACTTATTTTATTTTATTTATTTATTTATTACAATATTTTATTTACATCATTCATGTTGAATTTATAATCATATGTGAGAACAATGTAAAATCGATACATTTTTTTTTTCCTTTCTATTTGTTCTTGCCAAAGGTTAAGTCATTACTCACCCATTCAAAGGTGTTGCAAAAGACGTAGATAAAGATATTCCCATCCACGAAGACGCGTCCCACTGTTCTTCCTAATCGCTTACAGTATAGCTTACAGTACAGTAATCGCGTTTCGGAAGAAAAGTGGTTTGCATTTTCGTGGATGGCACTATCTATGCTGTGGACTCAAACTTCATTTGTCTTAACACAGTGACCAGCTAAACATCACTTGACCCTTCAAATTATGATTAGATAAGATTGTTATGAAGTGGTCAAACTTAGTGACGGTAACCGAATTTGGTAAGGTAAGGTTAAATAATTATTTTAAGTGTCCTCATTTATTCCATAACAACTCCAAGACACGTAACAAAAAATTAAACACCACTAAACCTGTTCAAATCAAATCAAAATATTTCATTTCACGTATACCTACATGGGCACTTATGAAACGTCAGAAGCTAGGTGCACGGTTCAAATTGATCGTTTCCTACGGAGAAGAACCGGCAAGAAACTCCACGGTTACTCTTTTACAAATACAGTCAAACCTGGGTAAGTGAGAACTGGGTAAGCGAGAAAACTCTATAAATGAGAGTGATTACCAGGTCCCGTCATTTTAACCCTCTAAACCGTTCGGGGTACCTCTTTATCCAAAGTTCCAGTTCGACATGGTGTAGGTACGAAATAATAGTCTCAGCACTGATTACAACCGCCTATTTAATCACTCGCGATCACAAAATAACAAAATCTCAAATAATCAGGCTGATGGAAACGGATTAAAGTACGGAAACGCGGTAAGTTCGATACAGGCTAGCAGAACGACCTCACGCGCTCGTGTCTGATCCAAAAGTTCCGTCTCAACTCAAATGTCCAATGTCCAACGACAACTGACAGCTGTCAAACCTGCCACGTCTGTATCGACCTCACCCAAGCACACTGCTTGACGTTTCCGAAAACGATAATAGATGGCGTTGTTCTAAATTAACCATAATCAATAGTGATTCTGCGACATATATATGACACGACGGGGTATCTACTCTGTGCCGTGTCTGACTAGTCTCCGATGTAATTCTTCGTTGATGGTAGATATAGGTAGTTGGTTTTCAATCACACACCGTTGTTAACTCAAACTCAAAGCATTTATTCCAATTACAACGTTTACACTTTTGAGTTATCACTTTGTCACTTAATTTAAGTTAGTTGAATCATTGAGTTTAAGTTATTTGGTGAATCTAGTCGCCCATTCCAAAACGCAGTAGGTACTGAAGGAGAAGAACGGGCGCAAGAAACTCCTTAGACACTCTTTTATATCAAAACATTATGTTACAGAGGTTCAACACACGCCATTGTTGTGTCTGTGACCATTTTTTCAGTCAGCGGATATATCGCGTATTCCAATACAAAATCTTATTACTTAGTTAGTTCAATAAAACTTATAAATAATGCTAAAATGCTTATCAGTAAATTATTTTATAATTAAACAATGCTAATATTCACAAATACAAAGGTCATTCAGAATTAAAGTTAAATTAGAACCTTCATTACTTTTTACACTTTCATTCTTACTACTTTTGACAACACTTCCTGTGATACAAGGAATTTAATCAAACAACAGAGGGGCAATTCCCGTAATTTTTCAGAACGTTCGCGTTCGCATCTCATTCGCAATCTGTCAAAAATACAATCTATTTACCAACATTTTTGACAAGTTTGACAGATTGCGAATAGAATGTGAACGTTTTTTAAGTACGAGAATTGGCCTTCTGGTATTCATTAGTAAATTGCAGTGTAAAATAATCTTATTACTTTATAGTTGGTTCTCTATTATTGAAACTTATTTAGTTCTCGTATTAAATTATTACATTCAGTTATTGATCATAATATTCGCAAATCGCGCCATCTTCGTGACATTAGGTAGCGCTTTGCCATAAACAAATTTACTATCAAATGACCACTTGTCAATATGACTAAAAACCCAAAAACATTAATTAAATGTTCCCTTTTAATTCCAACTATAGTTTTGGCTCTAACATCGAAATTAGTTTAATAATTTCAATATCAGTGATATCGCCTCACAGGACTGAGTTCACAAGTTTGGCAATAGATGGCGTCTGATCTCAAAGGAACTGATACCTTGATTAATGCTTGTGACAACAATAGGATTATGTTATAATCTTTACAGGTTGATGCCTTCGCGGCGACATATATATATTTGTAATGCCAAAAAAAAAAAAAAATTTAGTTTTATGAACGTAAAACTAAGAGACCGAGTGAAAACTACGTCAATTAGGAAAATATGAAAATCGAAGGATGTGGTTAAGCAGACACTTGAACTAAAATGGAGATGAGCAGGCCACATTCAGAGACTAGAACCACAAATATCGGCTCAAGTCGTGACAAACTTGATCCCCAGAAATAAGTAAAGGAAGAAAGGCAGGGCTTTCAAAGGGTGGGACGGAATATAAAAAATATCTGCCTTTTGGGCAAGAACAGCAGGACTACGGGACGATTGGAAACATTTGAAGGACGCTTTTACCAGCTCAGGCGGTCCTTACATAGAGGAAACAAACATTGGAGATACTAACACACAATACTAACAAATACAAAGTTTTTGTTTCATTACTAACATACTTAAAAATATTTTTCATAAACTCTGTGCAAAAATCTCATTGAAGGAATTAATAAAAGCTATTTTATTTTATTATATTATTATATATTTGTAATCACGTTCTCAAAAACGGCTGCAACGATTTCGATGAAAGTTGGAATAAAGGGGTTTACGGGGGCGAAAAATCGACCTAGCTAGATCTTGATCCGTATTTTCACTTAAGCAGTACTCGGTCGCCCAAAGTTTAGAGCTAGATGGCTACCTAAGAATAATGACAGGGCAGCATGGAATTAGTAAGTACCTACTATCATGGCAGAATGAAATAAGTAAGTAGCTACAATCAGGGCAGCTTAGAATTAGTATGTACTATACATGGAATTAGTAAGAACTACCCTATACTATTAATTGAGAATTCTCTATTTTCACCCGTTCAGAGCTCGGTCGACAAGGTACTTAATATTAAACTTGCATATAAAGAAAAAAAAAAAACTCTCACTAACGCAGACCTAGAAACCCAGCCATTTCTATTCCTAGTTCCATAACACTCCTCAGAGCACAGCAGCCCGTAAAAACACAAAGAGAATCATAATACACAGGGAGATATGAAAAATATGAATATTGCGCAAAATACTCGGCCGAGTAAGGAATTTAATATATTCCACCGAGCTAATAAGTATAGATGGAAACAAGTTTTTTATTGAACGATATGAGACCGGTTGGGGAGATGACACGTGCAGGCTCTAGGTTTGCTCCTTTATGAAGGAACATTATTTGAGCAAGTTTCTTGTGGAAAAAGCATAGAAATAAAAATAAAGAGTATAACATCATTTTACCCAGGTTAAGGCACACAGAATACACAAAAACGGATAAAAACTTAGCTATAACAATTGCAGTATGGCGTCGCCTGTTCAGATGCTAGTTTTGTTGTATTCTGATAAAAAATAACGCACGTTAAGATTTTGTTCATCGAGGTTGTGTCTAAAATTTTGCATGGTACATATCACTCAAATACCCAAGTGGTGGCGTTAACTGTTCAGGAATCAAATATTCCGATTTTAAGTATAATTTAGTGTTCATTAGCAGCAATCAAGCTCCTTCATAAAGGTCCCTTCCAGAAAAATCCTTGCTGCTTTTGCTGGTGAAATTACAAGCGCACATTTGAACTTGCCACAACCAACGTACCGGTAAACCTCTCTATAGATATCAGTGACCACTTTTTTGGGGTATTTGTAAACAGATTACACAAACAAAAAAAAGTCGGGAGGTGTCGTGGGACACCCGTTTGGAATGAAGTTCCTTCCGGGGTATATTATATTAATACAGAGACATCTCGTTTGGTCTCAAGTTTCAAGTGTAATTTTTTTTTGTTTTTTAATACAGAGCCATCTAGTATAAGATTTTAGCTTGCTATAAATTTCTACAGATGCTAGATGGCTCTGTATTAGACACATGAAACTGACTTTTTCGTAACGCTTTTTTGTTATGTGACGATTTCTTCCAGTTTACTCCTACCGCAAGCCGCGTTAAAGAATTTCGTTCCAAAACACAGATTTTACGCCAACGTCAACACTACCTAATAAAATTGCCGCTCCGGCAAACATTGAAAAAAATATTCGTCCAAAAAATCAAAGTCAAATAAATAAAGCGGGCAATATTGCCCATAATGGCTTTGAATTCAGTTAAATATTGCCTGAAAGACGGCACATTTTTATGAGGAGGACAAACACCTAATGAGGGTATGTAGGCAAGTTTGAACGTTCACGGGTCGTCGCGTTTCGAGCGGGGATTTCGCGAAACGACCGAATTCCAACTGATTGCTGCCTAGACGGGAATTTTTCGTATTTACTTTGTATGTATCGAGTAGGTGGAAGGTGGTAGTTCCAGGTTCGTAGGTGGCTCAAATTGTTTTATTGGTTTGATGTTATGTCTGAAAGTGTTTTTGTGTTTAACTACGACTTTCGATAGGTTAAGAATCGGCAGTACATTTTTTGCTTAAAACTTACTTGTATTTCAATTTGACTGCATGTAATACCAATATTTTGTACCTGTTCAAGCAATTGCGACTAAAGTATAAGAATAAGAAAGTGAATGAAAGCACACATAGACCGTAGCCGGCGTGTCCGCAAAAATTAATTCCACTGCCTTAGGCCGCGTAAGCTTGTCGTAGAACAGTGCGGTTACGCCGTAGCCGAGCTACGGCGTAGTCGTGATAAGACGCCCTTTTTATTGTTGTATCAGACTCTTACTGACTGAAACCCACCTATGTTCCTTCAATGTTGCCTGTACTTTGCCCGGGAGCCACGGTATCCCTTTCGGACTTTCCCGCGACCCCTACAGGCTGCTAAGATGGCCTCTCGATTGATTTTGTCGCTTTCACAACGTCTTTTCGTCTAAAATATATTTTTTTTCCCAACCTAAATTTGTACAGCTTAGATAAAAAGGCAGAATGCCTCCATGCCATTAAAAAATGCACTTCCCAAACGTATTATATCATCCCAAAATAAAATAAAAAACATGAAATACATTCCACAATATTCACAAAAAGTTTCCATTAAAATAAAACGTATTGTGTCCGTATTAAATGTGCCACTAGTATCCGTGGACATTTATCAGTAACATCGGCTGTCAGCTATTCATCACTATGCGTGACATGTTAAATAACTCGACGGGTGCCGCAACGCCTGTGAATTGGCATAAATGACACAAAATTAACGCCCGATGCGTCTATACATCATTTCGTCTATTGTCGTCATCGTCATCAGTATTCAACATTCTTGACAAACGGATTGGTGACTGTAGTATCTGTGAATCCTGCGATATAGTTATGTTAATTAATTTGCATATTATTGTATAGAATCAAGTTCTTCTAACATAACAGAGCTGTGCTGCTGGGGAGTTTGTTGCGCCACTTCATCTTCCCAGCTAGAGCACCAGGAAGTGGTGAAGGGTGGCCGTTTTCGGGGACCGTCTTATGTAATTTTGACGTTCAAAAAGTGCTGATTCTCAGCCTAATTTCAATAAATAACTTTTTATTTTGATTTCTTTGCTATTGCACACAGCACTACATTTTTGCATTATTTTATGATTTTGACATGACAAATTCCTGTCTGTCGCACAAATAAAAAATAATATAACAATCTTTTATGGGTCAATCATACCAATACTATGTAGCTGATATTTACTAAATAAAATAAAATGAGAACAATTGCTGAAAATCAATGATTTACCATGTCTGGCGATATCATCATTGTTTCCTTATCTCAATGTCTTCTTCCATACTTCTCTATCAGTTGTCATCTCGGCAGTCACTTCCTTTCTAGCCATATCATCTTTCTAGCCATATCATCTTTCATCGTTCCATCCATCGTTTCTCTGGTCTTCCCCCACTCTTATAGCCATCAACATTCATACTCAAAACTTTCTGCACGGCAAAGAGTATTCAAAAGAGAGCATTTGTCTATAAATAAATAAAAAAAATCACTTTTTATTTTACTTACTTTCATTTTTTTTTCACTTTTTAGTTATTGTACTTACCTTACTTTGGTTACCGTGACGGCCCAGTGGTTAAGGCCTCATCTCTCATGCACGAGGTTGTTTGTGGGTTCAAATCCGGGCAAGTACCAATGTGTCTTTTTCAATTCATATGTACTTTCCGAGTTTGTCTTGGACATTACTGACATCGGTGAAGGAAAACATCGTGAGGAAACCTGGACTTATAGTTAATATAAGTCTCAAATCGCCAACCCGTCTTGAGCAAGCGTGTTGATCAATGCTCGTGCCTTCCCTGTATGAGAAGAGGCCTTTGCCCTGCAGTGGGACAGTAACAGGCTGATATTATTATTATACCTACCCCACACAAATTCGAATATCACTACCAGCTATATTTAAATAACAGCAACAGGAACTATAACATCATCCATATAGACTAAGTGGGAAAAATACCGTATTATCTTTCTTCTATGGGATTTTTGTATGATATATGTGTGACCATGATGATGACCCACAAGATGGACCGATGACTTTGTGAAGGCCGCAGGAAACCGCTAGATGTGGGAAGCTCAGAACCGGTCGAAGTGGCGGTGCTTGAGTCGACGTCTATCGGCTGAAATGATGATGATGATGATATGTGACCATAACTCACGAGTTTATTGAAATTTGGACCAGACAGCGTCTGTCAGTTCAGCTAGTTATTAATACAATGCTTTAAAAGGCTTATCAATGGACATTAACGAGTTTTTTAGTCTGGTTTTAAACCCTTGATCAGAGCAATATTACAAGACAAATAAAACTCTCGTTTTATCTGCATCATTTTCCATTGTTCCAATTAAATTTATCGATATTTAAATATTATTTTCATTGTGAATTATAAAGGTACGAGATGCACGTTTTTACATTCCGCGGTTCAGGTTCGGCCATTTTAATTTTACATTTCAATTGGGAAACGGACGGACGATTCAACATACGGTTTTACCTATATTTAATTAAATCGGTAAAGGTATTAAATTATTATTATTTCCTTACTATTATTAGATTATCCTTACTTGTGCATGTTTTAGTAAATAAAAAACATAAACCTGTCTTTGCTGTCGCGCAGTCGGGTAATAAATTAGCCAGTAAGGTTAGTACCGGATTAATTGCCCGGGTTGTGCCACACGATCATTTATATATCGTCACTCACGGAGGCTCTTCAAATGCACTCTGCTTGGCACACGACTCTAAAAAATTTTTGGTCCACTTCTGATACTAACCCGCACTTCGATTTTACGCCGAAACTATGTGCCGATTGCCGAAATAAAAATTGTTTCAGGTACCTGACATTTGTCAAGCAACATGTGTTCCAACTAGTGAAATAAATCACGAATGAATTTGTTTCTACTTAAAGTCAGGGAAATTAATTGTTCAGCAAATTGATTGCCAACTTAAATTGTCCGTATATTCAAATCACTACTGTCATTCTTTGACAGTTGTATGAAATGACTTTAACACGGAAAATTGATGTAGGATATCCATTTGATTAACATCTTATTCCCCTGACTGTACATACATAAAAAGGGGTTTTCCCGATGAGGGTGGGCCGAAACTACAGAACGCCAAAAGCCACGATCTTCACATACTTTTTATTTCTAATTTAATAACATTACGCCATCTTTATTGATCAACCTCCCCTAACAATCCCATCCAATTTTATTAGGCGCCGTTCTTTATAATATATAGCCGGCTATAGGTATGTATCTCCGGGCTAAGAGGCCATACTTCAAGCGGCTATTGTTGCTTATTTCCCGTACATTGTCAGCGGCCACTTGATCTGAGTTCCCTTCCTTGTGTAGCCGAAATAGCCCGCTTTTGTGTGACGAGGTGTCATGGCGCAGGTATATTATAGACCTTTTGACACAACGCCGGTTTGTTGTTAGCAATTTTTGGGAGGATGATAAAATTGGGTGAAGAAAAAGTGCACAACTTGGTACAGGTATGTACCAAGACGCCGATGAATCTTGCAAAATCCTTATTGAAATAAACTAGTGGTCGCCCAGAGGTCGAAATTCAACCATAATTCATTAAAATTTTAAGTTGTATAGTACATACTAATTCCATGCTGCCATGTCATGATTCTAAGGTAACCATTTTGTGTCAAACGCATGGTGGTGTGTGTAATGTTTTTTTTTATTAATTAAATTTATTTCTAATGTATATTATATAAAAATATTATCTTTCTGCACTCCTTCTCCATATAAACTTTAACTGTGCCAAATTTCATACTCCTCCGTCCGCGTAATTTTCGTAAAAACGGGTACAAAGTTTTTGCTTCACGTATGAATATAATAATGCTCAAAATAGTTTATTTTGCCGCTTGTTCATAACGTGTGAGTTTTGCTTTATTCTCATCTTGACCAATTTTATAAGAGTAGTAGGTAGGTTGTTATGACAATATGATTAAACACACACATACATTACACACAATTATAAATTAATATCCAAAACAAAACAGCTACACACTTTAATCTACATAATGGTACGGTGTTTTAACTGTACCTAACGCTTACGCTTGGTACCTTATAGAAACTGGGTCTGCAAAAGATAAAAACTTCAGATACCCACAATATATTGTTTCAATATAAACCTGCAGGCAGCCGATAATTTTTCTATTACCTGCCCAATAACATGCCCTTGCCGCCCATAAATGGTGCGCTGTTAAAATTTTTAAATTAAACCCCATTTGATATCGCAATAAAGCTTGTCGTAAACTGGAGGGTTCTAACTCTGGGGTGACTTTACACGATAAATTCACTTCATCTCAAAAGTCGGGGCAGCTTTGTGGTTAAAAGTACTGAAGAATGTGAGTTTGGTTTATTATTGTATTTTTATTTGTTGTTTCTGGAGCAAGAAAATTACTAGTCTTCGAATAAGAGCGTGCCTCGCCTGAGAGGCACCCAATGGCTCCGAAATGCTTAAACATGCTCCGATCGTATGTGGTCTGTGCCGTAGCATCATTGAAATGTCAGAGTCTGAGGAAAACTGCTTTCCATTAGTCGAAATTTACTAAATTGAAGGCGGATGTAAATGACTAAATTGAAGGCGGATGTAAATTCACGTCATGAACGTCCATATTCGTCATTTCGTCCGTCCAATTCCATTCCAGTCACGACACGGTTGGCGCAGTGGCTGAGCGATCGACTGCTGCGCAACGTGTCGCGGGTTCGATCCCCGCACGGAACAAATATTTGTATGATCTGCAAGTAGTTGTTCCGGGTCTGGGTGTTAGTGTATGTAAGTTTCTATGATTGTAAACGCACCCACGATACAGGAAGAAATTCTTAGAGTAGGTCAAAGTTTAAAAAAAAAAAACTCTCTCTGACACTTATCATCACATAACATCACGCTTGTTTTCCCCGAAAGGTTAGGCAGAGGTGAACCTATAGTACTCCCACTTTATCTCTCTTACATTCATAGGATAATCGATTTGTCTCGTGTTGGACCGCTATCTCGCTAGATATAAGCGATGACGCGGTCATTGATGCATATATTAGAGGTATGAGGAACAGGGTTTAAAGTTCACTTAGAAAAAGGACCATTTTCTAAGTGAACTGGGTGTCGTGTCTGGCGGGCAACTGCCCAACGATTGATGTCGGGGAAGTTATATAAATGCTGTTCGCGCGTAAACTCTAATTGTGCGATGCAGGTTTTGTGTGACGTTAGGATTTTGTGTGACGCCAGGTCTTTGACGTGTAGTTCGCATGTGGTGATGTAGATCTAGACCTGCTTGCTTAGAAGTAAATCCCTATATTGAAACTTAAACACACGCCTCTGTTAAAGACAGCATCAATTAACAATTTCCACACATCTAGACCGCATTATAAAATTTTAATCTTTCATTTTAAAGTCCCGCCTCTAAGACTAACGTGGTAACAAGAAACTTGTGAAGATAAATTTACTTCGTTTAAAATCAGAAGCGCCTTGAGGCTAGAGTTACCTCCACCAACGTGGCCGGGGCTGCGTTAATATTAACTCCCATGGAACTTCCATGGGAAGCGGCGTTTTAAAAGAAATATGGCTTTTACCAACTTTTTTTATCTTTAATAACGGACTTAGAATAAAGAGTAGGTAAGTATCTCTTTTGGGTTTTAATTCTCATGAATATGACGCCTGTATTCATGTACATGGCTTAACGGAGGTACATATACGAGTATACTGCATCGACATTTCAGTAGTTTAACATAATTAGCGAAAAGTAAACTGTGTAACTGTGTTCATTATTTTTAAAACCAGGTGTGTAGTAATATAGGTATGTACGGTAGCAGTGATAGCCTAGTGGTGTAACCGTCGGACTGCCAAGCCATAGGTCTCGAGTTCGAAGCCAAGGCACGCACCTCTTGACTTTTTGGATTCATGTGCTTATTGTATAATTATCACTTGCTTCAAAAACGGTGAAGGAAAACATCGTGAGGAAACCGGAATACTTTTTTTTTTTTTTTTAGGTTGGTAAATTGTCAAATAACTTCTCCCGCTCTGGGCGGAGCGGGAGGGTGTGTCAGACTTTTACTGACTAAAACCCACCCGTGTTCCTTCCGTTGCCTGTGTGCAGGGACCGCGATATCCCTTTCGGACAAATCCGCAACCCCGGCAAGCATTGGTCCTTACGGACCCCGTCAGTTAGCCTGAGATATATTTCTCGACGGCATGTGAAGCCAAGTCAGAGGCCCATGGGCGGCTTCAAAACTCTGACACCAGGTTAGTCACTAATCGCACGAAAGAAGAAGTGTATGGTTATGTCTAGAGTTTTGAGTGAAATTGTCCAGATTATTTTGGTGATCTATCTATTATAATGGCTGCCAAACGTTCCGTTATTCATCTCTCATACTAGCATTTTTCGTTATACTATTTTATGTACACTGCAAAGCCTTTACCATTGCACTTGGTTTCCAGTTATAAATTCAGGCTTGGTTATGGTTTGCTTCTAAGTTTAAAACTGCGAAAACTGGGGCTTTATTCCCTTAGTTTTTGTCCGACACGCTGAATAAACAGATAATTATAACGTTCAAAAAGGCTTCAAATTCTATTTTTGCATACTTTGAGAGCGCGGAGTTCCCTTATTACATTAATACTGAACATTTTTATTATAATTAATGTCTGGTTCGGAAATATTTTTAATATCTGTAATTTAGGCGTAATGTAGGTAACTACGTTTTATGAATATTATTATTATTCCTTTATTTCATATTAAGTGTTTATGTTTCTATAATAAAAAAATCATAAAAAAGTTATATGTATATATAGGAAACAAAAACATTTAAAAATATAAAAAATAGTAGCCCACCGGTATCGGGAACAGGGTCCAAGCTACCGGTGGTCAGGGCTCCTCCTCCATTATTATTTCGTTTATTTATTTACTCCATTATTATTATTATTAGAATATTTTGTATAATTACAGCGTAAAATTTGCTTATACTACACGACAAAAATATTTGTATTTTGCTAATTGTATTGTTTATACACTCTGTCACTGTAACAAACTATACGTGGACTTATTCTTGCGACTATTAAGCGCGTTAATACCAATAAAGTACAGTTACAATATTATTTATAGGTAACTAAAATACACAAAACATAACGTGTAGGAGTCCGTACTACAAAGCTACAAATGTACTTGTTCCCGTAGTGAATGCTCAAGAATGCTACAGAAGCCTTGTAACTTAATATGTTAAAAATATAAATAATAATAATATAAAAATAATAAATACTCGTATAATATTATTACGATACTAGAAACATTTTCTCGGAATATGTATTATAAATAATAATGTAGAGTTTGAACTAGGATTTAGATTTATAAATAAGCAAAGCAAATAATAAGCTCTGATCAAACTGAGGGAAATCCCGCGCGGGATGCGGGACAAAATTCGCTCGCGCAGTTTGTGTAAACTAACTTGTATATAAAGGCTTGTGCAGACTAGCGCGACTTGTCGCGCGACGCGACACGAACAATACAATTTCTAAGAAAACTTCACAGTATAACAATAAACGGTGTCGCATCGCGCGACAAGTCGCGCTGGTTTGCACAAGCCTTAAGTGTTAAAATTGGCGTGAGTAGTCGCGTGACTTCCTAATCGCCCGCGTCCCACGCGGAATTCGCCTCAGTGTGAACAGCCCTTTAGTTCTTTCAAGAAATTTGTTTTAGTGGTTGTAATTTGTTATCAACATTTATCAAAATTTCAACCAGTACGTGTTACTGCAGAGTATTATACCCTTCTCTCAAATAGTCGGGTGCTTTTCCTATCGAATACTAAGTGGTATCTTTACAGCTAGCCTAACAATGTCGTCTTATCAACGAGTGTTCCTTCAGACCTTCGCACCAGTCTTGTTGACTATCTTGCTATCGCCATATGTACAGCTGCCTACAAGACGGTGGTAATACCTTAATCGTAGTACGAAGTTTCCAAAGACTGCGAGACCAGATTATACTGGTTTAGTTACAACTGACGTGCGTCCTACTGTACGTCTCTCTACGCATTATGTTTTGTAGCAAATACGTTTCGATTAGTACTGTCACTCGATCTAGCCTCTGTCTAAATCAATCTGCCTAGCCTTTTCCCAACTATATTAGGGTCGGCTTCCAGTGTAACCAGATTACCGAATGCAGCTGAATACACTGGTATTTAGCTACTAAACCTACTAAGCTAAAATACTGATTTTACATGGAGCGACAACCCAGTAACTGGGTAATACGATACCCCTTGGTAAGACTGGTTGTCAGACTTTCGGGCTTCTGACGGCTCGTAACGACTGTCAAAGATCCACGAATGACAGCCGGAACCAACATCTTAACGTGCATTCCGGGGCACGGGGGCGTGTCAGTATGTAAAAATGGTCACCCATCCACGGACCAACGCCGGCAAGGGGAGCTTAAAATTATGGATCGAGCCTATTCTAAGTCTAGCCAATTCATAAATTCAAGGTTGATAATTGGTCTCGTATACTGCCTCGTTGGTCTGGTGGTCGCAAGCGCAACTGCTGAGCATGAGGTTCTGGCTTTGATTCCCGGGTTGGGCAGTGTTATTTGGTTTAGATCTGGAATTTCTCAGTAGTAGCCCGGAGTCTGGATATGGGCCCGATAGATGGCAATATGCTCGCCCCTATATGTAATAGGGGTGACCCTATTGCCATCAATCGGCCACGAAGTCCTATGTAGGACTTAAAATTCAAAATTTAAAAGTAATTTATTCAAACTTGGCTGAGAACCAGCACTTTTCGAACGGCAAAATTAAATAAGACAGTCTCCCAAAACGCCCACCCTTCACCACTTCCTAGTGCTTTAGCTGGGAAAATGAAGTGCAGAAGCAGCACAGCTCTGTTATGTTAGAAGAACTTGATTCTATACAATAATATGCAGTCGACACATAGTCTTCAACAGACATAACTGCCGAAATGTGGGTGTAGTATGTATGTATAGGTGTATCTACACCTCTGCCCAAACCTTCGTGAGTAGGGATGATGACATAAAAAATTTTTTTAGTCCGTCTTTGAGATAATAAAAAAATATTGGACACGTTTTTTTTCTTTTTTTACCTAATCTAAAGATTACGGCGATACATTAAGGTAAAATGTGCCATGACGTCACGAGTATGTAGATTTTATAGATACTAGTGACGTAACGACCCCCATTCCCCAACTTAAAATGCGTTTTATCTAAGTATTTGTTTATTAATATGATAAAGCAAAAAATACGTGTCTAATATTTTTTTATTATCTGACTGACGGACTAATTAGATTTTTATTTTTTTTACCCAGGCATCATCCCTATTATAGGCGTGATTTTGTTTTATGTTGACGTCCCATATAATAGGCGGTGAGTCTAGCCATCAATCGGGCATATTCAGACACCGGGCACGGACTGAGAAATTTAGGCACCATACTAAAGTACAGTACAACTATTTTCTTAATGTCCCTCGGCAAACTTTGTGTTTCGTCAGTCGTCGGATTTCTGTCAGTTGCCCTTTGCACTTGGTGCTTGTACAGTCACGAGCACCAATATAAATACACTTAGCAACTTTAAAAAGTGATTTTCTCCTACTGTGGTGATTGTAATTTTATGTTGTTACGAACATAGTATTTTCTAACCCAAACTAATATGAAATATAGGTCTTATCTCAAAGTTGCAGTCGTTATTACATGCGAAAATCGCTTTTGAATTTTGCTAAGTCGATACATATTGGTGCTCGTGATGTGCTGTACGTATTGAAACCTACCGCTACGCCCGCTTTGCCGTCAACCATAATTAGCAAGTGCAAAGGGCAACTAATAGTAATCCGACGACTGACGAAACACGAAGTTTGCCGAAGGACATTAAGAAAATAGTTGTACGAATGACGTCAAGTGGATACATTTTAAACTCTTTTACACTAGAACGAGTGATCGCTCTTATTATAATTAAACTATCCTGCGTCAAAATATGTATGGAAATGATAAAGGCTCAGAAGCGTTGTAGGAGATATGAGCATGTGTACCAACTATTCAAATATACAAGACTATTTAAGTTTGTTTAGTCACACGTGGAGCCAGTACGGTTTCAAATAGGTCTGTTGTATTAGGGATTATTGTAATGCATACCTGTAAATATACAGCCTTCAGGGAGATCCGTCAATGTAGTCCGCGAAAATTGCTTGATAAAATTATATTTCCTGCAAATATGACTTTTTCATGAAAATATAACAATTGCAAATTTCGAGAGTTGTTACAACTGTTATATTTTGTTACAATTTAGAAATACAACTTATGACAGCGGAATTTGCAAAAAAATTAAGAAATTTTGAATTTCACGTGTTACTTGTGCAGGTATTATTGAACGAATGAAATACCCTTTACAAATTATACGCTTCTGATGATAAGAAGAAATTAATGACCATGAGTGTCCACTACTTATTGACGATTTCAGACTGCGTTTAAGTTCAGGTCTCCTAAATTTTCCTTCAACATGAATTAACTGAGAATAGAAGCTATAGTTATGTAAACTATAGCTTCTGCCCGCGTCTTCGTCCTCGTGAAATTTCTTGTTTGAACATATCACATATCTCACTAGCTTCCGCTAGCGGCTTCGCCCGCTAATGATAATATATTTCTACTGGTCAAAGAAATTTTTAAATCGGTCCAGTAGTTTTTGAGTTTATTAATTAGAAACAGACATACAAAATATCAAATATCTTCTCTTTATAATCTTAATATATATAAATTACGCGTCACGTTGTTTGTCCGCGATGGACTCCTAAACTACTTAACCGATTTTAATCAAATTTGCACACCGTGTGCAGTTTGATTTAACTTAAAAGATAGGAGGTAGGTAGGGTTGGTAGGGTAGGTAGGGTAGGTAGATAGGTAGGGTAGGTAGGATAGGTAGGGTAGGTAGGCTAGGTAGGGTAGGTAGGATAGGTAGGATAGGTAGGGTAGGTAGGCTAGGTAGGGTAGGTAGAGTAGGTAGGGTTTTTTTATATTTGATTGATTGCGGAACAAAGTTCGCCGGTCAGCTAGTATTATATAGTTTAGATAACACTCGTCAGTACTGTAGCTTCCCATTTGTGAAAGAATGTTCTGAATCGGATATGTAGTTCTGAATTTTACCGCCTACATACAAACCCACCATACCTGATACCTCTTTATCATATTAGTGTAGATAATCATTGGATTACCAAAAATGAAAGCGTGCTTAGCCTTTTCCTTCGTCAACCTAAACCATCCCAGTTCATAAAATTTGAATGAAAATAATAATGTGTGTACCGAGCGTCGCGGGGGGATAGTGCACGCTCAGGCACTATCATATGCAGGAGATACACTGGGGTTTAAACACGACTGAGGATGGGGTAGAAGTGGGGTATCTGTGGATTTTCGGAGAACTAATGGGGGATTTAGAAATGTCATTAGGAATGGGGTGTTCTTTGTAACTTGTCAGTTGATATTGAAATTGATTTCTGGTGTGATTTCTGATAGAGATATGGTAAAAATTAAAAAATAAATGTTTCACTGAAGATAGCGTCTTATATTAATTGTTGTTAAAATTAATCGTCAATTGGAAATTGTCTATGTTACTTAGCAAAAGGATTGATATATCGCAGTGTTGCTAAAGGTTTCTAGTTTCTGAGTTTTGCCTGGTAATCATACTACTGAAAAGTTATTAGAAAATTAAAGCTGGATATTTATAGTTTTGTCTATATTGTTCCCAATCAAAATCCTAATACGTATTGCGCAGTAAGTATTTATACTATACATATTACTCTGTATGGGTTCGTAAACGAGTGTGTACATGTATATAGTCACCGGAACGTTGCGGTCGCTCTATCGGTTGAAAAATCTTCTCCCATCACACATAAAGGCAATGCTTGTACAGTCCCTAATCTTTCCCATAATAGACTATGGTGATGTGTGTTACTATGACCTGAATGCAGATCTCCTCAATAAACTTGACCGCCTTCTAAATAACTGCATTCGATTCGTTTTCAATCTTCGTAAGTATGATCATGTGTCTGAGCACCGATTGCTTTTAAAATGGTTACCCATACGTCAGCGCAGAGAGTTGAGGGCTATGTCTATGTTGTATTCTATACTGGACAATCCCACTTCTCCTTCTTACCTGACTTCCCATGTTCAATACCTATGCTCTGCCCATAGTAAACATCTTCGTTCTACCAACAATCGTCTTCTACGATGTCCTTCTCACCGCTCTGGTTTTATTCACTCTTCTTTCTTTGTCCAGGCGGTTTTTCTTTGGAATGCGCTCCCTTTGAGCATCAGGATGGCAACCAGTCGGTTTTCTTTCAAAGTGAAGGCACGTGAACATATTCGTAAAAAGTTGGCAGAATCATTGCAGCGCTGATTTGTTGGATTTGTTCTCTCCTCTACCTATCGTTATTTCTCTTGACAAAGTTTATTTGGTTTATATGTATGTATTTATGTATCTATGTATTAGTATGTATTAATTTTCAAGTTATCTATCCCTTATGTTGCACCTGCCATGTATTGTCTCTGCATCACCCTAAGGTTGACTGGTAGAAAATGCCTTAGGCATTAAGTCCGCCTTTGTACAGTATTTTTTTACTTGTGCATGAAGTTTTAATAAATAAAAAAAAAAAAAATATATATACGTGGGGGATTGCAGTTTGAGCGCTCCAACACTTGCGTGAAATCTCAAGCTGTTAGGTTAAGGACACAATAAGGGTTAAGATGGGGGAAAGTAAGTGTGGGTTATGAGGATACGAGAATGTTAATAATGGGGGAATAAAAAATAAAAAAACATTTTTGAAGTATACTCTGTATGGTTTTTACCCTATATCTGTCCTGGTTGACATACGGTTGAAAATCCAAGACTCGAAGAGAACTCGATAATGGTGAAAATATTGATCACATTTGGTATTTCCCGGGTATACCGCGACAAATGAAGCTTAACTTCACAAATCGATCATTAAAGCGGCATTACCATATTAACGAGCATAATTATTATTTCTCGGAAAATAATCCTATTGGTTTATTATTTTACCTGATATATAATATTACACAGAGGATTTCAGCAGATTATTAAAATAATAGTAGATACATTTTCAGGAAACAAGTTTTCATTTTAATAACCATCGTTCTCGGTAAGTCTCCTTTTGTAGTGTGATTATTATGAAAAGCGTTGTGACTAATTAATAATTTACAATAAAACTCCATGCAAGCTTTATGAGATTATGTCAGTATCCTCATAAGTGAGTGATCACCATAATATTAAAATGTTTATAAAAGAACACAGATGAAAATGTTCCGCTAAGAAAATGAAAAAGCCTCTCCTTTTCTTTTTCATATATTTACAAAGCTTTAAAAAAGAAAAATTTGATATCTTTTATATTTTTGTAAAACATAAACAAACTTTCTTTCAGAACTTTATGTCCTCATGTAAGTGTAGTTATGGCACATCATCAAAAGACGAACCCTTAAAACAAATGCCCATAAGAAGCATAGAGGAGTATGTCATAGAGGCGTGTTGCTGTCATTTTAGTATTCAAATACACGTCCTCATAAATTTTGTGGGCTATAACATATTTTCTACGTGTTTACTGAAAAGAAAAACAAGTTTATGCTTTGTTTTTCCGTAAAATATGCCTTGTTACATTATATGTAAATTCATTGACTCAGATTATGCAAAATTATTACACGACTCATAATGCGAAGCATTAGAGAGTGCTTGGCGATCGACAAATTTGTTTTGCCTCCTTTCTGTAACTGTTTTTATTGTTACACTCCTTATAGTACACAGAACCTACATAATTTATATACCATTGTCTATATAATTAATTGGAGATTCATTTTGTACTTTAATTTTATTTTATTTAATGCAGCTGAAACTAAAAACACATAAGAATAGTTTAAAAAAAAAACCCGTCGTCATATATTAATGAATGAATCATGAGATCAGATATTATTGCCGAGCTGTTCATAGTAATATGCTCGGGACTGTACTTACAATGGGTCATTAATATGTAACGACCGTTCCTCGATTTAAATACTTATTCACTCTCAAAACTTAACCGTCCAAACCAAACTAAGACTACACACAACAGACATGTACTAAATATAAATAAAAGCATTCACATCCGAGTGTGCCCCCACCTTAACATCGGACGGTTGGTCTGTCGGACGTGCGGAAATTGCTGGGTCTTAAATTATACACACGTACGTACGGAGAGACGGTTCACTCAAATATAACACCTTCTACAATGTTCAGAAATATTCAGGAAAAATTCAGAGAATGGGAAAAATTCCGGGTTCGCGCCAAACGTTTTGGTTATTTAAATTTTGTATGTACAATGCAGTTTGTGACCGGGTTAGGTGTGGTTAAATACGGTTTTGACGTGTGAGGAACGTACGATGGAATGACGGAAGTGCGAGATACGAGATCGGTTTGTGTGAATAATTAATAACAAAGAATAACGTATATTCAATATATATGTAATTTGTTTTAACTGGAAAATGATCTTTCATAATCATTTTACGTAGAGATGGAGCATTTTACAAGCTTTTATTTTAAGGAGATTTGTGTTCTGAAAATAATGTCGTGTAAATAAGGTCATAGAAAGCGGTAGGTCCGACATATTACAGAGTCAGGAGATTTAAAGAGTTGAGATATAAAATTGCACTAGCGACCCGCCCCTGTTTCACACGGTTTTACTACTTGACAAAATATCGCGATTTCTTTAAAATATTTAAGTTTAATATTAATGATATTGTACCGCAGAACTAAGCCGTCACATAGACAGAAACAAAAAGCGACTTTGTTGAATAGTATATAAAGATTAAATAATAATAATAATAATCCTCCAGACCGTATTTCTTCACGGCGGCCAATCTCAACGAAGACTAGCCGGTGCGGGAGATATTATAGTGCACAAGTGTGTGCGCAGATACATGTGCACTCTCTCTTCCCTCACTCTCATAGTCCGATGGGACGGCAATCCGACACGACCGGAGAGAGATCAGGCGCAGGGCCAACGGCTGAAAGTGCTTCCGAGGCAGGGCGGTATCACACCGCCAACTTCCAAACTCTGTTACTAAGAAATTCCTAATGGAAAAACCCCATAACACTTTGCCAGACTTGGTAACCGAACCCAGGGACCCCGCGCTAAGCAGTCGCGCTTGCAACGACGAGACCAACGTAACGAGGCAGTTTATAGATTAAGTATAGTATTAAAGGTAGTTTCCCTTTTATTTTCAGTGCAAATAGTTGCCAAATAGAAATTGACAAAAAAAAATCTTCACCGATCGACATTTCTATCTCCGATTCGACCAATCTTCTTATTCAGAACCCAAATCAATATACACACACTACTAATTACATTTAAGGTGAGCTTCACACTGTCGGACAAAAGATCGCCTGGGAGCAACGACCGGCCGAAAGGTAAACAGCCAATAAGAAGAAACGATTAACCGAACTTAACGATCGGTTAGCGTGCGTTTCAGTTACAGGATTAAACGATGTTTAGAGATGTGTGAAGTGTTTTAGTTAATGTGCATGTAATTATTATCTGCCGAAACCTTCTATTGTTTTTTTAGGGGTCCGTACGAGGGGTGTGTAACGTTTGATATAATAACAAAAGTTCTAATGATCATAAGACCTAATTTCATTTAATATAATTCTTTTTTAATATAACGATCAAATGATATAATGAATTATTGATATAATTTCATTTTACCTAATTTCATATGATATAATGAACAGTTTATATAATGCACATTTGAAATAATATAATATTCAGTTGCTATAATATTCAAAATCTATAAGTAACGTTTAATATAATTTCTACGATTCTACGATACGATTGATATGATACGATTTTCTTCATTTCTACGATATGGCGACAACATAATTATACACCAGCTTGTAGTTAATAGGTTGAATCTGTTCCAAAACCGAATCAGGGCACCCCAACTTTACGTAGTCTTTTGGCTCCTACCCTAGAGTGTATATAAAAACCGGAGGCGTGGAGGGAGAGCAACCCCCGCCCGCTGTAACGAAGCATAGGCAGTGCCTATCCTTTGTTACGTAAGGGCGAAGGAGTTGCACTTCCCGCAGCGCCGGAGACGATGCAGAAGCAACTTTAATGTTTTGAGGATAGGTTACAATATAATTAGCTTTTCTCAAGAACGATGCGTTACCTTAGAAAATTAGTTAATATGAAAGTTAAGTCAAATGAACATTATATGAAAAGAGCATGCAGCAATGACCTAATGTAAATTTGAAAATTATATGAAATGAACGTTATACTAAATGAAATTAGAGAAAATGAAAATTATATCAAATTTAACATTAGGTCATTTGAAATTAGGTTAAATATTTTTATAGCATATGAAAATTATATCATATGAAAGTTATGTCAAACAAAATTAGACTACCTGTTATTATACCAAACATTACACACCCCCGTACCAGAAGGGTGCCAAACGGAATCCTATTACTAAGCCTCTGCTGTTCGTCCGTCCGTCCGTCTATCTGTCGCGGGCTGTTCTCAAGAACTGTAATAGGTAGACATTTCATAAATTGTGTATTTCTATTGCCACTATAACAAAAAATAATAAAAAATAAAGAAAGTTAATAATTATAGGGGGTCCCCCCCCATACAAGCTGGATCTAAATAAGGTACGGAACCCTTCTTTTGCGAGTCCGACTCGCACCTGGATGGTATTTTTGTTGTTTCATAGTGTGAACCTAGGCTGGGGTTTTGTTTCATAGTGTGTACCTAGGCTGGGGTTTTGTTTCATTGTGTGTACCTAGGCTGGGGTCTTGTTTCATAGTGTGTACCTAGGCTGGGGTTTTGTTTCATAGTGTGTACCTAGGCTGGGGTTTTGTTTCATAGTGTGTACCTAGGCTGGGGTCTTGTTTCATAGTGTGTACCTAGGCTGGGGTTTTGTTTCATTGTGTGTACCTAGGCTGGGGTCTTGTTTCATAGTGTGTACCTAGGCTGGAGTTTTGTTTCATAGTGTGTACCTAGGCTGGGGTTTTGTTTCATAGTGTGTACCTAGGCTGGGGTCTTGTTTCATAGTGTGTACCTAGGCTGGGGTTTAACACACGGATCGCTAGTCAATCCCAGAATGATAACCAGAAACTTTTGTTTTTAAGTTTTCCATTAGTCGCTAGCGTCTGTGATTAACATGGGAGTCTGCAAGTGTCTAGTGAATTAATTATTTATTTATTTATATAACACTTTATTTTAGCTACGCCACATAAAACAAAAAGGATATTCATATCTTACAAAAGTAGTGTACAACGGCGGTAATATCGCACTAGGCGATCTATTAAAGACAACGTTTAGATGGATTGAGTGAACCCACACTTTTATAACTGGACTATTAGACGTACTGCAGGGTATCATCCGCACATGATTGATATCCCTTCCAGTCGTACTCAGTGCTTCTCCTCTACATTTATTATGCGCCCAGCCAAAGTGTGGAACTCTCTGCCAGCGTCTGTGTCCCCTTTCTCATAAAATTCGTCTGCCAATAAAGCAAGAGTGAATCTTCTGGGCGAGCTCGTTCCATCTTAGACCTCATCCATCGCTTTCCATCAGGCGAGATCTAGGTCAAGAGCAGGTCATTTCTTTATTTTAAAGACTTTCGTGAGACAGAGGTCAAACGCGAGCCTATCCATTATAGCCTATTAACGCCTCCTGTAATTAACCGTTGTACTAGTGCCTCATAATAAACTATGTATAATATCTATATAATAAAAATTAAATGCTGTTCGTTGGTACGCTCATCCCTTCAGAACGGTTAAACCTATTTGGCAAATTTTTGTTTTAAAATGTTCGTAATAGTCCCAATCAGGTTCTTACGGATAGTTTTTTTTTTAAGATGCCAGAATAATTTGAAAATTTGTGAAAACTGAAAATGCATTTTGTATGATTCATTGTTTAGACAGGACAACGTCTGGGTGAGCTAGTACTTAAAATAAAAACATGGCACTAACAAATCCTACGTTTTAAATAACCCGGGATGTCTGCACATATAACAAAACTAATTAATACGTAACCACATAATTATTTCCCATAAGCTACACGTTCACTACAGGATGCTATCAGAGAATATTGTTGTTAATTAGTAGAGCAAACACCATGTACATGGGAAGGTAAACAAATATCGTGCAGTGTAATTAGTTTCGTGTAATTCGGTATTTAGAATATTGTCAGCTTATAAGTTAATTTTGGTGTTTACTTACTCATTTTGATGGTATACCCGCCAGGTTTACCGGAAGTGTAAAAATATTTTTTTTAAGAAATATACATACACATAAACTTACGCCTACTTCCTATGGGGGTAAGCTGAAACTACAGAACGCCACCATGCTTCGTTTTATATTGTGTTTATTCTTCAAGAAAATCGATGTGTCAATACATTTTTTTTTCAAATAATTATGCGGAATTGATAATGTTTCATGTGTTTATATCGAGTTTATCAGACTAGATTCAAAGTCGACTGAAGTTCTTCATCATTAATTCATTCATTACGTGGCGAATTCGCGATTCAACAGTTTTGAAAATGTTGGTACTTCTTTAATTGTTTTTCTGAAACAAGAACTCATTTCGAACGAAACAAAATAAAACCTAATTACTCCCTGAAACGACGTTATTTAAATAATTAGGTTACAATATTACTACCTAAATTCCGTGAATAGCATAAGGTCGTTAGTACCTAACGCTTGACCTTTCAGTATTTGACAAAAGGTCTCGACCTCTGATTCGCATAGTTTCGCATTAGCTTACATATTCGCAAATATTCTAGATACAACTATTTAAATTTGGACAAGCTTTACATGCCTGGGAGTAGAGAAATCTCGGAATTTTGTCTGCATGTCCGTTAGATTTCCATACGATTCCAAATTGTCCAGCAGCTGCTCAGCGCCAAAATTTAGATTATTAACATAACATCACGCCTTGTTTCCACGATGGGTTCGGCAGAAGTGTACCTATAGTACACCCATATCTCGCCAGTTATGTTTAAGTCCTCCCATGTAATAGGGGGCGAGCCTATTGCCATCAACTGGGGACAAATCCAGACTCCGAACTGCTACTGAGAAGTTCTAGATAGAAAACCCAATAACACTTTGCCCGACCTGAGAATGGAACCCAGGACCACATGCTCAGTGGTAGCGCTATACAAAGGAGGCAGTCAAATCTAGATTATTATTTGGCGTATTTAAGGTTGGTACATTTGAAACGCAAGGGTATGTAAAAAATACAATATTTAGTTTGCAGCTAATATATAAGTATTTATTGAGACTCGCACAGGAAATCACAAAACTAAAAACACATTAAACATAAATAAAAAAACAATCAAAAACAAAGTTGTATCTTCATTAAAAATAATACGACGTCATCATGAGTTCTGCACACAAGACCCTAATACTATTTTAATTCTATTTCTGTTTGGCAATTTGTCTATGAAATGGTTGTATCTTTTTAAACTATCTAGAAGAAAAAAACTATCATAAACTTGAGAGAGATAAGAGCGGTTGAGCAGGAATAAAAAACGTTGAAAAAATGCATTTTCATGCGCTTTCTTATGGAACATAACCCTTACAGCGCTGGTCTGTTGGGCCGGTCTTTATAATATTTACAGCTAACGATACATTTAATAACCTCAAAATTGACCAATCGTAGTATATAAAAAGTAACAATTTCATAAAAAAATTACAGATTCGAAACCATAAATCAGTATAAACAAGAATTTAACTCAAAAATAACCTTTAAAATCCCTATTTTTATTTCTAATCGCTCCCAATTTCCCGTTTATGAATGTTCAGTGAGGCCTCTGTGCTAGTTGGCTGTTCCACCATATGCCGCGTCGCAGGTACAATGGGGCTGACGGAGGCACTCGCCGGCCGCCTCACGGGTGATTTGATCGCAAGTCAGCTGGAAAGCAGGCAGGCAGCTACTGTCAGGGGGCTAATTGTTAGGGGCAGTTTATAATGTAGGTATTTTAAATAGATATGGGTGTTCTGAAGGTGTTATGTTAATTAGCACAAAATGCTAAATGATGAAGTTTTTAGTAAAAACTATTTATATGCTTTGTGGTATATATGTTGCATTGTTTATAAGGCTGGTGTCCGCAAGTCCACGTCCAAGAGCGTATTTTGCGTAATTTGTGGTAAGCTTAATTATAGGGGCTGTGTTATTTTTACTATCCTTTAAAAAAAAAACAAAAAGTAAGTAATTTGCGATACAAACTACTCGTATCAATTTTACGTTTACAAAAGTAAACTTTTCTAACAAGATTGAATAACATGTACAAGGATGGTACATTAAAACAGCTTTATAAAATCACGATCGTCCTTCCACAATCTTAGCCCCACTCATGGTCACTGCCACCAACACACATAACTTTTAATCACAACACAACATACCTACCCATACGTCACTCTATTTATTGGTGGAACGAGAATTTGCGTCTCGCGCAGGTGTCCATCTGGTAGCGGATTCGATTTCCGTCTGTGCCAATGCCCTCCGGTCGTGTCGAGGCACAATCAATTTGTGCCTCTGCTCGCAAAATATTGCTTCGGTACCTTTTGGTGATTTGAGATTGGAAGTAAATGTGTCTGGCTGTGAATTAGTGACGTATTCGTGTTTAGATGTGTGGGCGGGGGTAGGTACGTGGGGAGTGTGTAGTGTAGGGAGTAGGCTTGTAGAGGTGAAATAAGATTAGGTTTTACATATAGTTATGGAGGAGGATTGATTTTGATGTTGGTGATTTATTGTGAGATTTTATTTTTAATAATTTTCATCACCTCTTGGCAGCGATTATCATTAGATACCGTATCGTTCAAAGTGAATCTTCTTAATATAATAGATAAGCATAATCAGCATATAATGTTCCAACTGCTGAGACACAGACCTCCTCTCTGTGAGAGGGAGAGGGTTGTTATCTTCCACGCGGGCCCAGTGCGGGTTGGTAGATATCACATGCCTTCGAATTTTTGGCTCTAGGACATGCCGGTTTCCTCACGATGTTTTCCTTCACCGTTTTGAGAGCAGTGGTGACGAAAAAATTAACACAAAGTAAAGCGCCTGCTTGGGTTCGAACCCACGACCTAGCTACTCGCCAGGGTTGTGAGTTTGTCCGAAAGAGATATCGTGGCCCCGGCACACAGGCAACGGAAGGAACACTGGTGGGTTTTAGTCAGTAAAAGTCTGACACACCCTCCCGCTCCGCCCAGAGCGGGAGAAGTTATTTGATAATTTCACAGCCTGAAAAAAAAAAAAAAAAAGCCGGAGCCGTTAACACCGGCCCACCACTGTTCTCAATATTATAATACGAGTATAATATACTTAATGTAATTTTTTATTAATTTATGTTAATGTTAGTTAGGTAAAGTAAAGCTGCAGTATTAATTATCACGCAGATACGTGTATGTAATTCTTTCATTATGTAAATGTTACTTTAGTGTTTTAAAATAGGTAGACTGACAGCGTTTTTTTACATGATTTATATTTCTCTCATAAGAAAATGGAGTTAAAATGTTTTCTTGAAACTTGAGATTTATTTGACTATTACTTTGTTTTATTTCCCCAATGGGAAAAAACTTTGTGTAAAACACAAATTTTAGACATAAAAACAGATTTATTAGGTTGAACTTTAAGTTAGTCTAAGCTACACCATAATACCAGCTTTTCAGTAACTAACAGGGCAAATAACCGAGTGTTAGTTTATTGTTTCCAGTATAAGGTGGATAAAGTAGCACTTAACCGTAGCGTTGTGAGCGGTCTCAACTGTAAATAGTCGAGTGATGCTAAAAAATCACAATTAGTAAGTTCCTAACCACATTAATAAAAACGTGGTACAATTCTGCTTTTCTATAGATACTCTGTCATTTCATCTGTGACCAGCTATTCTAGCAGGCAATACTCTAATTTATACTGTGTGCTCCACGTTGGGCGCCACTGTAACGGAACAAAAACACATAACACAAAATCAAAATATTTAAATGTCAGTATTACGAGTAATGTTTTGAAGTCGTTGTTTTCCAGTTAAAATTTTACAAGTTTACAAAATGTAGAAGGTTTACATAAACATATAAATTTCTTTCTTTCTATATTTTTTCACATTTATATTATACATTGTTAAACTAGAAAGACATAAGTGTATTATAAGGCACACAACCTTGTGGAAATTATCCATATGAGGTGTTCATATGGATAATTTCCTTGACTTCCAACTTTCACTAAGCGATAAAAACTTAAAAAAAAAAATTACAATCACTACTCCACCCCTTCCTTACTCCGCGAATCGTTCATAACAACGAACGTGTTCAAAATGGTTCGCATCTCACGTTTTTTGTGCCTCAATCAGAGAGCTATCATTAAAACATTTTGCGCTAGGTATTCGGATCGCGTATGAATCCCCTTCGCCCCAGAGGGGAGAGGGCACATTTTTCTTGGTACTTTCTGGTGTTATGATTTGTAGGTTAAAGTATTTTATTGTGGGATTTAGGATTTGCTGATTGTTTTTATTACATAAAGCAATGCACGGGACTCAGTAGTAATGGTCCCGATTTACGAAAAAAAAAAATCATCACCATTATTCTCAAAATAGAATTCGAAGACATGTCACATCTACCAACCCGCTGCACTAGGCCCGCGTGGTGGATGACGGTAAATAAAATTACTCTTCCACTTCTTTAAGCATTTTCATGGAGATAAACTTGTTTAAATGTTGGTAGAATATTCATTATTCCTATTAATTCCAATAAGCTTAATTTGCTTATGACAGGTGTAGGCAAATGTGGTTAATACAACCGCTGTATTTCGAGGAAACTTATGGATAATTGGGTACTGGTGAAATTGCAGGAACACGAGAGTTGCCTCCAATGACAGCTGTAATGCATTCACAGTAAATAAATAGGTTAACACTCTCCAAACAGAAGGGATTTGTTACCGAAAACTAGTTAAATTTACTTGTTCTTAGTTAATTGATTCAG
Source organism: Agrochola macilenta (assembly GCA_916701695.1). NCBI lineage: Eukaryota > Metazoa > Arthropoda > Insecta > Lepidoptera > Noctuidae > Agrochola > Agrochola macilenta. Next base: position 21,832,414 of record OU753561.1, on the reverse strand, counting down.
GCGTGACTTTGCGGAAATCCATTATAAAATACAATAGACGACGTATATTTAGTAACCTAATCCGCTTAACCGTTCTTAAGGAGTCATAAAGAACCCTGTAAGAAATCGACACGTGTTTCACCTCTCAACGAGGCATCCTCAGGATGGCTATTGACTTGTTGCGAACCCGGACCCGACGTGTGAACACGTCAAGCGTCGAGAGCAGTGCACTGCTCTCGACGCTTGACGTGTTCACACGTGGATGGACACACAAGCGGATTAGGTTACTAAATATACGTCGTCTATTGAATTTTACTTGTTCTTATTATTAATTATAGTAATAATTTCGTTCTATGATATCAAATAATCAAAATTCTGAAATGATTTTTGACTTTTGTCGTTGAGTAAATCCTACATAGATAGATAGAGAATGCCTTATTGCACACCATAATGGTCAACTTGACCTACTAGTTGTTGCAACTATATCAGATTCAGCTCCACGTAAACTAAGCCTACTGCCAGTTCCATTGTTTATTCAAATCAAACAAATAATCTTCTTGTCGATGGCACGCCATTGTACTAAATCTTGTTGGCCCAAAACTTTGCATCTTCCACGGTGACATCGGTCGCAGTGCAGAGGTAACTTTGACTGCATTTTTGGGGCACAGCTCCTGATCTACATCCTGCCTCCGTACCGTCATGAAAGCCCCATTTCAAGAATACTTTATATTATTAAATAATGATTTGTCAATAAAAATTACTCTTCTCAATTTTGGCTATCACTGGAGCTAATATTAAGCTGGCCTAGTGAATTGGTCCCAATCGATAAATACTATCAAAAAAATAGAACCCAAGGTAAAAATAAATCCTCTATCCAAAGATATTAGTTACAAAAGAAATTATTAGGGTACATATTTATGAACTGCCAAAACTAACAGATCTTTATTATTCACAAGCTAGCAGAATCAAGTAAAATAACAACTGTTGACAATATTTGAAGACGTTGCTTACAGTATTATTTATAACGAGCACACTAATGGTATTCTAATTTACTTAGACAAATATTTGTTGTATACTGATTCAGTTTTCAGCAACATAGGTAGTTTTGAGGTTTATTTTGTATTAGGATGGTAAAGGATGAAATAATTCAAATATAAAATACAATAGACGTGGATATAATTAATAACCTATTCCGCTTAACTATTCATAAAGAGTCATAAAAAACCAAAGTATCGACACGTGTTTCACCTCTCAACGAGGCATCCTTAGGATGACGATTGACTTGTCGCGAACCCGAATACGGCATGTTGCCACGCCAAGCGCCGGACGCTGAGTCTAATAAATTGTGTATTTCGCAATTTACGTAAATGCTAACATTACTTAACTTATAATCACGCCAGTATTCCCCGAAGGGTTAGGCAGAGGTGTACCTATAGTACACCCACATTTCGCCAGTTATGTTTAAGTCCCATGTAATAGGGCGCGAGCATATAGTCATCAAAATTGGTTAAAGATAGCCAGCAAAAAACGTGACCAACGTTTTTTTAAATATAGGTAATTTATTTTAGTGCCTGAATATAAAGTTCAATGTCATCAAGCATTTTCTAGGATAGAAGGTGATTACCACCTTCCGTAAGGCTTCCCGTACATGTCGCCGGAGGCGCACCAGAGCCGCAAGGGCGCCTGATCGCATGATAAAAAAAAAAAAAACATTTCAGAATGAAAATGTAAAATCCACGCGGCGTATGGATGATATTCATTCGTATGCACAAACGTACAGTCATGTACAGGAAGCCTAATGATATGAAATTCTATTAAAAACGGTATATACAATTCATAAATAAGTGTACTGTACCCCTTTAGCCGTAATGGATATTATGTTTATGAAACTCAAAAGAGTTTTTAAAAGTTTAGTGTTACTGTCCCTACTAAGCCGAGAAGTACTTCTCTCGTACTAAAGCTTCAAGTTTTCAGTACATAATACCCCTTCCCAAAGTTTGGTATACATTATACAGTTTCTGTGACGTCACAGGAATTGTAAGGTGCACATCTCAGGCAGTACGCTCTAATAATTTTGGTACGATTTGCGAGACAAATTGTGTGGTTGTAGAACTGTAAAATTATTGGTTGTTTGATATACTGCAAGATTTAAAAAAATATATAAAATCTTTATTGCACAATAATTATTACAAAGGGTTTAAATTGGCCCCAAACTAGGCAAGCCTGTATCTTGGGCACCAATATGGAGGGTTTACCATTTAAACGTTTAACTTAAAAACATGTTCGGTTAATAAGAGTAAAAAAGATTATCTTTAAATTACCAAAAAATAAATAAAAAGCTAAATAAAGCTAAGAATAAAAAATTTACATTAAATAAAACATAACAAACAAATCTAGAGAAAAAAGAAAATAATAATAATAATAAACGTAGATAAAACGCTTTTGGATGAATGAGTGTAATTGTAAGTATGTGATCATGTATTATAGTGGTTGTGAATGAGTGTGAGTGTAATTGATTGTAAAGATCTTCATCTTCTTTTCGTGTCAATCTTCTACTGAGTGTGTCAATGGCAATCTATATAGAGTCAGCACACAAATTGGCTACGAGTTTGGCTACTAGTTTGGCTACGAGTTTGGCTACGAGTTTGGCTACGAGTTTGGCTACGAATTTGGCTACGAGTTTGGCTATGAGTTTGGCTACGAGTTTGGCTACGAGATTGGCTACGAATTTGGCTACGAGTTTGGCTACGACTTTGGCTACGAGTTTGGCTACGAATTTGGCTACGAGTTTGGCTACGAGTTTGGCTACGAGTTTGGCACTTTCAGTAGCGTCCGTCATGTCCAGACGTGCAGACAAAACAACACGCTGAACACGATATTAAGTGCCCCAATGTTTGAGGGACAGTATCACATTTGCACCCCAAGGCGGAGTCATCTGTGAATCTCCACCTGAACAGGTTTTCCTTGCTCCACCCTACCTGGGTCCTGGCTCTGGGTCGTGTCAATAATTCAAAAGAAGAGAAACAAAAAATTAAAATACTCAGAATCATCTTTGTAAAGATTACAATTAGTGTTTGCATGCTTTATCGTTGAACTATGTTTAATATTAGATTAATAAACAGTCAGAACTTAAATTAGAACTCACAGAAGATCTTTTCAATTACATGCTGAAAACATTTTTTTTTTTTACCAAACAATCAATAAAGTCTTACTTCCTTAACTCATTTCCTCATTTAAAACCGTAATATCATTAAGAAAACGTCACCCACGTCAATAATTCGGTACGTCCAAACAAACAGCATCATAAAGCTCCGTCACTATGACGTCACAGTGCGCTACCGGGTAACCGAACCGGCGACCAACTCGACTTGCCGGCGAAAGTTGTTGCGATACGTAAGCCCGGGCAGGGCGGGGCTCCGTCGCGCATGCGTACCACCCGCCATGTATTCCCCACTGAAATACGATTTCCCCATAATTCCGGGAACAATTATTTGTTCAGAATTTAATTTTAAAGTACTTGGCAGATGTATTTTGACGTTGAGCACCTCTGACAACGAAATAATGGTATGATTTGGTTTTTTTTCTTGCTTGTTTGGTATGTTGTTGTTTTGTACATGTGATAATGTGTAATTAGTATTATGTTTTCAATGAAGAAACAAAATATAACTTATTTTTTAATTAAATATTTCTTGAATACATTTCTTTAATTAATTGTTTGAAACACATATTCTCACTTAACTACCACATTGTAATAAAATCAAAAATAAAATTCTACTAAAACATAAAAAAATGGTAGAAATTTCCTAGTAGCATTGACGGATGGATGGGGGCAACACAGGCAGTCCGCGGCAGTCGGCGGCCGACTACGGCGCGAGAGGAACGCGTCATGCTCGGCCGGTTATGACGAGAACTGACTCTCGCGCGAAATGACTGTGCCCACGAGTACGTGATGTTTGGATAGAACGAAAAACAGTGGAAGTGTGTGTCGCCATCACTAATTAATTGTTAAAAATTTCGAAAGTAGTTTTGTGAACGAAAAAATGTATTATAATGACGGTTCTGTGGTTTTATAGTGATCATCGGTGAGTAACGAGGTTTTTTTGTAGTTGATATATTTATTAGGAGTAAGGAGTTTTAATTTATTGGGTGATTGTATCAATTGTCATTAAAGAAAGTTTGAGAATAAAACATTATACTTTTAGAAAATAAATTCAAAAGTTAGGAATAAAGCCCTTAGAAAAATGTTAGGAAACATTCTAACGTTAAATTTTTTAACTTTTAATTGTATCAGTTTCATTTTTTACTACTCTAAAATTAATTTAGGTATAAACTTTAGTTATAATCGAAAACTGGATTTTTTATGTTAAACTTACAAAACCACAAAAAAAAACCACAGCTGTAACTGTGCAAAAATTCTTGAAATTTTCGCTGAAATTTTTCTTAGTGTCAAGCCTTATACTGAATATTATCGCCAACCGCACAGGGTTGAGCAGAAAAGCGGCGTAGCAATTAACCTACGCTCTTTAGCGTAACCGTAGCGGTCTACGAGTTGCGTAGCAATTAGTGCTACGCCGTAGCAACATAGACGCTACGTTACGTAATTATGGGCGTTTAGAACGATGGTTGGATGATGAGGAAAATTGTTCAAATATTTTCGAAATTATAGTTTTTAAGATATATTTTTAAAATGTAATATTATGGGCTTTTTCCGAGATGTTGATTGACTGACGCATTGACTTCACAAGACCGATAAGAAAAAATGTTTTTAAAAGAAATTGTTTTTTTGCTTAACAAAACTGACTACTATTTTTCATAGAACTAAATCTATCAAATCTACATTTCGATGTAAAAATCAACTTAACTTCATAAGTACTAAAATATTCAATTTGAATAAATATATCAAAATCATCATTGTACTTCAAACAACAACTTCAACATTTCTGAGTTTAAGAGATTCTGAAAACGAAATTAACTCATTACACTTAAGACCAAATAATTATTTCACAGAAAGTGAAATTTCAGCTGAAAATCTTTGCCACGAAATACATACGGACAAAACAATCCGTGCCTCCCCAGGAACTAATCTCCGTAGCGATTAGTGCTACGGTACTACGGCGCTACGGTGCTACGGTGCTACGGCGTAGCGCGCTACGTTAATCGCATACAGTGTAATTGCGCTAGATTTTACTGTGTTAGTGAAATTGTTACATGCCGTTTAGTTATTTTGTTCTTGAAGCTTTGTTTTACTTTTGCAGTGAGCTTTTGATGGTTGTTACGGAAAATTCTTGCGATTGCGATAATAGCTTTTCATATTTGTTTTTCGTATACGTTGTCTTATTTTCCTTATAATTACAGTTCTATTACTTATTGAGTATAGTGTTTTCTGATTTTGAGATACCAACAGGCGTAAACGCCCTAACAGGCCGCAAAAAAAAAAAAATATGTCGCTTCGAATTAAAAGTCCGCATTATTGAAATGATATTCCAAAAAACATTTCTCTGTCAGATAGGAAATGTTTACATCTAATCTATATTTCCTATCTGACTGAGAAACGGCGAAATAAAGTCAGGGAACAAAGTCTCTTTTGTTGAGTTCAGAGATTAAATATCAAAAATATCGTGTAACAGAATGCAGGGACCGTCCGGACTAATACCAACCCAAAATTTAAAAAAGTCCACCCTTACAAGCATCTCATGCCTTTTTTATGCCACATCTTCTAACAAAACACCTAAAACATTTAACAGCAGGTACAGTTAACTATCATGTAATTACCGCCACGTCTGTTCCTAAGAACTTATGGGCAGGTCCTAACTTAACGATAGCATTAACCACGTTCTGACGCAGTTAGGTTCAACATTAGGCATGGCCTAGGCAGGTACTTCAGTGCAGAAGCACTTAAAACACAATTGACGATAAAAGAATTGTGTGTGGAAGGCTTAGGTTAGGTTTTATGGGTGTGTTCGTAGGTTTTATTTTATTTTGTTTGACAGTTTAATGTTGGAATGTAAAATTGAGTTTTTTTTTTATTTGAGTTGGTTTTGCGTTAAAAGGTTTTGGAAAAGTGTAGTTTTTTTGTTGAAATTGTAAAGTGCTTTATTTTGTAATATTTCTGTGAGCCTGAATTTGGACTTTTCTAAAGCGAAATCTTAAAATTTTTGGTGCAATACGAGTGTAAGGTTGTCCCGTAAACACGAAATAACCCGATTTTTTATATATTTCGAATATGCCAAACGGTAAAACACCGTACTTCATTCCAGCATCTTCATTACCGAACAATTTCATATATTCCACAGAAAGATGGCTTGAAAATCTTGCTTAAATTTTGAACTCACGCAAAAATGGCGTGAAAATTCCTGCTTTCGTCTCTGACAGCTAAAGTGTTCACAAAATCCTGACACCAAGAGATTCTGCCGTATTTTCATAACAGCATTACGCTGGTAATAAAATTTTGTTGGTTGCCAATATCAGGGGCACATAAATTGTCATTCGATGGCACTGAAATTCCACCTTGATGTTGTAAAAATAAATAAGTGAATTTGTTACGTTATGCCCTTTTTGGGGCAAGCGTCGTGTGGGAGATGTTCACTGGCTTACAGTTCAATTGGATTACAATTTATATTGAGAGCAGATAATCCTCTGTATCTTTTTCTGTATAATTGGGAGGGGCTTATGGCTATATAATAACAGCCGGTCGATAGGTAAGCTACGCTTGCCGAGGTTGGTTTGTGGATGGGTGACCATTTATACATATCGAGACTCCGTGCCTCAGAAAGCACGTTAAGCTGTTGGTCCCGGTTGTCATTTGTAGATCTTTGACGGGTAGTCAGCCGAGAGTCCGAGAGCAGCCCGAGAGTCTGACAATCAGTCTTACCAAGGGGTATCGTATTACCCAGAAACTGGGTTGTGGAGGTCAGATAGGCAGTCGCTTCATGTAGAATAATGGTATTCATCTGCATTCGGTTATACTGGAAGCCGACCCCAACATAGTTGGGAAAGGCTAGCCAGTTGATGATCTTCTTCTGTATAAATATCTTTCTCTCTAATTATAATTATAATGGTAATTTTGTCTCTTGTCATCTTGTTTATTCACTTAAGGTCGTATCTTACTTGTTATGTCTTTGGGCATTGGTTTATCTATTGCCCTCATGTTGTTTTATTCTTAAGGCGGTATGCCGTTTATCACATATTTTTCGTCTACTATCGTTGTCCAAGATTGAATCAATTCAATGTTTTTACTTTTGATGGAATAAGTTAATGCCATCCAATTTATTTGATCAAAGTCACGTTGGAAAAATATTTGACCAGTGGCAAACCACCAAGTAAAGACGATGATGGTTACTAAAGAATGTCTTAAAAACCTGTAAGAATAAAAGTATAAAAAATAAGCAACGAAAGAATACAGTCGAAGTTAAGTATTGATTCAAAATTCAAAATTCAAAATTCAAAAGTCATTTATTCAAACTAGGCTGAGAATCAGCACTTTTCGAACGTCAAAATTACATAAGACAGTCCCCCAAAACGCCCACCCTTCACCACTTCCTAGTGCATTAGCTGGGAAGAAGAAGTGGCGCAACAAACTCCCCAGCAGATTTGTGAGATCTGTAGTGACTGTAGTGACACACATCCGCAGATCGCCAATAGATAGGAATTGAAAGATTAGTTTTCTTAAGCAAGTTGCTTCTGCGTTTTTAGTATTTAATAGTAAGTAATATTGCTCCATTATTATTTGATTATTTCTAGTATCAGACAAAGTTCCGAATATTATCCAAAGCCTTTGATAATCCAATAAGCCAACATGTTTATGCTTAGATGGGGCCCATTCTGTTTAATGCTGGCAATCCGGCCATAAAATTTCCGTACCACATAAATCGTGCTAAATCAACACAGATATTTACAACACATGAAAGGTTTAAATCGAATCTTCAAGAAATATGAAAAAATAACCCACATATCTTACCTGAGCCATAAATATGATTCATAATTTAAATAACATAAATGTTACAGAGTACGGTTCGCAAAAACATTGAGACGTGTGGGCCCGTCAAGTTAGAATTTACGATGTGATTTTACTGCGCACGGTACATAATACTGCAGACCTATAGTAGTCTTATTACTTCTTCGTCTGACATTGTGACATTGGCATTATTTTTTATGTCTTATTTGTTAAGACAAATAGACGAAACTCTAGTTTCTAGAGTAAAGTGGGGGTCTAAATCATTTTACTGTAGTGTGATTTATATTTATATCTTTTGTTATCTAGTGAGTAACATATGGGGTGTGACAGTATTTAAGAACTATTTTGGAAGAAGTGCTATTTTACTGCAGAAGAAAAAGAAAAAAAAGTTTTGGAATTCTGCCCGTAAATGGCTTTTAGCTTGCTCCCGTGGGACTTAATACCGTTACTTGTAAAATGCGGCTGTTTAACATTTATCTCTGAGTATTCCGTTGCGTAAACGGGTTCCATATATGAAGTTATTTTAAACCGTAGTTAGTGGAAGGAGACTTGCTGTGGCCAAGTTAGTAGTGTCTAATCTTCATATAAAAAGGAGGTATATGAATTTTCTTGATTTTATACCCAAGTCTAAGTGAAAGAGTGAGTGTATGGCGTATCTTAAAAGTTGAGATCTCGAAATTGAGCGCTCGGTCTTTTCTACCTTTCCGTCTTTGATCTTTATCCTTACAACTAAAGGGCAATATGTCCGAAAAAAGCAACTATTCGTGCGCTAATGAGAACAAGACTCCTGTACCATTGTCCAAGCCCACACTATCAACCAGAACCACCTTTCACCCAATAAAATATTTTTACAAGTCCTCCCCAATCGTGTGGGAAGGCTGTGTGTAATAAAAGGGCGAGGGTAATGCCTTTGGCCTCAGAGGGCCGTAAATTACCTCTGAACATGGCCCTCTGGCCCTCTGTCATGATAGTCTTACAGTACAGAATATTGGTTACTATTTCTTTGAGCTTCGTTAGCTGTTGTAGTTTTGATAATAAATTGACCTGACTTGGGAGATGAGGAAAATATGGACGTTAGTTTTATTTGTTTGAGTGTCGTTTTGGACGAAATGTGATTAGAATTGTTGTGGACACTTGAGTACTTGTTATGATCAAAATAGTTAAGACATCAAAGGGGACTTCGACTGTATTGTTGAAGATTATATCAATGTTACTGAAATTATCTTGTGATTACGCAATAAGATAGAGCAACAAAATTAAAGTGGAGCCAATTACTCTAGACACTTGAATATCTTCAATTTATTTGTCTCAAGTATTAAGATGTATAACGTCTTCGTCGCAATTTCAGACGAAGAAGTAATAGTAAAGCTGAACGTAGGTATAAGCAACATAATTGAGGCAAAGTGATAAAAAAAACTTTGAATTGTGAAAAAAGATTTGTGTTAAAGGAGACGGGGATTTCTGGGCCTGATTGTAATAAGTTGAGGTATGGTTTAAAAAAAGGGTTGTATTTTTTTATTTCAAAATGTGAAAAATCAACCCAATATACAATCTGGAAAATGAGAAATCTAAAAATTTTATTGAGGTTACGAATGAAATGGAATATCGATTAAATTATAATCGATTAACGTGACAGAGTTCATACTATTAAAAAAAATGCTTTTAACAGATGGTTAATTCAATTACAATAATTAAATCTATTCAATTAAACAGTTTAAACAAATTAAATATCTACGTAATAAAGATAAATCTTAAAATCGATTCACGTTGGCTAATCGATTATTGTATTTTTAGTCTGTGCTGACATGACATGCATTGCATGACACTGACTCATTCGTTTCGTATCGTTTAGTGCATATGCGTTTTGAGTGTATTTCCTGGCATAGTTTTATTGATATTTTCTTCGACCCCTGTTTTCTTTCTACGGACTTCTGATCTTGCTTCTTGTACGAGTCCGGAGAACTGCGCTATACGGATTCTACGTCCGGTCTACCGATTGGATATTGACAGCATGGATCTTTATGTAAATTGTGGCGTAGCGACAAAAAGCGAATCGAAAACAATTTTTATTTTTAAACATCATCTCCTTACCCATGATTTTAAAATCTTTGTTTCCTAACTTGCTCCCACTCTACAAATAATAATTAACATCCTATCTATACAAAAAATGATAATCGCACTTTAAAAATCAGCTGTTAAGTATAAATTATTACGTAACCTCACTTTTACTAAATCTCTTTTAACTCGGCTCTTAGATTGCCAAAATCCGCAAAATTTTCAGTGATGGTTTGATAATGTAGTAGCTATCAATTGACACCAATTTTTTCTTTTTACATCCAGGCCCAAGATTGTATGAAAGCGTATCCGTCTCCTTTACTAATGTTTGTAAAATTATATAACAAGCGAAATAACGCAACATAAGTTTTCTAAAACGCACTTTAATCAATGCGACAGCTCGAATGTTAATGGAATAATCTCCACACTTGGCGGAGGGAAAACATCCAGATACAAAAACAAAACCACGAAAAATTCGAACTGAAAAGTGTGAAAATTTTGCTTTACGAGCCTGTCAGATTCATGCCCATTTTGGCTTTGCTGTAGTGCTATTCTCTAAGCATTATTTCAAAACTCTAAAGGTGAATTGTTCAATTCAACTCGAATTGTGAATTTCAACAGGCGCCACCGTCAACTGTGTGGCGTTGCGTTTTTCTAAAGCATTTTTTTTCTAAGCATAATTTCGAAATTCAATGCTAAATCCGCGATAATATGCCATAAGCGATTTCATGAATTAGTGAGTTCGCTTCTTTTGTATTTTGTTCGGTCACTTGCGTAAGATTCGAATTTAATTTTGAATAATTACTGAATAGTCAAACTCTCTTTCTCTCTTCTTTGTTGCAGCCCGGAGTCTAGTTTTTTGCCCGGTTGATGGAAATGGACTCACCCCTTATTACATGAGATTTAAACATAACTGGCGAAATGTGGGTTTACTATAAGTACACCTCTGCCTAACCCTTGGGGAATACAGAAGTGATATTTTGTTATGTAGCCCAACTCTAGTTGGACAAAAACATTATTTCATCTTAAACCTACGCCAAACCATGAAATGTTAGACACTATGTCTGACATAACCATTGCTCATGTATGAGCAATTTAATAAAATTCATGCGATGTTTGAGTAGATAGCTGCAGTCGCTTGTCGTGTCACACGCTATGCGGTGACCTTCGGGAAATAGAATGCATTCACATACCTGAGCTATTTTTGGGGCAAAAATGTAACAAGGGGAAGCTTTGTTTTTTTACCCTTGTTAGGCTCGCGTTTGAAAACTATCTAGTATAATGGTAAGCGTTGGTCAAAGGTGCATGGTGCACGCTTGCACGCATCATTTGTGTACAAGCCGTGCTCCAATGGGATTTTCTATCGGCACAAAGGACGAACTTCGGTACAAAATGTCATCCCCTATAACCTAACCTCTTTAGGGGGTGAATATTCAAAAATCCTTCCTTAGTTCTCACCATCGTTATATAAGGAACTTTTGTGCAACTTTTCATGCTTCTAGATCCAGCGGTTAAGGCTGTGTGTTGTCTGTCAGTGAATTTGAGATTTTTATTAAGTTGTAGATTCGCGACTTGAAGACTCCTTGGTTAAACCTATCGGGAAGCTAAAACTCCGGTAAGGAGTTCCAATTCTTAGCGGTTGTCTAAATAAATAAACAAGTTATTGAAAGGTTTTTGCCCAAATAATGTCAGACTGTTATAGTTTTTCAGCTTTCAAATCAGTACAAAGAAGGCTAGAATATTGATCACCAAGCTTGTTCTCTATGTTAGCGATTTCATGGTTTCGAGCAGATTTTCCTGTAACAAGTGCTTACGTAGAAGTTGATTTCCGTCATAGTGCAACGAGCGTGGTTTAAATGCATGACCTCTCCATCGCTGGACCGATACCCTACTAATAGCATATTGCACCCTATTTATTACCGTATTGTATAAGGAAATAAAAAATTAAGGTGGAAATTAGAACAATTTTTTGTTTTTTTTCATTTAAAGTCCTATTTACACGAGGCAAGTTCGTTGCCTGTGACATACAATCAAATTGAAGCAACTTATTACTTGCATCGTCTAAACACTGTTTAGGTGACGCAACTTATATTATTGCTTCAACATATTATGGTAATGGCAATGGCATCTGGCAATTAACTCGCAACGTGTAAAAACGGCTTTTGTCTCGAGAATCTAGAGAAAACTTTATAAAGTTGAAATCATTATAACATAAATATATTGAATATGTTATTGTACTTACTCACTCATATTTCGAATCAAAGTAAGCTTTTTTAAAACCAATCTGTAATCCACTCGTCGCTCCACACAACACTGAAAACTACCTATCACAATGTTCTTCCACAAACTTATTACCATCCAATCACAGCGCAGCTCATATTTTACATTACAAGCCGGCAGCGAGACACGTAGGTACCTACATAATATATAATAAAATGATCCAGATACTTCCATAATAAAAACGGGTCTTGTCGCAAGCGAATGGCAGCGTATGGAATTAAATTACTGTCAGAACTCCTTTTACCTGTGAGTATAATATTAAATTAAATTGGCATATAAAGGCTACTGGAGCAGTAATGTATGTACATTGTATAGTCACAAATTTTGATGAGAACAGCTATTGAAGTTCCGTCAATGCGTTTTGGTTGCTTTTCAGTCAGACATTGATTTATTGATTGGGGGGACGTATGTATTTCGGAAAGCAGTCTCTTTCTATGGAATGTATATCTATTATATCTATACATATTACTAAGTAAAGTCGGTTTTAGTGTTTAACTGTGTGACCACGTTGTTCTTCGAAATTACGCAACGGATTTTTATACGATTTGCACCATTATTTACAGAATTTATTCCGGAAGGTTTGTGTGTACTATTAAGGGATGATTTCATCAATGAATCTGAACATGATCAGCACATAAAAACCGCATTCAAGAGCTGTCAGTGTCATCATTGTTGGGGAATATTGACACTGACAGCTCTTGAACGCAGTTTAGTGTGATATGTGCTGATCACGTTTAATTTTATTGGTGAAATCAGCCCTAAGCTTACATAGTTTATACAAAGAAATCTCAATATTTTGGCAAGTATTAAAAACCAATGTCAAGCAAGAGGCGAGTGGTCGTAAGTCTGAAAATTTAACATTTTTTGACAAGTATTTTTAAACTTCGGGGTCGCGGGAAAGTCCGAAAAGGATACCGTGGCCCCTGGCAACGTACAGGCAACTGAAGGAACACGGGTGGGTTTTACTCAGTGAGAGTCTGACACGCCCTCCCACTCCGGCCAGAGCGGGAGAAGTTATTTGATAATTTCCCAAAAAAAAAGGGATACCCATACAAGAAAAAAATGTTTAGTGTTTAAATATACTAATATACACAAAGGGTTCCGTAATACCGTGCAGTATTACGGAACCCTTCGTGTGCAATTTCGACTCGCACTTGGCCGCTTTTTACAGGAACGCATTACGTGCGTAAATACGCCCTCTATTTGTTTGTCTTTTTCGCAACAAAAACAGTTATGTCACCGTGACTAGCGCCGTTTCAGACACTTTGGATACTTTCCAAATGTAGCCGCTATCCATTTTATATTGAGCTCGCCGATCGCGATGATTATCGAAATCGTCGAACAAATTGTACTGATTAAGATATGGGTGGAGTTCAACATATGCTGGTCGGTATTCAGATGTGTAAGGCGTGACGCATTGCTGGTTTCCTTTTTCGTAAATAAGGGTTGCACGATGTCAAGATAAGAGCCTTTGTTTGTTAGTATCGCATTTTGCTTTTCCTTCTGTGTAATTAAAACAAAAATAGCAGTGATTTAGGCATTTTCGGGAGTAAAAGTATTCGTGGGATAACTGTGTAGGCAATTTAGGTTAAGTAAATCTTCCTGAAATAAATTTGTTTTTGAAGCAGTTTTCGTTGAAAACAAATTAACTTGAGTTCTAAATTGATTGCAATTACTTTGAAGTGAGGTTTACTGTCTTGGCTATTTTAACCTATAAGATTATAACTTATGTGAATATGAAATTAGTTTTTGAATAAAAGTTCTGTATGTACCATATCATAGACAACGCGCCCCTTATTTTTCCTTCAGAAGAAGTTAGCTTTTTGCAAGTAATATTGTCTTACACATTCCCCGAAACCTACAAATATTTAGTATCGTCTACACAATTAAATAAATTCTTGTCGGTGTAAAAATCTTTTTGAGGCTGACTGAACTAGATATTTGTAGATTTCGTGGAATGTGTAAGACAATATTAAATATTGTAGAATCTTCGTTCCATAATATTTTATCAATGTGTAGCCACAAAACATACTACACATTAGGTACTTTATTGTTTTTACAGTATTGTAGAACACAAATTATAGACAATCAAATGAATTTTTGTCGAGGGCTCTTCTTGAGACTGATTGTACCTACTCCTTGACATTCTTCAAACGCTGAGTTCTCAAACAATCTCTCCACACAGTACAGAAAATAATCAACAAACATCTGACACAGAGACAACAATACTCAGAAACATGATTAAATAAAGCCACTACAAAAGATTTAATATTGAGAAACTTCGAGCGTTTAAATGTAAAAATGTATAATATTTGTCTAAGGATCGCAATACGATTCAAAGTGGAGTAGTGGAACAACTAAGTCTATTATTTGTGGCACAAAGACGACCTCTTTGATACAATGGGGAAAAACTTGTTTACATTACGTACTGCAACTGATGGCCGACGAACGGACGCTGTTGGGGAGAGAGTTGAGTGATAAGCGGTGGCGGGAGCGGGTTTTTGCAAAAACGATCTGTCGGTGTTGAAATTGTCGAGTTTCGATAGTTGTAGGTTACTGATATCTCAATAACTCAAAAATATTTGTCATCATCGCAAAGTTTTAATTGGCATTTTGCAGTAGTGTAAAGAGTGTTCACCTGTTGGGCCAAAGTAATCTAGGTAACTACACGAGTATAATATCACCATTTCGAAAAAAATAAGAAGTAGTGTTAAAGGCATCTTCTGGGGAAGTACTGCAACCGCACCTATTTCTGTGCCCATAGCCTAGCCTATAGCCAGCATTGATATGTTTCAGTTTAAGAGGTATGGTTCTTAATGAAATTATGAGCACAACCAAAGGGGTTTGACATGCATAAAAAGGTAGGCTGGCTTCGTCCTCGTAATTTTTTGGTATGTAGAAATGACAATCGATTCTTAAAAGTATTAATTAATTTGTTTCATAATCCCGCTATCGCTTACTCCTTGTGGTCTGTGGTTAAGCGAGTCAGCGGTTGATTGCATTTGTTGTAGAATTTTAAGACGAACACGACTACGTCGTGTCGTTGATGCATTTGCATCCCAGAAGCTTGATTAATTGTTCTGTGGAGCACAATCTGATTTGAATAATAAAATACACTGAGTGCTAACGAGACTCTCTTAAGTAATTATGAAGAACATTCAATATATTTGCTTGGAGTGTGATATTTTGATGCGAGACGGTTTTAGAGTAGGAGAGAAATGCTTTTACTTGTATTGATTAGGTTATTGATAATAGTTTTAGGGAGTTAGGTACTGCTAATAAATGTCAGTCAAGGTCTCAGACAGAGGATCATTTCTGATATTTCATAGATTTAGTTCGAAATCGCAAACAGATTTTCGCCTGCACTAGATTTGAGTGATGAGACCACGTTTAGGAATCTTGCTATTAATTTCTAGGTAGGTATTTTGGTTTTACCATAAACCTTTACGTGTCTTTCAGATTAATGAAAAATGAATGTGTATGTAAATGGTACACCACTGACTACCTGCAGTATTGTCTCTCCTTCTCCCTTTAATCCATCCAAAGGTTGTCTGTAAAATATCGCTTTTAGCGATAAGACCGCCCATTGTGTCACCCTATGTAACATTTCTAAATTTATTTCTGTAATTTGTATGGTGTGCATAATAAAGAATATTCTATCTATCTATCTAACCATCCCCTGTCATCAACCCAAAGGTTTCGCTCTCACGCTCGGCGTCACACACCCGAAAATATCCGATGTTACCGAATGTTTATTATTCATTTACTGGCAAGATAATCACAGGAGTCAGTCAGTGGTGCTGCTATCATCATTTCAACCGAAAGACGTCCACTGCTGGACATAGGTCACCCCTAAGCATCGCCACATCAATCGGTCCTGTATTTTTCGCATCCAGTGGATATCCGTGACCCTCATTAGGTCATTGGTCTACCTTGTGGATTGCCTGCCAACGCTGCGTCTTCCAGTACACGGTCACCACTCTAGAACCTTTCGCTCATCAGTTCTACAAAAAAATGTGCTCCTCCCACTGTCACTTAAGCTCAGCAATGCTTCGGGCTATGTGGGTTATCTTTGTCTATAAGAATTCACGTATTATACAGATTATAAGCTTAAACCATGTCCCAGAATACCTCCGACCCAGACACCCATCCCCTGGCATCAACCCACAGGCTTCACTGTCACGCTCGGCGGCACACAACCGAAAATTCCGATGTTACCGAATGTTTATTATTCATTCACCGGCAAGATAATCAAAGGAGTCAATCAGCGGTGTGCTGCCGTCATTGGAGCATGCCCGCGGGAAAACAAACGAATTGATTAATCGCCTTGGGTCTGTACGTAATCAGAGCGTATTTGTGCTTCTGCACCGATGGTGGGTCACGGCTGATTGAAATTCGAGGAGCTTCTTGGGTATTAAGATTTTCATAGTTGTGTAGAGTTGTAGTAGGAGTTTGCTGGTTGTTTTTTGTTACCAGTTTCTGGAAGCCTGAAGGCTCTCATTCCCGTAATTCAAATTATTTTAGTCTCAATCTCGTCAATCAATTTAAGTAGTAGATAAGCGCTAAGTATTGAGATATGTCCCTCTGATGGAGTTTTTGCCTCGAATTTTATTTGCTAGCAATTATTTTAATGTTTGTTGTTCGATTATTTCGGCAAAAAAAAACTCACTTTTCAGTTTTTGCCAATTATTATTCAAGGAAACAAAGAAAATGAAAATGTTTAGTACCTACGTGATTTATATATGTACTATCTACTCGTAAATAGTTTCGAAACTTCATTTCGCTCTCAAAGATAAAGATTTAAAATCCTAATTTTGGACAAGATCTTCTCAAGTATAACCCTAACTACCTACCTACCTATAACCTTAACTTCGTTACATCAAAATTGTTTGATCAAACCTTTTGTTCAATAAAAAAAGGCCTCGAAAGTTAACCTAGAGATGTTCTGAAACCTTTTAAATTGCCTCGAGGGCTCTAGTGAAGTCTTTGAGTGGAGGTCGAAAATTTATTTTTTTGAGCTGTCTCTGGACGATCGTCTGATAACCTTGATCCTTAGTTTAATGAGAGGGTAGTCATTTGAGGATAAAAGTTAATATTCAGATGGTTGGCAAAGTTTTGTTTATGTTGATTTTGCACGTGGAGAATTCATTCAGCTATCAAATTAAGTGATGTGTCTTTTTGTCAATTAATCTTTGTAGCCTGGAAGTTAATATACGACTCTTAATATACTACTACTGGACTAATACTGGAAGAAACTGAAAACATTCTAAGGAAACTTGATTTGATCAGTAACATCTACACATTAACCTACCAAAAACTACAATAATTGTTTGTCGATAATTTTGTTCAGGAGATATTTTAAATCCTTAAAAAAAAATATTGTGGCAGTTAAATATAATGTTGGTACCATATCGGTCACAGATATCGGTCGTTGAGTTGGCAATGCTGTAAGCCAACGTAGTTACCACACAATAATGGTAACAGGTGGCCGTACTTACCACATAGGTACCTAGCTATGTCCTGTATTATAAGTAGGTACTGCATTTTTTTATTCACATTATTTAATACACACAAGTAAAGTGGAACTCGTAATATTCAATGGAAAAGAAAAAAAAAAGGTCCTTTTTTAGGGTTCTGTACCTCAAAAGGAAAAAACTGAACCCTTATAGGATCACTTGTCCGTCCGTCTGTCTGTCTGTCAAGACCCTTTTTCTCAGGAACGTGTGAAAATTTATTTCAAATACGTAGGTCTGCGGTCTCTTGGAGCTCTAAAAAATCAAGCTGTGCGACATATTTTGATACTCGCAAATAAATGAAAACCTTTATGGTACTTCCTGTTGACAAAGAATCATGAAATTGTGCAAGAAGCAAAGACTTACAGCAAAAGTAAAGGAAAAGGTCCAAAAACTTTTTTTTTTTGGCTATTATAAACTTACTTTTGCAGTTGGAGAATTGACCGTGATGTATATCGATGTAAGGGAAGACATTTTTTCAACAATAAAGTTAAGTTTGCATTTGGAGTAATTTCATCCGAACTACAGAACCCTTCATTGTGCGTGGTCCGACACGCACTTGGCTGGTTTATTTTGCTTCAAGACCAATGTGACAATTAGTTTAAATGTTAGTTTCAATCTACATTTTTTGTAATAAGTATTTTACCATTTATCACAAAAAACGCTAAACAAGGTGGATATGAGAGCAAATTAAGCTACGTATATCTAAGTTGCGCGCGGCTTCGCCCGCGTATATGGCTGTCCGAAAATATCCCACGGGAACGTACTACCGAGATTAAAAGTATCCTATGTGCTATTCCAGGTTATAAACTATCTGAATGCCAAACTTCAGCCCAATCCGTTTAGACGTTTTTGCGTAAATCCGGAACATACATCCAGACAAACGGACAAATCCTTCGTTACTATTTTATTGTAATTATTATGTATAACTAGCTGCCGCCAGGGGTTTGCCCTCATGATATATTTATAAATTATAGCCTATGTTTATGTTACTCAGTGATATTATAGCATTCTCTTGGTGAAAGAATTTTTAAAATCGGTCCAGTAGTTTTTGTGTTTATTCATTACAGACAAAAATAGAAATGTTTTCTCTTTATAATATTAGTGTAGATGTATTCCAGATAGCGTAGAAATTCGGGATTTATTTTTGTTTGGGTCTTAAAAAAGGGTAGACAGACCTGTCAGACGCCATTAGACACAATAAAACCTAAATCTTGAATAAAATAAACTGGAGGTACAGGGTGGGGAATACAGAATGACTTTTCTTTAGCGAGTTAGTCTATTTAAATGGGCGTACAAAACAGTCTTAGTATTTTTAAACCTTTGATTTTAAACATGGTTTTCTGTAATAACTCTTTAACATTAAATATGGCCAATCTGGATACAGAGAAATATGGATGTGTGCCTGATGGCAATTGGCTCGCG
Organism: Agrochola macilenta; assembly: GCA_916701695.1. Taxonomy (NCBI): domain Eukaryota; kingdom Metazoa; phylum Arthropoda; class Insecta; order Lepidoptera; family Noctuidae; genus Agrochola; species Agrochola macilenta. The sequence goes on along the minus strand of OU753561.1, from coordinate 21,813,208 downwards.
GCCCATTACGTGGGAGCTTAAACATAACTGTTGAAATGTGTGTGTTGTAGGCAGGTTAGGCAGGGGTGTACCCCCCTGCCTAACCCTTCGGGGAAAACAGGCATGGTGTTATGTAACCCTTACATAAAATATCAATCTCTTACAAAACTAAGCTCAAAAGAAAACCTATAATTTCTATTCAGACCATGTCGAAGTAGATAGACCCAATCGCACAAATGTCAGAGCAGTGCTACTGATAATCTAGACCGGTTCCAGTACTGATTACTGACTGAATCGGTCGCGGGGTCTGTGAGGGTCGCAGGGAGGTGGAGGGAGGGGGTCGTCCTACAAACACGGATTGAGATGACTGGGCCTGACGCCCGCGGCGCGGACGTGGGGTCCAAGATAAGAGTGATGGACGGTCGAAATGAAAAATAGGTTATTTGGTGACAAAAAAATGGATTTTAGATTTCTTATTCTTCTCTTGTATCGACACGAACTAGCTAAACTATAAACATGGTCTGCGCAACGAAATCTCCAAACAGCTGGTTGACACTTCCCGTCACCCAAGGGGTGGCTTTTACCTTGGCCAGAGGCTAAGCATTGCCATACAACGTGGGAATGCCGCCAGTATCTTGGGTACATTACCAGTCGACACCGATGCGGAAGAATTTTTCGAGGCCATATTATTTTAGTTTTTTAATACATTTAGTTAGGTAAAGATATTATATTTTTATTTTAGCAATCTGTTGGTTAATTTAAAATAAGAAGGGTATCCATTGTAAATATTTTAAGCCCCAATAAAATAAATATAAAGTAATAAATTAGCTTGTAGTTGATGTTACGGTGAAATCATAGATGGTCGTCTTAGAGTGAAAACCTCTTAAATGCGCAAAACTGGTGGGCAACTGGGAAGTTATATATATGCTGATCACGCGGTAAAATCTGACGACAGTATGATGCGTAGGTCGCATGTGGCGATATAGATGCCGCCATCAAACTACAAGTCCGTGCGCTGCAAGGATTTTATTTTTCCAAAAATGTAATAAAATAAAAAGTCAAAGTTGCATTCTCGAGCTTTTCACTCTAAGGTGACGAGATGTATTATTAACTATGGTAGAAATAGTATGTCAGCAAAGTGCTAGCAGGGTGACTTGCAAGGGGTGTACCTTTAGAGGTCATAACAGGACATACATTAGACCGTTTGCACCAAAAATCACTAAATTCGTTTATTGCTAAACGTATCTAAAACATCATTATATCTCTATCATCTTCAAACTATTGACAGAAAAGGAACGATGGTGTTTTATTATTTATGGTGCAAGTGTGCATAAAGTGCCATGACTAACACCATATTTTTTTTATTGTTACTGGTCAGAGAGCAGTGGTGGTCAGTGGTAATGGCCGCTACTTCCAAGTTGTAGGTCGTAGGTTCGAACCCAGACAGGCGCTTTACTTTGTGCAAATTATTTCATCACCACTGCTCTCAAAACGGTGAAGGAAACATCGTGAGGAAACTGGCATGTCATAGAACCAACAATTCAAAGACATGTGACATCTACCAACACGCACTGGGTCCGCGTGGTGGATTATGGCCCACTCCCTCTCATGCCAGGCCTATGTTTCAGCAGTGAGAAAATTATAGGCTGATTATGCATAAGCTGGTCATCATCATGATCATCATTTTAAGCCGTAAGCCTTTAACTGTTGGACACTGGATGTTTCTGGTCGTTTTTTAATAAAATGCGAAAAATAACATTTTATTAAAAAACGACCAGAAACATAGTCCAGTGTCTTTATTCACCAAGATTAAGGCTGCCTGTCTACTGGAGCGGAGAGGAGAGGAGCGGAGTACCGGTGTGCTAATATTAACCAATGGAATTGCATAAAAACCTCCGCTCCGCTTCAGTGGACAGGGATTTGTGAATTACTCGTACCTAGTTTAAAAAATCATATAAAACCGGGAAGCGGAGCGGGGAAACGGAGAGGGGAAGCGGAGCGGGGAAACGGAGAGGGGAAGCGGAGCGGGGAAACGGAGCGGAGAAGTGGAGCGGGGAATTATTACTCGTCGCGTGAGCTAGGTCTAGCTCCGCACAGTCCGCAACACCGCTCCGCTACCTCACTCCGCACAGTCCGTAACTCCGCTCCGCTACCTCGCTTCGCATCAATAGACAGACACTGTCCGCAACTCCGCTCCACTCCGCTGCCATTCTCCTCTCCGCTGCCTCGCTCCGCTTCAATGGACAGGCAGCCTTAGTCTTGTTTTGAGAGGCGAAATTTAAAAAAAAGTTAAGGCAAATCAATCGATGATTCAAGTAAAGCCGTTTAGCAGATTATAATTTAGCCCCTTTGTCATAAAACAATATAAACTTCCAGACTGGTTTGTTTTCACTTACCCCAAGTTATAATCTTCGATCGTATCGCACGTGACCGCTCCGCGTGACTCAGTTGTGCCTGTAGGCGTCACTATTAGTCTACGAGGAGCGTCTGTAAACATATGGCGGTACAGTACAACTATTTTTTTAATGTCCCTCGGCAAACTTCGTGTTTCGTCAGTCGTCGGATTTCTATCGGTTGCCCTTTGCACTTGGTGCTTGTACGTATTGATACCTACCGCTGCGCTTGCGTTGCCGTCAACCATAATTGCTAAGTAACTGATAGAAATCCGATGACTACGGAACACGAAGTTTGCCGAGGGACATTATTAAAAAACTTGTACTGTACTTTGTTTAGTTACTAGGCTAGGCTATTATTTTAGCCTATGTTGTCCCACTGCAGGGCAACGGCCTCCCTTTTCCACTCCTCTCTGTCTTCAACTAGTGTGTGGGTCTGCCTCGATGTCGACGGACGTTTTCTGGGACCCACATGGTGGTAGATTTTATCCATGACTCGTTCCACATACGGCAAACGCGTCCGGCCCAGTCCCACTTAAGCTTGGCTGCTTTTTGGGTGACGTTGGCGATTTCAAATCTTAAAGTACGGGTTAATTTATGTCTGCTTTAAAGTAAGATAAATTATTTCTCTGCAGTGGACGAAGCACTGTTTTATTCAGCAACCATGAATTATTGTCATCGTTGAATTTTTATTCGTGAAATAAAGAAACAAGAAGTTGTTTGGATTCCATAGGTGCCTCTATGAGTATAGATGATTTCAGTAATAAATAGTAATAATCCTTCGATTAAAATGGGTTCATAAAATACGATTGAGCTGTTGATACCGGTTGTCTTGTAAACATGATAAAAATTTCCCTTGAAAAATTCTTCTTTTTTTTACTACTGGGTAGTATATTACAAAGCTTTTTTTTTTTTTTTTTTTTTTTTAAATAAAAAAAAAATAAAAACTGGGTAGTATATTACAAAGCTAACTTCTCATTACGAAATAAGTAGTTACAATTATTTCTATAGATAATACGCTTTCAACGCTCATTGCCCATCGCTTGCACCGCTAAGCGGAGCGGTCTGCTCTCACTTGAGACGGCTTGATTATGTGGGGTCACGTGCGCCCGGATCACTGTGTGCGCTGATTATTATTACTATTTTTATATACACACTGTTTTATGTACTCGCAAGATGTTTCAGAAGATATTGTCTTTTATATTTATCTTTATTTATCATAAGATCAATGGCCAAAATGCACTTACACTTACGCTACATTAACATTTATAATAGGGATGACGACAACAAAAAAAAAATTAGTTCCTTTTTGAGAGTATAAAAAAATAATGTACCCGTATTTTTTCTTTTTTTACGTAATCTAAAGATAACGGCAATACATTGAGGTAAAATGTGCCATGACGTCACGAGTATGTAGATTTCAATTCAATTTAAAATGCGTTTTATCTAAGTATTTTTTGATTAATATGATAAAGCAAAAAATACGTGTCTAATATTTTTTTATTATCTGACTAACGGACTAATTAGAATTTAATTTTTTTTACCCAGACATCATCCCTATAGAGGTACTTTATGAGGCTAGCGATTCGCCTTTCAAATCTTATGAATCGTCTTTCAATATGCCGTGGGGTCTGAGTGCTCATCGAGTATTTCGGGACATCGCCAAGCGATTGGATGACTCTTCACGTGACCAGGTCTGGCCAATTTTTAGGTCAAAGAATCAGCATTGGCATTCAATGGGGCAACGCTGCCAGCCTTTAGGGCACTTTTCCCACTGACAGCGATGCGGGCGAATTTTTTGATGCTCAATGAGCTCTTCCCTTTTATTCCCTTTATATAATTGTACATAATAAATATATTTTAGTGTTAAATTGTATATTGTATTTAAGATTTGTCAAGTGTGCACAAAGCTAAATAAATTGTATGAGATAATAGTTTTTTATTATATAATTTTATTTGAAAGCCGAAGAGAAGACAGGTAGCAATCGCTTTCAAAGCATTTCGTATTTTACAACGACTTTCAACGGGATTGTCATAAGGTTTTCGGTAGTTTGTGTCAATCCCATACATTTTTGGATTTGCCGTCATCGTTACCGCTGACAGAATTGTCTCGGCTCTCTGGTGTTGAAGGCTACGAAGGCTACTTGTACAATTAACAGCGGGAAATGACAGCGCCATATTGACATCGGTGCTTTTGACACTTCATTTCCAATATGTTGAGTATTTGTTTGGTAGATAGTTTTACAAAAGAATCATAAGCTCATCAGCTATCAGAAGAATATTAATTCAGTGCTCAAAGTGACATGGATTGTTCAAAACTAACAGCTTTTGTCGACACCAAAAATCTTTTCCTTACATATTGTTTGTTGAGAAATGTCGCCATTTAAATAAAAAATGGTACCTTTCCTTTTTACTCCTCCGCGTCGAGTTCGTTTCGTTTTACATAAGCCTGAGTTGCAAGAAATTCAGGCTAAGATATTTATTCTGAATCTAGATATTTCACGAGCGCTATTGCGAATATTTTCTTCTGTTTATAGTATAATTTAATCCTCGCGTCAAGGTTTATTTGTTAGTTGAGACTTTAGATTCTCGTCTTCATATTGTTTAGCTCATCTTGGAGAGGTCGTGGGGCTAAGTACTGAACTTACATTTCGTACCTTTTAATACCGTTATGAATTATCGCCAGTAAAATTATAGGGTAACGAGCGTTCATCTTTGTCCATAGACACAAACGAAAATTGAGATACCTTTTTTTTTTCTGTCTCTGTTTATTTGGTGTTTGTGATACAGAAACTCCTAGCACAAGACCCAGGGTTGCACAGATGTTTGTGTCTTGAAGTATAAATAAATAAATAATTTTATTATATTATACTATTAGTAACTACTTATTATTTACTCGGTTACTTGTACAGGAAACTGAAACAAAAATATCACAATAACCTATGTTTTTTTTTTAAATTAGGTTTTGATAACTAAGCATACAAATGACATCACGCTTACAACAACAAACTTGGCAAAAGTTGTGATAAAAAAAACATCAATGGGTTTTTCATTATTGGAATGTCATCACCAAGGTGCTAGAAACATCTAATGTAGGTACAGTACAGTGAACGTCCACAAAGCATCACTTATTATTACTATTATTGACATATTGCTGTTCGTTTTCTACGTTGCTTTTCTTTTACGACTGTACCTTTAGTCTCATTCTACGAGCCCCTCGAGAAATTATAAGGTCTTCTAGAAGGTTTTGGAAATTGTAGTAAAATTATTATTGGTTTTGTGGTCCATTCGGCATACCCATAGGCCCGAAAAACGATAAAATGTTTGTGTACCGGTGGCAAGCTGGACTCCTGGGTTCCATTTCCTAGCCGACAAATTGCTATTGCGTTTTTTCATTAGGACATTCTCGTAAATCCTTGAAATGACGTATCACAGTAATACCTTATTTATTATTCTTGATTTCGGAAAATCAAGAAAGAAATGATAAGAGGTGACGCTGTGTTACCACATATAAAAAAAAACAATTAATTAAACGTCAAAAAAATCCGAAAATTCGAGAACCTATTCTTACAAAAATACAATTCCTCCCCAAGAACGCCACTACCTATTCATAACTTATTCTTTCTCCAATAGGAGAAGACGGTACCTAAGGTACCCATGTCAACGGTTAGACGGGTCAGGTACCAATATTGGGTTGAATTTGGTACTTCTCCGTATTGATTCAATTGTGTGGAACGGCTTGATTGATTATATTATTAATCTAATTGGGTTTCAATTCAATGGCTCCGTGTGGGAAGCGTTTGTTTTGTGTTTGATATTTCTGACGGCAGATGAGTTAATCAGGGATTATGTCTGTCGGGAATTTTGTCTATTGTTTTCTGGTTTTGTTGTTTCTTTATTGGGTATAAATATGGAACATAGATATTGTGTGTGTTGTTGCTGGATTTTAAAGTATTAATAGAAGCGACCGACAGCAAATCAACTTATGTATCCGTACTAACCACAGTGTTTGCGTCAACAGAGGTTGCACATGCATGGTCCGCAGTGCGCGTCTACCAGATTGTTTCTTGTTTTTTCTTCTGCAGCTGCTAAGGTACATAAATACCTTTGAAATGTGCAATTTAGTGAATTTCTCAGAAAGTTTTTGCATTTATTTTCTCCATACATCAGTCCGGATTTGGACAACGATACACGTTCAAACCTAAAGCCATACCAAGATGATTGATATCAAAACTTTAAGTTTTCAAATTGATATTGAAGTTCTTACCAAAATAACTTCAATTAGTTCTTATTCTAATTATAGTGGGAATTGTTTCTAGAAACTATATCCCTATTTATCGTTTTACTCAAAAAAAACTTTAATCCATCAAACCCAGGTACAACAACGCCCTGTCGGGGTTGCGAGTTTGTCCGAAAGGGAAATCGTGGCCCTGGCACACAGGCAACGGAAGGAACACGGGTGGGTTTTAGTCAGTAAAAGTCTGACACGCCCTCCGCCCAGAGCGGGAGAAATTATTTGATAATTTCCCACCAAGAAAAAATAAAAAATAAATGTACAACAACGCATCTATGTCAGAGTTCCACGATACCCTGCCACCGCGGTACAAATATTCACCTGGCATTTAGTGAAGGCTTTGTATCGCTAAATAGTTGGGTCCAGTGTACGTATTATTCCGTCGGATAAACCGATGGAATTTCACGTACCGCCTACCAACAATCGATCGCGTTCGAGGGTTAAAATATAACTCTGTGGACGAAAAGTATTTATTTTTTTGGTTGGTCTATGTCAAAGCTAGGTGTGAATTATTGGTTGTGTTATTTTAGATATTGTTTTATTTTGGTTGGTGAAATCATACATCTATTATGAACCCACATCGATCCTTTGTCGGGAATAAACCATAGATCCCTCATGTAAAATATATATAATAATCAGTCTATAATGTTCCCCCACTGCTGGGATACAAGCCTCCTCTCTGTGAGAAGGAGTGGGCCGTAATCCACAGTGCGGGCCCAGTGCTGGTCGGCTTTTCCCTGGTGCCAATCTCATATTATCTAATCTGCGCCCAGGTCTCGCCATTGATAGTTTCTATGGATATGTACGTACGTATACAGGGTGTCCGGTAATTAATGGATAACCTTAAAATGGGTCATGGTAAAACTAATGGCCATTCAGAAAAAGAAATACAAATAAATGAAAAAAACGTTTTTTTTTGTCAAATTGAATGTTTTTCACAAATTTTTCCCCAGAACAAACATTCAAGTTGTTTAAAAAAGAAACCGTGTAGTCATACTATTTATTGCCTATCTATCAGCTCAGTTAACGTAAATTACTGTAACAATAAAAAACATAAAGAATTCTTTAATCTGTGGCCGTGGTGTATAAAAATGTAAAATAAGGTAACAAAAAATACCGATTATTATAAAAAAAATCATATCTTTGGTACCAACTGTATTTTTTTTTCTGAATGGCCATTAGTTTTACCGTGACCCAATATAAGATTATCCATTAATTACCGGACAATATGAATGACTCACTACATTCAACTTATGAATTAATTTGTCTTTACATTTATATTATGTTTGTCTTTTAAAATCTTTAAGATAAGATAACATTTATGATCATTTATTTGTCCAAAACATGAGTATATTCACACATAGCATGCAAGATGTTATATTATATCACAGTCATATTTTTCTTTAACGGCGGACAAATATACAATGTCACCCATGGGCATGTGACCGCGGGCATGGGCTGTGTATTTTTCTGAATATTCATGTTTTTGCTTCGAAAATTAACTTTATAAGGGATATAAATTATCTTTAATATTTTTCGTGTTATAATTTTTTTCTTTTTTGAGTAGCGTTTGTCATATGCCGATGATATTGGCTCGATTTGGATTCTGTTTATTATTTCTGAAAGCTAGTTATTTTATCGGATTATTTAACTTTTTTTATTAAAATTTGTTGACTATGAAAAAAAACGAAGATGACATAAAAAAAAAAAAAACTGTTTTTATTTAAAAAAACAAGTGTAAGTCCATAAAATCACAGAGAGATTCTGAAGAAAAAAAAATTAAGATAGACCTTTTAAAGTTATTTTCGAGAATTTTTCATGGATATTCAGAAGAATACTGGCGGTCACCTGCCCATGGGCGGCATTGTATAACCTGCCTGTCGTTGTAAGTCACTTTAAAAAAACTGTGCTTCCAATGTAGGAATAAGTGATAAAATAAAAGAATGAAAGATGGACATGATATTGAGGTGACTTCATTTAATAAAGCGTTTATGAGCTTTTTTGTGTATGCTGGCCAATTAACTTTAACTTTGACCTAGAAATCCTGCACTGCAATTAACATAAAACACAAAGGACAGGTCAGGAGAGGAATAAACATGTTATTAAAAATTACAACGTTTACAAGGCTGGACGTGTTCCAAGGGAAATAAAAGTTTATGGGAGACGGAAAATAAATTACGTGAAGGATTATAACCCCATTACTCAAATGAAGCGGTAATCCCATTGTTGTTCCAGATTTTTTTATTTTATTTTATAATTCATTTTTTCTTTTGACGTTTTTGTTTTGGTGAGAATTTTTGTCGGTGGCTTTAAATGTGTTAAAAATATATTTTTGAGGTGACGGTTTTTATGGTAATTTGGATTTTAATACGTTTTGCAATGGGTAACATGTCCACCAAAGAAATCTCCATGGTACGTGCTAGGGTATGACCTAAAAAGTCGCGAGTGATTATCAATAAAGTAAGCTAAGATATAAAAAAACCCGCCAAGTGCGTGTCGGACTACGCACAATGAACGGTCCGTAGTTGGGAAGAATTTATCCCAAGAACAAACTTAACATTGTATAGTTGAAAAACATGTTCTCACATACATTCCAACTGCAAATGTAAGTTTGTACGCACAATATTGAGAGATTTATCATGTTATTTTAAGACTTCTTATAGGTTTTCCATAATATGTGAGTAAAGGACCAATCTCTGTAAAACTTTAGGTTCAATAGTTTCGGAGATACGGTGGTGAATGGTCAATTTTCATCAATATCTTTAAAAGTATTAATTTTGAAATTATGAAAAAAAAAATTGAGACCCTCGCAATAAGCCTCATAAATTTCATTTGATATGTCACACGGTACATTCCACAAAACTATTTTTTTTGTCCCCTAAATTGACCCCATATTCAAAATTCATTTATTAACGTTACATGTGCGTATTTGGGTCACAGAAATACATTTGTGTACCAAATTTCAACTTAATCGTTCCATTCGATTTGGAGCAATTTGCTCCAAATCGAATGGAACAATTAAGTTGAAATTGCCTGTGACAGACGGACAGACAGTCAGCCAGCCAGACACACGAGTTATCTATTTAAGGGTTCCATTTTTTCGTTTTGAGGTACGGAACCCTAAAAACAGTAAACATATAGAAAAAAAATAAGACACGCGCAAAATCTCGTTTACAACATCAAAAAAATCTGAGTGTCACTTCATTAACAACAAGTGCTAATATCACTGTTCAATTCAATTCTTAACAACAGTACGTACACCATTATTACTATGTAAATTAGAACAGATTTATGATTAGCTATCGACTCAATAGCCGAAATTACAGGCATACCAAACTCAACAAGGACACAAAGCCGAAAGTGGAAATTCCTAATCCAATATACGGAATTCAATACAAGAAATTCCTGCTGCTGGGTAACAAGACGTAGGGGTTAATTTTACCCGGTTCATTACGAGTTTGGCAACACCACGCATTTTGTACTTACCTTGACACATCAAAGTGTTGAAGTAAGGACGTGTTTTAAAGTAACAGTAATGATGATCTGTTATGATGTTAATCTGATATGCATTATTTTTATGACAGTTGATTTGAAAATACAAAAAATAGTTGGTAATTGCAAAAGACAAAGCATTTATTGATTTTAAGGCACTTTTTAATTGCTAAAGCTATTAGTTAGCAAGTGTTTGCAATAAATTCTTTGAGTTTGAGTTTCAGTTTATGCCTGGTGGCTTTTATTCAGGTATTAAGTTCTGTTTACGTTTTTAGTTTTTATTTTCGCTTGAGTATATATTCCGATGTTTTTGTTGGTATATTGGCGTGTGCTAGCTGACATATAGCAAATTATTTATTTTAATGTTTTGTATTGCGTAATGTAAATTATTTTGCATACTATTGTATAGAATCGGCTTTTGAACAACAGAAAGATAGCTGTGCTGCTGGGGAATTTGTTGCGCCACTTCTTCTTCCGCTAAAGCACTAGGAAGTGGTGAAGGGAGGGCTTTTTTGGGGGTCTGTCTTATGTAATTTTGTTAACGTTCAAAAAGTGCTGATTCTCAGCCTAGTTTGAATAAATGACTTTTAAATTGTATGCTAGTTGCCCGTTTAAAAATGTAGATCTCTAAGAAGGAGAACAGGCTAGAAACTTCATGGAGACTCTTTCAAAAATAATTTATTACAGAATCCTGGTTACAAATTCAATGGTTTTAGTAACTCACGATAAAAAAAATACGACTATGGTATAGCTTGTCCACTCTGAAATGACGCGGCGCACTATCGCACTTACGCACGCGGTAATGCGGATTTCTATGGGTAATGCGCGTCATTTCAGAGTGGACAAGCTATAACCAGGAACGCACTACTAAATTACCATGACAGTTCCACAGTACCAAATAACAGTGATCGCTAAAGCGTTCTAAATAACAGCCATTCCAAACCCAGCTCTAGGATGTAACCGAATATATTTGACAGTACACGTTAACATTTGACTGGTTCTAATCCATGGCAAGCTCATTCGTTGTGGTTGAGTAAAGCATATGAGTTTTAATTAAACCGACGTTTGAGTATCGAGGCTTTGTTCGCGTTGTTGTTAATGATACTAGGAGTACATGCTGATATTGGAGTTCGCGAAAGGAGGGGGAGTTGGTACCTATAAGTGATATTCTGTTTTGGAGAAAGTGCGGTAACATAACTTAACTGCGGAGCGTTGTGCGAATGCGGTGTGCGCTTACATGGGCTAGTAAAATTGCGCAACTCTAGGCAATTACGTTGAATTATGACAAATCCAAGATTGTAGCTATCTTACTAGATGTATACAGTTGAATAAGATTTAAAATTAAAATGTAGACAGTCAGTCTTTCTATGTGATAATTAATTAAATATATATTTCTGTCTCTAATTGCATGCCACTGAACTTGATCCTCAGCGACTCTCATCAATCTATTTCTAACCTGTTTATATATAATTTACTCTCCCTTAATCAAGCAAGAATATCTTCATAATAAATCCCATAAAACAGCCATACATATACGGAACGGTGTCAGTGATGATTGCAAACAAGTAAATAGGTAAATAGTATAATTACCGACATCAAATGATTTGACATCAAAGACTGTGTGTCATGGTAGAGGGTAACTTAAGAAGCCTTTAATTTGACTCCAAGGACCGAATTATGTGCCGATACTAATGAGAAATGTGAGCGTTTGAATGGCGAATCTAATTTGGTCGAGCGTTTTTGTATATTTTGATGTAGTAATACATACATTAACGTCTTTTGGTATAAATTATCTTTGTTAGATAAATTTTGTGATTCTATAGAATTATAAAGAATTACATTATTAATAGAGTTTTAGTTCATCAATATTGTTTTAAAACTAGCATGACAATGGCAGTATTTAGAAAAAAACTTAAACGTAAAATTTTTGCCAGATAAAAATAAACAAAAATCAAGCATACCTAAAAAGTTCCATCAAAATCTTACAAAGAATTGAAACGACATAGCTCTTATAAAATTCCACACACCCGTTTCCCACACGGTAACAGAAAAATAGGTCAGAATACAAAATCAAAACTCTTCGAAAAGTAAGTACGAACAAGCAAGACGAAATAACAAAACTGCGCAAGAAAAATATGACTTAGTCGAATAAAACAACCTTGTTATTATCATTGAGCAGGAACGTTACACACGTGTGAGTAATTAGTAAAAAAATACAAGAAATGTCGACGGATGGGGGAATACGGTACTCCTTTGGCGAAAATGGAAGTTGATATATGTTTTTGCGGGAGTGTTGCACTGTCTTGGAATATTTTGGGCAGGTTTAAAATGTGCTTGGTTATTTTTCGAATGGGACGTGCTTTGTGCTTACGCGTATTAAATGCAATAAGAAAAAAACAAATGTTGACTGAGATGCGACTTTGACCCCCTTTTTTTTGCTGGCAACATCAAGATTTCAGATGTACATTCGGCTTCGGCCAAGTTCTTATCACAAGAAAAATATACATATTATTTCATAAACTCAATACACAAAATACATAACGATTGCACGTGTAGGTACATAATGTGAGCCATCTGCCTAGCCTTCAGTGTACTTAATGGGAGTGTCGTTAAAAAAACATCTGGGTTTGAATAAAATAAGGTGATGAAGTTTTACCATTAGAAAATTTCGCGTCGTGAAATTCACACGTATATTTAAATTAAATGTGTAAAGGTGGGAGCTTAGCTGCGGAGTGCGGATGCGATGACCGGAGCGATTTTTTACTTACATTCAACTATATCTTTAGGTGTTTTGTGAAATGATATCTGTTTCGCTATTTTCTGCGGATGTTTGTCATCTCGATTCATATATTGGTATTTAGTGGTCCTTATAACTGCACTAGGTTCACTATGTTATCTTGATGTTAAATTATTAGAGGAAAGAAAATAAATTTATTTGACCCAGGATAAGGCACATAATATTCACACAAAAACAAAAATAAACACGGAGAAAGCTTAAAACAGTATTGGGTGCCACACGTGCCAATTAGTATCAAATTAGATTCAATCATTACGGGTAACCACCCCACCGATGACATCAACTTCAAAAGCCACATTCGCTCCTCCCCGCACCAAACTTCCACCCGTAATCACACACCCGTAAATCAACACTGCACCTAGCAAAGGTGAGTCGCGAGAAATTCGGGCGCTACTTAATTAGAATGCAGCTCGCTATTTTAACTCCATACACTTGGAATAAAACAAGTTTTTTTCTTTTACATCTCGCATGCAAGAAGGTGGAAGGAAGTGTTTTGTTCAGTATAAAAGTAAAAACATTCTTAAAGCGGTTTATTTCAACTAGGTTCTGTTTCGTGTTTATTTTTTGTTTCAGGTGTTGCGTTTTTGTGATAACCTGTTTCTTTTAGTCCGTGTCTCTCTTTGGTCTTTCTGCTTGAGTACTCGTATATGCTTTTGTGCTGCAATTTGTTTTCACCCATACAAGAGTCTTTTTAAATTTTAACGTAGGATGTTGGAGATTATTAAATAACCAACGTCAAGTTTCATTGAAATGTTTGCTACACGTTGCATGCTACTACGTTTTGCCTTTTAAGTCCTGCGAACAGTTTACGAAATAGTCACTCTACTCGTGTATTTCTTGCCTGACATAGGCAAGAGAAAGTGGATGCTGAGTGTCATACTCAGCATCCACTTTGCAAAAATATGAACAGATCCCAGATCATAATTTGAAGCTGAGCCTTTTTATGTAACCCTAGTTCTTATAACCCACAAAAGCCTCGCAAAAACAAACACTGTCAAGAATTTTCGCTGAAAACCTGCCTGTTTTTACAAAAAAGTCTAACCAAGCAGATTGATAGATACCCGTATTTATTTAGAAGTTCTATCGTGCTCTTTCTGAGCACCTGAGCACTGTAATTAATGCGCCCTCCGACGTTTATTGATGGCGGGTGGAAAGTTACCCCCTAGCTTGAGCTATGAGTTATCAAATAGGGGTAAATAGGTACTATAGGTATTGGGTACGAATGGGTTTAAATGATAATGGTGCGGTTTGGCGCTGAGGGATGTTTACGGGTATCTTGTAAACTATGCAGCGATCGGTTAACAAGTCATTATAGGATTGTAGTTATTGCTTTTTCGATGTCGCCGTCAATTCGATGATTATTTTAGGAATATTTGTAAAATATATATATATTTATGGCAAATAAAGGCTAGCCCCCTATTACATGGGACTTAAATATGACTGGCGGAATGTCGGTGTACTATAGGTACACCTCTGCCTAACCTTTCTGGGAATACAGGCGTGATGTTAAATGTTATGTATGTATTTGTAAATCGTTTGGAACTAATCAATATTTGAATTATGCGAAGGAAGGTCCTCTTACGTTGGCGGTGCGGTGGCGACGCATATCTATCACATAATTAGTGTATCTGTCATTGCTTCATCTTTAATTCTTATACCTATTGCGGTATAGTAATTTTATTCTAGGTGCAGTCTTCACTTATTATATAATGGATGCATACAAAATATTGTAAAGCATTTTAAAAGAGTAACGGTGGAGTTTAATGCCCATTCATCTTCATACGAAAACTACCTTTTGGAAGGGGCGACTAGAATCTTTTTTTTTTTTTTTTGGAAAACCTTTATGTCGAATAGTAACTTTTATGTGCCTAATTGGAATTAATTATTTGACTTTGAACAATTTTGTACCGTAGCCTCACTCGGCTATTGCTCGTCGCCACTGGTTTCGTGCCGGAGCCTTAGTGTGACTGTGCCCTATGCAGGTCAGAGGAGTTCGTGATAAAGTTTTCGCTGCATTGAAGACCAAACTTGTAAATTCCGTCTACTAGGACCAAAATCTTTTTTTTGGGTTTGTCCTATACACATTTACATTAAAAAAGCTCGTATTTAATCGAACCTCCAATAATTCCCGTTTTGTTTGGGGGATCTTACCTAACCAGTTAGAACGGGTTTTTTTTTTTTATCACTTTCAAAGACATTTAAAAAAGGCTTCCTTATTTAATAAAGATGGAGTGGATTGTGCATTAGAAGCTCAATAAGTTTTTGACGATCAGTTAAAATATTTCCCAATTAAAAATATTACTGGAGCTTATTAATTTTGTAATCCGTTTGTGTTGCCAGGGTGATCGCTGTTTCAAGTACTAAAGAAGTGTGGTGTTATTATTATTTTGTTATATCGGATGTTTCAGTCTTTGATCTCAAACTTATTTGATGTTCCTTATTATGTATAACATTTATAACTGACGCATGATTATAAGCCTCGGTCTTATCGTGTGGCAATTAAAGTTATGGGATACTGTTAAATCGTGAGCCTTTTGTTGTTATGCCAGATAATCTGATAAATTGTGTTGTTACAGTTATGTATTGTTATATGTACTTTCAGCTGTTATAAATGTTGAGCATTGTAACATAACATTACGAGTATTCCCCGAAGGGTTAGGCAGAGGTGTTACTGTACTATACCCGGGTTAGGCAGAGGTTTGCTGTACTACACCCAGGTTAGGCAGAGGTGTTGCTGTACTACACCCGGGTTAGGCAGAGGTGTTGCTGTACTACACCCAGGTTAGGCAGAGGTGTTGCTGTACTACACCCGGGTTAGGCAGAGGTGTTGCTGTACTACACCCAGGTTAGGCAGAGGTGTTGCTGTACTACACCCAGGTTAGGCAGAGGTGTTGCTGTACTACACCCGGGTTAGGCAGAGGTGTTGCTGTACTACACCCAGGTTAGGCAGAGGTGTTGCTGTACTACACCCGGGTTAGGCAGAGGTGTTGCTGTACTACACCCAGGTTAGGCAGAGGTGTTGCTGTACTACACCCGGGTTAGGCAGAGGTGTTGCTGTACTACACCCGGGTTAGGCAGAGGTGTTGCTGTACTACACCCGGGTTAGGCAGAGGTGTTGCTGTACTGCACCCAGGTTAGGCAGAGGTGTTGCTGTACTATACCCAGGTTAGGCAGAGGTGTTGCTGTACTGCACCCAGGTTAGGCAGAGGTGTTGCTGTACTGCACCCAGGTTAGGCAGAGGTGTTGCTGTACTACACCCAGGTTAGGCAGAGGTGTTGCTGTACTATACCCAGGTTAGGCAGAGGTGTTGCTGTACTACACCCGGGTTAGGCAGAGGTGTTGCTGTACTACACCCAGGTTAGGCAGAGGTGTTGCTGTACTACACCCAGGTTAGGCAGAGGTGTTGCTGTACTACACCCGGGTTAAGCAGAGGTGTTGCTGTACTACACCCAGGTTAGGCAGAGGTGTTGCTGTACTACACCCGGGTTAGGCAGAGGTGTTGCTGTACTACACCCAGGTTAGGCAGAGGTGTTGCTGTACTACACCCGGGTTAGGCAGAGGTGTTGCTGTACTACACCCGGGTTAGGCAGAGGTGTTGCTGTACTACACCCGGGTTAGGCAGAGGTGTTGCTGTACTGCACCCAGGTTAGGCAGAGGTGTTGCTGTACTATACCCAGGTTAGGCAGAGGTGTTGCTGTACTGCACCCAGGTTAGGCAGAGGTGTTGCTGTACTGCACCCAGGTTAGGCAGAGGTGTTGCTGTACTACACCCAGGTTAGGCAGAGGTGTTGCTGTACTGCACCCAGGTTAGGCAGAGGTGTTGCTGTACTGCACCCAGGTTAGGCAGAGGTGTTGCTGTACTACACCCAGGTTAGGCAGAGGTGTTGCTGTACTACACCCAGGTTAGGCAGAGGTGTTGCTGTACTACACCCAGGTTAGGCAGAGGTGTTGCTGTACTACACCCGGGTTAGGCAGAGGTGTTGCTGTACTACACCCGGGTTAGGCAGAGGTGTTGCTGTACTAAACCCAGGTTAGGCAGAGGTGTTGCTGTACTACACCCGGGTTAAGCAGAGGTGTTGCTGTACTACACCCGGGTTAGGCAGAGGTGTTGCTGTACTAAACCCAGGTTAGGCAGAGGTGTTGCTGTATTACACCCGGGTTAAGCAGAGGTGTTGCTGTACTACACCCAGGTTAGGCAGAGGTGTTGCTGTACTACACCCGGGTTAGGCAGAGGTGTTGCTGTACTACACCCGGGTTAGGCAGAGGTGTTGCTGTACTACACCCAGGTTAGGCAGAGGTGTTGCTGTACTACACCCAGGTTAGGCAGAGGTGTTGCTGTACTATACCCAGGTTAGGCAGAGGTGTTGCTGTACTACACCCGGGTTAGGCAGAGGTGTTGCTGTACTACACCCAGGTTAGGCAGAGGTGTTGCTGTACTACACCCAGGTTAGGCAGAGGTGTTGCTGTACTACACCCGGGTTAAGCAGAGGTGTTGCTGTACTACACCCAGGTTAGGCAGAGGTGTTGCTGTACTACACCCAGGTTAGGCAGAGGTGTTGCTGTACTACACCCAGGTTAGGCAGAGGTGTTGCTGTACTACACCCGGGTTAGGCAGAGGTGTTGCTGTACTACACCCGGGTTAGGCAGAGGTGTTGCTGTACTAAACCCAGGTTAGGCAGAGGTGTTGCTGTACTACACCCGGGTTAAGCAGAGGTGTTGCTGTACTACACCCGGGTTAGGCAGAGGTGTTGCTGTACTAAACCCAGGTTAGGCAGAGGTGTTGCTGTATTACACCCGGGTTAAGCAGAGGTGTTGCTGTACTACACCCAGGTTAGGCAGAGGTGTTGCTGTACTACACCCGGGTTAGGCAGAGGTGTTGCTGTACTACACCCGGGTTAGGCAGAGGTGTTGCTGTACTACACCCAGGTTAGGCAGAGGTGTTGCTGTACTACACCCAGGTTAGGCAGAGGTGTTGCTGTACTAAACCCAGGTTAGGCAGAGGTGTTGCTGTACTACACCCGGGTTAAGCAGAGGTGTTGCTGTACTACACCCGGGTTAGGCAGAGGTGTTGCTGTACTAAACCCAGGTTAGGCAGAGGTGTTGCTGTATTACACCCGGGTTAAGCAGAGGTGTTGCTGTACTACACCCAGGTTAGGCAGAGGTGTTGCTGTACTACACCCGGGTTAGGCAGAGGTGTTGCTGTACTACACCCGGGTTAGGCAGAGGTGTTGCTGTACTACACCCAGGTTAGGCAGAGGTGTTGCTGTACTACACCCAGGTTAGGCAGAGGTGTTGCTGTACTACACCCGGGTTAAGCAGAGGTGTTGCTGTACTACACCCAGGTTAGGCAGAGGTGTTGCTGTACTACACCCAGGTTAGGCAGAGGTGTTGCTGTACTACACCCAGGTTAGGCAGAGGTGTTGCTGTACTACACCCGGGTTAGGCAGAGGTGTTGCTGTACTACACCCGGGTTAGGCAGAGGTGTTGCTGTACTACACCCGGGTTAGGCAGAGGTGTTGCTGTACTAAACCCAGGTTAGGCAGAGGTGTTGCTGTACTACACCCGGGTTAAGCAGAGGTGTTGCTGTACTACACCCGGGTTAGGCAGAGGTGTTGCTGTACTAAACCCAGGTTAGGCAGAGGTGTTGCTGTATTACACCCGGGTTAAGCAGAGGTGTTGCTGTACTACACCCGGGTTAGGCAGAGGTGTTGCTGTACTACACCCGGGTTAGGCAGAGGTGTTGCTGTACTACACCCAGGTTAGGCAGAGGTGTTGCTGTACTACTCCCAGATTTCGCCAGTTCTCTTTTAGTTCCATGTAATAGGGAGCGAACCTATTGCCATCTGCTACTGAGAAATTCCTGATTACGTTTCCATACTTATGGATCACTTTAGCTAACTTAAGCTACGTCAGATTCCCAACATGGAACGTATTTAGAGTGTGCGCTAGATTGATCTCCATGTTCTTTAAACTTATACAAGATTCTTCTCTCGTATAGTACTGAATAGCGTTTATATTAATCAGCCTATAATATTCCCACTGCCTCTGTCCTCTTCGAGATGGAGTGGGCTGTTATTTATTTAGTTATATAATTCTTAAATTTATCTTTACAGATAGTTAAGTACAAAAAATTATACTATTATAAAATAAATTCCCAATAGAAGAACAAACAGCCTAAAATTAACTTAATTGTAACATAAAATCCTAGAGGTGGCCAGAGTAAAGTCGTTCAATGTACAAGAAAACAGGTCTATTCCTTCGGCTACCGCGTTGAGCGTGCATTATCTAACACGCGGGCCCAGTGCGGATTGGTTGATGTCACATATCTTCGATTTTTTGGTTCTAGGACATGCCGGTTTTCCCACGATGTTTTCCTTCACCGTTTTGAGAGCAGTGGTGATGAAATGATTTACAAAAATGGAAGCGCCTGCTTGGGTACGAATCTACGACCTACAACCTGTAAGTCTGGGCGGTCCCATACTGTGACATTGGATACACCTACATGCCACTGTGGCGTAGTAATTAATAGTTTGTATTGTTTTCTGGTAGATGTAAATACTAACACTAGTTTCTAAGTCGTGTCTATACTAACCAAATAGACTACTTATGGGTCCTAAATAAAAGATTATACTTTAATAAAATGGTACTCCATTTTCTTGTATTTATCTTCAATCTTCACAGAGTTGACACCTACTGACTAATCCTCGGCATCGTTTAGGTACTAAACAGCACAGAGGAATAATAATGGGCTCGTTTGTTGAATTAAGACAGTCGTTGTAGAGACATCTTTAATAAGCTTACGGCTCTCGAGGGATGTGGGGCTACGAAACGAGCGGCATTTGCTTGTTATTTTTTTGGTATTTATTTCTATGTCAAACAGGTAATTGGCGGAAAATTTGAATAGATTTTCATTCAATAAATACTTTTTCTTTCTTTCTTTCTTTCTTATTCATTTTTTTAAATTATTACTATAAGGCCAACTTGCTCTACAAATTACTAAAAACATTTAACGTAAAACATAATAAACATCATTTTGTCTCTGTCTTCTTCAAACGAACGACAGAAATAGAGCGATATTTTAAGTTTAGGGGTAAACGTGATTGATTGATTCGGGAGTTATTTGTGATCCACGCGAACCTAAATTTTCTGCGTCGTGTATTTTGGTATGAACGTTCTATGATAATAACACTAAGTGCCAATTTTACCAATGAAACAGAACGTAATCAGCACAACTAAACCACGTTCAAGAACTGTCAGTGTCAAATATTTTTTGTGAAATATTGACACTGACAGTTCTTGAACACAGTTTAAAAACCGCCCAAAGTATGTGACTGCCTTATATCAGTTTAAAGTGGACCTTTTTTATCTAGATTATCTATGAAGAGAGAAGTCTCCTCATAGACGAAGAAATTTAGTTGACGTGCCAACATCTCTCAAACCGCTATGCTCGTGGCCACTTAGTAATTATGCAATCTAAAGGAGTATTTAAATCGCATTATTAAGAGAAATACGAAGAGAAGTAGATCTGCATTGAAAATTATAGCCTGGATAATTTTCTACACGCTGCCTTAAAATTGTTTCAATTTAAGTAACTCTGCTGAATTTGTTAACTAATCCAAACGCAAATTGTTTATGCTTTGATAATTTTCGTTATTAATTCGCTAAGTTCTAAAGGGTTCGTCTTCTTATCCTCATATACATAGTATATAGATATACATTGAAATAAACCCGGCCAAATGCGTGTTGAACCACGAACAATGAAGGGTTCCGTAGTTGGGATTAATTTATACTAAGAACAAACCTAACTTTGTAGTTCAAAAACATGTTCTCCGATACGGAATGTATGGGACAACATGTTTTTGCAACTGCAAATGTGAGTTGGTCGATTATTACTCGTTAACTTCGTTTACTTACTTAGCTGTGATAGTTTTTCTTTTAATATCGCTATACAT
Source organism: Agrochola macilenta (assembly GCA_916701695.1). Taxonomy (NCBI): domain Eukaryota; kingdom Metazoa; phylum Arthropoda; class Insecta; order Lepidoptera; family Noctuidae; genus Agrochola; species Agrochola macilenta. Next base: position 21,792,302 of record OU753561.1, on the reverse strand, counting down.
ATACTACTGCCATGATTTTTTTCACATTTCCAAAACCAACCATTTAGCTGTCAGGGGGGGGATCCGACTCTAGCAAAAATTTACACTTGGAAGCTTAACATTTTGGAAACGGATAGCTGAATACAAAAATCATTTTCACCATCTCACAATGTTTTTGAACGACTTTTCCAACGATACCCCACACCATGGGAGACCACCATGGAGATGTGAAAAAAGAATCATCTCTACTTTACGTGTAGGGGGTACCATTAAAAAGATTAATATGTATACCCATGCCAAATTACAGCTTTCTAGTACTAAGAGTTTCTGAGCTAAGCCGCGGACAGACAGACAGACGGACATGGCGAAACTATAAGGGTTCCTTGTTTACTACGGAATCCTAAAAAGGGGATGCTATTCGTACACTGTTAAAAAAATATGACGAGCATAGCATTTAATATAATACCTATTTCGGAATTTAAACGCAGTATTTACTTACAGCATACAGGTTTGTGATCTCTGTAATCAACGTCGGTGTCTGTCAATTTCATTAATGTACAATACACTTTAAAAGTAATTTTACATTCGCGTCAAATAAAACTCTCAACCGTACAACATTAACTAGACACAAACAAGTTTGCCATCCAAAATCTCGAACTTCCGAAGACGAAACGAAAGTTCCTAAGCCACATTTCTTCCACAACAGTTGTTTCATACTCACAAAATTTGCGTAATTCTTCGTTCAGACTCAGAAGGTACAACAGACACGTTACAGCCTGGAACTGTAACTAGGTTACAGTGTTACAACGCTTCCTATGTTACAAATAAGATTTGTACTTGTTACAACAAGTTTTCGAAGTTATTGTAATGTTTTATTTATACATTCTTGTTGCTTTGACAAGTTGTATAGTGTTAGGAGTTGGTCGTGTTTGAGTTCTTTTGCTGTAGTTGACAGCTTTTTTGGCTCGTATAGAAGAATATATTGGCTGTTTTTGTGGGTGAATGAAAGCAGATCATTGACCCGGTTTTTTGTAGCCGGGTAAGTTTTCTAATCAACTATACTGGTTTACATCTCTTTTGATGGGAGGAACAAAGTTATTGACTAAGATATTTTTCCACATATTATTATTATGTATTTAATCAAATTTTTATCAACCTACTACAATAGTCCCAGATGCTTTCCCTAAATAAGCAAAACAGACCTCAAAAGAAATGATTGATTTACTTTGAGGTCTGTTTTGCTTATTTTCCACTACCTACATTACGAAATTAGGTCACAATTTGGCTGATCTATGTATTAATAATCGTATCATTATTGCTATTAATATCTCTAACCATCTCTCGCTCCCACAATCCCCAGTAGGTACAGGTAGCGGGTACAGCACTGCGGTGCCGCTCTCAATCCGCTAATGGTCGTCTGTCTGTCGGCTCCTGAATAATGCCCCCTTTGTGAAGCGCTACGGACTTTATTGTATATTTGTAGATATGTCATTTGAATATAGGGATGATAATGTGTTGGTATGGTCACTGTACAAACATTCACGGCTTTTCCCCAAAGGGGTAGCCAGAAATTATAGAACGCCCCTTGCTACGATTATTACATACTCCTTATGCTTCGTTTAAGTTCATCTTATTGGTATACTTAAAAGTTGCCCAAAGTTCTTGCAAATCATATCATAACCGCCACATTGCTTTGACATACTATCTTAATTGCCCTTTACACGATGCCCACTGCGAAAAAGTTGCACACGAAACAAGAATACACAACTTTTAAACACAACTTTTAAAACTTTCAGGTAGACACGGGTACCGAAGGACCGAAAAAAGTTAAAACAACGACTCAAAAAAAGCGTATCATTATAAATATCAGGTACATTTCCGAACGACAAAAATGTTGCGAGCCCCACTTTTTGTTGAAAAACCAACCTAAATGTTATTGAGATGTCCGCAAGTTTCTTTGTTGGCAGAATTATGAGAGAAATCTTTTATTTTCACTAAAATAATGAAAAATTTCTTTCAGAGGACGGTAGCAGATGCTTTTCGTGTTATTTCGACTGTGAATTTTAAAGCATTTTTAATAACAATAAGTATCATTTTAGTACTTGACTGGTTGGTGAGGGTAGATCGTTGTATCAAGGCCCCCGCAGACAAGTGCGACGCACGGTGGATCGAAAATCGGCTGTAGAAGACATAGGATCTCGATTTCTTAAATGTTATTTTTTTTGCTGGAAATGACTTTTGCTGATCATTACTATGTACAAAAATGACACCCGAGTTAATTCTGCCCAAAAACGAAGGAAATATATATTTTTTACGAAAAATTTGTATGAAGCTAGTATGAAAAATCGAATTATCTCCTAAACGGCATGTTTAACCGTAATATCCTTGGAGGTGGTCATAGTGCTAATTATTTATGATTTTTTGGTTGCCGATTTGACGAAAAATTTAATGCCGTTTTTTTTAAAAAATCGTCAAAATATTTTTATTTATTTTTACATGTAAAACGATCCCTTTTAGTGTCCAAGTTAAAAAGTTCGATATGTTATTAACCCAAATATTAAGAACACACAAAACAAGAAAAATTAAATAAAAAAATTGCTGTTTTTTTGACACATTTTTATTAATTTAAATAAAAAAAGATTATCAAACTCTTATTTAAGTAACATATAAAGTTATATTATATACAAAATAATTTAATTTAAGGAATTAATACTAAGCATTTGTAAAATAAAGTAAAATAAATAAAAAAAAAGACAAAATATCATTAAATATTACAAAAAAAAAACCCAAACAGACTCAAATACAAATTTACAAATAAGTACATATATAAATTTTACAAATTTTCCTTATCACTCTCGTTGTTAGACTCCAATTCTGAGTCAGCATCCAGATTGGATATATCCAAAAACTCGAACTCAGTTTCCTGAAATTGAATTAAGTCGAGAGTTTCAGCAAAAAAGCTCTGCTTTTTCTTGGCATCTAACTTAGGCCTTTGTGCACTTAGCAAAGGATCCGAAGAAACAACAAGGATATTTAAAATGTCTTGATTGGAATCCTGCCTGCTTCTTTTCCGCGAATGATGTTCTCGAAACCTCCTAAAATCTTTGTTTCGAGACTCTGAGGCTTCTTCCGAGAGAGTCCCAATCGGCACAATATTATTTTTCTCAATTATGTCAGCCCCATGGATTAATAATTTATGAACGGTTGACGACATGTAGTACCAGTCGTATAATAATACGTACTTTTCTGCTGTTTTGCGGGCATAATCTCTAAATTTTATTATATCGACCTGCTCTCCAGATGTAATTGCTTGTAAAATTACAGCAAATCTCTTGATGAGGTCTTCATCCAAACCGGTTATAGCTGCGGTTTTATTAGGAAACTCAAAGAATTTTCTTGCAGTATTCCCGTCATTGGTGGTTCCCGAGCCTTGTTTTACTATATCAATCAACAGATTGAGCTCATCTTTGAATTTATTTTGAATTATTTTCTTCCTTGTCTGTAGCATTTCTTTGTGCTCATCACTTCTCGCTGCCCACCGTTTGAAGTTGAGCCTGTATGCAATGTGTAACAGACATTCCATACAATTTATACGGGCGTGTAGGGATGACAAGCCAAATTCATACAGGTCAGAACACACAATTTTTGATGTTACAGCATCTAAGCGGTTCATTTCTGTAGGCTTTGCTAAGCACAGGTAGCACGATGCATTTGATCTAGCTTCAGAAAGGTACATAAGTGCAAACTTTAGCGTCGATCATCGTCATCATTAGTTCATGAGTCACCCTATTATTATTATTGCACTCTGTGGGGATAAGGGCCTCAATTTCTTCATCCATTTGTTTTTTCAGCTCAAGGACAACTGCTTCACTCTCCTTTACAAAAGTAAACTGAACTGGACGACAATACAAAACTGAGCATGGTTTTGGGTTCGTCCATAAGATGTTGTCTCCATCTGTCAGTTTAAGTGGCACCAAGGAGGTCATGAAAATGCTCGAGTCATCTTCCTCACCCTCCATTTTCTGCTTGTATCGGCTTTGGTTAGAAGCACCATCAAATCCCCACTTGGATATCAGCTTCAACTGCTTGTTATGCTCTTCCTTAGAAAGGCTTTGAAGGATTCTTGTAACTGTGATATCAAGTAAAGCTTGAAGTGTAATCCTAGCCGATGAATCAGTAACTGTCACTGATTGCTTCGGAGGGTAGCAATCAAGCTTAGTTTGTTGCACTTTATAGTAAGATGGATAAATATCCTTAGCACCTTCCCGAATGGCAGCCTCTCGCAACGTAATATATTGCCACTTTGAGAGTTTTAGCGAAAGAAGCAATCCAAGCGCCTTTTCTGACGTAAATATGATTGTTTTCGCTGGTTTCTTAAGCGTTTCATTTAATTTAGCGGCTGCTTCAGGATTTTTCATCATGTATTCGATGACAGAGGCGATATCTCCATGCCCTTCTTCTTTTAAACGTGCTGCAGCTGCATATGCCAATTCACTGGAATCTTCGCCTGTGTGTTCATCAGATCTTCTCTTTTTTTGTTTACTTCCCAGATCTTCGAATGGTTTACGGGATCTTTTCGTCATTGTTCCAATGGACGTTGATGTCGACGGTTCTGGAGAGACTGAGGGCGCTCTTGGTATCTTATCAACACTTGGTTCTTGATTAACTAAAGTTTGCACAAAACTCGGCCAATCAATATTTGCTCCCAACCAATTCTCGTACTTTCTCCTGAAATTATCAAGGAATCGGTTGGATTTCTGCCACCTTTGTAAAGCGGCTCGCGTAAATCTCCGACAAAATTCTTTGAGAACAACACGATCTTCGTCAGACAGGCAATCGCCTATGCGGGATACAACTGCACTGAACAATACTTCATGATCAAATGAAGTACTCTCACTTCGTAGAAGAACAAACAAGTCTAAATTCGTGATTAAACTTTCCATTCTAAGATTTTATAGTCGCAGATTTAGTGTTAGCAGTTACACAGTTGTGAACAAACTAAATTATAAAACTAAACTTTAGCCCTTTTATTGCAAAACGCCAATAATTAGGTAACTACCCTCATTAGTTATCTTCTCATTAGCTAATGAAAATTTATAATTGTCACTAACTATTCTTAGAACTCATAGCACTGCTAATTAACAAATTAGCTTACTTATCAGGAAAAGTTGAATGTAATCCATAGTTGGCATTGTCGTGAGATATTGAAAATCATTAAATCACCTATAAAGACTCATTAGAAGACCTAATCAGTGTAGTTACTTAATCACTTCTTTTCGGACTCATTAGAAGAGTAAACAATTGGTAATTTGGTTGTATGAAAAGTTTTAAAACTCATGATGTGTTGATAAACATCTAGTTCAAGCATAGTTGTCTACGTGTGGGTGTACTATAAACCTCTGCCAACTCCTTCGGAAATATAGGAGTGATGCTATTTTATGTTACGTGTAGTTAAAAGTCCGTGTTCTTCAACATAAACACTAAAAGGAATCGTTTCATATGAAAAAACAAATGAAAATATTTTGACGATTTTTAAAAAAAAAACGGCATGAAATTTTTCGTCAAATCCGCAACCAAAAAATTATAAATAATTAGCACTATGACCACCTCCAAGGATATTACGGTTAAACATGCCGTTTAGGAGATAATTCGATTTTTCATACTAGCTCCATACATTTTTTTCTTATAAAAATTATAACTCTTCCATTTGTGCACACATTTACTTCATATGACATTTTATAGAACAGTAATGATTAGCAGAAGTCATTTCCAGCAAAAAAATAACATTTAAGAAATCGAGATCCTATGTCTTCTACAGCCGATTTTCGATCCACCGTGCGACGCGACTCTGGTGGAACGATTTCTATGAATCGGGGGGTAAACTTTATCGGTGTCGCGTCGCGCCTGTTTGCGGCAACCTTCATTCGTGGGGTGTGAGTAATGATAAACTACACTTATTTATTTATTTAAAGTTCTTTGTCAAGCGGTGCTTTTCTATTTAATGCTGAACGAAGATGTCAACACCATACCTAGTTTAGTCACCAAGCAGCATTACTGTTTGAATCTAAACGTGTTGCATTCTTCGTGATTTTGGCCAGTTCTTCTCCATAGCCTGTAGTCTTATGAGAACAAAAATATTAAGTTTAGTAGATGTAGTAACAAAAATTGAAAAGAGTATGCTTTGATCGTTTGGTCATGTTGAGAGGATCCATGAAAAAGGCGACTAACAAAAGGTATTTACAGGCAGATATGAGTTGAAACGCCGGGAGGACGCTGTAGAAGGATATAGTGATGTTATTGGCGATGTCCTTCATCCAACCGGCACGTGTATGTCCAGGTTTATGAACGTAATCGAAGCAAAAGGATTCTGTCTTCCAGGGAAGACGGTGAGAGTTTATGTATGTGTGTGTGTATAGACTTACGAAATCTTAGTTCCTACATTGCCAACTACTTCATACACTAACCACTATAATCTCCAAACCCAAGTATATACCAGAACGTGTGAATGAACACTTTAGAGTAGTTCAAGAGTTCCGTTTCGCCACAGCAGCATTACCATAAGCACACTTCGAACAATTTCAATTAAACCAACTTGGAGGCATCAGTGTAATGTATTTGCGATTACATTAGACTCGGGTCCAAGACCAACACGAGATCTGGTGCTCGCACCTGACTTGTGTTTGAGTTGCGGAGCGGATGCGGATGCTGTTGTAAGCTCTTTGGTAATTGAGATTTTATTTTTGATTTGTTTTAAGTTTGGAATGTGTGTTAATGAAGGAGGTTTTGTAATTATATTTGCTTGACAAGTGTGCAAGTTTGAAGTCAAGAAGTGTGTCATCCTGAGGATGCCTCGTTGAGAGGTGAAACACGTGTCAATTTCTTACAGGGTTTTTTATGGCTCTTTAAGAGTAGAGAGTTAAGTGGACTAGGTTACTAAATATACGTCGTCTATTGTATTTTATGTGTGTTTTATTCAAATTGTTTGGAGATGATTATTATGCCATTAATAGGAGGAGCTCGTGGCTAAGTAACAACAGCCGCACTGGTCCATCCATCAGGTTAAGCTACGCTTGCCGGGGTTGGTCAGTGGATGGGTGACCATCTTTACATACCGAGAATCCTCCGTGCCTCGGAAAGCACGTTAAGCCGTTGGTCCCGGCTGTCATTCGTGGATCTTTGACAGTCGTTACGAGTCGTCAGAAGCCCGAAAGTCTGACACCAGTCTTACCAAGGGGTATCGTATTACCCAGTTACTGGGTTATGGAGGTCAGATAGGCAGTCGCTCCATGTAAAATACTGGTATTCAGCTGCATCCGGTTAGACTGGAAGCCGACCCCAACATAGTTGCAAAAAGGCTAGGCAGATTGATTATTATGCCATTAATCGAACTAAATTACTTTGAAAGTAAAAAAAAACAGAGATTAAGTAGGGGTATTTCAGCTAAGCTCGATTCATGAAAAAAACATTTATAAATGAATTAGGGCTAACAACCTCCAAAAAGGCTAATTCAAAGCTCTGTGATTAAATTATATTTTACTTGATTAACCCAAGAAGATATAAATGGCCATATTTTCTTTCTGAAAAGCATTTCTTTGTACAGACACTAAACTGACTGACTGACTGATAAGCACTTTTATCAGAATTGCATTTGTATAATTATTTTATTACTCGTCCTCCATAAATCAAGCTAATAAAAGCTAATGTATGCATCGTCACGCGCCTCCACTCACGAGATAAATACAACACCATTATAATAAGAAGATGGAGTGCCTTGATGGTGGTCAGCCTCGTTTATCATAAGAAAGAATATCAGTGTTGCTGTGATTTGATAGTTTCATTATTAAAAAAAAAAATTAATTTCCTCTACAAAATTGTAAATTTTTTACTTCCACTTCTTGACTTTTTTATAAATAATGGTGCCCGATCTTAAAATGAAAGTAACGGATCTATTTCTTATGAGTGGCTGACTCTATTTACTAACTGACTGACTTCATCTACCTTTATCATGATATTTACCTCAACACAACATTATGAACAGTGGACTAACGAAAAAAACGCAACTCCAGTCGTTTTTAAAGATTTTCTGTCACTACAGTGTACCTACTGTTGTGACAGAAAATCTTTAAAACTTTTAGCGTGCTTCATACTGCATGGGACTAAACGATCACTTAAAATGAAGTTACATTTTAGTATGCGGACGTTAATTTCTCGATTAACGCTAATCTTAAGTTATATTAAGACTAAAATGGTTTTCTCATCGATTAACTCCATCATAAATTACTTGATAGCCGGCAATAACTTCCAAAACGAGCAGGAGTGCTGTGACAGGTTTCTGGCAGTTAAAAACTTAGCAGCTCCTCAACACATTCCTGAGTACAAGACGTAATTAAGTCCGGCCCTGGCACCTTGCCATAAGAGAGTTAAAAGATGAACGATGTTCCGGAAATGTATTTAGGAGACTTATACGGTGTGAGATTCATACAATGAAAAATATGAGGCCAAAATGTACATAAGGACCAAGTTGTAATTGAAAGCTTCTTTCAATTTTGATTCATGAAAATTGTTAGAAATTGGCCTCCCCCAACCGTTACCACGCCTAAATACATTATTTTATTTTCATTGTGCGAATAAAAAGGCAAGTAACAGAAAAATAAATAAAAATTGTCAATTCGGTCTATGTACTTGAATTTCGTTTATTTTTCTGAGAAAATAATCTCATGGTTCATTTGTCCTTACTAAAACAAAATGACAATTTTTAAATCTCAATCGCCACTCCAACAACTTAGAACGCCAAAAAATACCAAAATATGACAAATAGTATGTCAAACGCAAGATCACCGAAAAATCTAAGAATTCTCTCTTCACCTAGAAACTAGACTTGGAAAAACTCAAGTGCCAGACAATTTGGCGGACCGATCCCAACAAAAAGTTCTAGGCAAGTACTTAGGATCAAACGAGAGGCGATAAAACGGTTGGATGACACCAGATCTGTAGCCGAGCCTAACTTTTCGACTGATATCTGTAATCTTGTTATACAAAATTGATTTTCTCTCTTTGTATGTTTTGATTGACTTTTCTTTTTGATAAAAGGTGTGATTGAAATGTGGGTCTGTGATTGAATTTTTGGGGTATCGGAGAATACTTTTTAAATATATAATTTTCTGATGACTATCATGAGCGAAATATAGTTTTACAAACGCACATTAACTGTTCAAACAAGACAACAAGACAAACGTAACGTTATTAAAACGTTTGTGAAGAAGAACAAAATTTAAATCGTTCTCGGTTAATAAAACGTTTTTAACCATTTTTGGGTTGATTGATAGAAAACTCGCAACACAACCCTAATCAATACGTAAGCGGCAAGCGCATTGGAATGAATGATGTAATTAAATGAACCTAAGGTACAATTAACTAAACAAGTTCATGCTTGTCGCGCACGCAGCGTGCGCGGTTGCGTCCTGCAGAATAAACCGGTTTTTGAAAATGTACTCATTTCGTTTTCGTTCTGAACAAAATGTTGTACAAACAAGAACGAGAACTGTTAAAAACGTTTTAAAAACGTTATTATAAATAACGTTTCTGAGCCATCAACATCGGCATTGTGTTATAAGGTGTTTCCACTATGAATTTCTCAGTAGCAGCCCGGAGTCTGGATTTGTGCCCTGTTGACGTTAATAAGCTCGACCTTCTCCTTAAATGGGACTTAACAAAAAATACAATAGACGACGTATATTTAGTAACCTAATCCGCTTACCTGCTCTTAAAGAGTCATAAAGAACCCTGTAACTGTAAGAAATCGACACGTGTTTTCACTTCTCAACGAGGCATCCTCAGGATGTCGATTGACTTGATGCGAACCCGGACACGACGTGTTGCCGTGGCAACAAGGCGTAATGATATAATTTATTAAACTTACACATAATTCACAAACATACAAGTGACAACAGAAAACTTAGATTTAACGGCGGGTCTCAAACTAGGCACAGCCTGTATCCAAATGAAAATTATTCAAAAACAAACAATAATCTTAAGCAACTTGTAATAGTCTTACTGAAAGTCAGAGACACATAACATTACATACTCACTAGGCGTTATTAGCCAACTTCTGTCCTTTGTTCCACTATAATGGCAATAACGTCTCTTGACTACACAGAATGGCTTTATTGCTCAAATTTTATTGTTGTTTTTATTACTGTATAGTTCACCTGATGAGATATTACTGTATTATGGCGGTTCAGTTGGTTTGAGATTTGAAATCGAGTGTCCTAATGACTACGAAGAATTCATTTAGTAACGATGCAAAAAAAGTGTCTGTATTGATAAAATAATCAATGTCTAACTTAATTCTTTCCTCGATACTGTTACTCACAATAAATCGTATTTATTTATTGGCAATTGGAATTATGTTCTGTAAGCACAGTTAGGTTGGGGATGGCAACGTCTAAAAAGATGTTAAAAAACAACTCAGTGATTTGATTGAATAAACTTGCTCCAAGTGTTAGCACTTATCTAGATATAGCTGTTTATATCTTTGGGATCATTTTATCAGCCTACCAAATTCAATTAAAACCTTCGCAATTTAAATCAATACCCCGACAGACTCATCAAAATTCCTCAATCAAACAAAAGAAATATCGCTGACAGTCCCGACAATCGTTGGCCCTTTGATACGCCGCGTCGTCGCGTCCTACGTTTAGTCCTTCAAGAATCTTTCCTTCATTTCCACATAGATGGAGGCTTTGGTCGAATATGATTAATTCATCAGCCATACATCAGGTCTGGAGTCGAGTCAGCTTCGACTAGTAAGAGGTGATTTGCCTAATAACGTGTGGAGATTCAGTCTTTTCGTTTTTATGTGAGAAGAATTCGAGCGTTTATATGCAGTTTGGGTTTGAGACGGATTTTCGATGACTCGGTTTTGTTTTCGGAAAAGTGTTTTTTTTTGTTTTATGTAGTCCTTTTTCATACGTTAGTGATTGTCAGTTTTTGCAAAAAATTTGGACACATTGTAATTTTCTTAGTCGTAGCACATTTTCCTTGAAAAAGAAATCATGTTCCTTCCTGTTAAATAAGTAAGTGCTTTCTACTAGATTTCTTTAATTAATTATCTTTTTGTATGCTCTAATGATACCCAGGTGTTTTTCATAGAATCGATAAAACGGACGTGGGCAGTGCGCGTGCCTAGGTACATGTTCAAGACGTTCAAGTACACAGTACTAACCTTTATCAAAACATATGTGGGTTAACCGGAAACCAATATTTTCATTCAATTCTAGTCAGATAGAAAAATATGACTCCATCATAATATTTTCGTTCCATTATTATTTGTTGAAACAATTCCACAGACATAACATTTCTCTTCATAATAAATTGTCTTAAAACAATTTCTTTTTATATTAGTTTATTTGGACGAAAGACATTTAGTGTCATTACTCATATTAGTCATAAAAGTCAGTTGTAATGAAGATTGATGGCGTTTTTCATAACTTTTTATAGTTCTACTTTACAAGTTATTTTCTCAACTTTTGTAATTAGATGAGAGTTCCGAAAAAAATTCAAAGTCGACGCTGTCATTTTTTCGTTTGAAGGCTCTGCTTAAAACATAGGGCATTTAGGTGAAAAATTTATATTATATCAGAAGGATCTACAAACATTTTTGATTTTTCCTTTATGGACTATACACCATCCAGACCGAATTTCGGCCATTGCGACCAATCTCAGCAGACCCCAGCCTTCGGTCCGGGAGATATTAGACTGCACAAGTGTGTGCGCAGACACAGGTACACTTTCTCTTCCCTAACTCTCATAGTCCGATGGGAAGGCAATTCAACACGACCGGAGAGAGATCAGGCGCAGGACCAACGGCTTAACGTGGTTTTCCAGGCACGAGGGTATCACACCACCTGTTTGAGAATAATAGTTAACTTTTGTGCCGATAGATGGCGTTGTTAATTTTGGTCGATTTGTGAATCTCGATGTTAAGATTTTCCGCCATTTAATTAGGTCTGTGAATTTTGTTATGCAAAAATAATCTCTATACACAATTTATAGTACAAGCAGTTGTTTATCTGTATTATCACCCTGAGTTGTTGTGAAATGAACGGGTTGTTCACCACCAACTTCCAAACTCCGGGCTGTTACTGAGAGATTTCTAATGGAAAAACCCAATAACATTTTTGCCACACTCAGATGAGCTCAAAACACTTATTTATAATTCATCTAAATTCAAATTCGTCCTTAGATTTTCTTACTGTAGCAGTACTGTCTAAATATTTACAAGGCTTTTGGTCTATTACGAACTACTATTATTTATTTAGTCCGGCCCGTCCCATCTCCAACAAAAGAAAAAGCACACAACCGAAGATTTTGTCAAAACAATTTTGCCGTCTTCAGCCAACAAATCTCTAGCCATTGATTCGCTGTTTGACAAAATATTATGGAAATATTTTTGGTAGGGTCGCTCGGAAAGTGTGTTAAACAGTTATACAACAATGTCTTAGAGCCCCTAGGAGCGGGACCTTTTTACAGAATCTCTTTTTTTATCTGAAGGTGATTTTCGCCAAAGGGTCGCGTGTCGGGGCAAGTTTTGAGAGGGTGCGAGTACGATTTGAAATGGAAGACGGTTGGATTCTGGACATTGATTTTTCCTTTGGGAGTAACATAATGAAGTCTGTATGTCAGGGTGCATAATATTTTTAGCTGACGGTGGTACATCTCACGTAGGTACATATACATAAATAGGAACAGTTATATTTTTTCATAATTTAGAAAATTGCTACGGGTGTAAGGACCACAGTCCTGTATCAACCTGGTCATAAGTTGAAACCAACCATTTGTTTCTTTTAAAACAAGAATACGAGCACATACTTCGTTTTCCTAAACTCCATACATTAAACAAGATGATATCAAAAAGTTTCACGGCACTGCCCGCTGCCGCTCTTCCCTCAACTCCTGAAGTTCGATCTCCGTCCAGGGTCCAATAAACTGACAATTCAATTACAAACAACAGGCTGTACTCCACTGTCCGATATTGAGCCCAGCCGATTGATTCAGACAATGTACCACTTCTGTACCGAGATTTTTTCTCGCTATCTGCTACAAACTCGATTTGACGTTCTTATAGCATTTGATTTGGACAAACATGTTTGGGTATATCTTGATAAAAAGAAAATATGGGGTGTGCGAGGTTCGAAGGGGGCCCTATCTGTGTTGTCGCAAAGAGTCGGAGAGATTTGCTTTTGAATTTGTTTGGGCAAGATTTTATTTATTTATTTATTACATACATACGCTACCATTACAGTGTTATATGATATTTTTTAAATATGCGCTGTGATTTCCGGGTGGCACGACCAGGAACTGTGAATTCTGAAGAGTTGTCATGGTGATAAAAGTCTTCCGGACACCTAAATTGAGTCACCCTGCATTTTTTTGAATAAAGATTTGTAACTTTTTAGATTTTTGTGAATTAATGATGACACAAAAATGATGCACAGAATGTCTGCTCAAAATTGCAAAAAAAAAAAAATTTTTACTCATAATTATTTTGATGTTTTAGACCGTTATGTTACCTACATGTAAATATGCTCGGTGGCCCGATTAAGGAGCCCGGGAGTGTACTTCGATAAAAAAAAAAATTATGGACCAATGGTTCTAAAAAAAGAATATTATTTATACAATGAACTGAAAAGGTTGTTTGTTAGTCTTCATTTAGAAGCCTTCGCGATGGTTTTGTTCATAAAAACCTGGCAATTTACATCCTAAATGCTTTGAATAATGTTTGACCATTACTCCAACCTGCTAAATATATTCTTAGTATCACATTTTTCATACTTACTTCAATGAAACACCATACAAAAGAGCATTCTTAGAATATAATTAGATAAAAATATCTTGGTATAAAAATAGCTGACCGACCTACATATTAAATGAAGGCAGACATCTTGATAACGGAAATACTAATTAATACAGGGTATTACATTAATATCAGTCTATTATGTTATCATCGAGGATTTTTCATGTCATATATTGCAATGGTATTGAAAGGTATTGAATATACGGTAGTGAGAAACGTTATCTATATCCTATACAATTAAACGAGCAATATTTGTATATATATATTTGTAATCACGTTCTCGAAAACGGCTCTAACGATTTCGATGAAAGTTACAATATAGGGTTGAAAAATCGACCTAGCTGGGTTGCATACCTGGGAAAAGTCGTTTTCTCTGTATTTTCACCCGAGCAGAGCTCGGTCGCCCAAAGTTTAGAACAAGATTAGAATAATGACATAGCAGCATGGAATTAGTAAGTACCTACTATCATGGCAGCATGGAATTAGTATGAATTATCCTATATTATTAAATGAGCATTCTCTATTTTCACCCGAGCAAAGCTCGGTCTACCAGGTACTCCATACTAATAATAAAGCTGAAAAGATTGTTGCTTTTTGTTTATTGTTTGGTCGCGCTAATCTGTGGAACTAAAATTAAACCGAAAAGTGATTTATTTTAAGAACGAACCAATTAAAATCTTTAAAATTCCAAATACATAAATGAAACATCTATTTAATAGCACTTAATTAATGCAAACCGCTCTCGCCTCCGCTCATGCTGTAACCACACCCAAACCGTTTGAGACCCAACAGGATATTTCAGAAATTCTTTTCCCGGAACCCTTGGCAAGAATATTTAATGGAATTTCATCGAATTTCCAATCTAAAGTAATACATACCTACCTTGAAAGTACGAGCAGATTTTTCCATGTGAATAGTAATGAACAATGATATTGTAATGATTTTTTTGTGGCTTTTGTTGGCATCCTGTGTATTTGAAGAAAATAATCGAAGTGTTAATAATGGATTCCTTTGGTATCGTCTCGTTTTTTATGTTGTCCTTTAATAAAAGGTATAATAATGTTCCCACTGCTTGGTGACCTCCTCCCGGAGGGAGTGGCCCGCCAGCACATGGGCCCAGTGCGGGTTGGTAGATGACATGTCTTTTGGTTCTAGGACATGCCGCGGCCGGTTTCCTCACGATGTTTTCCTTCACCGTTTTGAGAGCAGTGGTGATGAAATAACTTACACAAACTAAAGTGCCTGTCTATGGTCGAACCTACGACCGACGTACAACTCGTAAGTCGCAACAATTACCACTGGGCCACCTGTTTCAGTATTTTACAAAGTCGCGACTTGTGGTACGGGTGTTTGACATGAATAATTGAATGTAATATAGGACACTCAGGTAGCTCGGTCAGTTCTTACTTATTAATTTAATTAACAAGTGACAAGACTCAATATGTTAGTAATAATACTTCTTAACAACTATGTTAGTAAACTTAACCTACACACTTAACGAATCCCTGCTGCAGCAGCGATTCATACATCAACAGTCCAGTCTGCTCACGATACACTGCAGTATATTGTTGCGGCTGGCCCGCACCCGGCGCACCAGGGAAGCGCATTTTTTTCGCATCGTACTTAGAGAGTTGTATTGATGATTTGAATGGCTATAATTCTGTAAATACGTGTTTGTCACGGTCGACAGACAGAAAATTTGAGTTTTGCGGGCACCTTAATAATGATAATGAACGTAAAGTACATCCATATTTTAATTACTTTTGACTAGTCACAGTTTTCTTCGTGTTTGAATTTAGGTACTAGGTTTATTATTATAAGAATTCAAATTCATATTTAAAGAATATTACTAACCCTTATTTTTCTTTCTCCCCCAGGTGAGGGCGACCGCGGGGGCGAGCGGCGACGCGGCGCGGGCGCAGCGGTGTCGCGCGGCATGCGGCGCCGCCCGCTGCTGCCGCTGCTGCTGCTGGCGCTACTGCGCGCGCACGGCCTGCTCGCCGCATCCGGAGGTTAGTAACAGATAATGATTCTTAAAACCCGATCACGAGTAAAATTTACATTGCCACCATGAACGATTTTTTTTTAATGTAATGTAATCCTTTAAGCGTTCGACATAATAATTATAGAATTTTCAGAGTTATCACCCATAGTTATTAGGTAGTACATTACTCTGTAAAAAAGTGCGCGGGCTCAAATATATACGCTTCATATGTGTTATGTTACACGTTCTGTTACAAAATAACATAGGTATGTGAAATGACTTTATAATTGTCGTAGACAATACTTTTATGTAAACTACAGGATGTATTTTCAACGTATTTTCTTTGATGTAACCGCAGACCGCGGTAATCGGTGTTGTGAATTACAATCACTTCCAATATTTTGCCACACCTCTAAAGCCGGCCACATACATACGGACTACCGTTTCAAAATATCGATTCGGAATATATCATACACGTGCAGTAGGTCTCCATTCGAAATTTTCTCCGATTCGAAATTCCGAAACGGAATTCCCTATGTATGTGCCCTGTCCGGCCTAAAGATCAGGTTTTGTAGGTATCTTCTGTACCCACTACTTTATCCATCGATACGATATCGATATCGAGCTACCATTCCTCTATTTCTAGACTTCGTTACCTAGATCCCCTATCCCTTTCTCTCCAACGATACTCACCCATAGTTAGACGGTGATAAATGATAGAACGCCACCACATCATGGTGACTGGCTGCTTCTGTTGCATTAACGTAATTCTCTGCATGACACAGCTACTGATTGTAGATAAAATAATAGATTAGTCTGAGAGCCTTCCGATTATTGTGTTGTATTGGGGGGTTATGTAGGTGGCGTTAGTGTTGATTCTAATTAGCACAAATACTGAATAAATTAAACTATAAGTCGTGGTTCTGATTTTGCTTTGCATCAACTGGACATCTCATGATTAACTAACAATGCAAAATATTTTAAAAATAATTCAATTTTCACATTGGCGCTGTTTAATAAAGCAGAAAACGATGAAAAAAAAAGTAAATCGTAGGTACTAAATTGTCAAATTATCGCCAGTTACCTGTCAGTTTTATTAAAAATAAAAAGATGCCTCTCAAAGAGAACAAAAAGAGATAAAACTGTATAAGGGTTACCAAATTAGGTTTAACAAGAACAGCTGTCCAAACAGCTTTAGATGTGAACGACTGTAATTCTGTAAACTCTCTCCGTCCCTTTCTCGTTATGTCTGCTTATGAAAATAGTAAAACTCTAATTTACACAACGAAAACAGAATGAACCTTACCTTTAAAATAAACCCAAGTCGGCAGGAGTAAAGACAATCTCCACAGATAGGGGGTTCATGAAAGGCTCAAATCTCAAGTACGTATGTGGCACGTCCTCACAGACTATGAGGTTCCTTCCATCTGGCGCCGCCTGTCATCACCTGTACAATGAACATTGATGATCTTATGACTGCGTCAGTGAGCAGAGTTCGCACAGCAAAATTTTGGACCAAACATATCTGAACTTTAAAAAAAAAGATCAGTGTAGATTGATTGCTTGCTTACTTAGTACATAAGGCACCAAAAGAAATTGATGAAATAGTTTTCAAACTAGATTACACGTCAAGCTAGCGTTTCAAGATGACGAATTAATCTGCTTGAAAGTTTTATGTACCTAGTTGAATATAATTTTAAATCTATAATTTTCTACTAAATCTTGCAAAACGTTACTAAGTTAATACTCGTATATCTTATTGCAATAGACAAAGTTGATTATCGAAATCAATCATAGTTGACATAAAATGTATTTGCTTACAGAAATTATTGGTAATTAATTACATCAGTTTATCATTGATATAAATCAGTGCTCATGTAGAATTAGCACTAATTATGTTCAATTTAACATTGTCATATCGGGAAATGCGTATTATATGGTTCTGAGTATTGTCAATATAATTTGAGCCTGTAATTATCCCGATTATGAAACAAAGGCTCTTTCTTTACTGGTCGTCGGTGCGTCAGCGGTACGGGATCAGCTTGCTCGGTACACCCGGTACCGAAAGCTTAGCGAGCGCCTATATGTCAATTAGCGTTTCCAGATTGGCTCGATATGCGCGGGAACGGGGCGGAATCGTTTCGGTTTACCGCGTCTCGGTAGAAAAATCCAGTGCCCGCTCGGTATTTTAAGACACGTCTCGCGTTTTAATTGAAAATATATAATATATTTTTCAATTTACAGATTTTGCCAATAGCGCGTTCGTTTTTTTTCGTAAACGGAGATAAATATAACACGCCACCAACATCTTCATCACTCGAAGACGACATTTTCTCGTGAGGATCTAAGCGGTACTGCACAAATTATGCTGAAAACATAACGTCAGGTTCGTAAATGATAGCAGTGCGGTTTTGTTTAGGTATACAGAGCGTACTATACCGCACTGCTGCTTACCGACCAATGAGGAAAGGGCCTAAGAGAAAACAAACGACTAAGATAGTTCATTGTATTTTAACTACATATTACAGATAAATAAGTCCAAGTTTTGTCATGATGTTTACTTTTAACAATACTTAAGTAAGTCAAATCTTAAGAAAGCATCTGAGATTTTTTTTCAAAAAGCAGTGTGAAATAACAGTGCCTTTGAGCTTTTGTTACTGTTTTTGTTAGGTCAAACTTAAATATACTAGCCCTTCTACTTTCACGCACTGTCAAAAACAAATTCTCGCCTCTTAAATGCCGCACAGCTATTAAAATAATCGTCGAACGTAAATAAAGAATTCATCGAATTTGTTTAACACAAACACAGGTGTCCCAATCAAACAAATGGCCGGTGTCGGTGTAGCGCTGAGCTAAACTGCGGCGCTTCACCGCTTGCGCTGTAAATGCTTTGCGGTACGAGTCGGTGACAAATTGAGTGCACGATGGTGCACGGCTAAGCTTTAGTCTTGGTAGTGAAACACGGCATTTTCAGGGCTCGACAGGGGTGAACCATGGTATGGGGGTATTTGAATTGAATATGCGACTTTTTTCTTCTAAGTTGTAGACCGAATTTATATCTATTCATGTGCCTCGGCAGTCTACCTATTCGGTATCTACCGGTTCATATCTGCTTTGGAGTGGACGACATTGTTGCCATCGCGGGCAAAACCGGGATGAGTCTGGCACAAGAAAAGAGAGGCCTATAAGGCCTAGTAGTGGATGAAGTCGGGCTGTGGAGGATGATGATGATGGTTGGAGTGGAAATTGAGTTCTGGTCAGTTTATAACTAAATAAAGATAGCGTCAATCTAGGCAGCTATCTCAAAGTCCCTTAATCCTGGAGTTTGCATACCAATTCCATTGTTATTTACACCTGCTAAAGATAAATTTTGAAACAATGGTATACGTACAGTTCACGTCAAATAACTTTGCCGCTCTGAAGTAGGCTACAAATGACAGCGCAGTAGTCAATCTTACTTATAAAACAGTAGCGCGCATGCCAGCGCATGACAATGAATGAAATCAAAAAGATGTTCATTCATTATCATCATTGATGTGGGAATGATGATGGTATTTAAGTATTCGTACTGCCCTAAAATGTCTTTGGCCCCAAATTAATTATGCCTAAAATGAACCCACTCCTCTCATCTAAAACTGAGATCATTTATGTGTCCATTTCTCTTTGAAACATCGACAGTAAAACAATGCTCTTTGTCAATCAATATACCTACCAACACTTTCACAGAACTACCGACAATTCTCCCTTTACTTATCGAAGCTATAACATCACCAGTCAGCTGCTAAGTCACGTCGACTGACGCTGACAAATGAAGCGAGAGCTTGCCAGTCTCGGCGCTGGTCAGAAACAACACAAAGAGGTTACATATCGATTTGTACGTAGAAGGTACTGTTACTTTATTGTGCTGTTACTAGTTTGGTATGACCAGTAGTTATAAGACCTAGTAAGTTATAGTGAGTGATCAGTCTACTTAAAGTACGTTAAAAAGGGTTTGGGATAATTTACTTGCCTCGATTCATTAGCTTGCTTGAATCACTGTTGCTAAAAGAACATACTAGTGGCTGTTCCGTGATTTCTGCGTTATGCCTTGGTCTGCCGGGGTCGCGGGAAAGTCCGAAAGGGATACCGTGGCCCCTGGCAATGAACAGGCAACTGAAGGAACACGGGTGGGTTGTAGTCAGTAAGAGTGACACGCCCTTCCGCTCCGGCCAGAGCAGAAGAAATCATTTGAGAATTTCCCACCCTCAATTTTTTTTTAAAGCCTTTGTCGTATCTATTCATGATTACGATATGTACCTATTTACCTATGTACATACATAAGGAATTATAATACTCGTATTTAAAACATTGGCACATAAGTAATTATAATTAAGCTTCTTTTAGTCAACCAGCCGCGGAGTTGGCTATATTATTTCTGTTATGTTGCTCCGGACGCTCTTGAGTATTTTTATGTGTGGCTCGTCTATGATGCAACCTAACATTAAATATATATACATAGGTAAAATATAAGGCATCAAATTATTGCCCCTTTATCTCCAGCAGATTAATGTTCTTTTAAGTACGTTTAAAACCGTTCAGTTGAGCCAAATTTTAATGCCAATTTTTCCCAGGTGATACTTTCAAGCCCAATTTTTCAGGCAATACCAACGAATCATCAATATCAAGTGTAAATTGTGGAGGTTCACGTTCACGCCGTCACGCCGCTGTACAAATGCGGTGGCGTGATAAATGGACTGTCACGCCAGTGGGAAGTCTTAGCGTATTGGATGTGAGAGCTGTGTGTACGCGTCTTTGTTTTTTTGGGGTTGGTGGGAGTATTGGGTGTGCAGAAATGATTTTAATTAGTAGCTTAAAGGATTCATCGTTGATGGCTTTTTCTGAAAGCTTTTTGATTTTGACATAGTTGTCATTGAGGTTTATGATGGTTTTGGAAATTGGAAAACGAAAATGATTTTTATTAAACACTTTAAAAGTTTTTTGGTGGTATTAGTTATGAATAAAAATACATTATACCCTCTTAATTTTGTCTTAAAATATAACAAGACAATACTTATTAAAGTTTTTTCCAATAGGAGGCCCATTACATGACAAAATCTTCGCTTACTCATCCTAACCACATCAGAACTCAGTCCATTAAACACAGTTTTCTAATCTTGCACATTTCCACTGACCAAACTTAACCCCACCACAGCTCTGGTCATTTCTTTAAAGTTAACGGCCCAAACTAGGTTATTAAGCGCCAGAACGTGTACTGTATAAATATTTCTGGTGCAGTAGGTATGTGTTATTTTAGTCCTATTACAGAATGGATGCGGCCGCAAAATTAAAAAAAAAACCTGCTTACATCACAAAGATATACATAAAGAGACATTCAAATAAAAGGTCCATAACAGACCTTAATCTTCTTATACACTCATCTTAACCACATCAGCTCTCAATCCATTAAACACGTTTTTCCTCCATCTTGCACGTTTCCACTGACCACAGCGTTGAAGGTCATTTCTATCAAGCCACACGAGGTTATTAAGCGTTAGAGCGTGCAGTGTATAAATCTTGCTGGAGGCTGCACTGATAAATGGGGTGCAAGAGTTAAACTTAAGTAGTTGATAACGAGATCTCCCAGTTTTGGCACATCGACACGCTATCAATTATGGGGAATGGATGTGGAGTAGGTTAAACTGGTTTAGAACAAAAAGAATTACTCGGAGCTCGATTTTTCTTAGTATCTACGTTTTGCTTCAACTTTCTGACTAATTGACCGACTATTTGACAGTTAAAAAGTGCCTGTAAATGGTTTAATTGAAATAAATGCTTTGAGTTTGAGTTTAGTCCCAAAATAAAAACCGCTGCCCTGTTCGAGAATTTATTCAAATGTGTTCGAGTGGATTGGTTTGAAAAGTATTACATCATAATAAAGTTATAACTTAAACGAAACTTACTCTTAGAGTACTTACGTTAACTAAAGAACATAAGAGAAACATGCTTAGACGCAGTAACTAGATTCAGGTTGAGGATGTTAATGACTTAAACCACTTCGCTTACATTGTATTATATATCGGGTTGGTATTAGCAACTCCATGGCACCCAAGGCGCGTATTTTGCTTACGGCATGGTTACATATTACAACAATGTTTTTTTTACATTTACAAAACGCAAAAAGTTCATGGTTCAAACTTTAATCGCGGACATAGGAAAAGCGTTTTCAAAACCAACTATTGCAAAACCAAACGCGTATCGCAAACATATAACACATGTCCTCATTGAAAGCAAACAATAGAACATAATTAGAATCGATCGAACAAACTGCGATCGTACGCGTTCGATTAATACTCAACGCAACGCAATATGTTAAGGTACGCTTCCATGGTCAACTTATTGCTGAACTGTGAGTAATATTGGTCAAATATGGCGGAGTAGAAGTATGTGAGGATCATATAATTTTTAATAATATAATTATTTTAGCATAAGCACTTATATAGAATCAAGTTTTTTCAGCTGTGCTGCTGGGGAGTTTGTTGCGCCGCTTCTTCTTCCCAGCTTAAGCACTAGGAAGTGGTGAAGGGTGGCCGTTTTTGGGGGACTGTCTTATGTAATTTTGACGTTCGAAAAGTGCTGATTCTCAGCCTAGTTTGAATAAATGACTTTTGATGTTGAATAGCAGGTCTTGTTCTGTAGTTTCTGCCCAGTGTGAAAAAGGTATGAGTTTCTGGATGTGAGTATGGCTCAAATATAGAAGAAAGAAAAAAGCTGAAAAAGTATTTATTGAGACTTGCACAGGAAATCACAAATTAAACTAAAAACACACTAAACATAAAAAACAATAAAAAACAAAGTAACATTTAAATTTAAAGCAGTCCTGTACGAGGCCAAAGGGCTCCTATCTCAGCATGATGATGATGAATATGACGCTACTTCACCATCAATCAATTTAGTAGAGATAACAGTTATGGGATAAGGCCACGCGGATGATGATGATGACTTAAGGCAATATTGGAAACAAATTAAAAATAATAGAATAGAATTTAATACTCTTTAATATCTTCACCACAAATATTACAGACTGGCTGCTGCCCGCGGCTTCTCACGTATGGACCCTCATTCTTTTTCTTAGATAAAAGTTGCCTAAGTTACTCCTTATAACATCAGTTTATCTTATCGGTCCGGCCGTTTCGGAGATTAGTCGAAACAAACAGAAAGACAAAATTTAAAAAAAAGTTTCAAGTTTTAAAGTTAAATTTTATTTATTTGTAAAGATATAAATGTAGAAATTTTACAAAGGGTGCAATGTGCGGGATTTTTTTTTAGGGAATTAATCTAGATTGCTGCACTTTCTTCATCAACTGTTGGCAATAGTAGCCCATGTAAACGCAGCTTTAGTGAACGCAATACGCCAAAATACGCAATACGTCCGAGCACGCGTTTGCTAATACGCGAACAAATATTCTATTACACGAGTGATTGCAATTAATTTACGCAAATCGCGTGTAAGCAGACGCGATTTAGTAAAATCACCTCAATTTGCTGTTGTGACATTTGCCGAGTTGACGTATTATTAAGGAAGTCTGGTTGTTCCAGAATGGAGTAGTCCTGTTATTATGGTTTTCCTTATGTGATTAAGGACTACATTAATAACAGATATTGGCGTATGCAACCTCTGTGGTAACCCCCTTATTTACAAGCGCGATAAAAATTGGCAAGAAGTATAAACTACAGATTAATCATGGATTTTTCGAAGAGTAATGATGATGGAGATGGTATATGATCATAAATGATGAACCAATTGAAACCCGGGGTGTAATTCATCAATTGCGTTGAGCTCACCTGTACGAGGCTAGACATGAAGACTCGTGAAGCACTAATGAATGTAATTGACAGCTAATCTAAATAAGTTTAAACAAATATAAACCATGACCATCTCAATAGTGTTACACATACTATTGCTCTTTATTTATTATTATTTATTTATTCATCTTTAATTATGTGTAATGCATGACATTACACATAATTTTGTTAAGAGTTTCTTGCCCGATCTTCTCATACCTACTACGCTTTGGAATGGGCAACTAGCTTCATCGTTCTGACTGACCGACCCCTTAACAATTCAAAAGTGCCTGTAATCGGTTTATTTGAAATAAATTCTTTGAGTTTGGGTATAATTAACTGAGACAAACATAAACAAATTGGGAACAATATTAATAATAGTTGTTGACATGTGGAATGTGAACTTGGCTATCAAGTTGTGCCAATTTTCGTAACGGCCAATGGCCTGATGGCCGAAAGCTACGCTTTCGATGCTCTCGTTAGGCGGTTGGATCAAGGGCCACATTCTGAAGGCAGTAGTCTTCGATACGGCTCTCATCGTGAGGATGCGCCTGTCTCTGGAGCCCTAACCACCGGTAGTTTTGAACCTGCTCCCAATACTGGCGGTTTTATTGGTTATTGCATCTTTTTTAAGAAATATTTAAATGTATTTTATATGAACAAAATAAAATAAACGACATAATAATACATCACAACTTATGGGATACAATATCTATAACGCCATCTTCTGGAGACACCTGGCACATATATGCAGTGCGCCGAGGTGCTCCTTCAGGAGGCCTCCAGTCATACTAGCAACAATACTCAGGAAACTGCTGTCGCTGTCTCGCATCCGACGCAGTAGTGACGTGGATCTTTTACGCATGATCGCAAAGGAGTCATCTGTACGCGCTGTTGCGAACATCCCTCCCTGGCGCGCTACAGAAACGTGGCAGCGATAGCAATATCCTAAAAGCACTGTTGTATTGCACACGCATTTAAAGTTTTTTTGCGTGTATCTGGTCAACAGACTGCAGGTATATAAAGCCTGGCAATATACCCTAAGCAGTGTTATCTTGACATAATTGTCGCACTTTGCAAATCTGCGGGCCAGAATGTTGCATGGTACGGCCAATACTGCACTCTGTCTCCATAACACAGTTAAAACTAAATAGTTCTTAACCTAAAAACTCTCACATTTTGTCTTCAATAGCTCTGCTTAGGACATAAATGCCTGCTCACCATACACAAAGCCACGACCTTTCGTAAAGATTTAATAAAGAACCTTACAAAAGAGCTCATTCAATCCCTAAATCTTAGTCATCGAAACTTTTACTGCTACAGATGAAAAAAAATATACGATCCAGGATTATTCCCAGAGTAAGGGGTTATAAAAAAACGAAAAAGGGATGATTTAATGTTATTGTCTTTGATATCCGTTATTACTTAGGTTTGAACAAAAGATTTTTTCGGATTTATACCATGTCATTATTATATATGGGAATTTTTGCATACCAATGTGTAACGGAAAGCATAGATTTGCTGGCAACGGGATTTATGAGTTGGTTCGGTTTTCGGATGAAAATTTCCATTGCTGAACGTGGAGTTTTTCTGCTGAATTTGTTATAAAATATTGATTGATATTTTTATAATGGCGCGGGGTTTTTATAGGAGAGAAGTATTGACAAGATTGGGTAGCGGTTCGGTACGAGAATCAGTGCAAAATGAACTGATTCTCGTCTCTATTTTTAAGCAATACGTTTTTGCTCTTCTATTTTTCAATAATTTTGTTGTCTCCCGGACCAATTCTCAATAAAAAAATAAATCGAAATAGCTAGAAAAAAAATGTTGTAAAAAACTTAGTTTCTTTGTACCATTACACTTCAGAAAGCAGACAACTTAAATCCTTTATTTCAATAATTTCAACTTCAATGAGCCAGAAATTTTCACAGCCTTTGCCCAACCATGCATATACCGAACTATTTAACAATAAACCGTTCCACTAAAAGTCCATATTATAAGTACGAAACAAGTCTATTACAAAACTATAATTAAATTCCATCGAACCCGCTATTATATTGGAGCGGCCATTTTAACGGGTATCCTTTGTCCGCGCATACGTCCACATGAACGGAATTTAAACGGACAACTAGTGATGTGCGCAAATTTTCGGATATCGATGGACTGACAATTATGACGTACGATGTGTGACGGTTGAGGAAAATCAGAATTGTTTTATGTCTATTAATGTTACTGTCTGTATAGAAAGATCGTACCAGGTGGCCGGTGTTCCGTAGTTTTTGCCCACATGGGAAGAAGGATTATATATGTATATAAGTTACTGGTTTGATTTCGGGTGTATTTTTTACATACATTTTTATGTTCGCATAAATCGACAAAATACGGTACGGCAAATTCTTTTTTCACGATTTCAGGTCATGAACAACTTTCACTATAGGAGCAATTATAGTGAAAGTTGTTCATAATGATGAGTACAATGACCCCTTAAGAGGTTTTTAGTTATATAAATGAAACTTTGTTTAATACAATGAACTCTACTTTACATGGTTAGAAAAGACTATGCTATTAAACATACCTCGAACAAACTTTTCTACCTCGTTTCACCAAGTTTTTAGTAAAAAGTAGCGCCGGTGACCTGACCTCTCAGGTCAAATGACTGCTGGTTTCCTGTGAAACTAGAAACGAATGACGTCATAGATAAAAGAATTGCTAGTCTAGCTACCTAAAGAGGAGCAGCTAGTAGTTTAAGTTCGACAAGCGAGTCGGGAAGTTTACGATGAAGAAAAGTAGCGGGAGCTTAGAGTTTACATCTGTTTAATAGTTGGTCATGTAAAATATTTTAAAACAGTAACTGTAGAGTTTCTTGCCCATTCTTCTCCATATTTCGTATGGAGAAGAATGGTAGAATGGGTAAGAAACTACCCTAAACTACCTTTCGGAATGAGCAACTAGAATCAATTTTTTTTCTTGCAAATTTTGACGTTCATATGTGCCTATTTGAAATAAATGAATTGAATTTGACAGGCACTTCAAATACTGGTATTCAACTGCATCCGGTTAGACTGGAAGCCGACCCCAACATAGTTGGGAAAAGGCTAGGCAGATTGATTGACTTTGACAGGCACTTTACACTATGATTTTTTTAATTATATAGGTACCCATGTGTAAATCACGGGACCAGTCATTAGTGTACCTACAGAGCTCGAGTTTGTTATGATTACTTCTTAGAACTCGATAAAATATCGAATGAGAATTCTTTACGTCGTCAACGTTATTGCACTGGACTAAAATATATCGATAAAAAAACGAGAACCGCACTAAACACCTTTTCAGGAAACACATTACTTTAAAACCCAAAACGTCTCAACCCATATATCCAGCTTACGCAAAAACAATAAACACCTGACACCACGTTTCCCTCCAAATCCGTACAGAAATTAATCACACCCTACAAACACCATAAATTACATAAGAAACACTGTATTACACAACAGCAAATTTATATATCCCACTGGTGGGGTTCGGAATCGTCCCTGGTGCCTCTCGGAGCCCCATAAATCCCTCTCCACATATTTTATATTTCCCTGGTACCGTGAACGTGCTAAATTGATATTTACACGCCGCCTTGTATCAATAAATATAATTTAATACAGAAATTGATAATACATACATAGTAGGGAGGGGGGAAAAATGGTTGGAAGTATTGGACATGCATTTTTTGAGTATAGTTTAACTGAGCCTCGGTTCTATAGATTTGGTATGAAATTGCAGGTAACCTAGTTTTGGGTGCCTATGTATCTATGTAGACTATAGAAAAAAACGAAATATTAAAAGCATTCAAAGTTTTTATCAAGAAGTTTCGACCAAGTTCTTGGCCTATTATTGTACTTTCAAGTTTTTGTAATCGAATTATTTTAAATACAGCGGCTTTGCAGATTTGTTGAAGCAACCATCGTATTTGATTGAGAGAGAGAAGACAGCCTGACAGACAGGCATTTTGATAATACAAAGCTTACATTTACAATCTTTGACTACGGAACCTCAAATAAATGGCAAAACGAATGAAGCTTCATAGCCTTCTTTTGTTTCCCCTCTCGCTTACTTCTAAACTCAACCATAAGATGTCTGAGCAACTAATTAAAAGATAATGAAAAAATGTAAAGTGGTAAAATATGTAAATTACTTGCGGAGTGCTTGAGGCCGTACTAAGTTAACAAGTTATTGTGGGCAGCTTTGAGCAGTTGAGCTGCCCAGTTCATTTGGATCATCGAGTGATTTTTACTTTGTTGTTTTAAATCGGTAGGGGAAGATTGTAGGTTCCCAAACAATTTAGTTAGAAAACAAGGTGTGAAAAGAGTGTTTTTTGGAATGACGTTATCCTAATCGCACGTTATATGAGCACTCTCGTACTCTGCACACACTTGGTGAATGAGAGCTAGACCGAAAAAAATTAACATTTTAACCGTCACGACACCTTTGTTACGTAACAAAAGTTTCATTTTGCCCGCCCCGACATTTTTGTTACGTAACAAAAGTTACATTTTGACCGTCCCGATATTTTTGTTACGTAGAAAAAGTTACATTTGGACCTTCCCGAAATTTTTGTTACGTAACAAAAGTGTCGTGATGGTCTAAATTTAACTGTGCGTGATGATAAGTTTCTTTACGATTTGATAGGGTTTCGTTTGACCATTTCATGCGATGATAAGGAATGATGCGATCAACGATGGTGCACGCTTCCTTAGAAGTAGCCTATACAGATTTGAAGACTCATAAACAGCCCCCTACAGTTCATGGGAAGTTAGCACACATGAATATGTTATGTGGGTGGAATATCCACCTAACTGAAAGACAGTTGCATGGCTATAAGCTTCAGTGGTTCTGCATTGAGCAGTCATGGAACTGCCTTGTTGCTATTCTTCTTTCTATTGGCAAAACTATTAAGTATCGACACAGTGGATACTATGTATTTCGTCTGCGTGAATTTCCTTGATTTAACATTAAATATAATCCTATAACACTCGGCAATACTCTGTAGCCGTTAGTTAAATAATTGTCGGAATCGGATCAGGAGTTACGAAGATTACTCCCCACATACAAACTCACAAATTTTACCTCTTCATAATATTAAAGTACAGATAATACAGATAAAGATAATAATGTAAAATGCACCTATTTGTTCCAGCCCGTATGAGTTAATTAACGGCATGTTTTGTTGGGCCCACCAATCTCTATGTATGCAAATGAGAACATGAATTGTGAATTAGTCGAACGAGTTTTTAGAACATTAATCTCTGTTACACAAGCTTATTTTATTGTTATTTTATAAAAGTTTCGTTGAAATAAATTAGAACATAAGTAAAGTAATTATAATGAAAGCTTGACGATTATGCTAAGGCTGTTTACTTTTTATTTTCGCTTGAGTTTAGATTTCGATGATTTTTTGTTGGTATATTGGCGTGTGCTAGCTGACATAGCAAATAATTTAATGTAATGTTGCATAATGTACATTATTTTGCATAACTACTATTGTATAGAATCAAGTTTTTCTAACTGAACAGACACCTGTGCTGCTGGGGAGTTTGTTGCGCTACTTCTTCTTCCCAGTTAAGCACTAGGAAGTGGTGAAGGGTGGGCGTTTTTGGGGGACTGTCTTATGTAATTTTGAGGTTCGAAAAGTGCTGATTCTCAGCCTATTTTGAATAAATGACTTTTAAATTTGAATTTGAATTTGCCATGTATTGATCATGTATCAATAAACCGTGCATGAAATTCTGACAATGGTTAACTACCTGCCTCGTTGGTTTCGTGGTCGCAAGCGCTACTGCTGAACATGAGGTCCTGGGTTAGGTTCCCGGGTCGGGCAAAGTGTAATTGGGTTTTTCCATCTGGAATTTCTCAGTAGCAGCCTTTTTTTTTTTTTTTTGGTTGGAAATCATCCTGGAGTCTGGATTTGTGCCCGGTTGATTGCAATAGGCTCGCTCCTATTTCATTGGACTTAAATATTACTAGCGAAATGTGTGCTACAGGTACAGCTTAGCCCTTTGAGGAATACAGGGTTTAATGTTATGTATTATTATGGTTAAAGAGGGGAATTTCACGCCTCCTTAGGGTTTGTCAAATATAACACCGTAAGGCCAACGATCTATACCAAACTCCTCTTGCTTCGCACACCGTTGGTTTAGTCAAACACGTTAATTTCTAGTAAGTAAGTTCTAAGTAAGCATCTGACCTTTTTGAAGAACGCCACCAATTTTATTGTTGTTTATAGCAAACTTTTAGAGCATCCCATTTCAGAGCACAAGGAGCGTGCTCTGAAATGCCTTACCATGCAATTATAGCTTAAGATAGCTAAGGAAAACTACAGCAGATTCTGTGTTACACCTTGTTTCTTTCATATATTTGTATGTTTTTTTCCCACTAAAGTCTTTCCTTTTGTTACATTGTAATTTTGAACGTTCTCTAAAACGCCCGTTTACCCAAACACATAATGATTTACATACATTATAAGAATGGTTGAAATAATTTGAGTAGCGGCCGCGGCGGAGTGCGGCCGTCCGTCTGTCCGGATGCGTCGAGCTATGGCGCTAAGTGTGACTTAAGTTGTATGATAGTAGCAAGTTTTATTGTTTACTTAGCAAATATGACCCTGCGTTTCATAATAAATATATAATTCCTTCTAAAATTCTCAGTAGCTGCCTCTAGTTTGGATTGGATTTGTGCCCAGTTAGTTGTAATTGGGTCGCCTCTTACTACGTGAATGATAAACTAAATGAGCATAAGAGAGTCTACAAAAACACCTCTGCCGGTACGTATCCTCTAAAGTAGTCGCGGTATTTTTCTGCAGTGCAAGGGTTTCTTTGGACTTTCAGAGTATGATGTTCCACTGTATGAAATTGCCTTTTCTTAACAGGAGAGGCACCCACGACGTGTTCTTCTATCAAAACAATTTGGTGGTGTTGAAAACATAATGGTTAAACAAAACAAAACTTTTAACGACAACAGACGTTTCAAAAACGTCCAACACGCCCCACATTACAGCCTCACCTCTATACCCTACAGATTAAACCTTAACTTAATATTCCATTCACTTCAACGCTACGCTCACACCTTGTGGCATACAAGTATACCTCTAAGACGTGCCTGGAGCATTGCCAACGAGGGAGTGCGAGCTTGCATGCCAAAATGGAATCCCAGGGATGTTTGCCATGATAACAAAAAAAAAGGAAAAAAGATCAATGCGATTTTTTTTAAATGTACGTTAGTTTTATTCAAATTTATGATGTTTCGCACCTCTTTTTTGGGTTATGAATTTGTTTGGAGCTGGATTTATGGTTAAATTAGCTTGGGTGGTTTACTTTTCTTGTGATAAGTTTGTGTATGTTTTGGGAAACTAATTAATGTAGAAGACTGGTACAAATATCTACAATAAGTTACTGTTTCACTGTGAAAATCTTGAAAGAGCTTTTAATTAATAATGTACCAACTTAATAAGTACCTACCTTATCATTAGCAAGATTTTTACTAATCCCTTTAATTACGTTGTAAAGGTCAATGCTTAGAGAGCTCAGAATCACGCCTACTGGCTTCTTGTACTACCTACCCATCTTAATAGTACCTAGTATTATTGTGTAGTATATTTCTCCCTAATTATTGTCTTTTCTCCACTAAGGTTACTTAATTTAATAAAAACACATTGAAGATAAAAGAAAAATATCTTCAAGTTTGCAATAACAAAAAAAAAAAAAAGAATTGTGCCTTAAATCCCCATAATTATCCAAATATAGAACCATTTAGCCCCAATATATCAGGCCATATCTAAATACGACCTCTCACTGACAGAGACCACGGGGAGCCTACAATGAGAAAAAATATGAGCTCCTTACTGGCACTATTAATGAAGTTCGCACCAGCACCGAAGATTTATCGCGAAGGGATATCGGATTCGCGAATAATGTGCAAGGCCAGGGAATGTTAATAGGCCTGGGGAGGACCGCATTATCTACGATGAAGTTCCTCGGAAGACCAAGAAAAAGGCTTTGTAAGTTGGAGAGAAAAACATAGGGCGTTTATGGTATAGATAATTATTGAAGCTAGATTTAGATTGTTTGTTTGCAAAGCTAGGCAATGCATAATTTCGTTGAATAAGGCCTTGGTATCTTATAGAGGATATTAACTTCAGGAAATGGAAAGTTTTATGAGTCAACGCTTTTCCATGTATTTTTTTGTCTTGAATCTTAATCAATCAATCTCTGGTAATTTAAATAGACGAACTATTCAATGAGAGATTCTGAATAAAATCCAATAGTGCTACCGAAGTAACAAACACCAATTACAATTTTCATTTAATTAGTTTACCTTTCAATTCTATGAAAGCTTTTAGAATTAAACATAGAAAAAGTAAAGAAATACACCTTCATATAAATTCACAAATACCTAAAACAAAATTGATTAAGAAAATGTAGATTACTCAGCAAGTTCACTGCTGAGTTCACCCTACCCATATATCAGCTTCAACCGGAGCCAATCTCGAATTATCGTATCGACCGACAGCCCCGCTGCGATCCATTAATCAGCAGATGGGTTGTAGCGCGCAATGGAAAGCGGCCATTACTTTATTGTCTGCCAGGTGCACCGCGTACCACGTCGTACCCATACATTTATCAAAGTTTTAAGAATAAGTAATGATATTGAGAACTGTTATCACTTATCGTCATCTATTATGATAATACTTTTGAATAAAGAATCCTGTGAATGATCACTGGGAACTGGGAAGCGGAATTTAAATGTCATTGGGTTCTTTGTGAATAGGTAGATTTATCTTGGAGGATGCTTCTCTTTGATGGATTTGACTGTTTTTTTGTTTTCTTTATTTTGTTTTCTTATCTATGTTTTCCATTCAGCAAAGTTGCTAGCGGGCGGGGTTGACTACTTAAGACGCAGATATATGCCAGTGACCTTGAATGGTTAGCTTGTGTGTGCTGTACTGAGCTCAGGCACTGCGTTGCACGTCCAGTCAGTAATTGGACTTGCCCATCCAGGAGCGCTGTCCCAAATAAGACGCATTATTAGTTTATTATACATAAAACAAAAGGTATTTTAAATAAAACACGCTTACCTACTAAAAGATCAATAGTAAAATTACCTTTAAAATGGTGAAAGTTTCAGGAAAATACGCTTGGTAGATTTTAGAATACGTGTGATTCTCAGTTTTTTATCCGCGTTAGACATAAATTTACAAATTAATTTCACTATGTAATGTAAATATAATCTAAAATATTCATAAACTCGTTATTGAGAAAATGCTTTCATCTAATCTAATATATTTTTTCCAAATCATTAACACTACTCGTTTAGACGTGATCTTCAGTATAAAATAATTAAAAGTCGGTTATCGACGCCTTAAGTACTATTTCTATTTTGTCAACGGTAAAAACGCGAAAGACCGTCATGGACTGACATGTATCTGTGACAGTAAAGTTGACCTTTCTCGAATCCCTCATCATGTCAGATTATGTTTGGAATAGACTGATTTTCAAGACTAAATATATCTTCATACATATGTAATGATTCGTCCTGTCTGCCTTTTTTGAAAGGTTGGAGATGAGTTAGAGGCCCTTTGCAAAAGCACTTTTTCCTTTTATTTTTCAAACTGGTTTATTCAGTACGGTTATAGGAGTGAGCCTATTGCTCCAAATTGGACACAGCACAAAACCAAACTCAGGTCTGCTTCTGAGTGGAACGCGTGAGGGAGAGGCAAATTTCATGCCCTCACGCCCCTAGCCGCCGCTGGAGACGCCCTGGGCGTCGGGAATCGCAAGCCGATTCCTGGCCACCGTAGGCGCTTGCTTGCGGACGGTGAGCAATGGGTAGCTCGCCGTCCGATAAGGACCCAGCCTGGGTCGACGGCGCGTTGTGTTCAACGCGCGCCTCAAAGAGATGTCAGCACAACTGAAGGAGTCTGCTAGGACCGATGAATGCTGGGGTCGCGGGAAAGTCCGAAAGGTATACCGTGGCCCCTGGCAACGTATAGGCAACACTGAAGGAACACGGGTGGGGTTTAGTCTGTAAGAGTCTGACACGCCCTCCGGAAATGATCACATAACGGAGAAGTTATTTGATAATTTGTCACCCAAAAAGAAAAAAAAGGGTTGCTTCTGAGAATTGCTTACCATTGGAAATTGTTGACTTAAAAGTTGTGAGAAAACTCAACAACTTTTTGTCTGATTCGAGAATCATATCCTAGATCCCGTCTGAACCGAAAACATTCTCATTTTATCCGTATAAACCTCAAAAAACCTGTTTTATAGATAATATTTTTGTCAGTTTTCACCTCGAAGCTCGTCGCGTATATATAATGTCGTTGCTAACCATACATTTTATTTTTAATACGTAAACGGCACGTGTGTCTGACGTCAAATAACTCGATATGACGACGACACGAGCTCAAAAGTTTTTGTGGAAAGGTGGGAAATTTAATTTAATATCATGTTAATTAATTTTCAAGAGAATATGATTTACTTTTCTCTTTTAATATTTTACTTATTTACGGAGCTGAGTTTTTGAGGGAATTTTTGAAGCCTTTGGTTTTTATCATTGACATTGCAATGAATGTTCAGGTTGTCATTGCAGTAGGTTTTTAGGGATTTTATTCTTATCATATCGATCAGTGAAAGTATTTATAAATATTCCAATCAATCTGCCTGGCCTTTTCCCAACTTCAGCTGAATACCAATATTTTACAAGGAGCGACTGCCTATCTGACCTCCACAACCCAGTAACTGGGTAATACGATACCCCTTGGTAAGATTAGTTGTCAGAATTTCGGGTTTCTGACGACCTGACAGCCGGGACCAACGGCTTAACGTGGTTTCCCAGGCACAGATGAGTCTCGGTATGTAAAGTTGGTGACCCATCCACGGACCAACCCCGGCAAGCGTAGCTTAATCTGATCGCTCAACCCGTGCGTCATCATTAATGAAAAAAGAAATTGTGAGCACGTAGTTTCTCTCAAATTGATTGTTCTGTTCTATACATCTTTTTGTTCCAAAGCGCAGTATTTCGCATAATTTCGTAACCTACAGTGGACACATTACTAAAACTTCTCATGTCTTGACTAACTTCAAAAAACAATCTCCTTATTAGCATTCACCTATGTACTTGCATCATAATTCAACAGTAATGTCTTCACAAAAGCATAGAGATACAAAATAATCTGTAATTACGTTATCTGAGCACGAGATGTCTCATTAAGCTGCCTAAGCGCGTGGAGCTATGCGATAGGGATGGCACTTGTTAATAATTATAATTAACATTAAAATCGTTCCGTGTAATTAAAGTGTTCAGTTACATATCGAGTGATAGGTTAATTTTGTGTGTGAATGAAATTGATTCTAACATAAATTATGTGCTTCGCTGATTACATGTGGAATGAAATGATATTTCCGGTGATAATTTTACTTCTACTTTGAATGAATCCTAACTGACTTAATACCAGTATTTTACATGGAGTGACTGCCTATCTGACCACCACAACCCAGTTACTGGGTAACACAATACCACTTGGTAAGACTGGTTGACAGAGTATTGGTATTCTGACTATCTGTAACGACTGTCAAAGATCCACGAATGACAGCCGGGACCAACGTGATTTCTGAAGCACGGTGGGGTCTCCGTAATGGATGGTCACCCATCCACGATCTGACCGCAGCAAGCGTAGTTTAATCTTCGATCGACCCGTGCGGCTTTTATTATTTACCCACGAACCTCTCGAAAAATAAGAAGGCGTTCATACTAAGATGACGCGTCTGAGTAACAGAAGATAGAGAGGTTATTTTTTAACTTTTGGCGGAACATAATAGAGACTAGAAAAAACGTTGGTCTTTTCTAACGTTAACAACCCTATCAATAACCATATAATACGACCAGATATATGACGCACTATGAGTACCGTATCGAACGTGTATAAATTAAGATGGGTGAGCGGAACACTGCATTTTGGCGACATAATCATGTGGAGAAATTACTTTCTTTATCCCCTTGGGAGGATAGCTCCTTATAGAAGGAGGATAAAAATAGGGTATGACTTTATTAATGGTATGAATCATAATGTTGAGATAGTGTGTGATTAATGGGATTGTAGGAGTCAGGTGAATGCATTCTTATTAAGCGAGGAAATTGATTCTGCGTAAGCTGAAGATGGTCTTGCATACCTTTAACATCAGTAACAATCGAAATAAACAGTAACAATAGCATTTATTTTGACTGACAGATACATTCTTCCTTGACGACAAGCGATTAACTCAACTCAAAATCAAAGCATTTATTTCAAATAAACCAATTACAGGGACTTTTGAATTATCAAATGGTCGGTCAGTCAGAAAGATGAAGCTAGTTGCCCATTCCAAAGCGTAGTAGGTTCCTATGGAGAAGAACGGGGAAGAAACTCTATACTGAG
This sequence comes from Agrochola macilenta, assembly GCA_916701695.1. Classification (NCBI taxonomy): domain Eukaryota; kingdom Metazoa; phylum Arthropoda; class Insecta; order Lepidoptera; family Noctuidae; genus Agrochola; species Agrochola macilenta. The sequence goes on along the minus strand of OU753561.1, from coordinate 21,756,206 downwards.
ATGGATTTCCAAAATATGGTGCGACAATGACTTATAAGTTTTTGTACAAATTACTCATTGTGGCTGTGTCTGAAAAACAGCCACAATTAGTTTTAATTTCTTGATTTAACGAATGTTTATTTTTTTATCAAAAGAGGGTTTTTATCCGTACGGAACAACAACTACATCAACCCCAACTTACCGTAACTTTATTGAGGTAACTACTCGTAATACCTACTATGTAACTAAAATAGATCCATTGACTAGGCATCTTCACCACACAACCTCTTTGCAAACGCCAATCTAGGGTTTGCTAAAATGTTTTGAATTAGCCCAACGTCCAAAATGTTCAATTAAAAAGGCACTGATTTAAGCGGCAGTTATTCATTGAAGTTTTGGTGAATTAAAAATTACAAACTGCATGTTTATTAACAAGGTCGGCAGTAAACACTGACCAGTAAACGAAATAAAAATAAATCCTAACAAATATTTAAATGGATAAATAGTTGAGCAGTAAAATGACTGAACGGGCAGTTAACAAATCGGAATTAGTTAGTAAGAAATCTAACATGGAAGTAGCGCTCGCCGACACCGCTCGTTTCGCTCGCTCGGCTCGCGTGCGGTTGGTCACAGTTCTAACCTACCCTAAACCTTGTGGTCGGGGTGCCTTGGCTTAGTTACTGTGACCAATTGGGCTCGCGCGTGGTTGGTCACAGTTTCAACCTACCCTATGTATGAACTACTGAACTATTTATCTGACCGTCCATTCCACCATGTTTACTGCCCATTCATTTATTACACTACTTGAGTATTTTTTATACTGGTCGAATAAATAACCGACCAATTTTCTTTTTATGTTTTCCTGTAACACAATTTTACCAAATTCGAAAAATATAATGACTGCCCGTAATTTTTTTCAACTGATTATAATAACCTCCCTAATGTTTGAATAACAGTTGTAAACATTATTACCCAATATAAATTCTCTAATACACGTACTAATCAATGATTCCCTTGATTGATTATTGGACAGATCTAGGGCGTAAATGAGAATTGCCTTTTAAATAGATACATCAACGTTATACACCAAAGAAGGTGCTTTACCAGAGCATAGAAGGATGTCATTGAAAGGTCTAGTTTATATTTAGGTACAAAAAGTTCTTTATTCAATAACACAGCGCATCCGTTGTTACAAAGTTACATCCGACCTACTGCCGTTTACCAGGTTTTCCAGATGTTTCTATCTGGATAAATCCTTACGCCTCCCAGTTACAACACCCACGGGAAATTGAGGGAATCCGGGGTATTTTGTATTCCCCGCCGGCCGGGGAGAGCGCAACAAATTGGTATTAATACTCTTTCTTTAAGGGTGCACTAGTCGACGGCTCGAACTCGTTCGTAGGCAGTTAGTAACAGGGTAGTTTTATTTATTTATCTTGTTTTTATTTATTAATTTATTTAGTGAAATACACGATGATTTAAAATGAAAACTAGCGCGTAAAAATTCATGAACAGACCTTTGGGCATATAGATATTATGGAAAAAATACTGAATGTATTTACTCAGAATAAAATTATTTCAACTTTTGAATAAATTATCTATCCCTGTGCGGTTTCTATTTTGCCATTTTTTACCACATAAGTTATTTATTTACGCCCAAAGGCAAGTAAAAGTTACGTTTCGACGCTCATAACTTCCTAACCAATATGTTTTTTCCAATTCTGCTTCCATAAAGGGCTACATAATCACAGAACAAATTGATATAATTTTTAGTTTTGAACGTACACCGTCAAACAGTCGAGTAAACACCATACTACGTTTGTATGGAAGAATGACCAACTAGCGTACACTCAATAAACACACGAGTTTCTTTAAATTAAACGAGATTTTGTTAGTATTAACATTAAATGGCAACTGCAGGCTGGCTTAATCGTTTGACACAAACTTTTACGCTGAAATTTATAACCGTTACTTAGCTCGTGCTTAGACTTACACATGTTCCCGTCTCTATCTTTCACTTGTAGTTTCCAATTTTTGGATCATCTATGCCAAACGGCCTTCAGCTAGAAAAAACGTTAGGGAAAAAACTATTCATAGCAATAAAAACATTACCAACGAAACAAAGTTGTTTTTTCTCCACATATTGACAATATAAACGCGCACTATGTAAATAAATGTAGTGCTTATGTAACAAATTTGATCATGACACTATCATACATTTGCTATAGAGGCAGTAAAATTTACGATTTGTAGGTACGTAGTGAGCAATTTACTTGGCTATAAAAATACAGACATTCCTATCACGCTTGCGTATAAAACCAACGTGGTGAACTGTTAACCCATGCTGTAGTACAAGAATCTAAATATGTATGTATGGGTATAGAGAGTTGAAAATATTTAACACTACAGTTTTGTAAAACCTAATTTTATTTTAGCGTTCTGAACCCTGGTTACTCACCTCCTGAATTGTAGGTACAAGTTACTGTCTGTTACGGCCCCGCCGCCGCCAGGTGTCGCACAGCGGGACTTTTGCCATGCCGCTGTGCCAGCCTGTGGTCTTCGCGCCGTCAGGGGCGCCGCGAGTTTTTGAAAAAAAAAGTCTAGAACAGAGATTGCATGACGGACATAACGCTTCTAATATTATAAAAAAAAAAAACACTTTTAATTGTCACTTCTCCTTTCGCAGGTCTGCTGGCAGAAATTTCTTTAGAAATAAGCAGTACCTTTGTACTCAAAACTATAATTATCTCGTCTCTATATGTATTTTACTGTGTGTACATAAATAATAAAATAATAGTTATTTTTGCTATAAGTGCGGAAGGTAGGTGACTTCCGATGAGTGGCATTTATAAGTCGACACGAGTCGGAAATCATCTTACGCACGTGTATCATACAACGTTTTACTATGCATTGAGAGAGAAAAAAAAAACCGAGTGAGCCTTACGATGATGTGTAACATCTAACATAATGACGACGTATATAAATGATAAAAACAACATTCATGACTTTGACTTTCGACTTCGACTTGACTTTGACTCCCCATTGCCATCGCCATCGTCATCGCCATCGTCATCGATGTCGTCATCGCCATCGCCATCGCCTTAGCTATCGTCATCGTTATCATCATCATCTGATTTGTAAAACTTTTCTCAAATAATAAAAACTCTGCAACGGGCAGATTAACGGCACATTAACCGGCCACAAAATTTAAAAAAAAACAGAAAAGTAAAAAGCACTAGTGAAAAAAAGTGACACTTTCCGCACTAATTTACTGCTTGGAAAAGGCTCTTTTCGAGCAAATGCATTGTAAATAAATAAAAAGGATAGGTCTAGTTCATTATTTTCGAAGATTCACAGCGGCAACAGCCGGAACACTGCCCGCCAAAAATTTATCTGAAGCAGAAGCAGAACTTACTTTAAGGTAGAGTATTCTCCTTTTAACTGTTACTAATAAAAATAATGGGTAATTTTTTCCATCACTTTAAAATAGCAAAAATAAAGCTAAAACCTTTTTAATTAAACTCGGTCATATTACACCCCAGCTATTCTATCTTACAGCCAGCCCCAATAAACAGCGAGATGTCACTTAAAAATATCCTAATACCCTCTGCAAACACCTTAACGAGAACATTCCAATAATGTTTAATTAATCACAAGTTAGGCCATTTTCCCCAAAACATTTTGTACATTAACATTGGTACAGTAAAGTACAATTTCGTCAAACAAGTTTCGTAGAACGGAAATTGAAATTTAATTGGTATTTGCCTTGTAATCTCTCCAAGGTTCTGTTAAGACGCAATCTTTAAAATATTAATTGAATCTGTTAATTAATGAAAATATTTATTTTGGTCATATCGGAGAAAAGGGAATGTATGAATTTGAAGAAAATTGTGTACTTCGCATTGTTTAGGTTTACGCAAACTTCGTGCGGCATAGCAACTTTTAAATCTATATTTTACTAGCTTTTGCCCGCGGCTTCGCTCGCGTTGACGGCGGAAATTATCCCACAGGAACTTACTACTGAGATAAAAAGTATGCTATGTAACACATAAAAAATAAATCCAGGTTATAAAATATCCGTGTGCCAAATTTCATCTAAATCCGTTCAACCTCAGCAAAAAGTAGCCTTTAGCTCAGCGATATGAAATGTTATTAATTATTAAATCGTTTATTTGGAACAAAAAACAAAGACAAAAATGCTAAACGATGATATCTGCAATAGTTCAAACTTTGAGAGGATGTGTATTGCCTTTAAACTATTATAGACGAATTTCCAATCCATATACAGTACAGATATACAATATTACTTTGCAGAATTGTTACTCAGTTTCTAAACTTACAGAACCTCAGGATCACTTTCAAACTAACACCTTAACACACAGTAGTTTCACAATCTAACAATCAAACTTGTACCGCAGATCAAATGGACGCAGATTGTTAAGGAAGCGGGCGCAGGGTTAACTGTAGATAACGTTCTGAGACAAGCCGGCAGATAATTGTGAACTGTATCGATAGCGTTAAGAGATCTGGTGATTTAGATGTTGAAGGGTTGAAACAGAGTATTTGAGTGAAGTGAGTCTCAAACTCATCGCTTTGGGGTCAAATAATTTCATAGAGATAAATGTCATATAATAAAAATATTAAATATATTAACTACTAGCTTTCGCCCACGGCTTCACCCACGTGGATGTCGGATATTATTCCACGGGAACGTACTTCCGGAATAAAAAGTATCATCAGTCATCACATTGGACTACTTACCATTTTTGCTGACTGTACTTTTTAAGATTTTGAACAGTAAATATCTGTGACCTTTGAATTTCAGCGTAACCTAAATTATGTACCTAGAAGTTTTAACATAACTCAAACTCAAAGCATTTGTTTCTATTAAACCATTTACAGGCACTTTTGAATTGTCAAATAGTCGGTCAGTTACTCAGAAAGTTGAAGCTAGTTGTTGAAGTAGCCCATTCCAAAACGTAGATCTTTATGGAGAAGAACAGGCAAGATACTTTAAGAACACTCTTTTACATATAGATATTACAAAATCCCGGGTACATTATTCTTGTTACTTCTGTATGTGAGAACAATGTACATAATCAAAAACAATTCAAAATATAAAATGTAAAATATGTCCTGGCAGATAAGAGATGACCAGTCTCAACTGACGGCGCCCGTTCACGAACATGGCTCGTGGATCAGCACCATCCAGCTCAATCATTTTGTAGGGAACCGAATGATCCAACACACTCGCCACCATCAGCGAGACATTTTAGTGAGCATGACATACTCTCAACTGCCATGATCTTTCAAGTCAACATACACCTTAATAACATAATAAACGGCTCCATGGTACTCACATCTACAAAATTAAAAAAAAAAACTAAATTATACAAAACTATAGTTTGCATTGTATTTGAGAGATTAATAGAATTTTCCGTCGTGATGGCCCAGTGGTTAAGGCCTCGCCTCTCATGCACGAGGTTGTGGGTTCAAATCCGGGCAAGTACCAATGTGACTTTTGCAATTCATATGTATATTCTGAGTTTATCTTGGACATTACTGACATCGGTGAAGGAAAACATCGTGAGGAAACCTGGACTTGTAGTTAATATAAGTCTGAAATCACCAACCCGTCTTGAGCAAGCGTGTTGATCAATGCTCGTGCCTTCTCTGTGTGAGAAGAGGCCTTTGCCCTGCAGTGGGACAGTAACAGGCTGGTATTATTATTATTAATAGAATTTTACTACTACTTTATTTTACTATAAATAGACACACAGTATTATAATGTATTCATATCATCGGTCAATATTCCACAACATTCACAAACCTTATTAAATTCTCAGCATGAAAATAGGATCACAAAAGAAACTAAAAGTGACTAACACTTAAAACCATTAAGAGCAAAGTAAAAACAAAATGTATCGCTAAAGAGGGCGAGAGAAAACAATTTTACAACATCATAAACAGGAGTTGTTCGCAAAAAGTGGACGTGAAAGGCAACTGTGGATATCAGGTCGGAGTTTTTCGTAGGATATTTCTTGTTAGGTTTTGAATCAACTTTTTGGGTACTTTGTTGTATGTATATTTAGTTTAGACAGATAGATAAATAGAACGCTCTGTATTGTACACGATAATAAGTTATAAACTAGATGTATTAGTTTTGTACTCTATAGGTTATTTGGCATAATAAATAGTTGTATTACCTACATATTGTACGTTCCGAATTTAGGTGTTTGTATAATGACTGATGATAAATAAAGGTAAAAACCTTGATGTATGGCAATGTTACTGAAAAACAGAAAGAAGAAATGAATAGATATTGAATAGTCACGAATATAAAATGTATGTAATTGTGGTAATAATAAATATTTTGTAGGCACTACTCTGTTTGCTTTATACAGACAGATCGTACAGTAAATTTTTATGAGATAGTTTAAAGAATTATTAGTAACATTTTTTTAACTGACTTCTGTTCTAGGAAATAAAACAAAAAGTAACACGTTCCTCGTTTTCTTGCAAATTCGACGCATGATCAGCTTTTTATTCAAATCTCATTTTAAATTTAAAACTGTGCGAAAAATATCAAAACATAGACACAAGTAAAACATGGGCGAATATAAATATGAAGATAAAAAGTACCTTAACAAAATTATCCTTCACTTACTTAAAAAAAATCCACATAATTTTACGTTAAACAAAAATGGCCGACAGGAAGCCATTTTGACGTACTTGTTTGCATTTTTGTTTGATCATGGCTTGTCAAAAACAAATTACCGGTACGAATTTTGACATGTTCTTTGATGTGTTTCGCTGTTATATAATATTGGTCTTTATTTTGATATGAAGTGGGTAAAATTAAATTTACCGGGAAAAGTGAAGGCTTTTTATGAGTATTTGTAAAGGGATGTTTTTGGGGAGTGAAATGGCTTGTTTAAAAGCGTTTTTCTGTTCCGCTTTAGACGTTATTGATTTAATTATACCTTCATTTATTGAGTCAATAAAGGATTTGGGTGAGTCACAGGATCCGTTCGTACTAATTTAAAAACACTTCACTTTACATGTTAAAGATTTAAATATATTTTTAGAACTTTGTGTGGTATTCAATGAACGTAAGGGGTCCAGTCAAATTACCTATTCACAATTCCCATACGAGCAATTCTGAAGAAGCTTGTTAATCTTTTTTCCCACTAAGCAAAGGTCCACGTAATCTTAAATAGTTACATCTCTGTAACCTTTAATTACCAATTTATCAGTTTAGTAGGTACATATCAAGCTATAACTCCAGTATATGCTGGTCTTGCATTGTATAAGATTTCCGTACACTGAGTGGTCAGCTCATACTGGAAATGTGTAGCGAGATATATAGCCGTGTTCACCGCTTTTTGACGTGTGACTAAAATCAGAACTAACGCAGCGATCTTGTTTTTTGAATAAATTTCAAGTGACATTTCCAAAAACAATTGCTCAAATGTTTACCAACAGCGCCCGCCTTTATCGTCTTTATCGTCATTCGAGCGCAAAAAAATCCTTGGTGCAGTGTAATTATTATTGATACTTCTATTTCATAATTTTTTGACACAACCTCTAGCGTTAAACTTTTATAGATACAAAGCTCAAGGAATGTTCAGATCCGTCAAACACCCAATTTCTACTGGCGAGCATTATGCGATATAGCCTGACCCGGACTGCCCCGACCGTAATAATGGTCACCCCACAATAGTTTGCGCTCGTTAACACGGTATTATTATAGTCCTTTGTTTTTAGTAAGAATTGTTGTCACAGTAGTAAACACTGAATTATTCTGAAACGGTTTTCCGGTAGCCTTTGTTTTTGTCGTTTTTTTTAGCTTGGGATTTTACGCGCTTGTTTATTTATCATTCTTGCGCTATCTTCTATTACATATTATACATTAAAGTTGCTTTTCTGGGTTCGATTCCCAGGTTAGGCAAAATGTTATTGGGTTTTTCGATTAGGAATTTCGGAGTAGCAGCCCGGAGTCTCTGATTTGTCTGGTTGATGGATTGATAGGCTCGCCGCCTATTACATGGGACTTAAACAAAAACGTCGAAATATGGGTGTACTAGTAAATTCAGTTCATTTATTTGTTTAGTAATAATTCACATTGCGTTCGAATATAATCCTGCATGAAACATAAGTGTTACATGTACAAATTCATAAAAGAATATATAAAATTAGAATTAAAAAATATTATTATGATTTAAACAAAATATAGTATAGGTACGTAAGAGGTCCAGCTCTGCCCGAACCTTTGGAGAAACAGGCGTGATGTTATGTTAGGTGGGTACAAATATTAGTCAGTCATAGTGGTGGCACGGCTGACTGCCTAGGGTACCTACTGAACACGTATCTTCATCATAGTATCGCCCCCCTCATGGAGGCTTTTTAAATACACCTCAAACTCCAAATAAATACGAGTATATCAAATATGTAAGCTTTAATGGCTTATTATACAAATATACAGTCGTTATTGATCAAAACCAATACTCTCAATTATTCCCCAATATCGAAACTAGGTCTTCTTGCCTAGCAAGGAAGCCCTTTCATCCTTTAGGAGCGTTTAAGGTTAAATTGCTTTCAGACTATTTTCAAAGGGTCAGTTAGGCATTTGACCAAATACTACGATTGGTAAACAAGTGGTTCTTTAGATGTTATATAAAGGTATCGGTTTATTTTTAGCCTTTAGTAGTCAAGGGTAAGATTAAGCATATAAGACCAAAATGATATAGTAATAAATCATTTAATGCCAGATCATACAATCAATTGCATTAGTATGTGGTACAGGCAGCATCAAAACCTATGTATATGTTACCGGCCAAACCCAATTTTAGGATGAACTAGTTTCGCCTAGGCCAAACCAGTCTATCACTAGATCAACTTATATTCATCTACAGAAATCACCTTATCTACAATTTGCTTATTTACTTATTTTTTCAAGGTTTACTTTGGTGGCACTTAGAATTGCAGAGTACTTTGTTTTTCTTACAATTGCATTTGTTTGTTGTACAGTTTTTCATGAAACTGCATTTCACGAAGCCCAACATAATGTTTCGTGGCTGCAGTCCTTAAAGATATTTCAATATCCTGGTTATTATCTCCCACATCTAAAAACTTCTGAATGCAGACGTCAAAATCAGTAGGTGACCTTTGAAACATAATTGGAGTAATAATACTTCAAAAGACTGATGAGGGTCTTTACAAAGTTGGCACCAAACATGGCGTACTTCAAAAACATTATTGCAGGTATAATTTTATTAACATTTTCCACAATTTTCTGTAATAAAATATTACAAAATATTTGTTTTAACTTCTTTTTTATTTCTTTAGAACTGATTTCGACGTCTGCATTCAGAAGTTTTTACGAGTATATAAGTTGATCTAGTGATAGGTGTGAAATTACTGATTAGTTAATAAATAACTTTAATAAATCATATTGACTATTTTAATTCTATTCCTTTATTCAGTTTATTTTGAAAAGCTTATAGAAGATGCAATCTAAGTGAAATTAGTTCAGACTAGGACGTACCAGATTATCCTAAAGCATGTATATTCAACTAGGATAAACCGATTCGACCTAGGCTAAACTAGTTTATCCTATCGGTAACAGGATGAACGAGTTTGGCCTAGGCGATACTGGTTTGTCCTATCGTGTGTAGAGAGAACTGGTTTGGCCTAGCCAAAACTAGTTCATCCGAGAATCGGGTTTGGCCGGTAACATATACATCGACAAAAATTTACTTGATTGTCTACAATTTTTTTTCCATAATACTGTATCAATGTGTATATATTATATGTTTTGTGGCTTACAAACTAGTATAAGTACACACATTCATAAATATTTTAATTGTAAACACAAAAAAAAATGTCTTATAATCCACGCGCGACTGCTAGTCACCGCCTATGGTATAATGTAAGCGGCGGCGTTACGGGGAGGTAGACAAAGGCCAAGCTACCTCAATCCGCCAATTTTGTTAATGGCCCCCTCCCACGTCTCACCGCTCACATACCTAAAGCGGACTAGCAGTCGCGCGTGGACTATATCTTAAATTTGAGTAACTTCTCAGCAGTTCTAATTTCAACGGGCTACGGTGAGCCCGTTGAAATTAGAACTGCTGAGTAGTTTCTCAAATTTTACATGGGACTTATAACATAACTGGCAACACACCATGTATTGTATCATGTGTTGTATCAGACACCTCTGTTGAGTCCATCGCGAAATACAGTAGTGGTGTTATGATATGCAAGATGTTTTATTTTAATGTGTTGTTAAATCGTTTTCAAGCTCGTAATCGCTCCAATCCTATATTTCTGCGTAGTTTTTTCCCAACTATATTGGTCGGCTTCCAGTCTAACTAGATGCAGATACCAGTATTTTACACGGAGCGACTACCTATATGACCTCCACAAACCAGTCACTGGGTAATACGGTATCCCTTGGCAAGACTGATGGCCAGATTTCGGGCTTCTGACTGCCCGTAACGACTGTCAAAGATCTACAAATGAAAACCGAGACAAACCGCTTATCGTGCTTTCCGAGGCACGGAAATATCTCGGTATGTATAAGGATGGTCACCCATTCACGGACTGACCTCGGCAAGCATTGCTTAACCTTGAAGATCGACCCGTGAGGCTGTTATTATTTAGCCACGAACCCCCCCAAATCAAATCCTCTACTGTCGAAAATAGCTTTACAAAGCAAGCATTACTGTTCCCTTCGAAGACATTGTCATAATCGCCAACCATGATGGTCCCCTCGGAAGGGTCAACACCAGTTTACGTTACTAAACTATATATTACTCTTTATTGCGACGTTAATGCGAAGGGTATAAGCAGTTTAGCAGGTAGTTAGTTCTCGTCGATGTTTCTTTGTTAAAAGATTAATGTTGTGATAAATTCTTTAGTAGGTTGTGTGGTTAAGTACCTTTTGTGTTGTGTTGTCTGTTTGGGTATGGTTGGTCTGACAGCAACGAAAACATATTGTTTTCTTGCATGTTAATGCATAGGTATTTAACTAGTAATTATTGTTAGCTGTTTGTGTCCGGCGTCGATCGGATGAATTTCATGATATTGAGATTTTCATACAAAAATACCATGCTAATTTCCGAAAATGAGGAACACAACAAAAAAAAAATTGCCTTCTCTGTCAAGCTGTTCTCAAGTGATGATGATCTTTCATAAATGTGGCAATTGATTTTTATTTGTATAGATTTGATTAACTGAATCATAGACAACGCAAGGTATCTACTAAAGAAAATAGATACATGATGATAGTTATGTTGAAAGTATGTTTGAATTTATAAATTAAAATGTTCCTAATAGAATATAGCGATGCACTAAAGATTTTTTTGAAACTCTAATCATAAGCGAGGGGGGGTTTAAAGTTAATATACGAACAAAATCGCAGAAAATAGCTAGTTATCTTGCGTCTAGAACAGAATTCAAGATATATAAAACAAAGATAGAATTTACTGCGTCTCCAATATTATTTTATGATCTGACTGAACAAAACGGATTTGACTTTATGAGTATTGCAAAGGGCAGAGTTCAAATATAAAGATATTTATTAAAATCTTAATCAATATTCATTTTATGGGGCACATCTCCCAGTTGTCGTCTATACGCTATTCACATCTATTAAAACGACAGGGTGAAAGACCCAATCGTCGTTTGTTATTCTCGAATACATCTCAAGACCCATAAAACGTTCTTGATTAAAAATATTTGTCTTCCCAATCAACGTTGTAACACCGTTCATTAACTATAGCGTCAATCAACACAATTTATAAAGACAAAACGCTGCAATTGAAACGGGCAAAATAAACTGTAAGAAGAATCTCTCGTGGGACAAAAGAAACTGTTACATTCTACCCGACAAAACGTACCAGCGAGGTAGAGCTCCCGTTCTTTAAGTTTTTCTCATTGGTTGGTTGTAGGGTAGAGGTCTTTCTATAGCGGTGGCAGTCAGAAATGTAGACAATGGGTACAGACATTAATAACTTTCTTTGTTTCCGTACTCCGTCCAAGTGATGAGTGTTCAAATTAGGGTACCGAGGGGTTTTTGTTGGAAATATTTTATGTTTTTCATCATTATTTTTTGGATATATTTCCTAGCGTTGTGGGTATATCAGGTGCTTCGCGATTCATGATTGAGGAAAAGGTGGATTGTAGTGATTCGTCGTTTGTTTGCGCTTTTGCTCGGCTTCGAGTGGATTCTTTGTTTGTTTTTGGAGTTACCGAAATGAGAGTCGGTACTCCCGGAACACACGTAAGAATATTACACGGCACTTCCTGAGGGGTTCAGTAGAGTTACAATAAAAATAAAGGTCAAACAGAAATCATTTTCCTTCTATTATTTGACCAAATATGGTCCCCACAAGAAGCGTGCTTAGAAAAATTATAGAACAGGCAAACCCACTTAAAAGTTTGATAGGCTTGAACGAATCTAACAAAGGAGTCTTTACAGACTGGTATTGCTACGACTACTTACTATTAGCAAAAAAAGTGATAGTTTATTCACGTGATCAAATATACATACAATTGGTATCATATTAGCCGCCGACCGCACGGCCAGTGAACTCCAAGCATAAATCCACCACGCCATGAAAGAAAGAATAAAGCATAAAGGATGCATGCAAACAAATAAATACGCCATACACACATTCATTTTTACCCAATGAATGAACGTATGAAGACAATGAACGAAAAAAGAATGGCTCAGCAAACAGGAGTCATATTCAGTTACTCTTCCATAAATAAAATTAAAATTCGTTCCAGAGGGAAAATTAAATAAGCCTCCCTCGAAAGTTGTGCTTTGTGAGTACTGAGTTTGGAAGTAAGCAAAGGCAGTACGTTGAAGACGGTACAGGAGGCAAGCGAGCTTTGTATTTGGGCTAATAGGAGCTATTTCGTGAGTATTTTTTGGGATTCGTTGGAGTTTGGTTGGTTGTGTAGGTAGACCCTAATTTTGTATTTCCGTTACTTTTGCAGCCAAAACAAAGATGTTTTACTTTTATAGTTTTTGTTGTCGTTACTAGAAATAAATAGAATATTTTGATTAGTTAGATTCCGCAGAAGTAGTTGATATTATTATACCGGATAAATTCGTAAAATATGGCTTTTTAATTTCAATTTTTTTTATGAAATAATAATTTATCATGCAAAATATGGGCACACATTGGTGTAGTTTCATCCAATCTTACAGACACGGAAAATATTAACTAAAACAAATGAAAACACTCTACATTTTCATTCTAAACCAAAAATGCATACAAAGTAAACCATAGTTATGTTCATTTGCTCCAACAATAAACCTTACAAATTCAGTAGAAATATACGCGAAGGGGAGTTTCTTAGTACACGATTACATGAATAAGTGAGCAGGTATCATTGGGTAGCACTTAGGGTAAATAAAATATTATTTTTTATAGGGCAACCCCTTAATAGTGGGCTTGTTTGCTGAAGGATGGGAGAAGAGAATGTCAAGGTTTAGAAAAAGGAAAAAAAATATTTTTAAAGTAGTCATTTCCTGATTCTTAGGCCTGTTTTAAAGTTTAACAAAAAACTCAAATAAAGTTTCTTTCGTTAAGGAAAATGTCAGTCAAAAGTATTCATTATTTTTGGATAGATTGGGTATTTTAATGATTTTATGCGGAGAAGAGAATTTACACTTGTAAGAAAAAAGAGCCTTATTCAGCTTATAAATATTAGAGTGATATGATGTGGCACATTATAGTCATGTTACTAGGAAAGACTTAAAATAATTAAAAGGGCACGGTAATTATCGTGGTCTACGAACCATTTAAACCCAGTGCAAACTGTGCGTCTTGCCGCTGCAACTAGACGCAGAGCTGTCGTTCAACAGACGTCGTGTAGGATGCGATCATTTTTTGAGTACTCGACGCGTTTCGACGTCCGATTTAAAAACATCGATACCGAATAAATCTACTCGTACATGTAGGTTGAGATTCACAATACAAACACCCGTGCACCTTTCTCATCGCTCACAGTAAGACTGTCGTTGACTTGTCGCATGTGACGGTCGTCAGGAGTGCGCGTGCACCGCGCGTCTTGACGTTGCGATAAGTGGTTAGAGGGTTATACTAGCCTGTCGTTGTGTCTCTGCAACTCGATGTCAAGTATAGGGAGCTTTGAAAAAAAAAAAACAAATTGTCAGCCGCAGCCCGTCGTTGCATCTAGTCACCGAGCGGTCGCAGTCACATGTCGCATAGTGTGCGCCATGTTTTAAAATGTGGTCACTACAATTTTGAAATACACGATGTACTAGATCAATTTTATAATGACGTCACCAAAATGCCGGACTGTTTTGAGAACTTATTGCCCTAATAACGTATAATAATAAGTCCTCCAGACCGATGTTTGGCCATGGCGGTCAATCTCAGCGGAGACTAGGCTTTGGCGCGGGAGATATCATAGGGAACAAATGTATGCGCAGACACAGGTGCACACCCTCTTATCTCACTCTCATAGTCCGATGGAACGGCAATCCAACACGACCGGAGAGAGATCAGGCGCAAGACTAACAGCTTAACGTGCATTCCGAGCCACGGGGGGAAACACACCGCCAACTTCAAAACTCCGGGCTGTTATTGAGAGATTCCTAATAGAAAAACCCCATAACACTTTAATCGAACCCCGGATCCCAAGCTTAGCACTTGCGACCACAAGACCAACAGAGCAGTTACGTATAATATCCATCTGACACAGTAATTGTTTTGTCATTTACGACAACAACAGAAACAAAATAACTACCCTCTCTTTTTTATTTAGTACCACACGTTGCGTAAATGTGCCCGAACATGAGCGAGAAGAGAATAATGTAAGAGTTACAATATTTTATGGCTCAGGTAAACATGTTGGCCCTGCAATAACGCCCGCGGGTGCAATAAGAACTTACTTTAATGTACCTTCGGACATTTTTGCGTGATCATTTTATGAGACGGTGGAAAAAATATGAAATGATGCTGAGTGAGGAATGGGCTGGAGTGGGAAAATGTAGGTAGAAAATAAAAAGGTGATAGAATTATTTGGTAGTGTGGGTAATATTTTTATAAAATACAATTTTTCAATAGTTAATCTATCTATCTATCAATATAATATAAAATTCAATTGCCTTGCATTAGTCTCGAAAATGGCTCAACCGATTATGATGAAACTTAGATAAGTTGTTGTGTGCGCGACGGAGAAGGTTCCTTGCTAACAAAAAAAAATGAAAAGGCATTGCAACGGATTTGCTTGTTTAAAAAAAAGGTTACTTGGTAAGTTTTATGTTACTAGGGAATTATTTTAACAGAGCAGTTTGAAGAAGCTTTTTAATTTGTCTCGCAATGATTTGTAAATCAATAACTTGTATGAATCATCAACTGAACTGTTCTGGTACTGAACTGGTACTAGTTGATAGACCTACACTGTCCTCTCATACCTTTAAACACATTTTTATTTTTAAAAGAGTAACCGTGGAGTTTCTTGCCGGCTCTTCTCCGTAGGAAACGAATAATTGGAACCGTGCACCTAGCTTCTGACGTTTCATAAGTGCCCATGTAGGTTTTTGTATAGTAAAATATTTTGAAGTTGAATTTGAACATTCTCTTACGGTTTTTTTAAATTACACCGACCGACAAATCACTTGATCTCAAGAAAGCATGTATTTTAAGTCAGACTCCCATAAAGGAAGATCTTACTCATTCATCTACTGTACTCGTAAGTTTACTCTTAAGGACAAACTAACAGCGATCACACTACCGCAACTTACATGTTAGGGGTTGCAATAACCATTCTATTATGTCCCGGTTTCCAAATTAAGGTTATCAAGGTGTTAGTTACAAAATTAGAAGCAATTATGTAATGGGCGATGTAATTATCACTGTTAGTGTAACGCTTCAGGACCATTTATGAAATTATGAGATTTTAAAGTGTTTTTTTTAATATTTGTGATAAGCGTATGACACACACAATAATATTCCGAACACGTGAAGATCCCGCGGATCCTGCATAGCGACGTAGCAGAGTGGACGTTGTAGTACTCTGCTACGTCGTAGCTCTGTACTACGGCGTAGCTCATGACTACGACGTTGCTAGCAGCTCTTGGGTTTTACCTTTTGTATTATGCGAAAAGGATAATTAGAATCTAAAAAGACGAAAATTATAATACACCACAATTACGGCATTTGTTAAAAAAAATTGTAAGAGCTGAATGTTAAAAATATACATTACCTACATAAGTTTCATGCAATATAAATGACCGAATTGACCCGTAAAGCCAAGCAGCTTAATATTTACATTATCACTATTTACTACAATCACTGGGTTGCAGCGTAAATAGATATTGAAATGTATTTTCCAATAAAAATATTATGTGTTATCCTCTTTGCTACTCGTAAATGTACTCAAAATCATCAATATGAGAAAAACGGAGTATTTTCCTTGGCAACATCAAGTTTTCCGTTTATTTCGAATACAAGGAAATTATTATTGGCAATACTTCCTTTCTGAGAATATTTTTGTTAGCAAAATAATGCCTGTAAAATAATTATTTTTCTGTTATATATTTGAGTAGAGGTACTGTCATAGTTGATTGATAGATGATTTTTGATTTAAGGAAGCCGAGTTTACGTATTTCTTGTAAGTATTCTGGAAAAAATATTGTTTGGTTCTGCAAATAATTTGTTCATGTTCATTATTGTTCGGCCATGACTAGTAATTTTTAGGTTCAGTCAGGGAAATTAATAGTCGCAGTGAAGTCGCACTGTGGAAGAAAATTGACACTCTACGTCAATTTCCCGTGATACAGCTATTTCTTAAAATAAACGCTGTTGTATTTGATGTTCAAAGGAATAATTTGATAAATAAGTTTTTGGTTTTCAATATTTAACTACTTTTATTCTTGAATTAACAAATTCTTCGTGTTTCAATGTAATAGCAGCTTAACACAAAATCAAGACATGAAGATTAAAAAATCGCAACAATATCGAGCACACAAAACTAAACCATCATGAAAATAAACACGTCATTCGCAAAAACAAAAGGACCCTAGAGAAAAAAATGCAATTCACGTTCCTAATACCGGCCTCGTAAAAACATCCCCATAGGAAAGTCGTTTATGTTTTAATTAAGAGGCCCTAAGAACGGACCTTGTAGGGATTATTAGAAAACAGTATAACCGAGCCGTTTGGACCCTTTATTTTCTGTTTGGAAAAGATTAGGAAGAGTTTCAGTGATATTGTATCTACTCGTATTTGGAATTAATAATATATTATTAATACAATGTCGCCCATGAGCATGTGCCCGCCCATCGTTTTCTGAATATTCATCAAAAATTATCGAAAATTAACCTTAAAAGGAGAATATTAAAGATAAATCTTTAATATTTTGCATGACAGTATTTTTTTTTTTGTAGCGTTTACCATATCTCCTATGTTATTGGCTTGATATGGATTCTGTTTATTATTTCTAAAAGCTTATGAGTTATTTTATCGGATTAACTAACATTTTTTTGATACAATTTGTCAACTAAGAATAAAAAACGCAGGTGAACACATTTATAAGAACACAAGTTTAAGTCCATAAAATCATAGGGAATAATGTATTGAAAAAAAATAATAAGATAAAATAAAAATGTAATAAAGAATGACCCCCCTTTAAAGTTTATGTTCGGTCATTTGTCATGAATATTCAGAAAAATGCGGGCACATGGCCGACATTGTATAGTAGTCAGGAACCACTATGTATTACACTTTTTTATTTAATAAAAAATTACTTACATAGACTTTCACAAAAAATAACTGACGCTCTAATGTCGACACGGTTGGCGCAGTGGCTGAGTGATTGACTGCTGCGCAACGTGTCGCGGGTTCAATCCCCGCACGGAACAAATATTTGTATGATCTGCAAGTAGTTGTTCCGGGTCTGGGTGTTAGTATATGTGAGTTTCTATGTTTGTAAACGCACCCACGATACAGGAAGAAATTCTTAGTGGGGCAACGTTTAAAAAAAAAAAAAAACATTTATGTCACTACATACCAAAATACGAAACTAAAGCTTCTATCAACATTTTTCTTTTTACTACACACCGACCTTCCCCATTTGAACCCATACGAAACGAAATAAAATTCCTCCTTCCATATAACGTTTAAACTCGTTTTGAAATCCGACAAGTGCCGCGTAACGAATAAAAATTTCAAAAGCGACGCACCGCGCGGCGGTGGAGGTCTTAGTACAAATCCCGAGCTACCGTCGCGGCCTGAAACTTCAGGCATAGCAAATGAGTTGCTGAAACGTCTCGGTAGATACTACACTGTGATCTGTGTTTCTGGCTGTTCTTTTGAGGAAGACTGAATTGGTAATTTGTGTACGTTGGCTGTTTTTTTTGGTAAAATTGGTATTGTAGAGAAATAGGAAGACATAAAATAGTCATGATGAACCCGAAGATAAATTAGTTTTTTATAGTCTATGAAACTAGTTCTTCTGAAGTGGTCTTTTTTAGGCTGAATATCTTAGGATTAAGTAAGTAAGGATCAAAGTTACTGGAAAAACTAGTGTTTCTGGCATGAACACACGTACTTTTTTATTTTTTTATTCTCAACGGGGAAGCTCTTGGCCTGCATCTCACCTGATGGTAAGTGATGATCAGGCCGAAGGTGGAAGCGAGCTTCATCTGGAATCATCAATCACAGAGGAACTGGCTATTTTGCCTCTAACTGCCGAAACACAACAATGCTGTTAACATTGTAAGATAGTTGTAGCTAGCCAGGTGGACTTAGCCCTACCACCAACCGAATTATTTCACGACGTATTTTAGGACTTTTTCGTCTCGAAAGACAGGACTACATAAGAAGTAGTAAATAAAAGAATAATAGTATCATTTCACAGTCAACACGATAATAATATATTATAAAATTACGCCTGAATTCCTCGATGGGTTAGGCAGAGGTGTACCTAAACACACCCATATTTTACCAGATATGTTTAAGTCCCATGTAATAGGGGGGAGCCTATTGCCACCAATCGAACCTCCGGGCTGCTACTGAGCAATTCCAAATGGAAAAACACAATAACACTTAAAAAATAAAATAAATCCAACAAAATGAATAATAAGTTTATATTTATTTAGATTAAACAAAACACTACATTTTGTTGGATTTCATTCGTTTTTGTAGTTGAAAAACTACAAAAGCGAACAAAACTACTTCCTGTTACTATCATAAGTATTCTCACCATTTACCTGACATTCGAGAGGCTCGGAAGCTCTTGCAGATAACCCTTTTGTATGAAGGGTGCTTGCCCAAGTGGCTACTTGTGATACTTGCAGCTTTATATTGGCTACGAATTTTATTGGAAAACTTGTAATTTTTTACCTAAAATATTTGTTGTAAAGTGGTCTTGCTTTTTTGAGCTTATTCTGTTATGATGTGTATTGAAATCTTTTAGCTGGAGAAACCGTGCCGCCCGTTCGCGAGTTATTTTTCAACTTAGTTTTCTTAATAATTTGTATTTTGGTAACAAAAATGTTAGTCAACAAGTTTGTTGCTGCTGCAAGATGGCTTGACTACCAGACGTCTAGATTACACACGTTTACATTTCTTTATTGAAAATCGCGTAGACTGCTTTTATGCTACGATTCGTGAAAAGTGCCTGCGCATCCTTGGTGTGTAGTACGTGGCAGCGCCAACAGCATCCTTAGCATGATCGCTAGTCGGCTGGACTGTAGTTACATCAATCATTGCTGCGTCATTTGTCATGGAATGGCGCAGTAGTGATTGTTGAATTTACATTATTTTATTATGGATAGATTTAAATATTACTAACACTAGTTTATTGGAACATTATTACTAACAAAATGGACACCATGGTCTGAAATAAAGTAATTATTATTATTATTAACTGACTCCTCTTCTTCTTTGTAACAGGAGTCAGTAATGAATGACACTGACTTAAGGTTGGGGCTATTTCAATTCAAACTATGTGAAATTAATAAACATCAAGCCAATCAGTAAAATCGCTCGTTCAGTAGTTCCGTTCCAAATACAAATGACACTTTTATCAGAGAACAGACATAACCCAGTATTGTTAAAGCTATTGACTATTAAATTTATTCTCGTTCTCGTTTAAAAAATATATACATATGGAACGGGAAACATAAATTTTCAATTTATTTCCCTTTTCA
Source organism: Agrochola macilenta (assembly GCA_916701695.1). NCBI lineage: Eukaryota > Metazoa > Arthropoda > Insecta > Lepidoptera > Noctuidae > Agrochola > Agrochola macilenta. Next base: position 21,736,027 of record OU753561.1, on the reverse strand, counting down.
TCCCGTCAGCATCGTTGTTATCAATAAATTTATTTTTGTCGAAAATTCTTTACATTTTCCTTAATTAGAAAGGCAATGTATTTATTTCCTCCCTTTTCAGTTTTCGTTTATTCAATTGACTGATTTTTTATGATTTATTAAGTTTCGGTTTGTATTTTTAGCTGCATGAATATTTTAATAGCAATTAACTTTGATTGAGAAATCTGATATTGTTTTTCGTTCGTTCATATTAATTAAATGTAATTATTTACTTTTTAAATACCACTGTTTTTGGATATAATTTTTAATTCGATAATATCTGAATCAAAAATACCAGATTAAGCACTTACTGGTCTAAAATCCGCAAAAAAATTAAGTAAAGTATATTAAAATGACTTAAACATTTTAACACACTTGTTTTACGAATATTTTATTACACGTTAATATTTCTTAAATTACTTTTTGCCGGTCCTCTTCACCAAACAGGAAGCTCACCACTTAATCAACATAATTCGTGCATAAACTACCCAGGCTCCTAATTCCGGCCGCGGTAACAGCGCGGTACAGCGCGGTGCGGCGCGGTGATTAGTGGAATCGCCGATAATTTGCCGACCGGTATCAATTTACCTGTGCGACCAATTTGTGAGTTTAAGTTTATACGTTGTAAAGTACTGGTTAACGCTAGGATAGGTTTGTAAATAATGTTGTATCGGCACGGGAATTTGGTTTAAGGCGAACTTTTTAATGAGGCTGTATATACAGATTTATTATTTAAAGATCAAGCTTTTTGTAATAACCAACATACTATTCGTCAACAATGAATGTTCTATGTATAACTAATAGTAATGAAGTCAAAACTGTGCTTTGAATATTAAAAAAAAAACATAATTACTTTTTTTTTCAAAACAAACGGACAAAAGAAATACCGTAACAGTTTTTATTAGAAATTTTGCCCGTTTGTTTATTTTTCTGGATGTATGTTCCAAATTTCGTCGGAGGAGCTCGTGGCTAAGTAACAACAGCCGCACTGGTTAATCCATCAGGTTAAGCTACGCTTGCCGGGGTTGGTCAGTGGATGGGTGACCATCTTTACATACCGAGAATCCTCCGTGCCTCGGAGAGCACGTTAAGCCGTTGCTCCCGGTTGTCATTCGTGGATCTTTGACAGTCGTTACGAGTCGTCAGAAGCCCGAAAGTCTGACACCAGTCTTACCAAGGGGTATCGTATTACCCAGTTACTGGGTTGTGGAGGTCAGATAGGCAGTCGCTCCGTGTAAAATACTGGTATTCAGCTGCATCCGGTTAGACTGGAAGCTGACCCCAACATAGTTGGGAAAAGGCTAGGCAGATTGATTGATGTATGTTCCAAAAACGTTGGCGCAGAAACGGCTGAACGGATTTAGATGAAATTTGGCACACAGATAGTTTATAACCTGAATTAATACATTATTACTTTTAAGCCTTTTAGTCCCGGAAGTACGTTCCGGAGCATATTTACCGACGTACACGCGGGCGAAGCCGCGGGCAAAAGCGTATAAAAAACATAAGAAAAGCTAAAAAAAACCTTTTCGTCACGTTTCACATTTATAAATTAAAAAAAGACCTAAAAATAGTTTTTTGTTTAGTTTCGCCAATTTCCATCCCCATTGTCCACCTAAATTATCTGCCATAATACGAGTACTCGTACAACCCAGTACAAATCGTCTATTCTAAAAGTACGCTAACTTGTCCACGGTATATTCTTAGCGCATTTTATATCTGGTACAAGAGAATGGTGTCCACTTAATCCAAACCGTGTGGTGTTACATTATCGTGCAGCTGCGACGTGGAAAAAGATGCGCGATACATCCGACATACTTCTTTGAAGGCGAAAAGTATCTATGCTGTATGTAGTATCTTTGTATCTGAGCTATTAGTATCTTTGCTGTCTGTATCATGGACATGAAAATATTGAGCACTTTGTTCCTCAATCACACATAAACGGCTGAATGGATTCAGATATTTTTTTTGTCACATCGATAAACTATTATATGTCATGGAAATCATGGAATCACATTTCATGTTATTTTAAAAGTTATTTTTCTATTTTGTGTGTTTAGTGACTAATCTGGTGTCAGAGTTTATATGCCGCCCATGAGCCACCGACTTGGCTTCACATACCGTCGAGTAATATCTCTCTCTCTATAGAGACGGCTAGTAAAAGATTTATAATTTGAAACATGAATTAGGTAGTTATTTTGGTGGTTATTCTTTACAAGGCAAAAAATCTTACTGAAACATGATGTAACAGTTGTAATTGTAGACATAGGGTGAATGAAACGGTTCAATCATATTCATCCTGCCTGTATTATCAGAATGCACCCGCGTGTATTCAGTAGAGTAGCCAATGTGAATATCGCCTTCGATTCCCAGTTTATCAATATTATGCTTCAATGTAGGATAAGTGGAATAATATCGTGTTTCAGGGTAAGTTGGCCATTCTAGGTTAAGGAGAATTCTAGGGTTATTTTTTTTTAAAGTCAGTCTCTAGTAATTTCTCGCCAAAACCTAGAACGACTGTGTGTTGCAATACAAATATTGGTTCCGTCTATTTTAATCAATACCTACGTATGAGAAATAACTGAGTGTGGAACAATATTGCCAAATCCATAGCTTAGAAGCTTTAAGAATTGCTCAGCCTGTGTAGGTACCAACTTTTGCTAAAATAAAATTGTCTTACCAAAGGACGATTCGATACCTCCACAGTATCGAATCGTCCTTCAGTAACACAATTTGACTAGTTTACTAGTATATTATATCCTAGGTACCTAATAACGGGCAAGTATAGCTATTGCTATTAACTGGGCACAAATCCAGACTCCCAAACCGGGGCCCCGAGAATGAATAAATAGAATATACTTCATGTACACCAACATTTTAACTCTTACATATTGCTAATTCATAATTTCATAACAGTATCCCAATTTGCGTTTTTATAATTTCTAACGTGACGTGATTATCGTAGACGTCCACGGCATTACGATAACACAGGGAAGTAAAATGTAAGGAAATATACAAAGACGCTTTTAACTTTCTGACCACGAAAACGTTATGACGTGCACCGACGGTTTAACATCAACGGTAAAATCGTATACATTGACATCCATGATAACTTGACATGAATTATAAATGCGCACTATCACTGTAAGTCCGACACAGGGCTCGAACCAAGCACCAATATAGTCGCGCTTTTGTCTTCCAGACCCACAACGAGGCAGTAAATAAACTACCACGCGATACATTGGGTGTATCCGGGAGCCTTAGTCATTACTACGATAGGTCGCTTCTTTAAGTAAAAGAAGCAATTATTTCCCCTACTTGGATAGCCCAGATAAGCAGTACCTACACATTTACCTGCTTGGCTATCTCTGAGTTTAACAAATTGTTGTCTTTCACGCGATTGTGCACTTAACTTGGAATCACAGGTTTATTTTATTTAAATAGGAGAAAGTGCAAAAACCTCTGACAATTTCCCAGTAGCAGTCTGGAGTCTGAATTTGTGCCCGATAGATGGCAATAGACTCGGCCCCTATTACGAACGTTATTGACGAAATGTGGATGTACTAATAGGTACACCTCTGACTAACCCTTCAGAGAAACAGGCGTGATGGTGGCTGCGAGCGCAAAAACGGCCTAATTATGTACTCATTTTATTTAAAAAAAATGTGATTCTGTCGAAGCCGCGCCGTCGAAAATCGGTCTTTAAGTAAAATGGCATAACTTTGATTTTACGAGCCACCAAGAGATGGCGTTAGTAACACATTTATTTATTGCATTAATTTTTATATTCAATTTCTTTGATCAACTGAATAAGACAATTTATTAGTAGGTCATTCTTGCTCTCGCAGCCTCTTATGTATGTGTGTATTATAGCACGTCCAAGAATCAATAGGTAATTACAAGTTGTGTATTAATGTCACATGTGTACATACGACATTATTACGTGTATATTATAATAACGTTTGATACTCTAGTAAGCCGAGATTAACTGATTGATGCAAAAACATTGTTTGCCTGTGGCAATCAATCAATTACGGATTGCATTGATGTCATTATGTGTTTGGACATCTAAATTTAAAAAAAATAGGTGTGACATGATGGAGCGGTACATCGCGTAAAAACAGTTATTGACGAAATTAAATAGCGATTTTTTCTTGTATTAAAGTATCAATTGGAAATATAATGTATTTTGCTTGTTAGTTCTTTGGCACGTAACTATTATGGTTTCTTTAACATTAACGGTTAAAGTGAAAGTGAAAAAATAGCACTGTCGCATAGGTACATACAGCCTATAATCAACATGGCTTCAAAATGTCAACCACAAAAATACATGTATTTCAACCAAAAATAGAACCAGTACGAGGTGAAAAATGATACCTTTTGTCTCCGCCTGTAGAATAGTTTCAGATTTGAATTTCAGGACATTTTCAAATTTGCCATGCGTTGAAAGTCAGTGGAACGGAAAATCACATTGTGTCGGATCTCCATGTGGACACTGCTTTATAGAGATATGGACTAGAGTTCGCCTGGTTTTGTGTTATTTCATTTTATTTTAAATTGGACTGAATGTAAAATATGGGTTGGATTTGGAAAAGTGTGTTAGTTGGGTACCGGAGTGGTGGTGTGGTTTTTGAATGTATGTCCGGTATTGGAAAATGGACGAGTTACGACGAAAAACATTTGTCTATTTTTTATGTGTTGGCCAGATACATGAAATATATATATATTTCACGTATCTGTTACATACATAGTGTTAGGTAAATCGTATAAGCAGTAAGTAATGTAGGTACTGTTCAATACCCGCAAAAAATAAGAAGACCTCATAAATAAGGATCTAAAATAAGAAACAGCATTATTCAAAATCAACCTAGCCAAAGAATACACTCGTAAATAAAAAGCAAAAGGTTTAACCATGTTCCATCAAAATAACAAAAAATATACGAAATTCATTCATTTCACCGCTTCCTGGTAATATCGCTCAAACTCTAAAGCCCATCAAAGTCTTCGAAGACATAGATTTAAAACGTAATGTATTAGAAATTCTCCTTTTGATCGTGGAGACAGCTAAAATCCTTCTTGTGCGCTTTTGTATATGTCTATGAGACCCCGGGTAGGGAGGCCATCTTGGAAAGACGGTGTGGGATAGGATTAAATGTTCTGAAATATTTTTTATAGGTTATTTCATGTTTTAGAATACTCGTAGTTACTAATAGCATGTTCTCAATCAACCGGCCTAGCCTTTTCCCTACTATATTGGCGTCGGCTTCCAGTCTAACCGAAAGCAGCTGGATACCAGTATTTTACAAGGAGCGACTGCATATCTGACCTCCACAACTCAGTAACTCGGTAATATGATACCCCTTGGTAAGACTGGTTGTCAGACTTTCGGGCTTCTGCCGACCCGTAACGACTGTCATAGATCCTCGAACGACAGCCGGGGCCAGCAGCTTAACGTGCTATCAGAGGCACGGAGGAGTCTCGGTATGTAAAGATGGTCACCCATCCACAGACCAACCCCGGCAAGCGTAGCTTAACCTGATGGATCGACCCGTGCGGCAGTTATTACTTTGCCACAAGCTTCTCACTAAAAGCATGTTCTATCATCTGTAAATTCTCGATAAAATAGTATCGCAGAGAACTGCATACTAAGTTTCGTTTTTTTTTTTTTTTTGGTAAATAATTTGAGCCATTCCGCAGACTGAAACTGACTCTATGTTTCTGTATTTGGGATTTTTTCCAGCTGAAAATTGCTTATAATTTAATTACTTTGTCTGCTTCTTCTTTTCGACTGGTTAGCGACTATCACGGTGTCAAAGTTTTAAAGCCGCCCATGGCCCATGAGCCTCTGACTTGGCTTCACATGCCGTCGAGAAATATCTCTTAGGCATGCTGATTTCCTCACGATGTTTTCCTTTTCCGTTATTGAAGCAAGTGATAATTATACAATACGCAGATTGATCCGAAAAGTAATAGGTGCGTGTCTTGGGTACGAACTCTAGAACTATGACTTTGCAGTCCAACGGTCACACCACTAGGCTATCACTTTGTATGCTTCAAAGAGTATACAAACCATTTTAACAAAACTCTCTGAAATATGTCGTTGAAAATAAGCCGAGAGGAAACCACAAAGGAAAACGAATGAAAACTAAGAAAAAACGGTCTGGTTAGTTGTTTAATGATTTTCCAAGAAACTTGAAACTGATTTAAGGAAAAACGAAGCGTTTCATGTACTTGCCGTATTTGCGAGGTTATTAAAATTAAGGAAAATACGTAATTTTGCCATCCCGATAGTCTGATAGACATTTTCAATTACTTATGCAAAAATCAAATGTTTAAACTCAACACCATTTGAATGTGTTTACATTTTGATTAATAGATTTTTCTTCATAAAAAAATTGTATCATACAAATCGTCTCATTTTGTTAATCATTTCACAAAATTATGAGATGTCTCGTATGACTTACACCTGTACTATGTTGCTAAATACGGCTATGTGCCACAGAGTAGCCCATCCTGTGCTGCGTATTGGCTAAGCGACAAAAAAAGCTTTCCTTGGCGACATGTAAGTTTAACCTCAGTCCACAAATCGCAGATCCTTCCAACCGATAAACTCCATTCAAAGATGTATTACCATACAAAATGCAGGACAATCCATTGACTTCTTACCGCGTGGACCGTCTACGTTAACAGCGATGCGGGTGTGGTTTGTGGGTACTCCCACCATCTTTGTGACTGGCATTTGAAGGCAACTTGTGTTTGTACGATTAAGTACTCGTGAGCTTAGATTTATTCATGTGTATTCTATTTTTATATACTCGTAAATGGTGGGAGGTGGTTCTATTAAGAAGTTTGACAGGCTCAAAAATATTGGTTTCAGTTGAATTTTGTTTTATTTCGCAAATGTATGTAACTATCTTATATTTTTCCTTAATAATAATTATAGTATAAATATTAAAAGTGACAACATGATTCACATAATTATTAATAACTAGCACTTTGCCCGCGACACACAAATATAGATCGACGAAAATTTGAAAGCAAGCCCATTAATAGAACCGTGTTAGAAATACGTACAAATTCAAAAATATCTTTCGGCGAGTTATCGAGCTCTACGGTGGCTACTTAATTCAGACGTCTGAATTCAGGAGCCACCTTAACTGTCCTGTAATTGACCGAGCGAGCGAAGCGTCTCTGCTTCAAGTCTGGCAAAATTTGTTTTCGTGTGTAAGTTTGTAGGCTCTTTTAGGTCGTATTTTACACACCGATCTGGACGAAACTTGGTATAAAGGTTTTCGACTTTATAGTTTATTTTGTCGTCGGAGTATTTTGATTGGAGGGGGTACTTCCTTCAAAAAGGGGCAAAAGGGGAGCTACTAGATATGTTCGCCTTATGAGATCCAATTTCGATGGGTTTTTTTTAAATTTAAAAGTTAGTAACTTTAAATTAGTCTCATACATTTTGTAAAGATTAAATGAGGATCTTCGGCGTGATTAGCAAAATAGCTTCTCAAAATGCAGTAAGTTGCTCATTTTAGATATCTACCAGTAGAATCGGCCTTTTAACTGCTGGTAGGCATTGATGGATCCCCTGGGACCACCATCTCATCACAAAACTAGATAATTCTAAAAATTATTTTCAGAATTCTCATAAAATATTTTAAAATAAGGTCACTAGATGCTATACTATGCACCGCTAGATCCCGCTGTCGTTGTCGCTCACCAAATGTTAAGGTCCCGTCCAACATTTTGTGTGACTGAGTTTTGTTAAGTGTAAAGTAGCTTCAAAAGTAAAGTCTCGTGTTCACCAGATAGTAGTTGGTTAGTTTTGGGTTAGTTTATTTTTGTTTAATTATCGTCTTGCCACCATATGCTTTTAAGTAACCTACAGCGCCAGTCGGGTTTTTTTTTTAATTTGGTAAAGGTATATTAATTATAGGATTTTAACTGTCATGCTTATTTTCACTACAAAAGTTATTTAAAATGGGATATTTACCATGTTTAAAAAAAGAAAAACATGGTTTATATCCCGTTTTTTAAATAACTTTAGTGGTATAATAACTTTTGAAAATAGTTTACAATGTATTTGCTCGAAAACTGCGTTTTCCAAGCAGTAAATTTGTGCGGCAAGTGTCACTTTTTTCACTAGTGTTTTTTACTTTTCTATTTTTTTAAAATTTTTGAAGCCGTCGTCAGCCCGTCGCAAAGAGATTTTATTATTTGAGAAAAGTTTTACAAATCAGATGATGATGATAACGATGACGATGGCGATGGCGATGGAGATGACGATAGCGATGACGATAGCGATGACGATGGCGATGGCGATGACGATGGCGATGACTATGACGATGGCCAAAATCAAAAAGTCAAAGTCAATCAAAGTCAAAAGTCTAAAGTCGAAGTCAGTCAAAGTCAAAGACGGTCAAAGTCAAGAAGTCAAAGTCAAAGTATGAATGTTCATGCAAAACAACATTCATATATCAGATTTTACACATCATAGGCGTATACCGTAAGGCTCGTTCGTTATTTTTTTTTCCTCGCAAAATGCATAGTAAAACGTTGTATGATACACGTGCGTAAGATAATTTCCGACTCGTGTCGACTTATACACTCGTCGGAAATCGCCAACCTTCCGCACTTGTAGCATAAATAACTATTGTGCTCGCGAGGTCTACTGTTCGCAGAACTACTACATAGTTTTTAAGTGTTTGCAAATGTAAGGGCCTGGCCTACAAAATCGGCAAATTTACTGCAAAATATTGGTATTACCTGCGATATGAGACATGACTCCTCAATCCATACGGACACCATTTTCCCAACTATGTTGGGGTCGGCTTCCAGTCCAACCGGATGCAGCTTAATACCGGTATTTTACATGGAGCGAATGCCTATCTGACCTCCACAACCAGTAACTGGGTACTATGATACCCCTTGGTAAGACCGGTTGTCAAACTTTCGGGCTTCTGACGACCCGTAACGACTGTCAAAGATCCACGAATGGTATGGTAATCCGGTATGGTAAGATGGTCACTCATCCACGGACCAACCCCGGCAAGTGGAGCTAAACGTGGTGGATCGACTCGTGCGGCTGTTATTACTTAACCACGCGCTCCTCATACAATCTCTCTTATAATCATAGAATCGTTTTATTTCGTCCAGTTCAAAAATGTTTTTACAACCAAAAATAAAATCTGTTTGAAACTGCGCGACATAATTGCTCAGTAAATCAGTGTAACGAAATATTTACGATAAATATCAATTGGTCTGCCCAATTCTGTTTCCCTTAATTACTATTATGGATGAAAAAACGGCCGCTGGATTAAAAGGACGTATTATAATTCTGTTATTATGTCGGTAAAAGCGTTCATGTAATGACAACAGTGAATTGTTGTTATAGATTTTTGTGGAGAACCGAAATTAGTAAATATTTATGTAATTGAAAAATATATTTAACATTTTTTAACATGATATTATTCAATATCGTTTAACTTTAACAATTTAAAAACTAACAGACTTAAAATAATAATAATATTGTCAAGTATATAAGACAGGGGTGGGGGGGGGGGGGAACCATCATAGGGCATCAAAAAATTCGTCCGCATCGTTGTCAACAGGAAAAGTGCCCAAAAGGCTGGCAGCATTGCCACGTTGTATGGCAATGCTGATTCTCTGGACGAAGAATAGGCCAGCCTTCTGGTCACATGAAGAGTCGACCAACCGCTTTGCGATGTCTTGAAAGACTAAATGGGCACTCGGACCCCATGGCCCTAGTGTTTCAACCCCAAACGGCTCAAACATATAAGTCCCAATAAGATTGTAGTATTTGCGCCGTTTGAGGTTTTCCGCACCTGCAGCAGCAGCCCCAGCACAGACCACCGTGCTAGGAAGATGGGATGGCGCAAGGGTGACGACACACGTTGCATCCCACACCAAAGGCCTACCTACCTTCCAAGGCATTATGGTCATTCCATCTGGTCTCTTCCCATCGTCGCGTGCCAAGCCGTTGGGTTCTAGAACAGGTGGCACCCCAGCGGTGACAAGAGCACGACGGATGATGTCATTAATGCTGGCGTGCCGTGCTCTCCGGCCTGCGCTTTTACTGCAGGATAGACCATGGTGTCCGAGACTGTCGACTGCTTCACCGCATTGACAGTGATGCGGGGCCACACAAGGAGCGCCCAGACGCAGACAGGTAGCGAGCCGGAAAGTGGTGTCACCCAGCATAGTGCCTATGTTGGGTGACGGTAGCGCCTGAAGCCAAAGGCCCGACTCCCACTCACCCACAGCCAGCAGGCGGGCACGCTCAGCAGTATTGGTGGACGTATTAATAAGATTGTTCCGTACCAACCTGCAGAGCGGCTCATCCCACTGCCTCTGGAAGGACAGGTTCACGGGATTATTGATCAATGTTTTTGTTACTATTAGGTAATAGGTAATACGGGCTGGTATCCGCAACTCCACGACTAAGCGTTTGTTACGCTTTCAAACTAAAACGGCTGAACGGATTTGGATGAAACTTGGGACATGGGTAGACCATGACTTGGGTTAGGACAAAGTATACTTTTTATCCCGATATTCTTACGGCATCAAAACTTTTGCGGGTGAAACCGCTGCGCAGCTAGTAAGTCTATAAAGATGGTTATGAAAATGATATTTAACTCTGGGTCAATTTATTTCTGTTTGTTGGAACTGTTACGTAGACAGGCAATATAGTCCATTTTAACGGAAATCCATTTTACCAACCTCACTTTCAATTTGGAGCGTGTCATTCGTAATCAATTCAATCCGACATTTTTGATAAAATCCTGCATTTCCAATAAGTTCCAATACCACGAAATAATTGATTTATACTTTTTATTTAATTAAATTGGACTGCAATTAATTTAGCATTTCCATAAGAGCGTCCTTATTATTTTCTATATTTATAAATAAAACAAAATTGATTTTCGTGTCTGTCTGTGTGACCACTTACATCTAAATCTAAGGATCTAAATGCTTTAAACGAGCAGAACATTATAATTCAGCGCATTTTCTGGAAGTCTTTACATTAATATTTAATTTAAAAATAGAACAAGCAATCTCGATATTTTGACGTACTGCACTCGTGCGAATTAGGGGCGGGTCACTAGTTATATTAATAAGTAGTGACATAATTACTTTAGACTATTACCGAAATATATTGCCAATTTCATTCATGATGGACGCCAATTATCCACGATTTTCTTCCAAGTCTATTTCAATAAGAAACACTATACATTTGATTAGGTTTAGGAAATGGATATTTGCCACGCGATGAAGTGAAAGAAACTGAGTTATTATACCAATATTATATCATTCGGTGAGTTCTGTATTCAATTAGAACTAATGACGAACTTTCTTGTTTCAGGTATGTTTGATCAGAAATATCAATCTGTTTTTCGGTCGTCGGCTTCGGAAATATACGGTAAGTGTTAATTAAGGAAATACGTAAGATATTTTTAGTAGGAGCCAGTAGGATTTTTTTCAAAGAATCAGTCAAACTTGTCTCTTTTTTTTTTTTTGTCTTCTTTTTTTGCGTCATGTTTATCGCAAATAAACGTATTTTCTTTATTTTCTTTCTTTCTAATCTTCATAGTCCTCGGCTTTAATCACCATTGAAAACTCTCATCGTTTTAAAATGATGGTTGAATGTATTCAATCTTTTGAAACTATTCATCATAAGATATATCATCGTAATCCAAATACAGTTATTTATAACAGAATAAATAAATAAAACTAACACCTGTCAATAGTTACACCATACCCAACTAAACCATATACAATCACAGCACTCTGTGTATCGTGTATCCGAATGCATCACAAAAAGATACGAGTATACGTTTCTATTCCATTCCACTGGATGCAAGATAAATGGTCCGTCTTAGATGAAAGCACCCTATATCTCCGACTGGCAGCAGTTTGCCAATAAATTCAAAATCAATCTAAATGGTTTCCAGTCCTCAGAGGCCATGACTATTCTAACGTTTATAAATCACACAGCTACTCTCTATTTTCTTTTTTAGAACATTTTTGAATTTGAATTTTTGTACTGGCTTTGAATTTGTATCCGAATGCAATTCGATTTGATTTATTTGAATAGATTTGTGATACTTTTTGGTCAGTTTTTATAGAAATTGTGCTCTTGCTAACATTTGCTTCATGATGTCATACGAAGATTCCGTTAGGTATTGAAGTGAATTGACATTTGTTTGTGAACTCTAAAAACAAAGCGGAACCTTCCATTTATTTTTGAATTTAATTAGTGCTGTAATTTATTCAATCAATTACAAAAACAATACAGTTGAAATAAAATTTTAATCAAGACAACAAAACGGCAGACTGAAGGTGACACCAAAAAAACCTTATTTTAATGTCATTAACGTAGACACTCACTGAAAACTCAATTTAAATACAAAAAGAAAAAACATTTTTTAATCCAATTTGTTGAGGCTACGTTCCAAATATTACTATGTAAAAATATACAATTAGTTTTCGAAGATATCATTGTGAGCTGCAAAAACGAAGTGAGGCAAGCTCTTTAATTGTTTTTCTTAAATTGGACCGATGCCAGACTAGAGTCGAGATCCATCGATCCAAAGTGAAGAATTAAATTGTTTTCTTTTTCGCTTGTAAAAATAATTATTTTCAAGAAAGCCGGTATTGACAACTCAAGGTTAGATCAGAGTGCGATTTAAAATCGAGAGTTGCCAGATTTGTTGTTTATTTATTCTTTAATTATCTTTCTTTAATTTCAAATTGGCTGGTGTCCGATAAATTGAGATACATTTTTAAAGCAAATGTGGATGTTGTTTTTCATGAATGGATTCTGGATCTGGATCTGTTATGTATGTTTGTTTTTGACCACAAAGGTTTTCAAGTTAAAAAATCGGTACTGTGTGGAGTTGGTAATATAGTGGTACAGATTATAAAAAAAACTGAAAAAATAAATCAACGCGCTGTTTTATTCAGATTTTTTTTAAATTCGTCAAAAAGGTTTTAACTGTATCAATACACTAGGATAAACTATGTCCCGATGTATTTGATATAGCTTTATGCTGGTATAAATAAATAATGCTTTTGACTCAAATAAATGGTTTATAAACGACAATTCAGAATTTTTGCATATAAAACTCTGACTTTATATAATTCAAAAAGTTATAGAAAAACGTCACTAGACGGAACCAATTTTTTTTTTTTTTTTTTGAGAATAGGCAGAAAATAAACACAGAGTGTCACATGTCATGCTACGATAAGTACCATCGTTCATATCTAACCTCGCACCGTAAGGTCTATTCTTGCTTGCAGCGGTCGGCGACCATAGAACCGGGCCGGTAACAGATGTGGTCATCGTGTTCACGAGATTTTGTTGTAAAACTGGTTAGAACTTCATTGATGGTACATACTCTTTGACCGTCACAACGTCTTTTTAAAAATATAATTATTCAAAAAAGACTTCAGAAAATTACTTACTACTCATTACTAAAACAGACTAACTGGTTCTTGGCTTGGCAGACCCTTTAAGACCCTTTACCTTACATTATAACTCCGGAAGCATATTTTTTTTGTACATAATTTTATTTTCAACCCTTCCCGTGTTCAAGTTATCAATTACGGTAACCCTTTTCTCTCAAAACAATATAACGCACCGAGCCTTTTTTATGCCAATTGGCATAAAAACTTGGCATAGAAATTATGTTATTATGCGAATTTTATACGAGTGTGCTGTTCGTTTTAAAAATATTTTTCTTTTATGTTTCATTTTGGGACAGGCGGTAATTTAAATTTCCTTTCTTATTAGCTTTTTTTTTAACCCTCAAATCTGTTAACCTTGCTAATTCTAAAAACCTTTTATATTTCATAACAATGTAGATTTTATTGGATACCAGAAAATAAACATCTGTTGTGCCCCCCCCCCCCCTACTTCGAAAGAAATAGATCACCCAAGCTATTGCTCTTCCTAAATGCCTTAAGTTCGTTCTGGCCTACTCAATGGGTCCACCAACATAAGTCACCATTTTTAGAACTCATTGAAGTCCCAATCAGTGTTCTACAATCCTTCTCAACTGAAACGAGCTCATACTTAAATTATATCCGCAGCTACAAAATGTAGTCTTATTTAATATGTATTACGTCGGCTCACTGCTCATCCCCCTAAGCCGTGGTCGCCACGCTAAATCCAGTCCGCCGTCGCCGGCTACCGTACTATCCCTTTGTAATCCACTTCTTTAATGTTTCCTAGAAAAATCTAGCTTCACGATATTACTGCTGTTAGGTTTTAAAGTGGATCGAGTATATAGATTTTATTAGATACGAATATTGTGAATATGAAAGTGTGTCTGTTATTTGTTATTTCTCGACTCTCTTTAAAATCTTTTGCCGGTAAGAGTCCAGCTGTCACGAAAATCGTAGTATACCTAAAATGCGAGACAGCCATACTTTCCTAATTTTGCTGTTCCTGGGTAACAATTTGTCTTAAAAATCCAGCTCTTTAAACTTCCCAAATGTTATCCTACATCAAAAATTATTCGCGAAGCTCGTTGCATTTACATGTTTTTATAAAACTTGTCATAACACGAACTCAACAAATAAAATGGATACTTTCGATCCACCGCCACTTACTTACGTCATAATAATTATTCAAAAAAACCACCGAATCGATAGCACTTCCGAGAGCGAAAGAGACAGCATGCATCACTCAGGCCACCCTTTAAACGATCTTGATGGCCCCCATTAACGGGGCGAGTTATCGTAAGTGACACTTGGTACATTAACGGGGCGAACTGTCGTAAGTGACACTTGAAACAAATTGGGCGGGAGAGGATCTTGAGGAACGCACGTGTCCTGTTGGCACCATAAATTATTGGAGCAGAGTCTTAAGAGGATTTCCGGGTTTTTTTTAAATTTGCTGTTGAAATGAGCTGTCATCTTTTATTTTTAGGGTTGGTATTCAAAGGGTGCCAACGGGAGCGCATTACTAAACGTCCGCTAAAGGCCGCGTAAGGCTGCCTGTCCATTGAAGCGGAGAGGAGAGGAGCGGTGTAGCGGTGTTTCAATATTAACCAATGGAATTGCATAAAACCTCCGCTCCACTTCAGTGGACAGGGAGTTGCAAACTAGTTTAAAAATTCATACAAAACCGGGAAGCGGAGCGGGGAAACGGAGTGGAGAAACGGAGCGGGGAAGCGGACCGGAGAAACGGAGCGGGGAAGCGGAGCGGAGAAGCGGAGAGAGGATGCAGAAAAAAACCAGCTGCGGAGTTTTGCAGCCGCGGGGCCCGGGGGAGGGGGAGTAGTGTGCCACCGGCCAGTGCGTGCGTCGGTTGGGCGAGTATATTATGTGGCATCTTTGTTTCGACTTAGGGGAGACCGGGTACAAAAGTAAACCTTTGTACTTTGACACTGGTTTCTAGTTAGTTATCATATTTTTGATAATATGAATATAGCCACATAAAAACTACGATTATGCTATACTTTGTATCTAAATTTATCTCATTATTTGCTGTTTATTGTGAATTACAGAGATAAAAAAAAGGCCTCTCCTCCATGAACTGTTAAGTAGCATCGGAAAGCTTCTGGTTTCGATTCGTACGACGGGTCTTAAAGATCTTAGACCCGATTGTATGGACAGTTTTCATTATAATCGCCCACGGAGCTCACTAGATACTCGAAACGATTCTGAAGTTCGAGCTGAAAGCTTTCGGGGTTTTGGATTTGGATCGGTGCTGGACGGAGCGTAGACGTCATCAGTCCTTAAGACCCTTACCATACGGTGATCACTCTGGTTTTCAACGCGTTGATCACGGTATCATCATTTAATATTTTGCTTCTTTGTCAAAATAATGAAGTCAATTTCATTTTTAGTTGCACCATCAGGACTCTGATTGGTTCACTTTCTAAAGAAGGAGCTCATTATAAAGAGGCCTTCCTTCTCCATAAAACTGGCCCGTAGGTTACGACGACCGTCGTTACTTTTGTACCCGATCTCCCCTACAATTATTTATTTTTGCATTATGTCATGTCATCCTTTTTGTTTGTGTCACTGTCACTGTGCACAGTCCGCAACTCCGCTCCGCTACCTCGCACCGCATAGTCCGTAACTCCGCTCCGCAGACTTGCACCGCATCAATAGACAGACACTGTCCGCAACTCCGCTCCACTCCGCTGCCATTCTCCTCTCCGCTGCCTCGCTCCGCTTCAATGGACAGGCAGCCTAAGGCTCCGCTGTCCGTCCGTCTGTCACAGGGCTGAGTGTTAAATATTGTGCGGTGTTGTGCGCGTCCAAATCGCTCATGGCCGCTTTTTTATGTTGACATTTGCGCATTCTATAGTATTAAAGGGGAATTAAGTTCAACTAAAGTTATTTTATTAATGAAGTATTTACTGACTGCATCATTCCCACTGATAACCATATAAAAGATCGCTGGCTTGTATGAATAGTAAATTACTGGAATATTTCTGATGGACTTATTAAAATACTGACCTACTTTTACTGCCCACATTAAATTTTCCAACTTATAAGGATAATTCGAGCTTAATAAGGTATAATTCTACCAAGGTATAATCCAATAAATAATATTCATGAACGTAAGTACAGAGGTACATAATGAACTACTTCATAAGTAGACTCAAATTAGACGTTCTTGTCATTACCATTAAGTGCCTGCTTTGATTATAGATTATGGTAATATTATGATAACAGCTAATATGTGGTTCTTATTGTACTAACACTACATTCAAACGCTAGATAGTAATCTATAGAAGGTATTAATTTGGGCTCTAAATAGTCTAGTAGATAAGTGCTGCTATTAAGAGCGTTTATTCTAAAAGTGGGCAACGTCGCAAATATATGTAAAACATTTCGTTGTTTTGATTAATTTGGCAATATTACTGTACAGAAATATGAAATGTGGCTAACTAGCGAACTGGAATATTAATAACGTCGTTTTATCTCAAATTAATTTAGATAAAACGACGATAATGCATTTTAGTCAACGGGTACATGCTGATAGTAACATTGCAGCCCTCTACAGTGGCACTGTATTGAATAAAGTCGACGATACAAAATTTCTTGGTGTAATGATAGACGCAAAATTGAACTGGAAAGCGCACATTGAATATATAAGCAAGAAACTGAGCACGTCCGCGTATGTCTTGTACAAATTGTCCTCAGAACTTAACCCAGATGCTTTGGTGACGGCCTATCATGGATTGGTGGCATCAATTCTGCGCTATGGTATCATATTTTGGGGTAACTCTACGGACAAGGATATAGCGTTTAAAGCCCAAAAGAGGTGTATTCGGGCTATGTTCAAATTAAAATCAACAGAAAGCTGTAGACCATTGTTTAAAAAATACAAATTATTAACTTTACCGTCTCTATATATTTTTGAAGTTGCATCGTTTGTAAAGTCTAACCCCCAACTCTTTCCACGACAATCTGACACTTTTCCGCGCAACAGACGTGACAATAGCCAACTTTGCTTGCACTCGGCAAAAACTGCCCTCATGGGGAAAAGCTTTTTTTGTATGGCCCCGAAAATATACAACAAAATACCACAGGCCTTTAGAGCTATGACAGAAAATCAATTTAAAAACAAGATTCGAAATATATTAACAGACAAGTGCTATTATAATATAAATGACTTTTTGACAGATGCCTCTTAACATACTTAACTTTATAATATTATTTCTGTATGATTATTCTCATAAAATTTCATTATGAATGTTAGTGAACCAGTCTTTAGTCTTTGGTTCACTGAATTAATTAATTATTTGTTATATTAAAAAAAAAAAAAAAAAAATTGTACGCCTCGCCAGGCAAAACATGTACGGACTTTTTACCTACATTTAAGATCTTGCATGCTCGATTTGTATGTAAACACATGTTTGACAAATAAATTATCTTTTATCTTTTAATAATGTATTGCAATGAAACACTGAATTGGATGTTGTAACCGTTTTAGGTGTAAAAAAAGGCATTAGGAAAGTTTCCAAATACTTTTATTACACCTAAAACTAAATATTCAGAGTTACGATATTAATTATTGCATTTCATAATCAATATTTTAGTTCACTAGTTAGCCACATTTCATATTTCCATACAGTAATATTGCCGAATATTTACCTATTTTTGTTGCCAACTTTTAGGATAAGCGCTTTTAACTAAATTCTGTAAATTTTATGATGATTGACTATACCTACATGTGATGATGTAGTAGAGACGTATGGAAGAAAAATACATGTTACGCCGACCTCAAATAAATTGTGTTAAGGGCATTAGAATGATAATGATATATACGAGTATCTACATGTCGCATATTTGTCGTATACTTATGTATATGTCGTCGGCATATTGTAAGATTCGTCATAAACAAACGGCATCCTAACGTAAGACTCTTGGTGAAATAGTACGATTAGCAGCAAAATCAATTTGCCTTCGGCATTTCACAAAATATCAAGCGTTGCCAATCAGACATTGCCCAATTGCCATTTAAAATTCAAAAATTTAAAATTTAAAGATTTAAAAATTTCACCTACGTTAAGTATAAGTATATCAAATTTAGAAACTAAGAGTTAAGCTCTTCAACATGTAATTAGTGATCTATTGTCAACCTGTTGTTTATTTATTTTATAAGTTTATTTTAGCTCCTCTCGCCTGAAACACAGGATTACCTAGTTGAGGCACGTAAGTTTTAGGAATATAATTTACATTTAAGCAAAACTGTACTAATTTTTATGCCTTGTAATTATTTTGGAATAAATATTATTATTATTTGTGTAGTGACGAACCAGATAATCTAATCTGCCTTCGACATATACGTCATCGATGCATAAGAAGTTCGAAAAACAAACGGACTCAAATCTAATTGAGAAGTTGTGCAGTTTACTCTAAAAGCAAATCTATACGAGTATATTATATAAAACCAAACTTTATTTATAATAACCAAAACTTTTAATATCTAGAACACTTACCCCAAAAGTTCTGGCATGTTTTCAAAATTACTTCCACAAAAACTTAGCAGTTTAGCTTCACCACTTAAAAAATAACTTTCAGATTCACTGAACCAAGAAGTATAAAGTTAAACTTTATTTTTAAAACTGCCGTAGGTATTCTGTTCTGGAGTTTAGTGCAAAACTTTGCCTGGATATAAACCTAGCTGCAACAAAATTCACCTGCCTGGATTTTAAGTGCATCTGAATTCTTAATGCCTAGACTTGGTCAACAACAAATTTATGGACAGTGAACGGTTTATTAGATTTAAAAGGCGACTTTATATTGCCATGTTCTTGGATCTGTGTCAGTATGTAAAGACGTTATTAGTGTGGCGGTTTAAGTTAGTGTTTTAGTGAGGAATTACTTTATTTTCTTCGGTTTTGATGTTAAGGTTGAGTGTCCAGATTATTTAATTATTGGTCTGTATCGATAGTAAAACTAATCATTTAAATACGCATCATATATGATACTCTTAGCCTTGATTCAAATGCAATCAAGGCCACGTTTCTGGTTACCAATAGAATCTAATCAAGTTCTTTTCTAATTACCTAAAGAAAAGCAAGCGTTGAGAATGTATAAAATTATAATATACCACCGAATTTATGGGAAAACTGTTTTCATCTACCGATCTCGGTTTCTCTAAAAATCATTATAATTAATCGTAAACTTAATCCAAAACCAAATGACGTTGCAAGAAAAATCAAATTATCAGTCTGTACGGTGTCTGTCAATATTGCCATTTTCTCTTTTAGCGCCGGCGAAATTAGAGCAGGCTCTCGAACATTCTCCAATATACCAATTTTTATCAGTATAAAAGCTTGTGAAAATTCAATTATGGATCCAATAAAGTTGTCAAATATCAACACGAGGGGGCGCGGTACGTCACGATTAGGGCAGCCATCCGCTCTTCGTGTTACAGATTTGTCCTGGGACGATAGAGGATGAATTAAATTTGGTTCGGTCAGTGGGTGGACTTGGAGGTGGCGGTTTTGATTGGGCGAGACAGTGCGAAGATATTTGGTGAGGCGATGTGCAATCTTAAGGTTGATTTGTGTGCAAGGTTTTGTTTGAAATAGAGCGGGAGGTAATCGTTTGCAATGGAAGTATGCAAACTAGATCCAATAAAGCCTAGGCATTACTAACTCACTTTTCTTTTGCTTAAGATAGTAAAGTTCAACATTTGGTTTCTAATAATTTATTACAATTAAACCAATAATATTATCAAAAAATAAATAAAACTCTTAACATTGTTAAATATTATTATTATTATTCTTGCTGATAAATTGTCATAGCTTTCATAACCTAATCCTTAACAAAAAAATCATGCTACATTTCCCAACTTGTCTCAAATATTAATTACACACATTAACACCCTACTCATAGGCGGCGTGCGGGCATTTTTAAAAGAAACATTTTTTCTCCAACTTCGGTAAAGTTCGGAACTTTTCGTATTTTATCCACTGATTGCGTCGTCACTTGCCAATCATATTGGTTTGAAACATTTTGATAAGTTGATGTATCACCATTGAGGTCTTAACTTTTAAACTCGGTTGATAGGTATTGGTGAAGTTGCAAAATTATTTTGTAGAAAAATCGAGTGTGTATTTTGGGAGCAAGTTTTTTTTTTACGAAAGAATTTTGATGTATACTGACTCATTGGTCTCGTGGTTGCAAACACTACTGCTGAGCATGAGGTTCTGAGTTCAATTCCCGGGTCGGGTAAAGAGTTATTGGGTTTTTCCATCAGGAATTTCTCAGTAACAACCCGTTTTTTGATTTTTTTTTGTTGGGTGGATACTTACCAAATAACTTCTCCCGCTGGGTGGAGCGGGAGGGCATATCAGACTCTTACTGACTAAAACCCACCCGTGTTCCTTCAGTTGCCTGTATATTGCCAGGGGCCACGGTATCCCTTACGGACTTTCTCGCGACCCCGGTAGGCATCGGCACGCGTGAACACAACGTGCCGTCGACCCGGGCCTGGTCCTTATCGGACGGCGAGCTACCCATTGCTAACCGTCTGCTCGCCCGCGCCTACGGTGGCCGGGAATCGTGCTGGGATTCCCGACGCCCAGGGCGTCTCTTGCGACGGCTAGGGGCGTGAGGGCGTGAAATTTGCCTCTCGCTCACGCGTTCCGCCTCCTCCTTCGCGAGCATTACTGCTTCGCAGAAGGAGGTGACGGCTTTCCATGCCCTCTCGCTCCATGCAATGGCCTGGACCAGGGCCGCACACGAGAGGTCACCGCCGCCGATCGCCTCCGCGAGGACACGGCGGTGCTCCGCCCAAGCCGGGCAGACCTCCACCGTGTCCTCAATAACAACCCTGAGTTTGGGTTTTTGCCCGGTTGATAGCAATAGGTTCGCACCCTGTATACATAGGGCTTACACATAACTGGCGAAATGTGAGTGTACTATAATATTATAGGTCCCAGGCGTAATATATATTAGGTTTATGTAACATAGAACAAAGAGGTGTTAGCCACACATACCCACAGCCATTGATTTTGACAAAAGCATAAAATAAACACAAAACGTGATCTCGGAAAATCGTGCTGTCACGAGACAAGTAGTTGAGTATTGAGACTATATACAACACTCGCCAAATATATTCCAAAACAACAACCACCCTAAAACGAAACATTACATATTCCGATACCCGATGAACGCCCATCCGCCTCCATAAGCAAATTCGTCGCCGATCCTGTATATATGATGCCTCCCAAGTAACACCTGATTCAATAAAGCAAGACAGGTAGGACCCTTGGATAACAAGATTTCTGACATCTCCGTCCCTTTTCTCATAATAAAATTGGAAATCCCACTCAATACGGTCCCGGAATTGGACGGACGGACTCAAAAACTTGGTCCAATTAGACAAACTGACGATAGAAAAAAAATTGTTTCAAACGTTAATTCCCTTTTGATGTATAAAGGATTTTTATACGGCCTTTGAATTATTTATTAGCTTTCGAGTATTCTTTGTTTTTTTTTTTCAATTTGAAAAGGTCCGTATTAAAAGTAATAATGCGATGGATCGAGTGGGTTCGCTTTGATTTGATGTCTGTCAATGTTGAGTGGTGCTGGCATGGATGTTTTGGTGAAACTAACCTTTGATTATAAGAAATTGTGAGTTCTAGTAGTCCACGCCTTATTATAGAGACATGGCATGATAATTGGTACTTGTGTGAAACATACGACCTTTTCTTACAAAGAAAAGTGATACCTTAAGCCATATACCGGGTTGACACGGTTAGATTTTAATTTATCAATTGCTAAGTTGAAAGCGAGTTGAACCTTCTGAACAGAATATCAATCAAATTGAATTTATAATTCAAAGTATTTTTGATGAACAGCAAAAGCCGAAAACCTTAAGAAATGTGACGATAATCTTAAAGATATAGAGCCTTATTTGTTCTTCCATCTTTTAAACTAATTATTCCACCTACGAGTATCTCAGCCAAGAAAGCTATAAAAATCTAAATTTAAATAGCCACACTTGATTTAAAACTGCGAACTATGTGAAAAACTGCAAAAGTTTCAGGAGTGTATGAGAATTTCTTAAAAATCTCTATGAACGTTACCGAGGAGAAGTGGGTAACTTTGTGAATTGGCTAGCAGATGCTTTAGAGAATTTTTGATCTAACTTGCAATCTTGGTGTTCTGTGAGTTTGTGACAGTATTTTATTTCGGGATGACATTGTAGTAAGATCTGAATTTTTCTGTAAGTTTTGTTGGAAAAACGAGATACTTCTGTCCAATTTCTATATCAGAAAATGTTTTAAGTGCCAATCGTCTTTTCATGGCGTATGATTTTCTCATCATCTGTCTAGCCTTTAAACTAGCAGCTAAATACCAGTAATTTACATGGAGCGACTGCCTATATGACCTCCACAACCCAGTTACTGGGTAATACGATACCCCTTGGTAAGACTGGTTGTCAGACTTTCGGGCTTCTGGCGACCCGGAACGACTGTCAAAGGAAAGGGTCCACGAATGTCAGCCGGGACCAACGGGTTAACGTTATTTTCAAAGCACGGAGGGGTCCCGGTATAAAGATGGTCACCCATCCACAGATTCACCGCGGCAAGCGTAGCTTTAGCTGTTCGTTCGACCAGTGCGGGTGTTATTACTTAGCCACAAGTCCCTCTCTGTATGCAAATATTGCTATAATTGATTAAATATGAGTAGGTAATATACTCATGGGAATATGTCATGCTGCAAGGTGTAGGCTTTGATATTGGCAAAATGTGGGACCTATACTAGAGGTCGCTTAGTGGTCAAAATGCGACCATAATTCATTTAAATTTTAAGTTTGAAAGGATAGTTTAGGGTAGTTCATATACTAATTCCATGCTGCCATATCATTAGTCTAAGGTAAGCCATCTTTAACCATAAACAAAAGAGCTTGTGTGTGTCAAACGCATAGTAGCAGTATATTTTTTATTTTCTAATGCATATTATATAAAACTATTACTTCTCCATATAAATTTTAACTGTGCCAAACAAATTTCATACTCCGTCCTCGTAATTTTCGTAAAAAGGGGTACAAAGTTTTTGCTTCACGTATTAATGTACAGATCAAAACCATTAAAAATAGCCAACAGTCTTTAGGTACTTTCCTAAACAGGAATAAACGT
The DNA here is from genome assembly GCA_916701695.1 of Agrochola macilenta. NCBI lineage: Eukaryota > Metazoa > Arthropoda > Insecta > Lepidoptera > Noctuidae > Agrochola > Agrochola macilenta. The sequence goes on along the minus strand of OU753561.1, from coordinate 21,712,364 downwards.
AGTTGGGTACCATTAACTCAAACTAAAACTTAAAGCATTAGCATTTCAATTAAATTATTTATAGGCACTTTTGTCAATGAGTCGGTCAGTTACTTAGTCAGAAAGTTACCCATTCCAAAACGTAGATCTCTATGGAGAAGAACGGGCACGAAACTACAATATCGAATGTGTAATAATAGTAAAATAGAATAGTAAGAATACTCATTATTATGTACACCATGCGAATTACAGATATAAATGTAGAAATTTTACATAGGGTGACACAATGGGCGGTCTTATCGCTAAAAGCGATCTTTTAAAAATAACCTTTGGATGGATTTAAAGGGAGAAGGAGAGACAATACTGCAGGTAGTCTGTGGTGTGCCAGTTACATAAATATACTGTAAATACATACATAAAGTATATGTATAAAAATAAATACACAATCAAGAAAATAATCGGCCGGCAAATAATAAGTAGACAATTTATAGCAATAATTATAATTACGATCGTGGTAATATGACGGTAATGAGCGAATGGCGCCTGGTGCGTAATCATAGCTATAAATAATAATAATTACCGTAAACCGGGGTTACTTTGAATCGCGGGATGACTTTGATCAAAACTTCTATTTCATATAAAATCGCGAATTGCGTTAAACGAAACGCAATTAGATAGTTTTTTTTTCGATGTTAGCAACACTGAAGAACTGTCAAATCCTTTTCTGAGGACACGCGGAGACTTCGTCAACGATTTTAATTAAAAAAGGTAAATATATTGTTCTTTTCTATTAATAGCTAAATAATTGTTCTGCAAAACTTCATGTGTACTCAATCGCTTGATGGTGTAATGAAATTTCTAGATAAATTCCATTATGTGGCCTATTATCGATTATCCAATGCTTTGATCATTGTTTTCCTAACCTCAAAATAAATGCAGTGACTTGAGTTTGTTTAATGCGGGGTGTCATTGATAGGGTATATGGTGTGAGATTGATCAAGTGATCAAATTAACCCCAGAGAGTATACTCTTTTTTTCATATGCATTTTTTACAAGTCTTTAAATAACTTGCAATGTTCTTTTGCTGCATGAATAAATATTTTGTTTTCCAGGAAGATGCCGCGAATTTACGAAAGGAAACTTGGGTCCCGTGAGTACAAAAATTATTCAGAAAGACGAATCGAAGAAGCGCTTCGTCAAATAGTGGAAGGTAGTTTAAGCATTAGAGGTGCATCTGAGAGACATAATATACCCTATGGGACTCTGTATAATAAATACAAAGGGATGCATGTCAAAAAACCGGGAGCACAGACAGTTTTCTCCGAGACCGAAGAACAGATTCTGTTGAAATCGGCCGCAAAATGTTCCGACTGGGGATATCCCATTACATTACTTGATCTCAGATTTTTTGCAAAAGCATATTTGGATAAGCAAGGGCGGGTGGTCCCCAAGTTCGAAAACAATCTTCCCGGAGTAGAGTGGGCTTATTCCCTTCTCCGACGTCATAAGAACGAGTACTCTCAACGAGTGGCGTCCAATATTAAAAAAGCAAGGGCCAAAGTGTCGCCTGAAAGTTTGAATGCATATTTTAACAATTTAACACCTCTTGTTGAAGGACTGCCCCCATCAAACATTTTCAACTACGATGAGACAAACATGAGCGACGATCCAGGCAAAAAACAAGGTATTTACAGGCGTGGGGTAAAATACCCGGAGAAAATTATGAATTATTCTAAAAGTGCCACATCGGTGATGGTGTGTGGATCTGCGGACGGTGTCCTCTTACCACCTTACGTTATTTATAAAAGCATCCACCTGTACGACACGTGGAAGGAGGGGGGACCACAAGGCGCACCATGTTGTCAGAAGATCTGTTGCTCCCAAGGCTCCCGGTTTAATAGGACCAACAGTGGTTGGATAGACAGCATTACTTTTCGAGATTGGTTTCGTAGTGCTTTTTTACCTCACGCCAAAGGTTTGTCAGGGAAAAAAATATTAATTGGTGATAACCTTTCATCGCACATTGATGTAGATGTGCTCAATGAATGCGAGCGAAATGACATTGCTTTTGTTTGCCTGGTGCCTCATTCCACGCACCTGTCCCAGCCTTTAGATGTTGGTTTTTTTAGGCCAATGAAAGGTGCTTGGAGAAATGTGCTTACTAACTGGAAACTACAAAATCCTCGTTTATCGACTGTTCCAAAAGATACTTTCCCGCGCTTGCTGCAAAAATCATTGGAAAAGATAGATGCAGTGCAAGCAAAGCCTAGTGCACCTTTTGCAGAAATTACTAAAGGAGTTAAAAGGAATTTAATGAGCGCCTTCAAAAGCACTGGCATTTATCCCCTTTCAAGAGAAGCAGTTCTAAAAAGGCTGCCTGTAGATGAGAACGCCGACCCAACCAATGAAGTTGAGAGCTGTTTAACGAATTACTTGAAGGAGCAAAGATTTGGCGGTCAGTCGATTGCTCCAAGAAGGAGGACACGATTAAATGTTGAGCCAGGTGCCAGCGTATCGACTGCCAACCCAGTAAATGAAGCAGTAGAGAGTGAGGAGAACGTTTCTGTTGCTTCCAATTGGGAATCAGAAAATATTGGCGCTGACACGATCAGTGTTGACGATCCAACTAATGAAAATCGCGAAATGGTCCCTGCAGAAGAAGAAAGCAGTGAATCCAGAAATTATGCTTCTGAGGCATATGCTGATTTAGAAATAGGGAGATTTGTCTTGGCGAAGTTCTGGTCACAACGAGGCAAGAAAACTTATAAATATGTTTGTCGCATTATCGATCTTGACCCACTGGTAGTCGAAGGTTTCAAATCTCTGGGAAATAAAAAAGAATTCAAATTGGTTCGCGATGATATTTCTGAAATTGAGGCAAGTGATATATTAGCCTACCTGCCAAAACCAAAGCCTTTTGCGAGTCAGGATAATGATGTTGAATGTGTCAAATTTTTTTTTGATATAGATATTGCAGAACTTTTTTAAATTTTAATTGATTTGTGTTTTTTTTTTTTAATATGAAAGACTGATTACCTATCTCTTTGTAAGGTCCTATTTAATTTTTGTGAATAGATTTTTATATTTTTTAAATATCGAAGACTGATTACCTCTACGCTTTGTAAGCTAAAATGTTGTAAGCATCATTTTGATTATAGAAATGCTAATTATTTGATGACTTTTACTAGATCAAAGTTACCCCATACGACAAAAACGTCAATATTTATTTTTCCCGTTGGCAGATTTTGATTTTTTAAATTGAATTGGCATTGTTATTGGGGTTACTTTTTAATCACGCAATAAAATCGGGGGTATCAAAGTAACCCCATCCTACGTTTAACTTTGATCAGCCAGTTTTTATTTTTTTTCTCAATTTTAAGCCATATTTTTTCACTTACGATTACAGGAATCGAGAGTAATAAAAAAACCGATTATTAGGCATTTTTTGTATTTTTTTTATACCCACTAATTTAAAAGATATGGACTTTCAAAGTTCAATATTGGTCAAAGTAGCCCCGGTTTACGGTAACTTATTTCCCAACGCGTGTGTAAGAATGAATCAGAAAGTGTATTATTTCTGCGTTATTGAGAATTATTGGTTCACATGTTATGGTTTGATAACTCCAACAGATTGTTGTTTAATCGAAGCCCCAGTTTCATAGCATTTTCTTTAACAAGCTGTAGTGAAACCCACTCAATTTGGTTAAACACTAGATTATTTTCATACACAATTACAATACCTACCTACATACAATTATCATAGGGATGTAATTAATAGCACTTTAAATTTGATGAAAACAGCTATAAAATTGTATAACAGCACTTTAAAATAATAATACCTCTATAATTTATTATTATCATTTTAATAAACATTAACGAGATTTACAAAATAAATATACACTAAAATACCTATACAAAAAAATGATTTGCACTACAACTATGTCGAAAACCAACTCCGAAACCGCAAAAGTATTTTTTTTCTATATATTTTAGTCGTTTTTGTCGTAGGGGTCACAGTTCTAACCTAACCCAACCCAATCTTTTTTGGGAGTTAAATTTATAGTTCATATTAATAAAAGTTCTGATAAAGCTTAGCATGTTTATACTGGAAGCCATTATCTTTATAGTTCATTCAATTCATTTTAAAGTGTTAAACATTATTTTTTAAATGCGTTTATATATTTCCCATTATCATATTATATAATGTTGGCATACTGCTAGACTACAAAGTAAACTACATTTTCTGGTATACATTTATAATTGAATTTATGAATCTCCAGTGTGTCGTACTTTGAAGATGCTCAACGCCCTTCTGACTGCCAACCCTGAATGCGATGTGTTTGCTGATGAATGGAATAAAATTATGCGTATATGTCTGATGTTCTGTGAGAGAAAGTATGCAAGGGAGTCAACTGTTCCATGTTAGTTTAATTAAATTATATAAAAATAATTGTCAATATTAATATTTTTGCATTTCTATGTTAATTAATGTAATTGGTGTTGTATCGTTTTAATTAACTATAAATAAAAAAATAAAAAATATAAAAATACAGAAACAATATATTCCTATACACTAATACACAAAACACACACTAATACTAATTACACGTTTCAAAACACAAAAACAAGTATTTATTTTGAGAAGTAGAATTAAATGGTACTACTATGTAAACAAGCATTTTAGTATTAAATGTCAAATAGCTTATCTTGTAATTAAAATTAAAATTAACCACACAGACCTACTCTACTAAACATCGATAACATGTAAATGCCAAACTAACCTTAAGGGTGCTATATCCTGCTGGGGTTGCGGGTTTGTCCGAAAGGGATATCGCGGCCCCGGCCCACAGGCAACGGAAGGAACACGGGTGGGTTTTAGTCAGTAAAAGTCTGACACTCCCTCTCGCTCCGCCCAGAGCGGGAGGAGTCATTTGATGATTTCCCACCAAAAAAAAAAAAAAAAAGGGTGCTACATACTTGTTCGGGTCGGCAAATCCGATTCCTAAGTACGTGTAGAAAAACGAAGCCGACCCGAAGCAATTACTACAAACATTCGGCTTGTGCCGATCGGCAAGCTTGGTTCGTCTCGCTTAATCATGTTCGCCGTTCGCATGAGCTAAGCCGAGCGGATTTTACCCGTACATATCGAAAACAAATCTGCCTAACCTTTTCCCAACTATGTTGGGGTCAGCTTCCAGACTAACCGGATACAGCTGAATACAAGTATTTTACATAAAGCGACTCCTTCTTTAACCTCTACACCCCAAGTACTAGGAAACACGATACCCGTTGGTAAGTCTGGTTTCTAAACTTTTGGGCTTTTTACTACCCGTAACAACTATCAAAGATCTACGAATGACAGTCGGGAAAGACGGCTTAACGTGTTTTCCTAGGCACAGAGGGGTCTCGATATGATATGAATGCTAATCGATCCACGAACGGACCGCGCAGCATAACTTAATCTTCGGTGGACTCAAACATTATATCGAATCTATAAATATTCGATTCTGCCGCCAGCTGGGCCGAGTAATGCGGCAGCCGAATATGTGTGCAACACCCTGAAATAGAAACATCTGAAACTCAAAGCAAATAGGACTGTACTTAATTATTCCGAATCAATATTAGCTATCTGAAATTAATTACGTGTATTATACTACTAATCCTTACCTGAGCCAATTCACGTGCATTTAGTTATAAGAGGCTCATTGGCTCTTTGGGATATAACATTAATCTTGGCATTATAATTGGATATTGGGATAGGAAGAATTTGAGGTCAGTAAATAAGAATTATTATTCATTTCAAGTATACGCAAACTTTATTATAAAAAAAAAATTGGCAAAAATAGGACTGCCGACAGAAGTGAAAACTTAAAACTGGTATTAGCGCCATATAGATTCTATAGTACAGCACTACGGGACGAGTATGTCGGTGACGCGAATCCATGAGCTTATCCCCCCTTATCTACCAAAAATCCCGACAACACAGATCTTTTTACTTATAAAATTGACATTTATTATTATTTTCACCCATCACGAATGACAATTATTATACTTACTAGTTTCTAGTTTACGTTTGATTTAAAATACTTGGACTACCGCAAAAAGCCCCTTGAACGCGTTCTTACATTTCTTGAAAAGAGTTTTTAAACTTAGGGATAAAAAATACAATAATAGCGTACACAGCATGCCAGTTTTATCAAGTTATAGACTAACTTATCCCACGGAAACGTACTATCGGGATATAAAGTATCCTATGTTCTAACCCAGGACATGGTCTACCCGTGTGCCAAATGTTATTCAAATCCGTTCAGCCGTTTTAGCGTGAAAGCGTCACAAAGTCAAAGTCAAAGTCAAACAATTTATTTCAATTAGGCACATAAAAGGCACTTATGAACGTCAAATTTACAAAAAAATAGAATTGATTCTAGTCGCCCCTTCCAAAAGGTAGTTTTCGTATGGAGAAGAATGGGCAAGAAACTCCACCGTTACTCTTTTAAAATGTTTTTACAATATTTTGTATACATTAATTATATAATTATATGTGAAGACGATGCATCTAGAATAAGATTACTTTACCACGATAGGTAAAAAAAAAAAGAAAAAAAAAAAAAAAAAATACAAACTAACGAACTTACTTTCGCATTTATAATATTAGTTAGGATTAGGATAGATAGGATATTAAATAATATTCAAAGCTATAGTAATGTGTAATTAACTTTACATATTGCTACAGTCAGCTGCAGATAAATCTCACCCCCTAGCAATGTTTTTTAACCACATTGCTAGGGGGTGAGATTTTGTCTGCACTGACTGTATATGTCAGAGCAACACCTTCAGGGCAAATCAAACTCGAAACTCAAATGTTTCAGTACACAAACTCGATATAATAAAATCATTCGCAGTAGCAATTGACGTCAATTTTACAATTTTATGCGATAAACCGCCAAGGAAGTCTTACATAAATAAGAAAATACTGCAATAACCGGTGAGGTACACACGTGTACACTTGTACAGACGCGCACACGACTTATTCTCGTATAAAAATCGAGATCGTTACATGGAACTTTCTGCACCAGTAGGTAAAATCGTGAGGAGCAGTTCTAATGAAATAGAAGTTTTCATGAATGAATAGACACAAATAAATATACGTATGTTATAAATAATAACTGGTTCTTGGCATAACTGGTTTTGAATAAAGGTTACAGTTACATCCATTTGGAATGGCATTGAAATAAAATTTTATGTTTCATGATGGACCCAGAATACTCGTACTAGCAATAGCTGGTTTCTTATTGACACACAAAGAGTGTTCTTTAAGATAATACTAACTGTCTCATTCCCGTGGGAATATCGGGATAAAAAGTATTCTGTACGTTAATCCAGGTTATGTGTGCCAAATTTCATTAAAATCCGTTCAGCCGTTTTTGCGTGATTGAGTAACAAACATCCAAACACACAAACTTTCACATTTGTAACAGCAGTGACAGCACGTGGTAATGCTGGCAGCATTGCCACGTGCTGTCATCATATCATCGTGTGTCATGTGCAAGTGCTGTCATCCTGAAACGTGCCCAGAAGACTGGCAAGTCTTCTGGGCACGTTTCAGGATGACAGCGATGCAGACGAATACTTCGACGCGACGCCTAAGTGTTCTTTTGTTATTGTATTTATTTGTATAGTTAGTTAGTTGTGTTATTTTTGTATAAGAATTTATATATGTGTTAACAATGTGAGATTGAATTTTTTTTACAGTCTCTCATACACAGTGACAAAAAGACAAAAAGAGTTAATCGTGTCAATTACACCCTCAAACAAAAAAACATCATATCTGTCCGCGACGATACCATGAATAAAGAAACCCACCCAATGGAAGAAACTATTATACGAGTAACAACCTATGAGTTCTCGCGTTCAGCCGCGCACACAAGCGCAGACGCGATAAAAGCGCCGCGGAAGCGCAGAGTGCGCGGTAAACGACAGCCGGTGTCCGCTTCCGTTACAGTGCGCGAGGTGACGCTGTATGCGACTGTACTTTTGTTAGGCTCCTGAGTTAGTTGTGGTGCGAGCGATTGTATGTGTGGTGGATGTTTATGGTGGTTTCTTTGTCGTGTGAAGTTTTAGGAGTTATTGCCCTCATCATTATTAACAAAAGTCCCTTCATGCAAGGAAGGAGAAGAACTAGTAGTTATATGTATGTGATCTACACAAAAGTGCAGGCTCGCGACATTATGGCAAAAATAAATGTGATTATAGTCTATATAAATAAATAATCAATACAAAACACTTAGTTTTGTATTGTTTATTAGAGTCTACTACTGCCTAGCCTTATCCCAACTATATTGTGGTTAGCTTCCAGTCTAACCGGATGCAGCCGAATACCAGTATTTTTCATGGAGCGCCTGTCTATCTGACCTCCACAACCCAGTAACTGGGTAATAAGATACCCCATGGTAAGAAGACTGGTGTCAGACTTTCGGGCTTCTGACGACTCGTAACGACTCCGAATGACAGCCGGGACCAACGGCTTAACGTGCTTTCCGAGGCACGGAGGAGTCTCGGTACGTAAAGATGGTCACCCATTCACTGACCAACCCCGGCAAGCGTAGCTTAACCTGATGGGTCGACCAGTGCGAATGATCTAATGTAAAACCAAGTATGTTTAATTATTCACTACCTATCTATTTGTCATCTTTTTTCTTTAAATTGAATGACTTGGCAATCGCACGGCAACATAAGAATAATCTACTATTTCAAATATTCTAAGTACCTTAGAATTTTGATGATCGGTGAGTATGTCAGTGACAAAACTAAGGATCTTTGACCTAAAATAACTCTTAAACTACAGGTTCAAATTGAATGTTATTTGGGAATAGGGATACCTAGTTATACTATGCCTTCTTGGTCACTGAAAATTCAGGGTTCTGGCTTTATCCACAATGAAGTTACAGGCGGTTGAAACTGTCCTGAATGGTTTCCAGAAAAGATGGCACGGCTGTGCCTATTTATATGTTTATATGTTTGTTATTTTGTTTATGTATATATGTTTGTTTTGGTCGACTTGGTGAAGGTATTCGTACGCCGCTTTTAGCGGCGGATGTGCCCTGAACTTAATAATACTAACCAACTTTGTACTTACCATATCCGACGAGTAAATTGTCGTGATTTCTTTGATTTAATAAAAATATAACTTATATATCGAATTCTAATATCCATTGTGTCAACACTGTCAAAGTTCAAATTATTAATATTTTAAATGTATTTTCATTATTGCAACTCAATGTATTATTGGCAACACTCAGAAATAACGGTTATGATAATATCATTATTTCTGGGTGGGGCAAAAGTCTTTCTAAATTGTAAAATGTAATGCAGAGTCAATCGTCGTTTGATTGTGAAATGGTACAATTGTGTTTATTAAAAGTATTAGAAAGAAAAGAGTGTTTTTCATTACAAAATGTCTTTATCTTTGACGTATTGAATGTCATAATATGCACTTCTAAAGTTAATCTGGGACGTGATGTCTTGTAAAAATCGTCGTCGTGTGTCAACTACAGAGTTGTAAAGCCTTCTTGAAAGAATGATCAGCTGCTAACTCAGTGCTTGCTGATGATTTTTAGAGCAATTGAGTACATATTGTTTCACTACGATGTTTCCAACACACGACGCTACATACGACGACGATGATTACAAGGCACCATGTTAACTTTAGACGTGCATGTCTTAAGACAGTCTAATCAACACAAAAAAAACTAGACTTTACACCTTATCATCAAGCAAAAAAACGCTTTAAAAAGCGGAACTGTTCAGCCACAGCATCTTATATCCAATTCTCATCAAAACACATAACGTTTATTAGCGATACTAAGCGCTTTAACACGTCGGCCGTATTTCGGTCGCCCCGTCCGCATCAAGACTTAGATTTCCCCGAAGACGGGTTGCGAAGTTGTCTCGCTTACCCAACTACGAAGAGGTGCTATATGTATGTCTGTTTATGTGTGGAAAAGTGTAAAGTACTTAAAACTTTGGCCTCAGTTGATCTTGGACACGGATGGATGGCGGTGACGTGGTTGCACCGGTGAGGTAGATTGTGTTTATGCATTTTAGATGGTTAATTGGCTTTTGGAGGTGTTAAGTCTTTGGGTTAAGTTAGGTAGTTATACGTACTATCAAATGAATAGACGGAATGTATCGAGAAGAGTTACAGTAGTATTCAGTCAGATATTAACGATGAAAGTTTCTCAATCCATAGTTTTTGTAGTATTTCCATCAAGTAGGAAAACGTTTGAAACCCTATCAGTTACAGAAATGTGTTTAGAAAGTATTCGTAGATAAATTTAAAAATACCTAAGCCGGAAGTGTCTTTTATCTGTACTAACCTAAAATATAAGTCAAACAGGATATTTAGACTCTTCACGACAAACAAATCCCTCCATCTCACTCATTACACCATCAAAAACATAACCACTCCTTACGCCAACACAGTCGCACTAATCATCTTTAATCAAGCCACCTTTTGATCCACAAATCCGACTCACAACAGCAGTAATCATCCGTAATCCACAGCAATTATATCACAAAGACCAAGGATTTAATAGACAATCAAAGGGAATAATTTCGGACGCCGATTATTTCAAGTGAAGGCACTAGGGCAGCCCTTAAGGACGGAACGTCAAGCACCAGCGTTTAATTAATGAAACCCTGTGATGGTACGCCGGCAGATTTAATTGAAGTTAAGTTGGTTGAAACATGCGCGAGGCGTTGCCCGGGCGCTGCAAAAAGAGGGGTTTTGGGTTTATTATGGCCCGTCTTAATCTTCATTTAAGATGTTTTCCTGGTGACGTTTTTAAAAGGGAAGTTTGTAAGGCGACTGCCGGTTTCATAAACTATGTTTCTGCGTTGGATAGCTGAAGTGTTTTTGTCTGCTATTAGTCCTATTTTTGCACTAGTTTGGATCTTGCTTATTCTTGTAAAATCTGTGTAAGTTGATAACAAACTCGGTGACCTGAGGGACAATTGCCGTATTTTTAAGAACCTTAGCATTCTAAGCTCAGTCTGTCTGATAAAAATACCTCTAACTGTTTTTGTAATTGTCGCTGAGATGTGATTGAGACTAGATTATTAAGGCATTAACTTTATTAGGGAATTTGTCTTTTGTTTACCTTTGAGCACTAAAATTTTATAGTGAAACCTTTAAATAACATCAACACGAATAAGATACTTGACAATTATGCAAATACGATAATGCACAAAAATAGTTATCAACAACATTATTTACGGAACGAAACATACATTTTACAAGGAAATTAAATTGCCATTTCAAATCGAGAGCGGGGCGTGCAAAATATAAAATAAACTAAATGATATATTGGTGTTTATTTCGCCAACCAAGTTTGGTATCTGGTGGTAGCCTCATAAATCGTTACCAGCTTAACACCGAACCGTGTTAGCACGATTTAATATATTATATTTATGAAGTTTTAAAAAATGTGTCTGTAAATTATATTTGTTGGGTGCTGTGCGCGATTGTACTTATAATGTTTGTGGTTTAACTTTTAATCTTAGCTGATCTTGCTTCCATTTTCGCATTAAATGAAAATGTGCTGCATAAAAGCTGCTTACAGTATTTATTTAAACCTTGCGTTAATATCAGTAACCTGAGTTTCCAACGACAAAATAAACCGTCTTTATCTCTAGAGTTATATATCGTAAGTTTAATGACGCGGTCAAAAAAATGCTATACTATCATATTGTGATATTTCTAAAACAAAACTAATCGCATCGGTTTTTATGCAACAGCCACGATATCAGTACGGAGTTTGGATTTGTGCCTGGTTAATGACAATAGGCTCGCCCTGAGGCTTTTAACTGGCGAAATGTAGGTGTACTACACCTCTGCCTTACTCTTCGGAGAACACAGGCGTCAAGTTAACGATATTTAAGCAAAAAGTTAATACCTAGATAATCTCAGTCTCATTAAGTTTATTAACATTCGCATACTAAATAGGTTCAAATCCATTCTCAAAAAATCTTATCTTATAAGGCGAGTCATATTTCGTATTCATGAAAATTTTTGTTGAGCCGTTATTTTTCAAGCTCTGCCGATGACACAAAACATAATATTTTTACACCGGAGCTAAAATAACAGAGGAATATAAGAAAATCCTGTTTTTATGCGGTCTAAGTTATGAGCGGGCGCGGTATAAAGTTTTCTCGATACAGTGGTGTCGTAAAATACGCCAACACAGTCGCTTAATTCGCGATAAAATTTTGCAAAACACGTTTATGTGTGATGACGCGGATGTAAAAAGGATATGGTATTAAGATTATTACAGTTGTTGCTATGATATTCATTAGTCAGTAAAAAAGGAAAAAGGTGAATTTGGGTAAAACCTCTCAAGCAGTGAATTTATTCAACAACAGCAATAATAATAAGTGTAACCGTATTTTTTTTTCTTCGGTACAATTTATTCAATTGTAGTGAAACCGGCTCTCATTTATTGTCTGTCGACGCGTCACGTGATTGCTACGGCGTAGCTCATTGCTGCTACGCCAGCTACGCTCGTAGCCAATTTCATTTCTCGAAGTGTATTTCATCGAATGTTCAGACATGTATATTTAAAAGGGTGTCATAGTAATTGTAAAATATTGGCTAAGGTAAACAAAAGTTTATTACTTTATATCTCTTTTTACTTAAGTAAGAATAAAAATCCTCATAAAAATCCACAAAATATTTAAAGAAAATTTAAAACTTTTTAAACTTCGCTCCCTCCCATCCCTTGCGGCACCAGGTCAGCCGTGGACCTCAGACGTGGATTCAGCGCATTATGGCGTTGACACGGGTCCGCGCAGCTTACTCGACGTTATATAAATGTTGCCTCTTACTTCTCATTATTGTCAGTTTTTGCTTGCAAGCCGAATATTTTTATGACGGCTGTGACAGTTTATAGAACTTGTTTGTTGATGAAGATCTTTGTGAATATATTAGTTTGTTTGTCGAAGTGCTATTTAGGTTTTTATTAAATGACATTGGTTTTTTTCTGGATATTAGTGAAGGCTGCTTTATGGAAAAACAAAAGTAATAAATAGTTTTATTTTTATTTTTTTTAGTATCTTGCAACGTCGCATCGTAATCCAGAACAATGTCTAGTGTTACATTTTTTCTTTACACTGTCAGATTTCAACATGATTCTAGTACCAAAATATCATTTGACATGCTTTTTCGATCGCTTCAGTAGGGTACCCGTTTTCAAGAAAAGTGCGACCGGGGGCTAACTTTGTCAATTATTAAGATAGAGTAATGAAAGTGGTATAAAAAAATGCGTTACAAAAAAGAAATGCTGCAAATAAAAATTGATAAAATGCTAAAACTTTTTTTTTTTTTTGAACTCCAATTTTTTACCGCTCTTTTTGGGACTTTTTTTAAAGAATGTTAAACTTCTAAAAAACGAAGAGAGATATCGAAAAAAAAAATGATCCTGGAAAATTTTAAGGGCTTCAAAATCATACCATTCTAGTTTGATTGAATCACAATAAGGGTAGATGTTTACCTCTTTCGGAGACACTTTTTGGTGATTTCATATATTTCGTTCAGTATCTGGCTATTTTCATAATTATTAGGTATAAGTATTCATTGCGTCGGCCCTAAAATAATTATTGATCTCTTTAGAAAACCTTGGTTGCTGGTGCATAGAACAGCTGTTCCTAATTCATAGCTTGCCTATAAACGTAGCAACATCCCAACAACAAACTGTGTGTATGTTTTGTGTTGCGAAAACGTGTAACATTTTAATATTTGTAATATTTTATTTATGGAAGCGTATAATATTTCCTCCATTCTGACTTGAAACTAGCTTGACATGCGGCTGTCATTTTATAGATATGTCTCTTTTAGTTTAGTTTTACAACTCCTCCTTAGCGTTTTATCTCTGTTAGTTTTTACGATGTTTTTACTACTTTAAATGTAAACTATTCACTTGGGACATTCCGTATAGGTATATTATATGGTGTCGAGTTATAAAATCTCTGCATCGTTAGTTTAGCGGTCGTAAGCGTTACTGCTAAGCATGAGGTTCGCTTCCCAGGTCGGGAAAAATGGTGTTTGGTTTTTTCATCAGTAATTTCTCAGTAGCAACACGGAGTCTGGATTTGTGTCAGGTTGATAGCAAAAGGCTGGCCCTATAACACGGGACTTAAACATAACTGGCGAAATGTGGGTATACTATGTATAAAATCTCTGCATCGTTAGTTTAGCGGTCGTAAGCGCTACTGTTAAGCATGAGGTTCGCTTCCCGGGCAAAGTGGTGTTGGGTTTTTTCATCAGTAATTTCTCAGTAGCAACCCGGAGTCTGGATTTGTGTCAGGTTGATAGCAAAAGGCTGGCCCTATAACACGGGACTTAAACATAACTGGCGAAATATGGGTGTACTATGTAGGTACACCTCTACCTAACTCTTCAGATAAAACAGGCGTGATATTATGTGTGTTTTAGATAAAATCTTTTCGGGATAACCTTTTGGGTCAGCTTCCAATCTAACTAAATGTAACTGAATATCATATTTTATCCGGCTGCTGCACTCGAGCCTACACAATCCAATTATTCTCTATTTTTTTTTATCCCAGATGCAATACTGACGTTTACGGGGTTATTTTTTTAGATATTATATAAAAGTTGGATGTAGTATTGTTATTTTAGTATTCAGCTGCATCCAGTTAGACTGGAAGCCGACCCCAACATGGTTTAGAAAAAGGCTGGGGAGATTTATGTAGTATTGATTTTAGTTGATTGTTGCAGAAATGTTGTTGGTTAAATTACAAAACAAGTAAGTTTCCCTTGTTAAATTAATTTCCATATTTATTGAACAGATTTTACGTACTAATCAACATATTATCTACTAATTGTTTAGGGTGTTAAGTTACAAGCTGCCGACTACCCAAATCAACGCATACTTTCTAAGTCACGGAGATTTCTCTGTATTAAGACGATTATTTTTTTATTCAACTTTAGTTGAGTATATTGTAACTATGGTCCAAATCACGGGCATCTAGCCGCAGGAGGGCCCTGGTGACCTGTAATACAGGTTTTTAGTTAAACCTACTTCAGGCACCAGTCTCTCACAAATTTAGCACCTTGTTCGCGCACTATTGTGAAATACTAGCATTATGCACATAACTTGTGTAGAGAATAAACGTCTAATATTATTATTTATTATTATTCGATCCTCCTGGGTGTTCCTATACCAGGGCTCTTGGTATCTCATATCAAAGGTAATTAATGAGCCACGACCTCTTTGAATCTGCGGTATCTAGATATGATTAATACTTATAGTACTAAAGCAAACCGAATATTATGAAAAACAATAAAACCCGTATTTTAGAAATAACTTTTGTCTGTAGCCGGAAATATCTGACAGTTGATGAATCACAGTTTCCTAAAAGCTAGTAGATTTTAGCATAAATCTGTCTAGACTGATATTTTATTGGAGTTGTCTGGAAAACAATATAAAATATTTTTTTTTTGAACAAAACACGTAAGAACGCCATTTGCGTTCTGTATTTTATGTTCTTAGAAAACCGTCATTATTACTAAATAATATAACATTTTAATGCAAATATGTATGGATGTTAATTTGATAAACAATGATTTTCTCTGGCGTACAGCCAGAGAAAATCATTGTTTATCAAATTAACACTTCGTCTATTTTCCGTGCTATAGCTATTTCATACAACTGTCAAAGAATGACAGCTTTGATTTGAATATGCGGACAATTTAATTTGGTAGTCAATTTTATAAACATTTAGTTTCCCTGACATGAAACATTTTCTTTTTTTTATTATTTTCTTAATACATATATATATATTATGATTTTATGACAAATTCTGTTCAACACAAAGACAAAATGTCCAGAAATTGCAGATAGAGCCAGTCATTATTGCCGCTTGACTTCTCGCTGTAGAGTCACGGTAGAGCTGTATAGAGCTCACTGCACTAACCTGCATTACTGCTGCATGACGTCACACAGCATTGTCTTTGCTTTATATCCGTCACCAGAATTATTATAAAATGTTTTGTACCTGTGGATAGGTAATGGTCAAAAATATGATAGCCAAGATTGGGTGTCGTTTAAGAAACAATTTTGCCACAGTTGACGATTTCTCCATTTTAGTGCCATTAAATACACTGATCACTGGTATATACAGCCAGAATTGGAACAAATATCAGTAAACAGACACAAAATAATATCAAATAAACAGTATTAACAACTGAAATATTTTTGTTGCACACATGAATTGAAAACTCGGCAATGAAGCACTACTGGTCCGCGATGTGGCGACATCTACAACGCCACAGACGAACTATGCATTTAAGACCTGACGTCATACAAATCCTGCATCGCGCAAGCAGGGTTTACCGCGTGATCAGCATTTATAACTTTTTGATATCCATTGTTGGGCAGTTGCTCACCAGACGTCCCGTCTGTCTGGTCGGAGGATCCTCCCTTTCCTATAGAGGATGAGTAAACTTTACATCCTGTTCCTCATACCTCTATAAAATTGTCAATTACGAGACAATATCTCAGTAACTGCAATTTCCAAGCAACTAAAACATTGTTATTGGCTGCCAAAACCATGTACAAGCGATAAACCCACAGTACCCACAACCACATATACCCAAACACAACAATAATGAGAGGAACACAAGAAACACATAAAAAAATCAACGCGCGTCCGATTCGTAACGAGTTTGACGCGGGTCGGCCATGACAGCTAGCCGTGACGTCACAAAAACCCTTAAGAACCAGGATTTCAGCCGACTTTTGGACGTGGAGTGACGGGTTGCATGCTGCTAGTTGGAAAGTTAATGGAACATAATGGAATATTCCTGTTGTTGACCGTTTTCCTGGAGTAAGATTAACACATGTTTTTGGGGATGTTGTAACTTGTTTTTCTAGGTCATCCACTGAATAGCTCTCACAGCATTGCAGCACATAAATCATGATTAGTAGATAGGAAAATGTTTCATACTGGGCTAATTGATTAAAAATCGCTGATCAGGCTGTACAAATATTTACTAGCCTACACATCAAGCTATACATTTCCAGTTTATGCTGATGTTGAATCGTATAGGATTTCCGTACAATGCGAGGTCAGCTTATGCTGGAAATGTATAGGTTGATGTGTAGCCGTGTGTACAAGAAATAATTGTGGAATTTGTTAGCCAACCGAATTTTAATGAAATTTCCTTGACCAAAAGCTTAAGAATTATTTACTCAATCTGGGTATCCATTACTCATTTACTCAAACGTTCTTGAAACCTCTGAAAAACCAGATCAAGAATGCCAAATGACAATGACTTTATATTGCCGGGGCTTATTTTCTCTTCCACCACAAACGTTTGTTATTCAGAAACTTTCACACCTTAAAATTTTAACGTTTCCCAAAATAGTCGAAAGAACGGCTATTAAAGAAACAAACTAAACCATTACGGAGTTAGGGGCAGTACGTTTTCATTACCTCTGCTGAGAACGAAGGGAGGATTCGATTCTGCCTGTTATTAGGTCTTAATGGGTAATGAAGCTTCTTCTAATATATGTGCAGGTTGCGCTACGTGTGTTGGTGAATTTAATTAATGGTGGTGAATAATAGGTTTATTTTGGTATCACATATTAGGGTTTTTGGAGTATTTTGCCTTACCTAAACGTTACTAGTAAAATGTGGGTGTACTTAAAGAAAGAAAAGAAATAAAGAAATCGTTTATTTGGATACAGTTCGTGAAACACAAAATACAAACTAACTAAAATTGATAGTAATCGTTTGGCAATAAGTGTGCCTCACGGCTGCGCCAAAAAGGTTAATTTCAGAATTAATGCCAGACAAATGCTGTCTGACGCTGGTTTTCTAATGAACCCTTAAGGACAGGACACTATAGGTACACCTCTGCCTAACCCCAATGAATACAGGCGTCGTTATGTTATGTGTATGTTATAATTTCGTGTGTTTCTGTATCCCCCACTCTCTCTAGTTCCCTAGCTACATCTTCTTTCTTAAATGATTACATAGCTAAGATAGACAGAATAAAATTAACCTGTAAAAGCCTACACGTGAAACAATATGAGCGTCCTGAAACACCTTAAAGAAATATTTGCCTAAATTATTGACTTTGATCTGTTTGGTGTAGGTATATTACTTCTAATCTATTATAATTTTCTTGATAAGACTAATAACTAATCTTGTAGATGTATACATCGGCAAGAATTCATCTTATTGTCTACAATCTTTTCCATAAAATTGTATCAATGTGTACCCACAAGAATTATTACACATAGGGTACTTAGTTGTATCAACACATTGATACAGTATGGAAAACACATTGCAGTCAATCAAATGAATCTTTCGTTGTATACATCTTTCTGAGGCTTTCCCTGTTTTGAATAAAATTTTAAAGCACACAGAAATAAAGAAATGTCATTTTCATTCTCAAGAACGATTCGGAGCTTAGTTTATTCATAACAATCAGATTTTCGTTCACAAAATTACACTTAATTGCAGCACACAATATGTTAGATTGCCTTCAATTAGGGTGGCTATTAAAACAGACGTTATTTAACAACAAACTCCTAATAACCAGCTGCATTTGTTTACGAAATTAGACCATAATATCGTGTGAAATATCATTGTTTGCGCACCTGGCGCTATTTGGAGCAAATTGAGCGTGAGGCATTGGGGATTAGCGCTGCAACTTACTGAGCTTGTTTTGGATAGTTTTGGTTAATATTATAACGTGCCTTCCTATTTGTAATAATATGAAGCTGAGTGTAAAATATACCTCCTAAATTCCCGGTCGCCATATTTTACTGTCAAAATACCATGCTGGCGGCTGCAATGAAACTATTAAGATAGTCTCACCTATTTGTACTATCAACGTCGCTAGTTGACTAAAATCTCTATTAAATCATCAGAATTCAGTGTGATTAGGTATTGAACGTGAAATGATACGAATTACTTTGCTCTTGGTTTCATAATCTTAAACGCTTTAATCTATAGAGGTAATATTATGTTGAAGATATTGCATGCAGTTGTAAGAACTAATTAAGATTAATATCAGATATATTAGGTAGCAGTTATATTTCATGACTTGGTTAGTTGGTTTAGTGGACGCAAGCGCTACTACTGAGCATGTGGTCCTGGGTTTGATACCCTGGTCGGGCAAAGTGTTATTGGGTTTTCCATCTGGAATTTCTCAGTAGCAGCTCGGGTTCTGGATTTGTGCCCGGTTGATGGAAATAGGCTCGCCCCCTATGACATGGGATTGAAATGTGGGTCTACAATAGGTACGCCACTGCCCAACCTCTCGGAGAATACAGGCGTAATGGTCAGAAGTTTCAATTGGCCATCACATCGAGTCACTACACAAATCACTTTGTAGGTATTAAAAGCTTGTAAAATTTGTAAATATGTGAGCACCATGTATCTAACATGGTGCTCACATATTTACAAGCTTTTCACATAATTATTTTATCTATCATTGCTTAATTTTTAATTCTTTTTACCTATCGTGGTATAGTAATCTTATTGTAGATGCATCTTCACATATAATTAATGTATCCAGAATATTGTAAAAACATTTTAAAAGAGTAAAAGTGGAGTTTCTTGCTCATTCTTCTCCATACGAAAACTACCTTTTGGAAGAGGCGAATAGAATCATTTTTTTTTTGTTGTTGTAAATTTTGACATTCAAAAGTGCCTGTATGTTGTGCCTAATTGAAATAAATTATTTGACTTTGACTTTAAGCAAAATTCATCATAAATATTATCATACCAAGTTTCCTCTGTAGAAACTCACGAACATTATTTTCATCATAAAATACGCTACAAGAGCCAAGTATATTGACGTATCATACGTCGCCTACCGTCCCACACAAATACAATTATCCTCCTACCCTCGAATATTCGGTGATAATGTGTAATTTTCAATAATACGAAAATCAATACGAGCTATGTAGGCTATTACGTCACTAATTGAGTCCCGCTCGGCCATTGGCTGGTTGCCAACAGTTCAGCTTTTCACTTCAACGGGATTATGCGGTTCTCTATATTGAATTCGATTGGTGTTTTGTTTCCCAGTTTTCGAGTTAGAAGTGAATTCTGTTGGCTCTTGTGGACTTTGATCCGGAATAGACGTTTTAAGAGTATTGTCACAGGTTTTTGTCAGATTGATTGTAATTAGGTTTGGTTTTAACATTGTTTAGTTTAATGTCTTATTGATGATGATCAGGAAAATCATATCAGTCAGATCAGTCTTTTTTTAAGCAGTAATGTATTTATTTAAATTATTTAATTGTTTCTAACCGAGGAAATTACTATACCTTGGTTTCCTCAGATCGAAGATAATTATGATTTAAAACAACATACACAAACAACAACAACATTGTGAATTATAACATCATTCTATAAATATTATAATAGTGGTTTAAATAAATAAATAATAATAAATAAAAAAATCTGTCAAGAACTTAAAAGTCATTCAAACTTTATTATCGTCTTTGACGTCACCGGATAAAAATATGCAAGACCAAATCCGTCAAACGACATTACCCAAGAATTTTGCGCGGCAACCGTCCAAAGCGCAAAGTCAGCACTTATAAATTCACGGCCTACCGCGGATTACGCTGAAGACGAGATATCTTCATTGTGTTTTATTGTAGCCTTCTCCGAGGTTTTGACGGTATATAATTTAAATTATTCCATTATGAAGACGACCATTCCTCTTTGGATGAGCTTCGGGTAATATCGTCGTTTTCTTTATCTTTTCTGGTTGGCTTCTGAGCTTGACGGTGGTTATATTATTTTCTAGAAAAAAATCCTACGTAGACTTCAGAATTAAAATTAGGTAGGATTTGTAATACCCAGTGCTAGTAGTTTGACTGCCTCGTTAATCTAGTGGTTGCAAGTGCTACTGTTGAGCATGAGGTCTTGGGTTCAATTCCCAGGTCTGGCAAAGTGTTATTGGATTTTTCCATCAAGAATTTCTCAGTCTGGAGTCTGGATTTGTACCTGGTTGATGGCAAGAGACTCGCTCTCTATCATATGGGACTTAACCATCACTGATGAAATGTGGGTGTACTATTAGGTACACCTCTGCCGAACCCTTTTTTTTTTTGGATGGGAAATCATCAAATGACTCCTCCCGCTCTGGGCAGAGCGAGAGGGAGTGTCAGACTTTTACTGACTAAAACCCACCCGTGTTCCTTCCGTTGCCTATGTGCTGGGGCCGCGATATCCCTTTCGGACAGACCCGCAACCCCAGCAGGCATTGGTCCTTCCGGACCCCGTCAGTTGGTGCTGACATCCCTTTGAGGCGCGCGTGGAACACAACGCGCCGTCGACCCGGGCCTGGTCCTTATCGGACGGCGAGCTGCCCATCGCTCACCATCCGCAGGCCCGCGCCTACGGTGGCCGGAAGTCAGCTTGTGACTCCCGATGCCCGGGGCGTCTCCTGCGGTGACTAGGGGCGCGAGGGCGTGCAGCTTCAATCTCCCTCGCGCGCTCCGCCTCCTCCTTCGCGAGCATAACTGCTTCGCAGAAGGAGGTGACGGCCTCCCATGCACTCTCGCTCCGGACCATGGCCTGAACCAGGGCCGGACGCGAGAGATCGCCGCCGCCGATCGCCTCCGTGAGGACACGGTGGTGCTCCGCCCAAGCCGGGCAGACCTCCACCGTATGCTCCACCGTGTCCTCCGGGCGATCCACACAATGGTGACACCCGGGCGTTTCCTCCCGCTTGATCCTGAACAGGAACCTCCCGAAGCAACCGTGTCCGGTGAGGACCTGCGTCAGGCGGAAGGTGAGGACGCCGTGGCGCCTCTCCAGCCACTCCTCAAAGAGGGGACTTACCGCCGCAATTGTGGCGTGCCCAACCTCTGCCGAACCCTTCGGGGAAAACAGGCGTGATGTTATGTTATGTGCTATGCTATAGTACCTAGGTTGATAAGAGATATTAGCTACAGCCTATCACTCTTTTTTTCATAATCATCATCATCCGCAGCCCAACGTCACCCGCTGCAGCCCAGTATAAGAATAAACAAAATATTTTTGAAAGAATCTGGTAGGCTGTTACAAATTTGTTTGCGTTACCGAATTAGAACTCTACAATACGATAACCGAGCTCTCAAAACGGTGAAGAAACCATCGTGAGGAAACCTGTATGCCATAAAAAAAAAATTGAAGACATGTGACATGTGGCCCGCGTGGTGGGTTACGGCTCACTTCCTCTCACAAAGAGGAGGCCTGTGTCCAAGCAGTGCAAATATTATAGGCTTGTTAAAATACCATAACCACTGTTCTAATTTCACGTCGCCAAAATATCAAATTTTCCGCTCCACTAAAAGTAACTAAACAAAGATTTTGGCGGCAATTGTTTTCGCACGTTTAATTTTTATTAGACCAAAAGAATTTTCCGCTCCATAAATTGGGTTTAAACAATAAAACCTAGACACTTGCTCTCATCGTGGCGACTTTTTAGTATAAAAAGATAAATCAGGAGCTTTGTTTGGGGAAAATGAGTCGTGTTACCACAGGGCACTATTTTAGGTCCAGTGTTATTTATGTCATTTGTAAAGATCAACATATTTAGTAAAATTTATGAAATTGTTGGATATTAAAAATGTTATAAGTAATATTAACTACACTTAATTTTGTCAGTAGATACTGTCCAAGAAATTCGAAGAAGAAATTGAGGCTTGGAATGAATGCTTTTAAGACACAGGTTAATAGTTTGGTAAATATTAATGTATCTTATAAGTACCATAATATTTACCAAACTACTGTTACCCCCGGCAGCTGCCAGATGGTGCACGGCGGGACTTACTGTAACCATGCCGCTGAAGAAAGAAAAAAGACCATCATCAGACATCGCATGGCAGATGATCTTCAGATTTATTCAGACAATAACCCACAGTCATATTAAATACCAGGCCTAAAGTTCATTATTTTCTAAGCGTTACATACACAGTGGCAACAGCTGGAACAAACCATAAGATCAAAAATTATATCTAGATCCATCCATTGCAGCTTTTAAAGGAATATTAAAGAAAAGAAAAAGAAAGAAAGAATAAAGTTTATTTGGACACAGTTCGTGAAACACAAAACACAAATAACAAAATAAAAATTGAAAATAATGTTTTAACAACAATAGTGTGTGCCTCACGGCTGCGCCAAAAAGGTTCATTTCAGCATTAATGCCGCTGGTTTTCTAATGAACCTTTAGAGGGACAAGTGACTTGAAGTACAAACAGTTTCAACATACCTAATACAATGTATTATATTACTCGTAAGTATTAAAAATATGTCATATTTTTAATACTTACGAGTATAAATAAATAAACCAGTAATTTCAAACAAATGTAATTACAAAAACAACAAGAACTGTCTCAGTGGCAAAACCTACTAACTACAATATTTTATTTATGTGTTCACCAATTGCGAATGCAGCAATTTGTTCCAATCCTATTACGTTTCCGAAATCAAGTCAAGCGTCAGCTTCAATTTTGAAACTGTGTTTAATATTCTCAGTTTTAACAATAACTTGTTTTGATTGGAGGCGTGTTGCGATATCTTCGTTAATTGCCGTCGGCTGGCGTCGTGCCAGCTCCTGCATTGTAACAGGATAAAGATACCGAACAATATTTTATTGTTTCGGCTTTTGCATGGTGTTTTACTAATATGGGTGTGGCTGTGACTGTCTGTATCTGTAGCTTCGCCATTATTTTTATTTTATTCGTCTGGCCTATGTCTTTGTGTATCTTTATTTTCTTTGTTCTTACGTTTTCGCGGATCAGTAATGGCGACTGCTTAAAAAATAATTGGTGGATTCTTCCTCTCATAATTAATTGATGGATTACTATGTGAACTAATACAATAAGTGTCTGCCAACAGCAAATAATTATCTAGATGACGATTGAAATCAGTTTTTTGAGAACTTCTGCTATTTTATCCATACTCAGCCTACTCACAATTGGAAACAACAAAGTTCTAAACACCATTAATGTTAATATACCTTAATGTATGTTTGTCGCAATGATATCCACTGTGGGTGGAACAAAACTCAAACTCATTGACTACTATATGAGAAAAGTGAAACTGCTATTAACCTGCTAATTGAATCTGTTATTAGTCGATACTTAAACTTTTACCATGAAAGCATTGATACGGGTAAAAGCTAATACAGTTAACCTAGATTTGGAGATGAAATATTATGATTATCAGTAGAATACGATTGTCACAAGTTATGAAATGAACATCAAGCACTTCTGAAATATTATTGTACTGAAATATAGTTTAGGAAAGATGCTTTTAGACAAAGATACAATTTATTTGTGTTTATATTGACACTCGATCCTAAGGTAGCAAATACTGTCATTCGTCTCGACCATAAATAATCTCTCTCCGAACAAAAATAACAACCAAACCAACGTTACTTTCCACCAAAAGTCAAAATTACCCTCAATTTGAAGGCACGCATGCTTTACCCCAAAAACGTTCCTCACTTTAACTCACCTTATCCCTACTATGAGTTTTATAGCTTCTCGTTGCTAACTTTTGATAGCGGTTATAAACGTTACGATAACGTTTCACGCGGCACACTCAGCGAAACGATGCTGGATGAGCGTACCTTTTTATTTGGCAGTTTATCTTAAAAACGTATTATTTTAGTATGAAGGTGTAATCATTTCTAGTATTTAATGGTGAAGTTTATGGTGGTAACTTCGTCGATAATGTTTGGGTTTTTGTTTTTTTAGGGTTCCATACGACTCAATGAAAAACGGAACCCTTATATGATCACTCGTGTGTCTGTCTGTCTGGCTATCTGTCCGTCTGTCACAGCCAATTTTCTACGAATCTACTGAACCAATTTATTTGAAATTTGGTACACATAATATGAATTTCTGTCACCCAAATACGGGCGTGTAATGAAAATAAATGAATTATGATTTAAAAAAAATACAAAAAAAAGTTTCGCACACTGTACCGTACCGTGTGACATATCAAACGGAAGGGCTTGTCGCCGCTACGTTGAGTTTTGTATTCTTTTGATTCTGGGTGAACATAGTGTGTAGTTTAGTTGAAATATGACTTTTGTTTTTATTAAATATAAATCCAGGTTTAAAAAGATCTAGGGGGTCCAAACGCCTCCTGCTGGAGGCTCTACGCGGGGATCGTGCGGTCCATGGCCCTTTACGGGGCACCGGTGTGGGCGCGTTCATTAAGGCTGTGACCAGCCCAGCGATTGAACGCGTCCCAAAGGGTCATGGCCATTAGGCTGGTCAGAGGATACCGCACGGTCACCCGTGAGGTGGCGAGCCTTCTTGCTGGACTACCGCCATGGGATCTGGAGGCAAAAGTCCTCGCGCACATGTGGGAGTGTCGTGAGGAGACGAAACGCCGGGGCGTAACTCCGCTGCCGCGAGAAATCATGGCACGGCGAACCGAGCTCCGACGGGATCTCATAGCGGCATGGAGAGTGCGATTGTTGCAACCCAGCGCTGGGCACGCCACAATTGCGGCGATAAGTCCCCTCTTTGAGGAGTGGCTAGAGAGGCGACACGGCGTCCTCACCTTCTACCTGACGCAGGTCCTCACCGGACACGGCTGTTTCGGGAGGTTCCTGTTCCGAATGAGGCGGGAGGAAACGCCCGGGTGTCACCACTGTGTGGATTGCCGGCCGATCGGCGGCGGCGATCTCTCGCGTCCGGCCCTGGTACAGGCCATGGTTCGGAGCGAGAGTGCATGGGAAGCCGTCATTTCCTTCTGCGAAGAAGTAATGCTCGCGAAGGAGGAGGCGGAGCGCGCGAGGGAAATGCAAGATGCACGCCCTCGCGCCCCTAGTCGCCGCAGGAGACGTCCCGGGCGTTGGGAGTCGCGAGCCGAATTCCGGCCACCGTAGGCGCGGGCTTGCGGACGATGAGCAATGGGTAGCTCGCCGTCCGATTAGGACCAGGCCTGGGTCGACGGCGCGTTGTTTTCCACGCGCGCCTCAAAGGGATGTCAGCACCAACTGACGGGGTCCGTAAGAGCCAATGCCTGCCAGGGTTGCGAGTTTGTCCGAAAGGGATTTCGCGGCCCCGGCACTCAGGCAACGGAAGGAACACGGGTGGGTTTTAGTTAGTAAAAGTCTGACACGCCCTCTTGCTCTGCCCAGAGCGGGAGAAGTCATTTGATGACTTACCATCCTCAAAAAAAAAAAAGGTTTAAATAGATCCGGATAGTCCGGGGATACCGCAGGGTCTCCGGTGAGGTGGCGAGCCTCCTTGCCGGATTGCCGCCATGGGATCTGGAGGCAAAACTTCTCGCACACATTTGGGAGTGACGCAAAGAGGCGAAACGCCGGGGCGTGACTACGCTGCCGCGAGAAATCACGGCACAGTAGACAGAGCTCCGGCGGGATCTCACGGCGTCATGGAGAGTGCGATTGTCGCAACCCAGTGCTGGGCACTGCGGTAATAAGTCCCCTCTTTGAGGAGTGGCTAGAGAGGCGCCACGGCGTCCTCACCTTCCGCCTCACCAGACACGGTTGTTTCGGGAGGTTCTTGTTCCACATAAGCCGGGAGGAAACGTCCGGGTGTCACCACTGTGTGGATCACCCGGAGTCAATGGTTGAGCATACGGTTGAGGTCTTCGCGGCTTGGGCGGGGCACCGCCGTGTCCTTGTGCAGGCGATCGGCGGCAGTGATCTCTCGCGTCCGGCCCTGGTCCAAGCCATGGTACGGAGCGAGAGGGCAAGGGAAGCCGTCACTTTTTTTTGCGAAGCTGTAACGCTCGCGAAGGAGGAGGCGGAACGCGTGAGGGAGAGGCAAATTTCACACCCTCACGCCCCTAGCCGCCGCGGGAGATGCCCTGGGCGTCGGGAATGGCAGGCCAATTCCCGGCCACCGTAGGCGCGGGCCAGCGGACGGTGATTAATGGGTAGCTCGCCGTCCGATAAGGACCAGGCCCGGGTTGACGGAGCGTTATGTTACACGCGCGCCTCAAAGAGATGTCAGCTGAGCTGACGGGGTCCGCTAGGACCGATGCCTGCCGGGGTCGCGGGAAAGTCTGAAACCGTGGCCCCTGGCAACGTTCAGGCAACTGAAGGAACACGGTTGGGTTTCATTTTGGTTTTGTTTTCAATTAGCAACCAGAATACGAAACACGCTAAAATCTATTTAAAACAAAGTTCTCATCCAAATAAACAAATCTTGTTAATTCAAAACTCGTTGGAACCGCCAGATCTGCTCACCTCACTTTCATTGCGAACAAAAGACCGGAATTTTGACACCAGCGTATATAAGTACTGAACTCCTAAAATTAATTCAGAAGTCATTTCAATGCCTTAATTATTTTCAGTAAACTTTTGTGAAATTATATTGTTTGGCTACCTGCTGCTGTCTGGCGGTGAAGTTGTTTAGTAAGTCTGTAACTCGATTACGTAAAAAGCAAAGTGTACACAGTTGTTATTGATGGAGTGACCAAATCTCTGACCACAACGCTCATGTGGTTAAGTGAAGGAACATTTTTAAGGAATCCGTAAATATTCTAGGGAATTGCATAGAAATAATTATGTTGATAATTACTTAAGCTCTCCTTTAATGAAACACGTGCTGTCTCGTTATCATGCTTTGATAATAATCATTGCAATATTTTCTTTTCTTTCTTTGTTCACCATGATTTTCTCATAGAGCTGAACAAATCTAGTGACTTAATTAATTCATCATTTTATTCCTATCTTCAGACATGTCTTGATTTAACAAAGACAGTCTTATATGAGACGGCAAACGTGATCATTCCTTTTTATAGATGCCTTCTAGTAACAAAAGTACGGTAATTTTCTCAAAGACTCTCGTAACATGACCTAGATCGTACAAAAACATCGAAGCGAGCCAAAATCACAACAACATCCAATCACTAACTACGGCTAATATCGCCAATCGATATGAGAACCGGATATAAAAGCACTTTCGGATAAATAAACAACGGATATTGGGTTTTATCAACTTTGCCCGGGTGGAGTGGGCAAAGATAAACACGATACGGATAAATTTGAATCTCCAAATGTTTTGTATTGTCCCGTATCTAAGAAATTTTTGGTAACGTTGGTGACCCGAAGAGAAAGACAAATAATTTATCAGGTGTATATCATCCCACAAAAAAGAGTGTTAAAGGGAATCCACATTGCAGGCAATGTAGCTATTTTACC
The DNA here is from genome assembly GCA_916701695.1 of Agrochola macilenta. NCBI lineage: Eukaryota > Metazoa > Arthropoda > Insecta > Lepidoptera > Noctuidae > Agrochola > Agrochola macilenta. Next base: position 21,684,157 of record OU753561.1, on the reverse strand, counting down.
AGGATTTCAGAATTATCCCAAAGGAACTAGTTTAGGCGCCCGAATAAAAGTATTCTATAATTTTAATCCACGCTATGGTCTTATGTGTTCAACTAATTCTGTTCAGCCGTTTTTGAGTAAAAAAACGTCATCAAAAATCTATACATGCGTAGTATTAAAATTAGGTAAGATTCACAAACTTAACGATTGATTACTGAGCCCAAAATCCTTTTAAGTGCAAAGGATTTTGTGCTTCTGGAATCGGTGAGGGTCCTGTCCCCTTGATTCAATTAATTAGTGTAATGAGAGAATAATTTAATCGATGACAGGACCTGCCATTAGCAACTACTATGTTATGTTAACACGTGGCAAAAACGGATTAAAATAAATATAAACAAAAGAATACTATCAATTTCAAAACCCAATTTCATACATTTCCTTCATTTTCTCAACGCGTGTATCCTAAAACACCGTTCAAAAGCCATGACCTATAAACTTTTCAGTTTTAACCCAGGAGATTATCTGCACGTGTAAAAGCAAAATTCAAATGTCACATTACATCAAACATGACATTTGACTTCACCTCTCAAGTTTGAGCACGTGTCGGAATACATTACAAACAAACAACTCGCGAACAACTGCGAACATGCAACGAACATAAATAAAAACACAATATTACGCGCGGAAATCCTCCGTGATTACTGAGCACATGTTTGCATACAACAATTGTAACATAAGTTGTGCAAACAAAGCTTGATCCCCATTTAAACTGTGTTTCGCGTGCAAATATCGAAAGTTCGAGATTTCATTTCCTCTTGAAACGATGGGCGCTTTTCATAACTCATTATATCGTCCGGTATTGTCCGTGCGTGTTCGGAAAACATCGGGGAAGTTCGCTGTTTTGCGTGGGATTGGGAGGTTGATTAGAAAAAGGTTGTTTTGTATTTACTTTATACTGAAAATAAAAGTCTACGTTTCAATTGTGATGGATGTCGTAGAAGTAACGGTTGAAGTATTTCAGAAAATATTTCTTGAAAATACTTGAAAAAAATTGGTTCTATTACGTTAATGTATTCGCTTGCGAAAACAATACAATTACTATGTACTGGCCTTGAAGTAATAGTCCATAGATAAATCCCCATCTATCAATTCCATTTCAAAATTTAACAAAAAAAAACTCTTCCGTAATCAATTACTTTCCGTTTACTTTTCGATCAACATTAATTGAAGTAGGTAATAAAAAGTGTTAAAAACTAACTAAATATTTTAATGAAATGATTCCATCGCTAAGTAAACGTTTTCTCTCTTATTACAATTGTTCGGTAAATTCCCGATTATGCCGCCCGCCCTGCCAAACCGGAAACTGCCGAAGGGCGGGCGGGAAGTTATCATCTACAGAGTAACACCTCGACAGATGTATAATGTAAATTAATAATTCAGTTTTTTCGTTGCTTTTCATAATTTTGGTAGTACATTTTTCCTCTTCATTATTGGTGTGTACTGTTGTGGTAAATTAAATGATATTTATAGAAAAAATAAACTTTTGAATGTACCTTTATTGAAGGATACACCGTGGCTAGAGGCAATAATTTTAAGACTTGGAAGGAAATCTAAATTAAGTACTTCATTTTCATTAGTGTCGGTAGTTTAAGACTAGTCTCACGACTAGAACACATTTTTTGGGAAAGTGTGTTCATTCATTAGTACTCTTTGATTAAAATTCCATCCTCTACTATTTGGGTACGAAATACATTTACGCACGATGCGACGTTCATTAGAATCTCCGTAAACCAAAAACGTTCGAGTAAATGAACACGTATACTACTGCGAGACTTATTTACATTTACTTAACTATCTATACGGATACGATTAAGCAATACTACACCTCCCACGTCATTACCATAAGACTCACAAACACATGCAAAAATATCCTTTATCTCTTCGCTCTAAAGATCATTTTCTTGTGCATGGCCCCTTGGAAGCTCCTCAGAACCCAAGAACAGCCTTAGGCGAATAATCTGCGCTGTTGGTTTACCCCCTTTTACGTCAAAAATAAGTTCCCGTCAAAGATAGGAAGCTGACTTGGACCGTTATTTGTCAGATGCAAAGTACTAATTTCCTATTGTTCTGACGACCTTATTTCCGTAAGTTGTTTGCGTCCGACGAATAATAGATAATTTGTCGTAATTAGGTCATCCTGTATTTCGTTAACCATGTTGTTTCTTGGGGTATTGTGTACCTTGTATTCAATGTTGAAGGGTATTGTAACATAAATGATTGTGTTTCATATAACATTTTCCCGGAAAAGTCGAAAGTTAAAAAGGTTTTGTGAAACCATTTGGGATAATTTTTTCGTAATTACCTGCCTTGGCAAGGTTATTTCGTAATCATGGACTATGTTACTATTTGTATAAGAATTCTGCATTCCAAACTCTCTAAAAAGTTGCCCTGTGTGTGAAGAAGTGAAGGGTCTGTGACAATCTTAATCGCACGTTACTAGACTACGGAGTTTCTTTTATTTTTTATATTTTGAGCTCAATGAAGCCATTCACTCTTAAACATAAATCGCATCTTATTCACTAAAAATATTAACACCTAAAAAGAACACGTCACCACTATCTCAAACCGTGTCTATTTCTACGTCAGTGGCTGTAACGACACGTATACGGAACGTGTACGACTCGTAATGTATTTTGGCGTGCCGCCAGGATTCCTGCAATGCCTATGCGATCGGCTTTCCATCCGATTTGCGGGCCGATTCAACCCGCCAGGTCTATTCTGAAAGCCCCACGATTGGTTTCACTCTGTGTTAGACGTGACCTAAATCTATTTTGAGTTTAATTATAAAATGTCTCTTCCTGTATCGGAGTGGTTCTTAGGATTTATTTCTTAAATATCTTTCAAGACACTTTTATATTTCTACGATAAATCTTTTAAGCCGATATTCTGTGGACGAGTCACTGTGTATTAAGGTGTAAGATTTATACATTATTTTACCCGTTTTGAGGCGCATAGTCAAAGTCCTAAATTGTATCCTAAATCTTATTATACGAGTAAATATTAATTACGTTTTTAACATCGACTAGATCAACTTGCAAAAAACACTTAGCCTTAATCAAATGTAGTAACTTATACAAGTTATGATCCTTTAAAGCAAAAAGTTAACGAGATACACAAACAAATAAATGTTGCCAAGAATTGCATTTAAAACTTACTCTAATGACCATTTTCCAACTATGTCATCCAGATAGTTGAAAACTTATTTTTATAAAATGTCATACAAGAAGTCGCAGTAAAGTTGTAGTGGAGTCGTTTCGAAGCAATACGCGCCAAGGGAAATCATAAGGATCGACCTCTTGATATAAGGATCCATTTATAAGACGACATGCTTGCTTGCTTACATAAACAGCTACTTGGTGATATCCATAAGCACTATCAAGGACTAAGTTTGTATTCAGTAAAATGTTCTATTGTTCCTGACACTAAACAATTCCGATATGATGAAGTGGTCACAATATGGAGATTATGAACGGATTTTGCGTAACCAGGAGATCCTATTTAGAACAAGACGGCCTTATTATGATGAAATGTATTGTTGAATGTATTATTAGAGAGCCTGGAAGATTAATTTTGTTCGAAGGATTTGGAGCCTTTGATTGGAAAATATTCCTGGGAAATTCAATACAAAAGTAATATTCCTTTTTAGTACAATAAAATACAAATACTGCTTAGTCGTTTGTTTTGCAGGCCAAAAAAAGCTATGAAATGGACACAACTAAGAAGATAGCTTCCTTGCAAGTCGTAAGCACCCGAAATATGGGAGGCATACAAAGTGATTTTTATGTTAAAAGGGGAGCCTCATAGTCTTATGGTAAGTACCATGCATAGTCATCCAAATTGAGGGAGTTACGTAAGTGTTGGCAATCTTCTAAATAAACCCAGTATTTGGGATACTGTAGTGCTGTAAGCTATGATATTAGGCGACATACTTTAATAAGAGGGTTGCCAAAGAAAATTCAATGTAGGGTTAGGACAAACAGAAACCTATTCAAACATATTTTTTTCAAGTTATGTGATTTGTGAGGTCTTGGGTCTATTTTGAATTATGAGTTTGCTTGTGACTACTAGGATTTGTATTATTATAAGGGATATATTAAGAAGATAAACAGCTGTTTGTTGAAAATAACAAACAAAAAAAGACAAAATAAACAAAACAAATATAAATTTTTCGTTCAAGGATTAGGAGAGCGCACAATCTAACGATCGATTGGTATAATCGGCCAAGAAAATAAAACAAGCCGAAGCTAAACTGGATTAAAATGGACTTAATGAAAAATCTGCAATGCGCAGTGACTTTTGTAATAAAATTTTGGTTATATACGTTTTAATAATATAATTTCATATTATTTTCTGTTTAGCATTTTCCCCAAAGGAAAATACTTATCAGTGTATCTCACAAAATAATCTGTGCCAGTGGCAAAATATGTAGCCACTTTCCGGGTCTATTTCTTCTACAATTTATAACTACTAACATAAAAGCTAACGACGGCAGTTAAAATAATAAAGAAACGATATTACTGAGATAAGCAGAGTAATGATAGAATCGGCTTTAGTACGAAGTTTATGGTCCTCTTAATTGAGCTCAAGAACCATTCCCGACCAGAACTCAAATTCCTAATACATTATAATGGAAGTTTCCATGTTAATGGTGAAAAAAAAGTTGCCGTACCGATCAAAATGGTAATTTGTCGTAAAAACTGTCGGCAAAGCTGAGTGAATCATTCACCACTCCACAGCAATTTAACAAAAAGCCGAAACAGATATGTAAGTGGATGATAAAAATTGGACGCGATTCACTTTCCGTAATCGTTGGCATGCTCGGGGGAAATCACCAAGTATAGCTTCTATGTATACTACACAGTGTAAACTTTCAACTGATGTAAATGGGTGAGGGATTCGAAAGCCTTATTAGAATCCTTCTGAGTTGCTCCAATTGTATTAATAAATACAAGCTCGTCTTATTGAGTGCTATTGTCGTCACGGCAAAAATCTTTTCCGTTTATCTATAAGAAATTACTACCTATTATATTTATTATGTTTTTCCTCCTAGGTGGGCTCAATAGACGGTGTATTAATATTTTATGACATAACACTTATCCAGCGCTTGTTTTCCTTATCTGCTTCGGATACTCGTGTGCTATTTATTGATCTAGCTTGACAAGTACCGGTATCGGTGGCATATGTGTCCGAATTAAATTCACAAAACTGCTACTCATGCACAATTTAGAAACGTTAATTGGTGAGTTACCTTTAAGATCACACATCAAATCAATAGCTTCGATTGGTAACAAAAACAATTAACTAGAGGACCATGTTATGAACACATCAATTACACTTCACAGAACGAAAAATCCAACTAACATTTGTTGACGGTCAAATGTCTTTTATGTAACTCGACACTTTCCGCTCGGCTGCCAATTCTGGTTATTGTTTCACGGCACGTTTATACTGCCATCTGACCAGCTGTAGACAGGTTTAAGCTAGGCAGTCTCCAGAAACATTAAAAAAAAAATGCGTTTCTGATGTACTTGTGATTTTGTTTCCGATCCGTTGATATTTGATTTTCCTAGTGGAGTTTCGATAAACTTCTATTTCATAACCTTTCTTTTGTCAGTTTGGCCTAAAGCATAGATCAATTTTTATCAAACTTGTTTGACTTTCAGTAAAATTCTCCAAAAACAAGTTATAAAAAAAAAATGTACTCAAATGAGTAGGCAATTAACTGCTCAAAGAACTGAGAATTCTCGTCTCAACTTCTCGTACCTATCTCGTAAGACATTCTCACAGAAACATTTTAACAAACATTACAACATTGTTCCTAGAACCGTTTATGTTCCAATATTAATTAAGTATCTCTGTAGACTGTGGAGCCAGCACAAAAGAGAATAGCAGACGGTAATTGTGTATAAAGCTAAAGTTTAATTTGAACCCGGACAGCCACTGTATTGGTTAGCACCTTCAGTAAAGGCGGGGTTTCAGTTCTAGCGATTTTAAAGTTTATAGTCTATTTAGGTGAACAGGGATCGTAATGGAAGTTATGCTGACGGTTATAGATAGAAAGAGAGTATGTCATGCTCACTTAAATGTCTCACTGATGGTTGCGAGTGTGTTGGATCATTCGGTTCCCTTCAAAATGGTTGAGCTGGATGGTGCTGGTCCACGCGTCATGTTCGTGAATGGGCGCCGACGTTGTCGTTGCCAGTTGTGACTGGTCATCTCTTATCTGCCAGGTTTTATTTTTAATCTTATATTTTGAATTGTTTTGATTCTTTTTTGTACATTGTTCTCACATATAGAAGCAACAAGAATAATGTACGCAGGATTTTGTAATTTTCTATATTTAAAAGAGTGTCCAAGGAGTTTCTCCTCCATAAAGATCTACGTTTTGGAATAGGCAACTAGCTTCAACTTTCTGACTAACTGACCGACTACTCGTATTTGACAATTCAAAGGTGCTTGTAAATGGATTAATTGAAATAAATGTTTTGAGTTTGAGTTTGAAAGATGTTTTATGGTAGACATCAAACTGATCATCATTATTTACAGCCCAACTTAATTCTCTGCTGGACATAAGCCTCTCTTTTCTTGTGCCAATCCCCATGCTTCTGTGCCATCCATCTACTGTTCTAAAATTCCTATAAATAATACCAGCTTGTAACTGTCCCACTGCAGGGCAAAGGCCTCTTCTCATACAGAGAAGGCACGAGCATTGATCACCACGCTTGCTCAAGACGGGTTGGTGATTTCAGACTTATATTAACTATAAGTCCAGGTTTCCTCACGATGTTTTCCTTCACCGATGTCAGTAATGTCCAAGATAAACTCAGAAAGTACATATGAATTGAAAAAGTCACATTGGTACTTGCCCAGAATTGAACCCACAACCTCGTGCATGAGAGGCGAGGCCCTAACCACTGGGCCATCACGACACTATAATTCCTATAAAGACAAAATGAAATAAAAATGATGTCATAATTCCCTGTCCGATTCGTGAGGGTGTTGTTAGGTACTGAGAGTCTATTTATGTGATAATTTGCAGTCATAACTTTTGACCCCTGTTGAAAATTTGCAAATTTTTTATGGATTTCGGGTAATCTTGGTAATATAAATGTGATTTTTAAATAGTAATTACTTTTTTATTTTCAATAATAATAAGACTTTTATTACTTTAAGCTTATTTTATTGTAGTACTTATGTAGTTTTTTTATATATTGTATAGATTAACACATAGATAAATACTGTGTAAAGTTGTACGAGTAACATGTTGATAAAAATCACCATAAATGACTTTTAATTTTTTTCTTAGCAATTATTGCTAAACAAAAAGTCTGTCAACAAAAAGACTGTAACATGTTGAGAGCAGTGGTGGCCAAGTGATAATGGCCCCAACTTACGAGTTATAGGTCGTGTGTTCGAACTCAGTCAGGTGCTTTACTTTGTGTAAATAATTTCATCACCACTGCTCTCAAAACGGTGAAGGAAAATATCGTGAGGAAACCGGCATGTCCTATAACCAAATATCGAAGACATGTGATATCTACCAACTGGGCCCGCGTAGTAGATTACAACCCAACCAACGCCTTCTTGAAGAGAGGCGGCATGTATCCCAGAAGTGGGAATACTCTAATAGGCTGATTATGGAATTATTGCTAGCTGTGAGATTTTCAAAACCCTCAATCTAATCACTAACATCAAAATCTCCTGCTCCACTAGCTATTGCCTCACAACCCACATCTACTATATCCTTTATACCTTCAACACCACCGCTCACCACCGCACCTCACCCATTCCGTTCGTTAGCGTGTATCAGTGCACCCTCATTGAAAGCCGTCTTTGTTACGGCGCCAATTTCACCGGATATCCGGAAACTGATCGTAGCCTCCAGCCCTTTGAAGCAGGCGTTACCTAGAACTGACCTTTAGTCTCTGGGTGTAATGATGGAGCTGATGTTTGATTAAAAGGCTATAAATAGAAAATGGAGGCTTTGTGGGGCACTGTGTTGAGGGTGTTAGATAGAGTTGAAGGTGAACGCGCTATAGAACTATACGGTGCACGTGTATTGTATTCTGTATGTTTCTATGCCCACAAAAAGATGTGGTTTGTAGTTTATATCTACTCCCACGAGAAAATTACGAGAGTTTAATTTACGTGTACCTACTGATAAAGAACATAGGTCCTGTACACATTTTGAATATCTATATATACGTAGTCATTTATAATCACGGGGAACCCTAAGCAACATTTTTGTTATTAATATATGTAACTAGGAGTTATGGACCAGGAAGAAATATCTGGAAATTATAACATTAAATATACGTCCCGATTCAAATTTTAATTTACCGCCCGGTTTGCTTTATTGCCGCAATTTCATTTTTATACTTTTTCAATTACATCTCCTTCCCCATATTATTATAGAAACCCCTTACACCAAATTAAAGCCCTCAAATCTTCCCGCTTACTTCTAAATCTACTATCTTCTCTAACACCGCCTCTCTGCGCAAAATATTTATCCTTAAAGAGTGGTAGCCAATCTCCCCTGATTATTTCATTCCCCCAAGGCTAGTAGATAAATTATGGCATCCTCAGCACCCTGAGCACCCCTACAATTATACTCCTGCAACCACTTAATATTGATGAGCCAAAATAACCATTACTGGGTTGGAATAACTGGGTTAATTTATTATTACGCTCGTTTCCAATTTGGATAATTTAAGATGTTTAACGCTGGTTAGAGATAAAGTAATATAATAAGGTCTCTTGGTGCGGATTGATGGCGATGTGACTTTGCTGAAGTAAATAATGCTGTATTTCTTCCCCTGAGAATAATGGTCTAGTTCTGTAGACCATACTTAATGTTCACTGTTACAGGCAGGTAAACAGTTAAAATTTACATGTGTGTTCGTGTGTACTTGGCTTGTGGATCATGCTAAAATGTATGACTTAACAATTTAGAGTTAATTTGTAATTTTATTCTAATCTAATTTGTATCTGATTTGAATTGGTATTTCAGATCCCAAGATTTGAATACCCAATTCAAAACCCAACTGAACCGTAGGGAAAATACTCCACTCCACGCTAGATTCGACAGAAATGATAATTGTAACCCTAAACTACGTTAGCATTGCCTTCCCGTTTGGCACTTCCTTGTTCTCAGATCATCATAACTCAAACTTCAGTCGACTATCTCAAACATGAATCTTTTGACCAGCATCTGTACACAATGGCCCACTATCTCTCCACGAAACTGACAAAGTTGGGTTTAACGCTACAAATGACTTCCAGGCAAATAATTCAAGTCTGCGGTCACAAAACGGATAAGAGCTTGATAAACCGAACGGTGGACTAAAGTTTAGTGAAACTTCAGATGCAGTGGCACGTTTTAATAGACTAATGATCTTTAGGAGAGAAGCGGAATTACGTTTTAGTAAAGAAAGTTGCGATAAAGTCCACTTCTTCAACTTCACGTTCACTCCTTTTACAGTTAAAGAAGTTGATGAATTCATTAGAATAAAAACGAATTTTAAAGTAAACAAAGGGTAAGTAAATCCAACCCCCATGCAAACCCACGTATAGAATATCAGTTACTTTTTACACGAAAATCAATTCGAATGTTTATTGACAACACAGGACTATTTTGTTGTACCTACACACAATCTTAAGAAGAAAGTTCAACTCGAAGAGAAAACAATAATACTCCCGCTAAATCAAATGTACATATAAAAGCTTCTAGAAATTGACTTAGAGAAATCTCTAGGTATACCAAAAAACGCAGGTACCTGTAACTATATTTGTACCAGACACGTCACGTCGCTCAAGTAAATTCACATTGAATAACACAGGTCGTAAAGTTCACAATACTTTTTGACTAAAATCAGATCCAACCGACTCCAATATCTACTAAGCGTAGCTTACTCCGTAACTTTAAACATGTCTGTTACGTTTAGCTATTGAATAATAAACGTAGTGCCAGCCAGGCTACGTGACGTACCCGACACAAGACGTGAGGAGCCTTCAGAGACCACCCTTCCCAAACACAACCCTCACACGTCACAACCGACCCCAACCGATAATGCACTTTATCATCCAGAGAGTTGAGCCCATTCTTATCCAAAACTAATTCGGACTTCCATCCTTTTGTTAGCGCTAAAAAAGTTTTTTCAAAGCCGTGGTTTTCCCAATTTTCTGGGTAATTTTCTGTACGCTACATCCATTGTCATTTTGAAATGTGTGGTGGAAATAGTCAAATGGGAGTAGTAATGTTAATTTATTAGAATTTTACGGGGAAATACTTAAAGTTTGGTGAGGTCGGAAGTTTTGGAAAAATGGAACGGATTTCCGTGTTGTTGAGTTTTGTCGTTTTTAATCTAATCTCAACGTTGTTAGCAACGTTGGGATTAGATTTTAGATGTACTAACGAAAGTAGGTTAGACAGTGGACCATTATCAACGGACATAAAGTAACGCTTCATACTCATAATTAGACTACTTACAGCAGTAAGATAATGTGATGCGCGCCCGCAAAGTGGTCACTTGCTTGCTCGCGCCCGAACGATGCAGACATCTGACCTGGTTGTTGTACAGTTAATTGGGTTTATTTTACCTACTCGAATACTTCCTATATCGTGGTGAACACCACATCTATGTAGCATGTTACTTTCAAGAAAATGAAATGTGTAACCATATTTGGATTATCCAATTAGTTTCCACTAAATAACTATAGGTACTATTTAATTGACAACGCAGGTTGGAGTATGCAGTCAACTTGTTAAAAGCATGGAGCTTTATTAAATACCTCTCTCACCAAAAAAAAAACAAGTCAACGTAATGGTAATCATGAAAAATTTCAGGCTCGTATGTAATGACTATGTTCAGAACCGGATAAAAGCTCTACCATGGGCTGATATAATGATGTAAGGTTTAACAATCAGGTGACCTTTCCTTTTTACTGACCTGTGAACAAGACTACATGGACCCAATAGGTTGGCTTAGAGCAGAGAAGACTTCATATTGAATACTAGTTTGATAGCCTGACCAAGACTATGTCTGCACTTTAAAAGTGATTTTGAGCCCTGATTTTGTTCCGCCGTTTCTTCTCAAGGGTAGTCGATTGGAAATTCCGACTCCATCTTGCTTATTTTTTGGAACCAAGTTCTTTACCGCGGCTTGTACCTTTTACTTGTAACCTTAAATTTCAGAATACGTCACGCTAAAAAGTAACACTTTTTACTTGCGACTGTCTTTTTCTAATTCAAAGAGAAAGAAAGAGAGACGGCGAGAGAGAACGGCGGCAGTAAAAAACAAAGGAAAAGAGTAAAGTGATTACCACTGTAATCATATTACTCATCTTTAAAAAAAAAAAATTGTATATTAGTTTGGATAAAATTGTACACATCGGCCCGAGTACACTGCATGAGATAGAGTGAGAGAGTTTGAATTTAGTCAAAATTAAAATCCAAGATGGCCGCTGCATAATTTTGTTTTAAATCATACGTGATACGGAACTTTTTACGTTTTTCGTTTTTTTTTTTATTTGTTGCGTAACGTGATTCCGTTATCCTATAAATAAAGTAAACAATTTCAGTGTTATAAGACTTTTTAGATTCTCTGTCTTGTTCACCATTTCAAAATTATTAAAACCACACTCATACACAAATTAATATCTGCCAAACTTATTTAATTTCCGAACTCCTTTTGAAAACAATACCTGCTAACGTGTGAGAGTTTTAATTAATTTATTAAAGTTAATACTCTACTTGGCAGGTGCTGTAATTAGTTGGTTATTCATGTGGCAGAATGCAATGAAATTTGTCAATAGGACAGGCAGTAGCGATCTTCTTTGCCATTATGAATAGACTAGCAATAAGTCACAATTCCAGTGATTATAAACTGACGATAAATGATATTTATTTTTGTAAATTCGTTTAAAAAAAACACTGTTACACATCAAAAGTAAATTATGTTTTAAAACTAGAGTTCGTTGATTCTTATCCGACTAGTATGAGAAGACAGGCCGATACAAACTCAGAGCTTACTTACAGTCTCTTTTAAAGTCCAGACAATAATCTTGGTCAGGTTATTATGAAGTCCATGCAGATTAGTCTCTGAGAAGGTCTTTTGAGGACACAGATTTGGGTGGACCTATCCAGTAAGTGCGGTCCTCAGTCAAGATTACACCATATTTTATTTTTGAAAGTATATACCTACTATGAAAAAGCCTTTCATAACGTGTTTCAAATTAGGCCGAAGGCAAACGATACAGAGAACTAATTAACGGTAATGTGACCAACACACTTTACCAGGTATACCGAGAAAGAACAAAATACATTTATTTAACAGAGACTAAAAGGCACACAATATTTTTCTCAAAATAAATATCAAAGATAATTTTATTCCGTTGTAATAAAAGGGGTAAATAATATATTTACTAGTAATAATTCCCTAATATCTTCACAGTAAGTAAAATTCTTTTCGAGAGCTAAAGAAAGATTGATTGGGTCCCATGACATGCTAGGCGACATCGCAGCAGACCAAGATGAATCCATGGAGGGACGAACTTGTCTCCTACCGAAGTACTGGCCCGCAATGGCAGTGGACACACGTGTATGGAAAAGGGAAAAGGAGGCGTTTGCCCAGCAGTGGGACATAGGCTAAATAGATATAAAGAAGGGGGTGTGTGATCTGTCTAGATACCTTTAGAGAAACAACAATGACAGTTCAATAGCTATTCATACCTACTTAATGTAAACAACTCGGTATAGTTGAGCTCTTGATTTCCCCAAGGATTGCAGAGGTTACACCACTAGAAGTTAACTACGCTCGACAAAAAAACTGACAGGATTAGTGTATTGGAGGTAGAGGTAGATACTATTATGTACTTACAATTACAATACACGTTCACTAGTCCCAAGACACAACGTCTTGAAGAGGAACAAAACTTTGATTGTTTCATATTAGAAGAAGCATGCATAGTCGAACTGGTATAGTGAGCAGAGGTCGGGAGATTTAATTCCACTCGATGCACTTGTGACGTCACTCCACTTCTAACTCTTCAGCATAGCATGACTAACATAGTCTTAATAAAATTGAATACTTACAACATATGGACAAGAATAGTCTGAAATAAACGTCTTTTTTATTGTCATCTATGTTGAATATGAGGGAGTTAGATGTACAGTACTGGTTTGCAGTAAAAGTTGTTCATAAACTTTTATAACATAAAAACACGTTTTTAATAATAATTCTTTCGATTACCTTCAATGAAATATCAATTTCCAAGGAACGAAGATTCTTATTTGGGTTAGATTTCCTATTCTTAGAATGTCAAAAATAAGATGTTTTAAGAGATTATCTTCTTTAGACAAAGAATAAAGTTTAATTGGAATTCCTAGACAGACCAGCTATAACAATAAAAACTAACCCTTCGAGAAATAGTTCCTTTATTTATTCCGCTCCGGACATCAAAATCAGTTTGTTTTTCACAATAGGTATAAAAACAAATGGGTATATAAAAATGTTAGTCATATCGTAATCTAGTTAAATGAGGCTGTAAAACTTGTTTACGTAGCCGACGACGTTTCATGGCTACTATTGAGTATTTTACTATATAATCACTAGGTTTTTTGACATCAAAATGTTCTTTTACGAGACTAAGAACGAAGCATTGTGGTCGAGATAGTAAGGTATTTAGGATATGGGCTATCTTTTTTTGTGGTTTTTCTGTTAGCAAGTAGGTACGTGGTCTCATTTTATATATGCTTGTCAGTTACATAGAAGATTTTCGGATTACGTCGTCATGTTAATCCTGGGTTCGATTCCCAGGTCGGAAAAGTGTTTTTGGGTTTTTCCATCAGGCATATCTCAGTAGCTCCCAGAACACGAGGTTTGATTCCCAGATCAGACAAAGTGTAAGTGGGCTTTTCTATTGGGAATTTTGCAGTAGCAGCCCGGAGTATGGATTTGTGCCCGGTTGATGGCAATAGGCTCGGCCCTACATAGGACTTTAAACATAATTGGTAAAATGTGGGTTTACTATAAGTACACCTCTGCCTAACCTTTCGGGGAAAACAGGCGTGAGGTTCTGTGTGTGTAATTTACACTAAATAAGCGACATGACGCTTAGAAAATACAATTTACGTCGTCTATTGTATTTTATAATGGATTTCCGCAAAGTCACGCCTGAATCAATTAACTATGACGCTTACAATTCAAACCCACAATTTTGTAAAAATTTTGGGTTTGAAAATACACATAAATCTTCCACCCATTACTTGTACGTCTCTCCTTACAAGATCAAACAGATTTAAAAAACACGGCTCCTATTTACTGAAGAATCAAAAAACGCCTCGCAGTCTAAGACACACAACAAAGAACGCGATTTCAAAGCAAACGATAAAATAACGTCATAATAACGCGTTAAAACACAAACAATCCGGGGACATGATGGGCTTTCAGTTAAACAAATATTTGCCCAAGTAATGGCTGCCACCGAAAAGGAAAATAAAATATAAATAAAACACGAGCATGTTTTCAAATATCTGTATACGCTAAACAAATATTGGGACGGGATGAAATTATTTTGTCTTTGTTTTCAATTGATACAGTATTGTTTTGGGGTATGGGTGATTACGAATCGAAGTTCGGCTGAAAAGTTTACGTAACATATGGGCTGTATTCCTCAAAGGGTTCGGTGTAAAGTAGGTATGCCTACATTTAATCAGTTATGACTTGGATCTTAAGTGATGAAATGTAGGCGTAGGTACCTACTTGGGACTTGTCCCATGTAGTAGCGGAGAGCTAAGCTGTATTTTTTATTGAATACGATCAAATAGATCTTTTAGATTCTAATGCGTAATCATTATTTATAAATATTTCTCACGAAAGAAACAATTTTATTGGTAATTTATGTGTTTAATTTAATTAAGTACTCATACCTCAAATTTGATTTTAAATTAAACGTGTTGAATTCGCAAATTCAATTACCTAATACTTTATTTTACAATTTTGTACAAAGAAAAACAGTACTTAAGTAAATATATTACTGTAAAGTTTTTATTTTATTTTGAGTTTGGAAGAGAGGTAAAAATTGTCGCCTTATTAGTTTTAAAGGCAGCAAAAAATCAACGAAAGCCTTTTCCATCTTGATTTTATTATTTTTTTATTCGATTCAATTTGTTTGCCTTTTAACTGTTTATTTCACCCATACTATGAATAATTTTTAACGAGTTGGTTGTAGCGATATACAAACTAAATTCCTTTAAAAACAAATGCGCAAGAAACTCTTCGGTTTCGGGATTGGAGCTATGCGTAGGGTGGGACCACAACTTGTCAGTTTGATGCCTCAATGTGTCTATTGGCAAACTGTGTGTCTATTAGAATACCTACAGCTTGAAGCAGCACTTCGGGGCTTATGGCCGAGAGCGAAACGCTAGACAAATAGTGAGGTGAAGACGTTAGGGATGGTCCAAGCTTTAGCCTAATGGATACGCGTTAGTGCTCCCGGGCTATGTTCTAACAGGCTGTCATTTATTTCGACGCAATTGTTCTACATTGAAACTCACGAGGTCTACTACCTATGTTCGTCCTGATATAATAGTGGTGTAATCTAATCCTATTCAGTTGTGTAAAGAATAAAGTCATCTTGTTCTTTATTATTGAGATGAGATAGATCTATACTTAGAATATACTTTATTATACAGCAAAATTGTAACACAGCTCTTAGAATATTCCTTTTTATATGGTTACAATGGCAGTCTTATCGCTGATAGCGATGTCTACCAAATAGCCGAGCCATACTAATAATTATAGCCGATATTATTATCACCATCTGGAGAAAGGCCGCCAACTGAATATCCAAGGTCACAAGGTGCAACATTTGCATGTACTTAAGTTGAACCATTTACAGGCACTTTTGAATTGTCAAGGGAGTCGGTCATTCAGAAAGATGAAACTAGTTGCCCATTCCAAAGCGTAGTGGGTTCCTATGACTTTTGGACGTTAAAAGAGACTGTGACCTCTGAGTTTTTTTCGGCCTTTCTTCTCAAACGCCGACCTCATCTAGTTTTTAAAAATATGATTGACGTGTAAAAGTGTTCGTACAAACCTACGTATATATACGGAAATAAAATCATTTCTCATTTATGGAGAAAAATAGGCAAGAAACTCCATGGACATTTTTTTAAATTATATTGTTACAAAATATTGGTTACTATTCATGTTTAATTTATACTTCTATGTGAGAACTACGTAAAAAGACGTTAACGTTACGTCCACGTTAAAAGCGTCCAGAGTAAAAACAAAAAAGTGAATAAAATAAATTGTTCTATCATACATATAAAACGAAGTTGAGAGGAAAGAGCTTTTCGTCAAAAGTATTCTAAAGTTAGCATTAAAATTTTCATAAAATTGCCTTAAATCTTTTTAACTTCAGCAATGCAAACTAACAAAATATTGAATAAACAAGTCGAGCTGTCTTCAAAGCGTGTTGTAGTGAAGTAAAGTTATGCTAACAATGGCTAAGGCTTACATTATAGTAAGCCTCTTAGAGCTAGCGAGACGGCCGATGCAAATGATTCACTTGCATTTTCAAATGCGTTCGCAGTTGGCTCAATTTCATACTTGCGTTCTATTTGTGGTTGTTTTAGAAGGTTTAAAGTATTACGGGAGACGTGTGTGTTGGGAGGTGGAATATCTTGGTTGGGAGTTTTTTGTACGGGCAGTAATTTTTCTTGGCTAATAAGGTTCCGAATAATGAAAATCGGGACCTTGTAATCTTCAGAGGAAGTAGAATTTTGTTATGAAATTGATACGGACAAAATAAGTGTAGAAGAGATGCTGAGACCCTCAAGCGGCGCAAATACTGTAACCTTATGGGTAACTACAGTTTTGAGCCGTTTGAGGTCGAAACGCTCGGGTTATGGGGTCCGAGTGCGCGTCTCCTTTTCACGCCGACTGGTCGACAATTCACGCGACCAGAGGGCTAGCTCGTTCTTTGGCCAAAGAATTAGCATTGCCATTCAACGTAGCAATGCTGCCAGTCTTCTGGGCACGTTTCAGAATGACAGCGATGCGGACGAACACTTCGACGCCTAAGTGTCCGTTTGTTTTTTGTATCTATTTGTGTAGTTAGTTAGGTATTGTATTTAGTACCTAGTGTAAATAGTTATAATATAATTTAAAAATACTTATTTTTATATTACTTGTAAAGTGATTCCGATATCCCATTATAAAATGTAATGGTACAGTGAAGAATAAAGCGATCCAAATAAAAGAGATTTCGGAATTAAATAGGTCGGTTACAGAAAAGACTGGCATCTACATCCGATCCATAGAAAAATGTAATGTCCAACTATTGTTTGTACTTACGAAACATGTAATTTGTAACATTTTAGTAGGTACCTTGTAAAATAATTAAAACATTTCTTATGTACAAGCGTTTTGACCTAACATAAATGGCAATATCCGCAGGAATGGGTCATTTCAGATATTTATGGGAAGGTCTTAATGCTATAGTGGACATCTGCAAACTGTTATTGATATTATAATCATTATGGCCGATGTAACACTGATGTTAGCGTTCCCACCAAAGAATAGCCCCGAAACCCTTCTCTGGGGTTGATTTTTAACCAGCCATTGATCTTTAGTAGAATGTAATATGATCTAGTAAGAAGAAGCAATTTTGCCTTGTGTCTGGCATTATTAATTTTCCTAACGTGATAATAACACTCATTGTATTTTTTTTTTTTTAGATAAAATTGACTTAATCAATCTACCTTGCCTTTTCCCAACGATGTTGGGGTCGGCTCCAGTCTAACCGGATGCAGCTGAATACCAGTATTTTACAGCGACTGCCTATCGACCTGCGCAGCTGTTTTTAGTTAGCCGGAATTGTCGATTTTTCTATTAAACTCATTTAATTAAATTTTTCTAACACGTTATATTCAATGTATTTAATTTTTATAACAAGTTATACTCATTGTTTTAATTTTTTTAAATAAAATTGACTCCACTCTAGCAATTTCTCCTGTATCTTGGGTGCGTTAACAAACACGATATATAGATACAAATGTAGTATTAGCATCTACCAAATATTAAACGAATTCTAAAAATCTGACTTTAAGTAAACTAAAACTAGATAAAAATACTCGTATCCAACCTTTGCTAGTCTATTACGTTTGATACAGATGTTAAAGTTTACCTTCGAAAGTTCCCTATATCGGTACTGTGAAAAGTTTTCAACTCTCTGGAATCTTCCGCGTGTGTAGAAAGTTGGTCTGTATTGAGTGGACAGCCGATAAATTAGCTAGCTTGCTGTTTAATTGATTAGAAATTAGAAACTCACTGCATTTCTCGGGAAACTTAGAGTTTAAAATTCTTGAATTAAACAAAATAAAACTACTGTGATTTATGTTTCAACGATGTAGAAGCTCGTTTTGTGGTCTCTTCACATGGAAAACAGGGTTTTTATTAGAACAATGTTTTAGTTGCTTTTTAATTGTTTAAGATTTGGTGTAAACGCCTGAATGAGTGCCTCCCCCTATGTCATTAGAATTAAAACATAAAAGGCGCAATGTAGGTGTACTATAGGTACACCTCTGCCTATGCCTTCGGGGAATACTGGCTTATGTTATATGTGTTATGTAACATGGATAAAGTACATTAACAAACTCTCACGCCTAATCTTTGCAATCTGGATCAAAAGACCGAAACATCTCACAAAACTCACATAACCACCCGAATACAATCCAGCATTAAAACTTAACAAGTCAGTTAAACTACGTTTAGCTGGGCCAACAATGTTTTTAACAGCCATTCAAGAAATTACATCGTTAACCGGTATGGCGGCATCATGGCGGCAAATTGAAATTTCGTGACAAGTGCAGATACATCGCATGTTTGGGGGGTCGTAAAATACATAGTTGTAGTAAGAGCTGGGGAGCAGGCTAGAGTGCTGGTTTTATTCATGTTGATGTATGCTGGTTTTGTTAGTGACTTTTAGGATATAATTTTAGCGTTGGACTGAGTGTCAAATAACATAGTGTTATTTTTAGGATACGTTGATGTTCCTGTGTTTGCTATACGAGTATACAAGCTCTATTCGTATTTTTTTTACAAAATTCAATGTTTATTTCTGGTTAGGCAAATTGAAACCACAATTCATTTATCTAGAGGTCATAAATAATAGCTAACTTATGTTTTATGACTCAAAAAAAGAAAGGTTTTTCCTTCAAACCACCTTACCCAACTGTCGGGAGTAGACCTTTTTTTTTGCGAGGAAGTTATCAAATAACTCCCCCGCTCTAGGTGGAGCGGGAGGGCGTGTCAGACTCTTACTGACTAAAACCCACCCGTGTTCCTTCAGTTGCCGGTACGTTGCCAGGGGCCACGGTATCCCTTTCGGACTTTCCCGTGACCCCGGCAGGCATCGACCCTAGCGGACCCCGTCAGTTGTGCTGATATCTCTTAGAGGCGCGCCTGGCACACAACGCGCCGTCGACCTGGGCCTGGTCCTTATCGGACGGCTCAAGCGCAAGCCCGCGCATACGGTGGACGGGAATCGGCTAGCAATTCCCGATGCCTACTCCCGTCGGGAGTAGCCCTTAATTCATAGGTTCGAGCTTGAGTTTATATAGCGTTTATTATAGAAAAAGTGAGTTTGGGCGAAGATTGGGATGGAGAGACAATGATTTGGGATTTCATGTATCATTATGTTTGTGACTAGTTTAAACAAATGTTTAATTATATTCATCTCGTTGCTAATTAATTCGCCTAAAGAAATTGAAATTAGAATGGGCTTAAACATCTTCCAAGAATTGCATTGTGATCTTATAAAAAGAGAAGATATAAAAGAAGCATCCGAAATCAAACGTTTTAAAATCGTGACTATCACAAATACATGGTACCTTCAGAGGGTAGTAAAATACTTTGTAGTAAAGTACGACTCCTCAGTTGAGGGTTAAGAGGTGATACGCGACGTAAGTGTTTCTATTAAGTTTATGGTCAGATTTAGTATGGCGGAACTAAGAATTAAAGTTTATCGTAGAAATGCTATGAATGCAAAATGCAGTCGACGATATTTTTATAAGACATCAATGAAGGCTTTTATTGTTTTTATTTTTTATTTAATGTGTATAGTTACTTAAATTGCTATTTGGAAAATAAATTGTACATTGAAAAAAAAAAAACAAAACTAAGCAATTATTATTATATTAATACGTGAAGCAAAAACTTTGTACCCTTTTTAAGCGACTTCCAAAAGAAGGAGGTTGTCAATTCGATTATTTATATATATTTTTTTTTATGTATGATGGCTACCTTAGAATCAAGACATTTAAATGAATTATGGTCGAATTTCGACCTCTGGGCGACCACTATTATGTATAAATTATTGATGATACTTTTAATATGTAACCATAATAAGCAGGTACATTTTCACATGACCACCCCAAAATAAACAGAACAGCAAAACACTCAACCACAAATTTAATTTTATTGTCAACTTAAAACAATAGTTAATTAATACAATAACAACATTACAAAGGTTACAGCCGTTACAATTGGCTTCACATAACTGTGGATATGAACGTGACTGCAATCCGAGATAGATCTCACGTTCGTGTCGCAGGATATGTCTCATGATCTCGCTCGTTTAACTAACGGGATGATTTTCAGCGAAATGGTTATTGTATGCATTGTTATGTATCATAATACAAAATTATACTTGTTATTGAGTGTATTATGGGTCGGATGATTCGTGGCTTCGAACTGCAGTAGCATGGTGATTGTGGTATGGTCTTTAGAGTATCTTATGAGGAAGGTTCTTGCAGAATTCTTGTGAGTTATTCATTAACAAGCCGCGTGCAGAAAATACGAACTTTCATCCTCTATTAACCCTTGGACTGAATTTTCAAAAACCCTTTACTTGTGCTCACGTTCATCATATATGGAACTGTTGTGCACAATTTCTCAGGACGTGTGTTGTCTGTCAGCGAAATAATGATTTTAAGATTTTTATTAAGTAGAATGTTAGACGATGGTCTGGTTTTAGCACTAATAAGAGTCTTATTGGAAGGAGTACTCAATGCAATCTAAAAAAAAGAAAACATGAATGCTCAGTTTCAAGAAACTGTCAGAATGTAATTTTCAAATCGTCTGTGGTGCCTTCTTATCCACTATTTTATTATATAAAATTCAGGTTCACCGCTGGATACATTATACATTGTTCTTGTTATATTTCTACATTGTTCTCACATGTTTAATTTCAACATGAATGATGTAACCAATATTTTTGTAATAATTTATTTAAAGGAGTTTCTTGCCCGTTGGCAATGGGCAACTAGCTTCATATTTCTGACTGACCGATTCCTTGACAATTCAAAAGTGCCTGTAAATGGTTTAATTGAAATAAATGTTTTGAGTTTGAGTTTGATAAAGGCCATTACTTTATTTATGCTAACAGCATTCATCAAACTGACATACTACAAAGAACTCACTCAAAAAATCGAACGACCCAGAAAGACTATAAAAAATGCCTCTAAAAGTCCAATTATAAGGCACATAAACTCGGGAGTACATTAACCATACATTCAGAGGTATAACGGTAAGTTTATGAACTTACAAGAGGCCCGCATAACTGCGGTGGTACGTGCGTGTGCTACTAATGGTGGGCAATGTACCGATCTATGTGGTACGTTTATGGGGAGTTACTTTAATTGTTGCTTATGAGGACGTGAAAAGGCTTTTTTTAAAGGAGGAGTTTATATTTTAAGGTTTGGTTAGAGTTTATATTTTAAAGGTTTGGTTAATTCGCGGTTGATCTTACTGTAGCTACGTAGCTATAGTAAAAACAGACTGCAGGCAAGGCAGGAAAGATCTGTACCTATTTATGATTATTTATTTAGAGTTGTGTACACTTTAGGTTTTTTATTCGGTAGCAATGAGTGACTGAAAATATCATAATTATGTCGCTTGGCTTGTTATTTTTTCAGCTTTTGATAAATAAAGGTAACGTCATCAAAAGTATCTAATGCAGAAAAAAAACCTTTAATATTCTTAGCGATTTGGTTGCCAAAACACAAAAACTACCTCATTACCCAATAAACAATTTAATCAAACACGTAAACACTCCAAGAAATAATATCAACTAAATCATTAATATCAGACACAGAGTGGTAATAAGAAAGGTCGCAAAAAATTGAGGATAAAATTTCTCATCTTGGAACGTCTACAAGCCTATCTTGAACTTTTTCAAGCCCGAAGCGGTCCAGCGGAGGCAATTTGAGCGAGATTAAATCCCGAATCCTTCCGACCGTGGCCGAATGAGCAGAGCCCACCCGACCGATTTGCTTCTGTCTTTAAACTCCACCACTTACCTTTATTCATAACGTGATATTGGTTCGGCTCGGAATTCGGTATCTGTTCGGGAATAATTTGAATTTGGAATAAGAATTTTTTAAATTGGAATCGGGGGAGGTTTTCGGGTTGGATTTTATGGCGTGTTTCGATTTTCTAGGTATGAGCAGGAATTGTTTGAATGGAGAAGTGCATGCAGATAATTTTGTAAGTCAATTTACAATTCGATCTGAAATTGTATTTGATTTCAGTGCACATGCACACTCATACATACTGAAGCAAAGAACAGAAGGTAGTTTGTAATAGAAACTGGTTTCTTATTAAAGTGAAAAAGATTTGAATGTTAACTATGTTCGTCCATAATAATATAATATCGCTCACTGATTTACCAAACTGGATGTTTCTAATTCTTAAACAATTATGTATAGTTCTGTCCAGTCCAGTATCCTCAATTTTCACCCCTATCGTTAATCTTAACCAAAACTTCAAATTGTCCCATCTAAACTTCTTAAACCCCAAATGGTCCCTTTTCTCAACATTCAAATGACCACTACTCTACGTAACACCCAAGTTTGAAACTCTATCATCCTTTACTATATCCTAGGACATTTATAATTCGCCGCAGTTTGGGCAGGGCTTTATTAAGGCCCTCGTGGTATGTAGAGCGTGTACAAAGGAACCTTTGAGTGGCAACTCTACAATGTAGAGGTAGGCTCTACATGTAGAATGAAGGTTTTGTAAGAATTTGTGTTGGTATGCGGTTTTAAGTTCTGGTGTGATTTTTTTTATATGATTGTTTTGGTTTCATATGGTGAGAAATGATGTTTTTGGGATGACACTTAATCGACAAATAAATTTCAATCGTTTTTCAAACCAATGACGTAATGACGTTGTATGGTAAAAAACATCTAATAATTAAATTTTATTAAAAAAGGGGATTCCTTTTTTAAAATATTTTCTTATTTGCCCTCCAAAAGTGACCCCCATATTCAAAATTCATGTATTTAAGTTACACGTGCATGTTTGGGTCATAAAAATATATATGTGTACCAAATTTCAACAAAATTGGTCCAGTAAATTCGGATTCAGAAAGACAAATAGACACACGAGTGATCTTTTAAGGGTTCCGTTTTCCTTTTGAGGACGGAACCCTAAAAAACGAATCTGTTCATACAGCTTTCATATTTTTTATTCACAATAAACCGACAGATTGCCAGTACATTTACCAAAATAAACAACAACAAAAAAATACTCACCTGTACAAAAATTAACGTTTACGAAGACCGTGACTCAAGTCCCGATGTTATCAGTGTCCGCAATAAATACCTTTTTGTATAAAATTATAATTTTATTTAAACGCAGCTTTGTAATTGGCGAGCTCCGTAAACGCTCCCTTTTTTTATCTGTGCCACTGAATATTATCTGTGCACGTAAAACGTGACAAGATGGTATTGTTATAATGGTTTATTTTATTATTTAGTGACGATTTTAAGAGAAATGTTTCTAAAATTGCGCTAATTTTTTTAAGAGGCTGTTTTATTTTTATGTTTCGGTGTTGAAGTTTTATGTAAAATCTGGTGTTGTAGTTTAAATTCAATTTTTGGAGAGTTATTATTAATAGATAATGAATATTCTGTCCCTTGAATTCGATGTATGTACGAGTATATAAATATAAATAAATATTATTGAAGAAAATATAAATATTTAATTTGAAACGTATATTGTGGCTGAGGGGAGGACTTTGTAGCTAAGTAATAACAGCCACACGGTTCGATCCATCAGGTACTCGGAACATTCGTAGATCTAACAAAATAATAGAGAAGCGAAATGTTAGTATCCTATTTGCGATCTTATTATATAGTTACCACCTTTTTTTTTTTTTTGGGTGGCAAATCATCAAATCACTCCTCCCGCTCTGGGCGGAGCGAGAGGGAGTGTCAGACTTTTACTGACTAAAACCCACCCGTGTTCCTTCCGTTGCCTGTGTGCCGGGGCCGCGATATCCCTTTCGGACAAACTCGCAACCCTGGCAGGCATTGGCCCTTACGGACCCCGTCAGTTGGTGCTGACATCTCTTTGAGGCGCGCGTGGAACACAACGCGCCGTCGACCCGGGCCTGGTCCTAATCGGACGGCGAGCTACCCATTGCCCACCGTCCGCAAGCCCGCGCCTACGGTGGCCGGAAGTCGGCTCGCCACTCCCGACGCCCGGGGCGTCTCCTGCGGCGACTAGGGGCGCGAGGGCGCGCATCTTGCATTTCTCTCGCGCGCTCCGCCTCTTCCTTCGCGAGCATTACTGCTTCGCAGAAGGAAGTGACGGCTTGCCATGCACTCTCGCTCCGGACCATGGCCTGAACCAGGGCCGGACGCGAGAGATCGCCGCTGCCGATCGCCTCCGTGAGGACACGGCGGTGCCCCGCCCAAGCCGGGCAGACCTCCACCGTATGTTCCACCGTGTCCTCCGGGCGATCCACACAATGGTAACACCCGGGCGTTTCCTCCCGCTTTATCCTGAACAGGAACCTCCCGAAACAACCGTGTCCGGTGAGGACCTGCGTCAGGCGGAAGGTGAGGACGCCGTGGCGCCTCTCTAGCCACTCCTCAAAGACCGCCTTACGCCTTACCGCCGCAATTGTGGCGTGCCCAGTATATAGTTACCACCTTAGTACACATTATGGTAAAGCAATAAAGATATTGAGTATTGAGATCTTTAACAGTCGTTACGGGCAGTCAGAAGCCCGAAATTCTAACAACCAGTCGTTCCAAGGGGTATAGTATTACCCAGTTACTGGGTTGTGGAGGTCTGATAGGCAGTCACGCCATGTAAAATACTAGTATTCAGCTGCATCCGGTTAGACTGGAAGCCGACCCCAACATAGTTGGGAAAAGGCTAGGTAGATTTATTTATTGTAGAGTTATTATTAGACATTTATTGAAGAAAATAGAAAGATTTAATTTGATGCGTATATTGTGTCGCTGAGATGATTCAATCATCTCAGTTGTGTACATTTTGGTTTGCATTTGCTTGAAATATCAAAGGCATCACAAAACATCACACCTGTGTTCCTCGAAGGGTTCGGCAGAACTGAGCCCACATTTCACCAGTTTTCATATTTTTTTTGTTATATTAAAAGAAGTCCAACGGTAATTTCTGTAAATTTTAAATGGTGTATACCTAATATTATCTTTAAATGAATTAAATAATACGAGTATATTCTAACATTTATCTAAAAACACCTCCTTAAAACAACACCCAAACTTCAACGACCTTTCCTATCTAAACAAGTCTAAAACTCGATTAAAATCTATTGTTTCTTTGTTTCAGGTAAGAACGGGTATTGACCCCGACACAATCCAATATCCTAGAATTACCTCATCAAATTAACAAGAAGAGAAAATAAAGAAGAGAGAAGAAAACCAGTATTTTGGTTTTAGAATTCCTACGCTTTACCGTTGCCAAGTAGTTGGGCAAAGCGTTTGGATTCTAAAACCAAATAACTGGACAGCCAGCTGAAGATGCTACGGTGCTACGCACTACGAGCTACGCGCTACGAAGTGCTACAAAGAATGGATTTTGGTGAGTTTTTTAGGTTCATAAGTTTTTATAATACAGTAATCCCCAATCATCAAATGAATTTAGCGCTAATTATTTTTTCAATAATTTGAAGATAACAGAGACATAATAGTTAGAGACGTATAGCGTTATATGGATTTTTTGTTATTTGTGGTGCTAGAGGCATTTTTACAAAACTCTGATAGTTATAAAATTTTATCCCATTAAGCATTTTGACTTACTGTATCACTAGTCTTATCACAGATATTTTACTTCGGATTTTGCAACACAGTGAGCTTTTTTGTCGTTGATATAAGGTTTCTGTCAGAGGAAAATAACTGTGTAAAGACTGAATGTAAAACAGTTCGTCAAAATGCTTAACGAGACAGTTTAATTACTAACAGAGTTTGGTTTAATTGGGTGTAATCAATACAAAAACTAGACAACAGACTGTGAAATTGATGTGACCAGCTGCGTTTGGCTGACTGAAATAACGACAGTCGATTAAATCACTTGACGTGAGTTGAACAGTCTCAAAACTTATTTTTGTGTTTATAATATTGCCTTTCAGAAACCAGCTGTCAATGTGTTAAAATCCTTTGTTCGCTAAAGGGCAAGTTCTTAAAATATTGTTAATAATATGATGTAATCCTATACTATATTATTAAATGAGCATTATTTGTATATATAAATATATACATAAAGGGTGATCCAATTCGAGGTTCTTATATTGGCAACACTGTAATTTTCACAGCTGTTAGTAATGGCGCATGTTTCAAACGTCAAATGTTAGTTTGTAACGATACATTTACAAAATGAATCGCTTTGGATTCAGCAAGACGGCGCAACTTGCCACACAGTGCTTGAAACGTTAGATGTTTTGCGTGAAACGTTCAGAGGTCAAATTACTTCGAGTTACGCTGACGTCAACTGGCCGCCATGATCGTGCGATTTAACACCGTTGGTTTTTTTTTTGTGGGGTTTTCTTAAAATTCGCGTCTATACCAATATGCCTGCAACGATTCGATGAAAGTTGCAATATAGATCAAGCTAGGTCCCATATCTAAGAAAATTAATTTTATCCGTATTCTTACACGAGCAGAGGTCGGTTACCCAAAGTTTAGAACCAGATGGCTACCTTAGAACAATGAAATGGCGCATGGAATTAGTATTTTCTATACATGGAATTAGTTTGAACCATCCTATAATATTAAATGAGCATTTTCCATTTTCACCAAAGCAGAGCTCGGTCGTCCAAATACTATGATGTAATGTAATGTCAAATGTGTTTTTTATTATGGTTAATTATGTACTGACAATCGCACATCAGTTGTAATAATTAGACATTGACAAAGTATTTTTATTTTTTTGTATCTATTATAATTTTGTTTCTGTTATACAGTTCATTTTCATTGTTATTTATGGTCCTGATACTGAATAAAATAGAATATTTGTTTGTGTTGTTGTACCTATTCCTATTTTTCGTTCGGAATAAAAATTATATGCTGTTAAACACAGTAAAAACGAATAATAAAATCCTTTCCATTCCACTCAACAAAAAGGAATTTACATACAAAACCAAATCACAAAACAAACTGTAAATCTTTAGAACGCAGCTCATAAAATGGCGTATCGGTCTAACGATACTTAAACTCGCTTGCAGGCGAAGACGACGAAATGGTGAGCTTTACCGCATAATAAGCCAATGTACGGATTATAGTGTAGTATTAGAAAATGGTTTGATAAACGCTCTTTCTGTTACAAAAATCGATAAAGTTTTGTCCATTTCCCTGCTTCGGAAAGCACGTTAAGCCGTTGGTCCCGGCTGACATTCGTAGATCTTTGACAGTTTTTACGGGTAGGCAGAAAAACACACAACAAAACAGTCTTACGAAAGGGTTTTCGTGTTACCCAGTTACTGGGTTGTGGAGGTCAGATAGGCAGTCGCTCCATGTAAAATACTGGTATTTAGCAGCATCCGATTAGACTACAAGCCGACTCCAACATAGTTGAGAAAAGGCTAGGCAGATTGATGTTGTCCACTGCTAAATATAGGTAGCCTTATGAACAGGTTTGTCTGTTGTGTTAAGAGTATCTGCTGCCCATCCTCTTGTGGCAGTTTCTGAATCGTCTCTCATTACACTCTGCAGAGGAATTATTATGGCTTATTTATGCCCTCAATATAGAATCTCTTGGGTTTCCCTATGATGATAGGAATTTGCAGTTGTAATATTGTCGTTAAGGTTACATTCTTCTGTATCATATCATCAACATTACAGAGCTTGACGAATCAGTGGGAGGTATTCCACTCAGAGCGCTGATTTCAACAGCACTTGTCCGAGCGGCATCTGAACACTTCCACTAACCGCACTGAAACAAAATTTTGATAAGTTCAGTGGAATCATCATCATCATTTCAGCCGAAAGACGTCCACTGCTGGACATAGGCCTCCCTCAAATGGGGGGGTTTGCCATAATCGCCACGCTTGGCTGGCGGGATGGCGATCGCAGTATGGTGTTAAAATACACAGAGAACGCTCCTGCCCATTCTCTCGTGAGTCCCTTAGTCGCCTTTTACAACACCCACAGGAAGAAATGGGATAGTACTATTCTTTACGTCCGGCACCACACGGAACGGTGGAATTCTGTATTTATATTATTTTCAATCCCCGAACAGCACCTGCATACGGTCCACTGCTGGATCTCTCCAATTGCAAGCCACTGAGCACAATTCTCGGTCAGTGTCCTTCTCTATAGTTAGAAGTTAGACGTACCCCTCCCCAAAAGGCGATAAAACAGTGAGAGTTCCTACGAATAATCGACTAGGTTTCAACTTAATGCATTTAAATTTCTCTTAGAAACCTCGCTTCGAACATTCTCGATAAAAAGTCTTTGGTTATAAAACGAGGCTGTTTATTTTGCTGTAGTGTTTTCGAGTGTTTTAAATGACTTCTATTCTGTTTTGTTATTGCTTCTCTGGTAATGGGCACATGGGTTTTTATGGGCATTTGAATAGGCTGTGGTTTTGTATGTGACCTTTGTTATGTACCTAATGTTTCGGAATGGTATTGAGAGTGGAGATCTTTTAGATTAGTTGGAAATGGGTTTTTATAATGGTATATACGCACATAAGGAATGCAAGGGTTTCCATTTTGAAATGCTATTCAATTGCCAGTTATTTTTTTTAGATATGGTTTTGCGTTTTGTGTACCAGGCACATTTCAACCGAGGAATCATTTGAAAAGCCGGTTGTTGTTGGTTTATTCAATAAATTGCGTCCCTGAAAGAAGCACTCAATTACACTCGTCGCAGTGCACTTAATTCATGAATACAAAAGAAATGTCGAAAACTTCCAGAAGGTTCCACAGAGTACTCATTAACGTCACAAAATGCTTCTTTTAGAGTATAATAATTCATTTAATTCCAGCTTGAAACACTGGCTCTTATCTCGGACGAAGGGATTGGATTTTGAGCGTCTGTGGCCGCTTTAAAATTTTATGTTTTAGTTGAAGTTGTACTTTTGAATTTTGATGGATCACTGTTTATAAAAAATCATGAGGTTTGCTGTTTGCGGAGAGAAGATAGTAAATTGTTTGTCTTTTGTCTTTTCAAGAAAGTATGGAGTATGCTATGGTAGTGCAGTTTGAGTTGAACAGATAGTTTGTTAAATAAGTGAATTTTATCAGTGCAAAATTAAGTAAAACGTAACCTTTTCCAAACAAGCTAAAGATTACGTTATAACGTTATCGTGGTCGGAAAAAAAGCAATCAATCAACTTACCTAGCGTTTTTCCAACTATGTTGTGGGTACGACGTCTTTTACATGGAGGGACTGCCGTCTGACCTCCAGAACCCAGTAACTGGGAAATACGATACCTCTGTAATACTGGTTTCAGACGACCCGTATGGACTGTCAAAGATCCACGAATGACAGCCGGGACCAACAGCTAAACGTGCTTTCCAAGGCGTGGAGGAGTCTCGGTATATCTAAAGATGGTCACCCATCCATGGACCAACCCCGGCAAGCGTAGGTTAACCTGATGGATCGACCCGTGCGGCTATTATTACTTAGCCACGAGCTCCTTTCTTGTTCCCCGTCCCACCCGTCGCATCGCATCGCCCACTCACGAATTTACTTTGTTTTTGCTTTGCATTCTTTCTCTCTTCTTTACTTTTTGCTCCGCTCTTAAGCTATCAAATGCAAAAAGATTTTTTTAAATCCGAATAATATGTAGTAACCAAGATTAGCGCGTTCAAACAAACAAACACTGCAGCTTTATTATTAGTTTATAGATATACCCAGTACTATTCAGCTCGCAAAGCTTGACAACCATATATAGGGATTTTGTGGACGTAAGAATAGAGAAAATGACAGAATAACCACAATCTGTCATTTTGTCTATTCTTCCGTCGACAAAACCCGTTTCTATGGTTGTCAAGCTACGCATGCAGTTTTAGATTGATCGCAGTCAGAAAAGAAAAATACTTCCATACCTTCCCACTATACTAATTTAATCAATCACTAGCCATCCACAAAATAAATTTCTACTGCATTAGCTTCTTAATACTTTCTTTCACTAGAACAGAAGGTTCTGTACATCAAAATAATATTGTCTATTCATAGAATTGAACAAAACAATTGCACTGTGGTGTTCCAGCCACGGTCGGGTTATAATCCCTCCTGATTGAAGGATCACGGGGCTTACGCGGATAAAATCGGATGATAGCAGATAACGAATATCATTTTGAAAATGTTGCTCTAGTGTTGTTTATTTTTATTGGTATTGTGGAGTTATTGTTCTCTATTTTCTGTTTGAAGTAGATGTTCTTATTTCCAACCAATGAAAAATATTTTATTTATTTCATTCAATTGCCTCATAAAACATTTGATTAGCATTCAAAATCGTTTGCTTGAATTAGCGCACTTTTAATTAGTGATTAGTTCCACTGAGCGGGTTTCAGTTGATGGAAATTTGGTGAGGTAGGTACTTGTATGATGGGGCTCGGTCTGGTGGTGGGAGCTGAGAACATTGATATGGCCTTAATTTTTTAAACAGCACTAAAGATAAAACTCCTTTAAAAATAAATTAATGGGGATTTGGTGCCTACACTGAACTTGTTAAAACTCCTCATTGTTTTGTATTACGCATGGTCAAAAGTTCCTTTTTCAGATTTGTGAGCGTATCCTTTTAAAAAACCCCTATGATTTACATTTTGAGGTCCACCAAGTTCCCACGGTCTATAAAACCACAAAATAAAATACATTAACTGCTTCTGCCGTTAATTCCGTCATCATCAGGAAAATTTAATTTTAATCTTAATCATTTATCAATTTATTACACCTAAATGATGATATATCTAATAAAATGGCGAATAGCGTTTTATCTATCTCTCGATCGTAAAATTTAAAAGAGATATTAGAGAGAAGAGAGTCAGTAAACTTTATTTGATGTAGCTTGGGGGTCTCAGGAGAATTTTTACGTTTGCCCATTATCGATGTTTATGGACTTTTATTTATCATGTAGGTATAGTTTGGTATTTCTCGCATAGGGTCGCAGCATTATGCTGAGCGATAGCCGTTTTTCGTGGATGTGACGCATATTTTCCGCCAAATTGTTTATTTTCGTGTTTGTTCTTACCTTGCGTCATGTGCACCGCAAATAAACGTATTTTTCTTTCTTGCTTTTTCTTTATTTCATCGATAGGAAAAAAAAACAGCCTCGTTGGTTTAACGGTCGCAATCATGCTTGCTGAGCATGAAGTCCAGGGTTTTCTCTGGCAACGTGTTATTGAGTTTTTCGACTAGGAATTTCTCTCAACAGCCTGGAGTCTGTATTTATGCCCGGTTAACAGCAATGGGCTCCCCGCATTTACATGGTACTTAACTGGCAGAACGACCTTCATTTTGGGTGTGCTATAAGTAATCCTTCTTAGTCTAAATCACCTCTAATAAGTGTCTAACCCTTTGCGGTATACAGGTGTGATGTTATAAATATATAAAAGATTCTTTATAGCTTTTTAGGGTTTCATACCCCAAGGGTGCCAAACGGAACCCTATTACTAAGCCTCCGTTGTCCGCCTGTCTGTCATCGGGCTGTATCTCATGAACCGTAATAGATAGATAGTTGAAATTTTCACAGATTGTGTAATTCTATTGCCTCTACAACAACAAAAAATAAAATAATCCCATACAAGAAGCGTGTTTTTTTCGGCGTATTTTGCTATAGTAGGTTCCGTAGTACCGTTCAATATTTGAACGGTACTACGGAACCCTTCCTGTACGAGTCGGACTCGCACTTGGCCGGTTTTTATTATAATTTAATTTGTATTAATAAACCTACAGTAATTATGATACATTAACCGCTTCTCCCTCGAAGGGTTAAAGAGGGCCTAGGCACTTCCTCCCTCACTGTCAGATTTATTGTAATGCTCTTAGTGAAAATTTAGGCACGAGTGGTACGTTTTAGTGACGTAAAGTACCATTACGGCCTTGTTCTGGGATAGGTAAGGCGTTGATTAGGTGTCAATTGATGGAAATTTTGAGGTTGGTACTGATATGATGGGGCTCAGTCTTGTGAAGGAACTGAGATGATATAAGGCTTTAATTTTTTAAGCAGCACAAAAGGTAAGCTTCTTTTAAAGTTGTAGTAGCAGAATTATAACTTTGTTTTTTTTTAAACTTACCTTTTATTATTAAACTTTGATAAAAGTGCTATAGTATTAAGAAAACTCTTTTTAATATTTTTTTGTTCAACTTCCATTGTCTCACTTGGTGGGCAAAGGTCCCCTTATAACATTCCATTGTTCCTTGTGTGTTGCTTTTTCAGGTCAATTTATTTATTTCATTTTACTTTAACATGAAACGGCAATCTGCCAATTACATTAGCCAAAGATAAAGTATGAAATACATAAATTACAAAATAGTCATAAATTCAAATCGGACAATTTTTCTTAATATTTTCTTTTTCTATCA
This sequence comes from Agrochola macilenta, assembly GCA_916701695.1. NCBI lineage: Eukaryota > Metazoa > Arthropoda > Insecta > Lepidoptera > Noctuidae > Agrochola > Agrochola macilenta. The sequence goes on along the minus strand of OU753561.1, from coordinate 21,651,249 downwards.
AATGCAGTCCCGACTCAAGTCTGATCCTTAATACTGTTAAGGAAGTATTAAAATACCAAGGAATAGAAAGGTCTATAAAATGAAATACCCACACAAAGTACGAAAAGACACGAATTATTTTTTCCGTACGAAAAGACGGTAGACCGTACAAAGGAATTGAAAGTTAAGAATAGTGTACACCAGCGATTTAAGGCTATAACACAAAAGTAAGAAAGCTAGTTGGCACAGTCGTTTTGTTGCAAGCGTTTGGCGCATATTAACCGGTGTTTACGACCGTGTTATACGCTATTTTAATGTTTTTACGAGTTTCGACTCCGGTGGTGTGCACCGCCATAATGACTTTCAGAGGTTTGTCCTCTACTTTTGTTGAATTTTGATTTTTATTTCTATTGGTATTTGGCAAAAGAATGAAAAGTGAAATGGGGTGATATTAATTGAAAATCTTTTATTTTATTGCAATTTGTATGCACATAGATCTAAGCAACCTTGACTCAGCTTGCTAGTAGTATCATGTCGGGCTCACCAGTATAGAGGTATGAGGAACAGGTTGTAATGTTCACTCAACCTCTATAGAAAAGGGAGGATCCTCCGACCAGACGGGTGTTGTGTCTGGTGGGCAACTGTCCGACAGTTGATGTCGGGCCGTTGTATTTAAGCTAGTCGCGCGGTAAACTCCGCTTGCGCGATGCAGGATTTTGCGTGACGTCAGTGTGATGCGAAGTTTGCATATGGCAATGTAGATGCCACCACAGTATAGTCCAGTTCACTTTATCCAGTAACAGCGATCCCGACAAATTTACATCCGTTCGTGAGCTCTCTGATGACCTGCAAAACCATATTTGGTCTTGAAAACCCGGTCACACCGTGTACAGATAGGCTGATCAGCATTATTGTGTATCTATGTATATGAAGGTTTTGGGAAACTTTTGCGTATTTGGCGCTTCTTGTCTTCAAGACGATTCAGCTAACACACAAATCCTCGCGCTTTGTTTTCAGTAGGTACTCGTATGTTATTTTTACTCGGGGCTTTATCACTCAGTCTTAGTAAAACAAATAACTGACAGTGAGACACTATATTTTTTTCACATATCACGCAGCAAGTCCTAAGACCCCGAAACGACTAGACCCGTAATAAAACATTGTGCCTCTCAACAAAAACTTTTTTTTGAGGCACAGATATGCATACTTTCAGCCATCAATCTTGGCTGGCTCCACGCCAAACTTGTTCGTTGATATGTTAATGATCCTCATGTTAGATATAGATCACCCTGTATTTTTTAAGTTATTTTCCTAAGAACACATTTGCATGGGAGTATGGTAATATTTTTGTTACAAATAATATGTGAAGATGAATAATTTATGAGCTTTTTTTTTAGAATTGTTCGTGGCGTATGTAAACGTTTATTGCATAATGATTGTATTTTGATAAGAGAAGTAGGGTCCTTTATAGGTACCGTAAAGACGTAAAGCGCCTGTGTTTTTGGTCCTTCGGGACGCGTACATATCCTTTTTTCTTTTTTTATCCTACACTGTCCCACTGCTGAGCAAAGGCCTCCCCGAAATCCGTCCAAGCATCCTTTTATATAGCCGTCGGTCGATACCGTAGGTCGTCTCGCTATATATATTTCTTTATATTCAAGGATACTCTATAATGAAGAATTAAATTTTAAGACAACATAATATTTTACCAAATATCACGTAGGTAAGCTTTGCATAACCGACGAATAAATTTATCCCAAATGAATAAAAATGGTCGACACAACATCGTATGACAAGAGATTTTATTCTCAGTTTCCGAACACATTTTAACACAGTTTACAGTAGTCAGCTGATTGGTGAGGCCTGGCGGTCTGCCAACACTCTTTGTCGTAGTGGATTGAAAGTTTTCACTAACCACCTAGCTACCGATGGTATCAGCTTGCTCTTTTTAAACTTAGGAGGTGTGAATGCTTCAAATCTTTTACAATACAATTTGTAGACCATTTTCTATTTTTTAAAGTACCTGGTACTTTTTTTATTTTTTTTATTTAAAGAGGGTTTTAATCTAGACAGATTATGGCACCCTCATCGTTACAAATCGACTTTTACATACAGCACAACAAAAAAATATCTTACACTATCTCGATCTACGATTAATCACAATGTTTACGAGCTTGTACAGCATCCTGGGTGCTTCCGAAGCAGGAGCAGAAAGGATACTGTTACATACCCCCGTCTCGCACATATTACATTCTGGTACTTGATAGCAGACCTACATACACTGTCCTCCTATAGCTATTAACACTGTAATTTGAAAACATTATAAAAGCCATTTATTTTTAAAAGAGTAACCGTGGAGTTTTTTGCCGGTTCTTCTCCATAGGAAACCACAAATTGGAACCATGTAGCTTCTGACTTGCCTAGGTTTATGTGAAATAAAATATTTTGATTTTGATACAAACGCATTAATTATTTTTGAAATATTGGAACATAGCAGATATTTAACGTTTAGCCAGACGCTCAAAAAAGGTTACGACCTACATAACACACTACTACTACATTCATTCATTAGTCATTGTAACAAAAAATACATAAACTTCAAAAGCGTAGGTAATAGAGGTGAAAATCTACTTTTAATTATATAAGAACTAGCTTCCGCTCGCAGTTTCGCCCGCGTGGATGTCGGAAATTATCCCCCGGGAACGTACTACCGAGATAAAAAGTATCCCATATGTTAATACAGGTTATAAACTATCTACTTGTCAAATTTTATCCAAATCTGTTCAGCCATTTTTGCGTGATTGAGTAACAAACATACAAACTTTTATAATATTAGTAGGATAAATAAAAAAGTATCTCAAAAGCCGATCTCTAGTTACATTGCTTATTAAAACCTGAAAAGGGTATTGAAATATTTCTATTTTAAAGGCTTCAAACATTTGATCCTGGATCGTATTCCAAAGCCATAGAAAATGTTTTTCTTTGAAAGGTCTCCTGCGTAATTAAATTGTTTTGAATTTATTATAACTTGTTATCTTTATTAGAGCAGTAGAACTTTTATGATTGACGGGGTATCTATTTTCCACTCGCGTCAAGCGTAAGTAGGCTTTAAGTACCAGCGAAAACTGTGCGTCTTGTCGCTGCAAGCCTGGAACAATACGCAGAGGTGTCGTCGGGTGTGCGCGTGCACCATTCGTCTCGACAAGTAGCGCGAGAGCGTGCGGTTCTTGCCTGTAGTTGCGACTCTGCAAGTTGATGCCAAGTGTGCGGTGTTTTGATAAAAATATGTATATGAAAATTGTCGGCCGCAGCCTGTGATTGCGTCTAGTCGCTAAACTGTCTTAGACATTATGTTAAGACAAATTTATTTTTATTTTCGACTTTTGTAAAACCGTTGGTCCCTGCTGTCATTCGTAGATCTCTGACAGTTGTTACGGGTAGTCAGAACCCCATCAAGGCTGACAACCAGTCTTACCAAGGGTTATTGTGTGGGTAACACAATATCCCTGTAACTGGGTTGTGGAGGTCAGATAAGCAGACGCTCCATGTAAAATACTGGCATTCAGCTGCATCCAGACAGATTGATTAAACAGAACATAACATATAGACCCATTGTTTTTTGAAAATTAGATTGCACAAGCAAGGATCTGATTTACCTATTCCCTGTTACTAAATCCAGAAACGAATCATAACACTCACCAATTATAGAATTGTATTACAAGTCATACTTACGTACACAACCATACTGTCATAATTTGACATTACGGAACATATTACGACAGTGTTAGTTTCAACTAATACTAACAAACCATTGAAATCAGGTCACACATGAATTTAATCTTCAGCTGAATCGCTAACTACGACACCAAATGTGACCTTCAATCATAACCAAGTTACCCCTTAGCAACAGAACCTAGCTATAACTGAATGTATTACATAATACTCATCATATATTATATCACATACTCCATCTTTGTTAAGCCTATAGTCTCCGCTCCCCACAGTAAATTGGGCGAAGTAACTCAATTTCACTACGTCTTTGAAATAATTTGAAGCAGTATTGACGTGGGAGGTACAAGTACCTCTGAGGTATCAATCAGGATATTTGGGTCGATCGTGGATGAATAATTTCTGTGTAGTTGACCCTCCTAATGTAATATTATTTAGAGTTAAGTAGGCGTGCTCTTGTTTGATATTTACAGACCTTTATTTCGGTTCTTAGAAAATAGCTTGAAGCTTGATTTATAAATTGCCCTTTTCCTAACTCAGAAACTTCTAACCATATTATTCATTCTCAATATTTAATTTACATGTAAAAAATAAAGAATGATAAAGTTTCATATGGGTAAAAGCAATAAATAAATTCCTTGAAAAACACACGAATCGAAAACAGCTTTAGATAATTACAAAAAAAAACAATAAACATTTTTAAACTGAATCGCCCGACTGAGTAGAATTACTGTTTCGTATGTACTATGACGCAACATCCAATGACGTCATCTATTTAATGCCTCTCTATCTCTCATTTGCGAACACATTAACTGTGTAAAAAATATATCGTGCCAGCAAGAGAAAATGGACTCACTGTCTGTACATATATGGTCTATTTTGCTGTGAATATAAAACAAACAAGAGATGGTAAGGGAAATCTATGAACCCTTTTTTGTATGGAACAAAGTCGGTAATATGTATGTAGGTTCATCCATTAGGTACCCATGGGAAAGTAATGGGGAATTGATTCGGTATGTTATGAGCCTCCTTTGCATGTTTAAATTATTTTCGTGACGGGATATCAAAATAAAGGCTCTTATTTAACTTAATTTCTGTATTGGTTATTTAATTTGAATGTATTTGCGCTCAGGATCGGATCCTTCATATTGCAGACTATTTATTATTCGATCAGCTCGTTTCTCTGTTTCTTCTTCTTCTCGTTTTATTCAGAGAGGGAACGAATACGTAGTGAATTCGTATAAATTCGATGTAAAATTGTTGATTTTTAAGTTTATTTTCCAATAAACGCCATTGCACAAATATTTACAGTAATTTGCTGCAGTATCCAACATTCTTGATCCCCAAAAAACTATCAAACAACCCACTGGCCCCAGCTTTAATAGTTGCCCATCCTGACGGACATTTTAGTATTCAAAAAATATTTTCTGCTTTTACCCCCAGGCGCGGCAACCCGTTGTACATTTCCAACATTTTTCAATTACGGCAGACCGAAAGACTAAAAAATACTTGGCCATTATAACGAACAGTCTCCTCGCCTAATGAGTCTCGTTAACATTTACCACTAATCCTTGCTTATTCTAAAAAGTCTTTACTACATAATACGTGCTTAGGAATTTAAAACTTCTTACTTCACTATAAGGTTGAAATTGCTGCATTGTTATAATATCGCGCCATGATTTCCAATTTGCATTGTTGAAAAATGTGACATCTAGTGAATTTGTGATGAACTAATTAGTGGAACAAAGGAGGTTTGTTGTTTCGCGTGTGTGCTGAGAAAGTACATAATACAAAAAATAAAATTTTGCGTACCGTGCCAAACGGAACCCTATTACTAAGCCTCCACTGTCCATCCGTCCGTCCATCCGTCTGTCTGTCAGCGGGCTGTATCTCATGAACCATAATAGGTATAGACAGTTGAAATTTTCACAGATTGTGAATTTCTATTGCCGTTATAGTAATAAATAATAAAAATAAAATGTGTGCGTATTTTGCTAAATACTATACGGTTGTACGGAACGGTGGGCCGGTTTTTTTTAAAGAGATTATTATCGTGATTTTGTTTCTACATCCCACAATATGCCCAGGCACTAGAAGAGAGTGCTCTTAAATAGATATTTTATGAGATAAATAGAATAGAAAACATAACTAGATCTTCCCAGCCAAATTTTCCTTATTTGCTTGCATACTCTAGCGCTTTTACTTTTGAATATTCTTAAGTATCCATCAACTTTTAAGCATCGCTTTGCTAATAACTATAATAAAGTTTATAATTTACGGTCCTTCAAAACAAGGCTCACGAGCTGAAACTAAATCAGTAAGGCCCAAAAATAAATACCCAACGATACAAAACACCTTTAAATAAACAACCCTAAAAAAACATCAACTAAAAAAAAAACATGAAATATTATAAACCGACGCCTTTCACAGCCCGGCTACTATTTCAGGCTGCTTACCAGCGTTTTCAGTTCTTGAAGCGGCAAGCACGTTGCGGGTACGTCTACAAAAGCCCTCTCCAACCGAAACGGGGCCTGGCAGAAAGCCAGCAACGCTTTTCTTGTATCAATTTGAAATTTTCCCATGCATAGTTGTTTGTTTTGAGAAACTGTGCTGACTGAGTCCGATATGTGTAGTGTTGAGTGCGGGATTCCGGGTGCTGAGTTGTGAAGTGATTTTGTGAGAGATTGAGGTGTCGTAGCGTGTTGAAGTGATTTACATATTTGCTTTCATAGTGATCAAGTTGTATGGTCTTTAGAAGCGAAATATGATGATAATCATTGAATCGTCATCTGACTTTAGCAGTCCACTGCTGGGCTCTAAACGTACTTACCCAGTCTATAAAAATGAATTTAAATACAAAAATAAAACTTTTGTGAAACTAAGTTAATACTAGTGCTTCAATAAACTGCCTGAAACCTCAAACGATATTCGCGTCATGAGAAAAATCTTAAGTTTTATGCTTTAAAGTTTCCTTGTTCTGAATAAAATTGATACTTACCAAACATCACTGTTACATTTGCTCTGTCCGTTGTTGAAAGTTGAATTCCAATTTCCGAGTTGTTAAGTGATTTAGTGAGATATTGAGGCGTCGGACCGCGTTATAGTGATTTATAAAGTACCGAGCTTGAATTTTCTTTAAATTGTGCATGCTGCACGATTTATAAGTGAGGAAAATTCTCCTTAAAAATTCAAATGGGAAAAATACTGAAAGCAAAACTTTGCACGTAAATTACAGACAGATTATGGAGTACAATGCTAATGCTAGTGTATTATAACTAAAAGCTATTAAAGTGATTTATGAACTGCTTTATGTCACTATAGCTTAAACACAAGAAGATTATTTTGTCTTTTACACAGACTATCGCTCTATGCATTCAAAAAAGGGTTCACCATAAAAAAAAAATCTTGTAAGTAATAAAACATGTATCCCAAAAAATATTTTTAATAAAAGACATTAGGGACTATTCTTTAATCGACTTGATATCTAGTTTCCGTGGTCTTAAAACACAAACTAACGCGATTTATTAGTTTCCGGGCTAAGTTACACTGTGCACCGTCGCAATATCAACCACCACACCGCATTTAAAAACAAAACCACACCACGGGCAGCCTTAAATTCGGTGTCGCATATAAATAAAATTAACGGCGACATTCAAGGGAACTTGTTTACACCGAACACAATAAATTTCACACAAGCATTGGTTCAATAAAGTGTGTCACTAGTGTTGTGTTCATTTCCCGGGACGTCCCGGAATTTGGAGTAAACTGTTCTGCGGGACACGCTTTGTGTCTGTTAGTATATTCTAGACGCTGTATTTGCATTTCTTTTAAGCAATTAACAAATTAACGTTGTCTTTATAAAGTTGCAAGAGAGTACAGTTTTCATAAACTAAATATAATAGGTGTAATAGGCATACGTACCAGCACTTTTATTTGGTTTAGTTTTCTATTAATTCCTTGTTTATACTACTGTTGACGGACCAAAATATAAATAAATATAAAATAAACTTTAATATGATGCTTTCTTGAAACAATAACATGTTTTAGTTTGTGTTTAGAAATATTGAACTCATCTAATTATGAATACAATAATTTTTTAGAAGCTTTTACCTGTTTAATACGAAAATCCCGGAAGTTTACCACTTATTTCTTGTCTTTTTTAAATCCCGTTATTTTCCCATGCCTGTGCACATCACTAACGTCTCCCAAGAATACGTTTTACACAACTTATTTAGGATTCTTGTGGGAACATACCCTAGAATACTCCAGGGCGTTATTCTTCACGTGATCGATACCACGGTACAAATTGTTAGTGATAAATCGTATCCTTTTCCTCTTAAGTGAAAAGCGTTTTAGCCAATGCCGTAATCAGTTGGTTGATGTTGTTTTTCGTACGAAATGGTCGGTTCTGTGTGGAATAAATTACTGTTGCTTTATATTGTGCTTTTAAGGGATGACTTGTAATGTGCATTCATTTCATTTAAAGAAGTGTTTAGGACCATAGTTTAAGTTGTTTTTAAACAACAGCTATCTTTGTTAATCCTAACATATATTATAAATGTGAAAGTGAGTTTGTTTGTTTGTTACGCACAAACTTTCACGCTGAAAAGGCTGAACTTTGGATGAAATTTGGCACATGGGTAGACCATGACCTGGAGTCGGACATAAGATACTTTTTATCCCGATATTCCCATGAGATCGAGAATTACGCGGGTGAAACCGCGGGGCGCAGCTAGTAATTTACAGTTAGTATGACACCCTTGAAAATATACATGTCTGAACATTTGATGCAATACAATTTGGGAAATGAAATTGGCTACGAGCGTAGCAGACGTAGCAGCAATGAGCTACGCCGTAGCAATCACGTCACGTGTCGACAGTAAGGGCAAATATGGGCCATTTTCACTACAATTGAATAACTCGTACCGATGAAAAAAAAAAGTTTACACCTATTATTTTTGTTGTCGTTAAATCAACTCACTGCTGGAGAGTTTTTACCCAAATTCGCCTTTTACCGTTTTATAATGCATGGGAAGATAAATGCGATGCCTTGGGCATCTTTTGTGATTTGTCTAAGGCGTTTGATTGCGTTCTTCATGAAACGTTAATCAGGAAACTCCGCCGCTACGGGGTCCGGAACACCGCTCTGGATCTTCTTTCTTCATACTTGAGTAATAGGATTCAGAGCGTTGACGTAAATGGACAAAGATCTCCTGGATCTATAGTAATAATGGGAGTCCCACAGGGCTCGATTCTTGGTCCTTTTTTGTTTCTTATTTATATTAATGACTTGCCTTACCTCATAAAGGATAACCATGATATAGTGTTGTTTGCGGATGATACTTCACTTTTGTTTAAACTTAAACGTCAGCAGTTGGTTACTGACGACGTAAATAGCGCGATCTCAAAAGTAGTTCACTGGTTCAATGTTAACAATTTACTTCTTAATGAAAAAAAAACCAAATGTATTAAGTTTACCCTACCACACGTTAGGCAGGTGAAAACTAAGGTGTTGATAAGGGGCGAAGAATTGAATCCTGAAGATAGCACAGTATTCTTAGGCTTAACTTTGGATGCTAAGCTTCAGTGGGGCCCACATATAGATAAATTGTCAAAAAAGCTAAGCTCCGCAGCTTATGCTGTTAGAAAAATTCGTAATTTAACTGACATAGAGACAGCCCGTTTAGTGTACTTTAGCTATTTTCATAGTGTAATGTCGTACGGTATTTTGTTGTGGGGAAATGCCGCCGACATTCAAACTATCTTTGTTTTGCAGAAAAGAGCCGTTCGATCAATTTATAAATTAAGCCCGAGACACTCTCTCAGAGAGAAATTTAAGGAAATTAATGTAATGACTGTGCCTTCTCAGTATATTTTTGAAAATCTTTTATATACCCATAAAAATATAAAATTGTATAAAAAATACAGTGATATCCATAAGATAAACACTAGGAACAAACACAAATTTGTAGTACCTACAACAAGGCTCAAGAAAATAGGTAGCTCGTTCAGATGTCAATGTATACGCTTTTACAATAAACTCCCAAGCCAAGTAAACTAAACGTAAGTTGTGCCAGAAAGCGTTTTATACCATTAAAGATTACGTTGAGGACAAAAAGGCCTGGGATTAAGCTGCTCCAATTTTTATTTTTTATTTTTTTTACAGTCAGAAATTTGGTTTTTAATATATATATTTTTTTTTCAATCATTTGTACCACTATATGAATATTTACTTTGTGAAGTATAATATATACATATTTTTTTAAATATATTATTGTGAACGTGAGGACTATGTGGATCATATATTTTTTTTTTTTTCTCAGTAATTATTAATGATAATCTGGCAATTTGAGTACTTTATGTGGCCTACCCAAATGTCCTTTCTTTGGTATTGTTCGTCGAGTCGTTGAACTCCTTAAGTTCTGAGTTGAGCTACACGATTACTGACAAATGCGTGCACTGACTGGACAGGTCCACTCAAATCTGTATAATACTTTCCTCAAAAGACCATTCGAGACACAAATCTACATGGTCCTTCAATGATCTGACCAAGACTATTTCTGGGTTTTATATACACATTGACATTAATGAATTTTATATATACAATGACATGAGTATTTACTTTTTAAAGTATTATATTGTTTTAATAATTGTGAATGTGAAGACTATGTGGGTCATTCCTTTTATTTTATTATTTAGTTTTTATCACGGTCTGGCAGCTTGAGTAATTTATGCGGCCTACCCAAACGTCCTTTCTTTGGTATTGTTCGTCGAATCGTTGAGCTCCTTAAACCCTGAGTTGAGCTGCACGGTCACTGACAAATGCGTGCACTGACTGGACAGGTCCTCTCAATCTGTGTGGTTCTTTCCTCAAAAGACCATCTCAGACACCAATCTACATGATCTTCACATGATCTGACCAAGATTATGTCTGGACTTTAAAAGAGAATGTGACCTCTGAGTTTGTTTCGGCCTTTCTTCTCGGAGTAGTCAGATAGGAAACGCCGACCTCATCTAGTTTAAAAAATATGATTGACGTGTAAAAGTGTTTTGTCCAAACCCACTTACAGAAATAAAATCATTTATCATTTATTATTTACCCAAATTCGCCTTTTACAGTTTTTACTCAAATTCTCCTTTTAACGATTTTATAGACTATTATATACTTTTTAATTTTTTATCCCGATATTTCCACTGGATCGAGACTTATGCCGATGAAACCGCAGGGTGCAGCTTGTTGTTTATACATAATTGTTACTTGACTTAAAATAATCCACGATTAAGTGCAGTACTGCATTCATAATAGATTACCTCGTTGGCTTAATGGTCGCAAGTGCTACTGCTAAACATGAAGTTCCGATTCCCAGGTCGGGCAAAGTGTTACTGGAATTTTCCTTATGGAATATTTCAGTAGCAGCCCGGAGTCTGGATTCGTGCTGGTTGATGGCAATAGGCTTGCCCCCTATTACATTGGGACTTAAACATAACAGGCGAAATGTTGTACACCTCTGCCTTATGCTTCGAGGTAACAGGCGTGATGTTATGTAAATATATTGATGTTAATTATACAGCATTTCCACGACTGAAGTTGGTCAGTACAAATTCTGTCTGCATCCGATATTTATCCAGCATTTGTAGAATAGCTAAAAGAAAACTATCTTCGCTAGGCTGAACTGGCTTGTTTCCAGTGCGGATTTAAGATTTTAGCTTTGTCAGAGTACGGTGTAAAGCAGGGTGGTAGAATGTTTTTTCAAGCTGTTTGTTAAGATATTGCAGTTTTAGCTTTAAATTTGCGGATGGAAGGACCAGTATAAATGCTGGTTTAAAAATTGGTTTTTTGATTGTTCAAAGCGTTTAATGCACTATTAACATTTTGTTGACCTGAATTCATATCGTTATTAACTAATTAAGTTTGTTGAATCAAAATCAGAAAGACGTGTAAAATTAGGTAGGTTCTTTTCTCACAAATGCTATCATCGTAACATGAAAATAAATAAAGCACTTGATACTATGAACTAGTCTTAAACAATCACTACAACAACCAGAAATACACAATTTCAGAGCATTAAGATCATCTTTATTACAATATAATATCTCATGTGCCGTAATGAAGAAACCGATGGGACGTACCACCATCATAACAAGACCTCTCGAACACAGTAGGAGGGCTTTTTAACCACATAGAACTGTTGAGGCAGAGAGGGGCGAGGGAGGCCTTAGTCCCTGGTCATCAAACACAATACATTTGGTATAAAAGTTTCCATGATATAATATATCCAGAGCAGTTGGCCAACCTAACCATTTTTTCTCTCTTTTCCCTCGGAAAAATGTCCCCTATTAATACGAATGAGATATGATCCGACAAAATGGGATTTTTTACCTCTCTCTAGGTAGTTTATTTTTAGTAGTTTTGTACCTTAGCGTGGGGATTGGAATAATGGTTGATAAACGCATTCTTTGTTCTGCATATATACCGCCTTTTGATGGTTCATAACAAGTTTGTATGACAAATGCTTTGATCAAAACCATGAAATGAAATGAAATTGTTTATTCTGTAAATAGGATATCGGAATCACTTTTACACGTCTTATTAAAAAGCTGCTTTCGGCCGCGGCTTCGCCCGTGTGGGGGTTGGAAATTATCCCACGAGAACGTACTACCGAGATAAAAAGTATCCTATGTGTTAATTCAGGTTATAAACTATAAGTGTGCCAAATTTCATCCAAATCCATTCAGCCGTTTTTGCGTGATTGAGTAAGAAACATCCAAACATACAAATTTTCACATTTATAATATTAGTAGGATAACCTAGATGGTCGGCGTTTCCTATCTGACTACTCTGAGAAGAAAGGGCGAAAGAAACTCACAGGTCGCAGTCTCTTTTAAAGTCCAGACATAAACTTGGTCAAGCCATATGAGAACCATGTAGCTTAGTGTCTGAAATGGTCTGTTGATAAAAGAACCACACAAATTTGCGTGGACCTATCCAGTCAGTGCAAGCATTTGTCAGTAATTGTGGAGCTCAACTAAAAAACAAACGTTTCTTAAAGAACCTAATGCTAGCTGCATTAGGTCCTTTAAGAAACGATTGTTAGAGGTTCTAGTTAGAGGTCATTAAGAAAGTACTTTCTGCAATATAACCCTCAATAATCATGTCCTCCTTCTATTTTTTTTTTATGTTGGACAATTATCAAATAACTTCTCCCGCTCTGGGTGGAGCGGGAGGGAGTGACAGACTTTTCCTGAATAAAACCCACCCGTGTTCCTTCCGTTGCCTGTGTGCCGGGGCCGCGATATCCCTTTCGGACAAACTCGCAACCCTGGCAGGCATTGGCCCTTACGGACCCCGTTAGTTGGAGCTGACATCTCTTTGAGGCGCGCGTGGAACACAACGCACCGTCGACCCGGGCCTGGTCGTTATCGGACGGTGATCTACCCATTGCTCACCGTCCGCCCTCCTGGACTTATAGTTAATATAAATTTTAAATCGCCAAACCGTCAAGTGAGGTGATCAATGCTCATGCCTTCTCAGTATATGAATAGGCCTACGCTCTGCAGTGGTACGGTAGTAGGCTGGTATTATAATCATGTCTCCAGTAGAACGAGGGTTTAAATTTATGACAATGAAACAAAATCGCAAGAGCAGCTTTCCAACAGGTAAAATTTTAAACAAACAAAGTGCCAATTTTATTGCTACAGTAAATCACGTATTCACCAGATTAATATCGAATTATTACCCTCTGTAATTACTACATATCGCGATTATGGTAATCGAAAATTAACTTAATTAGCAAAGCAAACCTGCCCAATGGTATTATTTTCATGGGAATGGGACCCTCGTCATGGGTAACATGGGTAAGTGTTGTAATGGTTTTATTCCCCATTGGACGCAATGTTATCTGGATGTTAAATTTAATATATTGCATAATGTGTCAAAAGTCGTTGGTGCGTTAGGTACTTATTTAATGAGGCATTTAAATAAGGCTGGACACTCAGTAGAACTATCGGTAAACAACTTAGTTATAATTAATTCGGTATAACAAACTACATTAATATTCATTTATTTACATCAAGCACACAATGTTACAGAGGTGAGCATATTGCCATAGAGTGCCCGCTACGTAAGAAGGCCTGCGGAAAATTGTGGAACTACATTTTTTTTAACCCTTAAATGCCCTAAGTTTCAAATTTCAATCAATCATTTTGCAATGGCATAGACACTAGCGCCGCGTCAAATGGACTTCAGTGGTAGTGCGGTCTCTAGGTATATTCTACCAGTTACCATAGATAGATGCAGAGAGAAAAACCTCACACTTTATCAGAAAATAAAAATAATACACAGAAATCCGTACACATAAAAATATAAGTAAGATAATTGGATAAAAAAAAAACATAGATCTATAATCACACAACAGAAATAGTCGGCAGCTTGAGTTGAATTATATAATAACTAGCTAGCATAAGTCACGATCCCGTGGGAATATTGTGATAAAAGGTACTATATGTCGTTTTTCAGGCCATTGTCTACCCATGTGCCAAATTTCATCCGACTCCGTTAAGCCGTTTTAGCGTGAAAGTGTAACAAACAAACTCACTTTGCATTTATAATATTATAGTAAGGATTCAGGTCTACTTATTAGGCATACATAAGTAAGTCTTCAGAAAGATAAACAATTCAGTTCATTTATGGTTTTGCACCTGGATTAGGACAAAGGATACTTTTTATCCAGGAAAACGCAGACGAAGTAGCGGGCAGAAGCTAGTCAGACATAAAAACAAACCAAACGAATACCTACCCGCTAAACCTCAACACATGACATTTAGTATCGATATTTCCAACCCTACAAATGTCATACAGCGATGTGACGTCACAAGAACACGGATTTTATTATTTATTCTCCTATGTGAAGTCGCGCGTCGCCTATTCGATTTTTCGATCTCGCTTCACCCTATTCGATTTTTATAATCGATATGTTATTAAATATCGAGAACTCGATCATTTTATTCAGCACACCGTGAATACGATAAATGAATATGAAATAATTGGTTCGGATTTGTATTGTAGTTTTTGGTTATTGTCAAGTTTGTTTTTGTGTCAGTGTAGGAAAAAATATAAGTGCTATATTCAGAATGAGTGAGTGATATGTCATTGTTTGGTTCTGAAAGATCTTATGTATAATATTATGTTATTTAACTAGGTAGTATTAAAAACCAGCTAAATGCGAGTCTGACTCACGAAGGATTCTGTACTGTATTAAGATCGAGCAAAAAACGCCGAAAAAAACACGTTTCTAGTATGGTAAGTATTAAAAATTAAATAAATTAAATAATTAAAGGGGGTCCCCTTTAATTATTTAATTTATTTAATTTTTATTATATCGGTAATAGCAATACACAATCTGTGAAAATTTCAAATGTCTACCTATTACATTTTGTGAGATTACAGCCCGCTGACAGACCGATGGACAGCGGAGGCCAATTAATAGGGTTCCGTTTGTCACCCTTCGGATATGGAACCCTAAAAAGACGAACACAGAACACAAACTTAAAGTCTTAAAAAAATAGCTTTTTACTTCTAAAATTGGTCCTGCAAACACCGAAACATCAGTATTTTTGACCCAATTTCATCAGTCTCGTTAATTGTTAAAATAATTTGAGTCCTCGCCCCTAAGTCCTAACGTCTTCAACTTCTATAAGTTTGTTGGTTGATCTCTTAAATGTTATAAAACATTGTCCATATAAAATTCGGTGCCAAAAGTCCCATTGCAACTAAGACGAAGCAAGAGGGATAAACAGAGAGGGACAATACCCGACGGTTCTAAATGAAATCTGGCCGAGATTCTGTCCATTGTTTGAGCTCCAGGACGAAGCAACTTTATTGTGCCTGTAATGAGACGTCTGGCGGAATTGTGAGCTGTTTTCTACTGTATCATTGCAGTTGTAGCTGGATTAGGGTAGGTAGGGATGTTGGTCCTTGCAGTTGCTGGGTTTGGTATTAAATTTGTGCCAAATTGTGCGTCTTGTGTGGTCGAAATGATTGAGTTAAATACGAGTATATCCAATGAAATGCAATTAGGAAATCGAAAGGTCGAAGTTTAATTGCCGGGGTTGGTCAGTGGATGGGTGACCATCTTTACATACCGAGAATCCTCCGTGCCTCGGAGAGCACGTTAAGCCGTTGGTCCCGGCTGTCATTCGTGGATCTTTGACAGTCGTTACGAGTCGTCAGAAGCCCGAAAGTCTGACACCAGTCTTACCAAGAGGTATCGTATTACCCAGTTACTGGGTTGCGGAGGTCAGATAGGCAGTCGCTCCATGTAAAATACTGGTATTCAGCTGTATCCGGTTAGACTGGAAGCCGACCCCAACGTAGTTGGGAAAAGGCTAGGCAGATTGATTGTATGTTTGTTTGTTTTTTGTTACGCTTTCACGCTAAAATGACTTAACGGATTTGGATGAAATTTGGCACATGGGTAGACCATGACCTGGGTTGGGACTAATGATTATTTTTATTTTTATCCCGATATTCCAGAAAAACCGGGCGCAGGTTGGCATTAATAAGTAAGTATGGGTGGATGTTAGTTTAGCTAAAAGGGTAAAGGAATGAATACTGCAAGTAACCATTACAGCAGTCTTAAGTTCAAAACCAAATCTGTTTAAAGAACTTTTTAGCCCCTTCTACTTAAAGCGATTGTGACAAATATTTCTCAAATTCATCAAATAATGTTATACGTCTCACTGAATACCTAACATGCAAATTGTCCAAATAGTTGCAACAATTTTGAGATAGTTTAGTCCTTTATGGTGCGGCTTGGCGAACGCGTCAGGGTATCCCACGAAATTCATACTTAGATTAGATTCATATTTATTTATTGTAAAAAAGATGTTACTTATGACTTAAAACTAGGAACAAACATATGAACTTTGCAAGGGCACATGAGGAAAAACTTAAAATTACAAACCAAAACTAAATTAAAACTAACACTAGGTAACATAACAATAAAAGAGGAGAAAGAGGTATGAGGAACAGGGTGTAAAGTTCACTCATACTCTATAGAAGAAGTCGGTAAAAAGGAGGATCTTCCGACCAGACGGGTGCCGTGTATGGCGGGCAACTGCCCAACGATTGATGTCGGGGACGTTATATATTATTTATAGGATTTAGTAATAATTACTGAGATCAATATTACAATTATAATAAACTTTTCCTTTAAAACATTTATGTGTGTTGCTATTTTCTTTGCTACCATTTTGGCGACATTCCAATACTCCAGTCCACGATGTAACCTAGGTGGTACGTTGTACAAAAACATGGTGATTATGAAACGTGTCGGAAACAGCATTTGTTACGGTCGCGAATCAGATTTTAATCAACATACAACCTGACACTGAACTGCTAATTGCAAAAAAAACGTATAATTTGAATTTCACGAGCTACCTTAGCGCATTCCCCTTAAGCATGACCTCGAACCGGTCTAATCTAGATTGTCCAGTTGGCACTGCAAGGCTAACTAACAGTTTCCATGATTAATGACGTTATGTATCTTCATTCTAAGAGGTTTGGCATCAACACTTGTTTAGCATATCACGGTATGGAGGTGTATGCATACAAATCAAGTTAAATTTATTATATGAGTTGGTTTACCGGTTTATTTAAGTAATGTAAATATTATGGTAATATGTTTAGAAATAATTACAGACTTATAAGTTCGTTACTTATAAGACACTCGGAATTAATACTAAGTAGGCAGAAACTATAAGAAAACTCCTAGTTCCTATCGTAGTGAATCAAAATCCGTTTTTATAATTTCTAACGTGACGATATTATTGTGGACGTGTACGTCCATAAAATGTATACAAATACGTGTCTATTGTAATGTTTCCATACATTTTACTTCCCTGTGTTATGGTGATGCCGTGACGTCGTGGACGTAGACGTCCACAAAACTAACATTATGTTAGAAATTATAAAAGCGCACAATAAGCCGGGTAAAGGTCTACCTTTACCCGGCTTATTGTGCGCTTTTATAATTTCTGGCTCTGGCTCTAGCCAGTGCCAGAAATACGTTTTATTTGTCCCTTTAAATTCAAAAAATATATCCTTCACAAATATTAATTTGTTCCGTGCCAAGAATTATATAAACTGGAAGGTCTGCACCAAAAAAACCATGTTTACTGAAAACGTTTCACTCTAAAGTTAAGACTAAGACCAAAAGTTAAGTACTCCACCACAACGCACAACCCAAGTTATCCTTTATAAAAGCTGATATACAGCAAAAACCTGAAACCACTAAAGTCTGCAGCGAACTATTCCAAACTACATCCCCTTTATTAATTTACCGCTAGCTACTAACTATGCCACCACTTCCAAACAATTTCTTAAAGACCGTGCCATTATCAGACACTACAAACTTTTAATTTTAAAAGCCTTTATAAACGTAGAAAATCCCGGAAAAGCGACACTGTGCATATGCCGGGAATCGTGGGGTAAACACTTTTAAGAAAATAACGTCCCGGAGTCTCGCAGTGTACATTTTTATATCGAGATACGGCGATGCGGACTGGCGGGCGTAGGGTTCCGTATGTATTTTGATGGCAGTTTTAGATGCATAACTTTTTTTGTGTGTTGGTTTTGTGTATTGTGGATGTGAGGATAATTATGTTTTGTAGACGATCTACGTCGATGTTTGTATGATTTTATAGCGTTTGATCTAAGGAGTTTAAATTATTAGATGATACTTTTCAAACGTGCATGCTAATCTCCTAAATTCTGCAGAATTAATTGATGGTTTTACGACTTATAAGAAAATTTATAAAATAAGATATTTTTATTTATGTACACACAATAAAAAATACATAGAGATACGACATAATTATAATTTGAGTACAAAGATCTTGTGATAGTTTTGAGTACAAATCACTGCGTTACAAAACTTTTATTACATTTCTAAATTGGCAAGAAAAAAAGCTACATAATTTTACATAAAAGAATTATTACTACCAATAAATTCAATGAATTTGCAACATACGGCGCTTAATGGTGAAAGTTCTTTTATTTAAGGCATTATTCTTTAAGGAAAAATATTATTTGATTTACTGTTTGCCAAAATTAATGTTGCAGTACGTGATTCTCACGATTTTGACAAACTTCGTGTTCCTCGTGTTGGTTTTGTTGAGAGCTCTGTTTCAAAGAAATAATGTATTAGGAGTAGTTTTGTTTTAAAAGAAAATTCAAACAATTCTATTAAACTTAGGTAGCTTTTCACAGAGTTTCTGATGCTGAGACTTTTGATTACATATAACAAATTGAACAGATGAATTTTGAATAGATGAATTTTTCAAATTGAACAAAAATCAAAGATACAAATGCGTTAAAAACATGCAATCGCCATTTAAGAATGCGTCCTCTTATGAATCGATTAGACATGTATGTTTTGCGGAACCTAACGATTTTCTATTCATTATTCACGCTCACCTAACCGTATTATAACCCCACTCGCGGATCCCTAAAAATCCACAGCGCTGTACAATGACAGAAAACAATCGGTAACAAACAAAGGGAACGTTCTGAGGCATATCGGCACTGTCTTCACTTCGCTAGCCCCTCATAATATCTCAGCTCCCACTCTTATCCTAACCGCATAAGGTTCAATTTGCAAAGGATTTTCTTATAAGGTCTGTAATCGAAACTGAAGGTTTGTTTATTATGTTTTATCCTCATAAATATGTAGCTCTAGCCTGTGGGTTACTGTTTAGTTTACGATTTCGTTCGCGTAATGGCTCGGAAAGTTTGGTTGCATATTTATATTGTAGTTAGTGTTTGTTAAGGGGTTATCTTGAGGTTATTTAGGTTTCACTGTTGGTTTTGGGAAGAAAATAATTTTGTTTGCGAGTGTTTCTAGGAATTGTTGCAGCGTTTTAGTGGAACTGACGAAGTTTTGGTCTTGTAATGAGGGTACCTATTTTACGTTGTAGATGCTGCCTATTATAATAGTTATTTGCTTATTGTTGTGTAAAAAAATATTATAGACAATGCCTAATAATAAATTGATTAGAAGTAGCGCAGAATCGTGACCGATCAAAGGAATGAAGGGAACCCTTAGACTAGCTGTGGGGCAGTAAGAGCTAATAACAATAATTTAAAAAATGCCATTTAAAATTTTGTTATCTGGGCCAATATGTTTACACAGGGTGCCCCTGGAAGTATAGATCAAATCGAATAAGTGCGTAGGTAGCCCTGAAAATGTTGGTGCAATTTTTACGGTTCAAAAGTCATGACCAAGTTTTGTTTTTTTCAATCATTTTGCATAGAGCTGAAAGAAAAAAGTCATAAAAAAAAGCTATTAGGAATATCGTATTTTTTTCAAGACGTTGTAGAGGTCCTTTCCAGTGGTTATATTTTTACGCAGCTAGAAAATATGTGTTCAATGAGAATAAACATTTACTGCAAAGGCGGTCTGGCAAAAATTTTACTCAATTTTCGGGCGTTTTTCATGGGAAAAAGTTACAGTACCGAAAGTTGACCACGTACTAGAAAAACTTGCCTAAATCATAGAGATTTTTTGGAGGTATGCATCACAGGAATATTCTTATAAATTTAAAGTTAGAGAATTTTATTAATAAGGAGTTCGATTATTTACGATTTTCTAAGTTTTTTTCAGCTTGTCCAAAACTAATATTATAAAGAGAAAAGATTGGATTTTTTGTATGTTTGTTTGTTTGTTACGCTTTCACGCTAAAATGACTTAACGGATTTGGATGAAATTTGGCTCACTGGTAGACCATGGCCTGGGTTAGGACATATAATACTTTTTATCTTGATATTCCCACGGGATCGAGACTTGTGCGGGTGAAACCGCGGGGCGCAGCACGTTTATTAAAAAGGTGGACTCTATAATTTGCAATTTATTATCCAATTTTGATTACATACCATTTTATTAAATTTTTCAACCTTATTATAGTCCAGTATTGTTCCTTTTAGCTATCATTAAATATAAACAGACAGATACTAGTTCTGTTACTTATACATTTTGTTGGGCACATCAATTTGAATGGAATCTATCTGAATAGCGACCGCCACGCTTTCAAATGGACTTCCGAACCGAACGTATTTCACTATATTATGTAACTATTAAATATTGTTGTAATAATAGGGCGTCTGTGTGAAAATATTTCTGAATTGCGTAATAATAGGGTTTCTGTGTGAAAATATTTCAAAATTGCTGTTGTAATTGTACGTACACCAAACATTATTATGTTTGTGGTACTGTCGAATAAAAGGCGTTGCTTTGTTGATACTTCTTTATTATGGGTTGCAGTTTATTTATTAGAATCACGTCGATGCACTTTGATGTTTTTGTATTAATTTTTTGTGTGTTTAGTCGACTAACGGTAGATTATTTTCCGATTTTAAGAACTGTGCACTTATCCTTCTGAAATACTAATAAAGATTCAATTAAAATAATTCAAAATAATTTTAAAGTTTACTCTTCCTATCAACTCAGCCTATGGCAGTCCACTGCTGGACAAAGGTATATCTCAGCGCCACAACACCATGTCCTCCGCCTTCTGCATCCAGTCTGTCGCAGCTACCTTTTTAAGAGTTGCTCACGAGTAACGAGATACACTTGAATTTTTATTGTTATCGCTTTCCAAAGGCAAATCGACAGTTGAGTGGTTTTACTCATCCTATACGAGTAAAAGTACAAAATGAAGAATGCCTTTTCAACACCATTCCGAAACGTTTATCGAAACAAAACTGCGATCAAACCCGAAATTCTTTTCTTACAAACGTCACCCGAAAACGCCCGATCTTCACCGAGCTACGCCGAACCCGTCAACTGCACTTGAACGATCAAAGTTTTTCCCAAATGCTTCGTCCCACGCGAGGAATGTTACAAATGTGATTTGAATTTGTCATACTCGAAGCGATATTTTTTATTGCTAGCACGCGTCTGATTCGAAAGCGTGTGTCGAATAGCTGGCTTTTTCTGATCGAAGAGTTTTATATTTCGTCGATGCCTTTGGTGTTCTATTTTTGCCATAGTATTGCGATTTAACACCCTTTGGTCTAATCTTTGTATTTTACTTTGTAAAAAGATAGCGATCTTTATATTTTACTGTGTAAAAACATCTGTATGGTTTCCCCAAAACTTCATTTAACCTGCATGGTCCTTATATGGCTTGACCAAGATTATGTCTGGACTTTAAATAAGACTGTGACCTTTTAGTTTGTTTCAGTCTATCGTCTCAGTAGAGTAGTCAGTGAGGAAACACCAAACTCATCTAGTTTTTTTAACCAACTTACAGAAACAAATATCAATTATCGTTTATTTTATTTTATGCTATGCTAAAAGAGTAGTTCTTTTAGATAACTCAGATAAAGGTATTGAAAATGAAAGAAAGGTTATTTTCGTATCAGCCCGAATTCAAATCAGACCAAAATTAAATGTGTTGGTCTGATTTGAATTCAAGAATGTCAAAGTCTTTTCGATGCTTTTATTCACTACGAATAAGTAGTGTCTTAGATTCAGTAATTTCATCAGCAGGACATACAGAAAAAAACTACAGAACGCCACCTGCTACGATCCTTAGGGCCAAGTCACACCGGAATAGCAGCGGCTGGCAGCGGCCCCCTGCGTCGCCGCTGGCAGCCTCGCGCGACCTCCAGATCCCACGCGCCTAGTCTCCTCTTGACTAGTTTAGTTTCTACATTATATACGCGCGGCCGCCCGCGGAGCCGCGAGCGGCCTCGCGTCGTCGCTGGAAGCCGCGGGCAGAACCACCGACAAGATGCGCGTGGCGCGCGGCCGCTCACGTCACCGCGGGCGGCCTCGCGACCTTTTAAGGCTTTTAAAGCGATACCGGTCTTTTAAGTATGTAGATAAAGTTTAAAATTATTTCACACAGAAAGTTCTCGCCGCGTCACTGCCCCCTTTTGCTACTCATACGTTCATACATCTGGTCATACACGCACGCCGATTGCGAGTACTGGCTTTTCCGAAGGACACACCTAACTTCTGACAAAACTCGACCACTAATTGTTTCTTCAAGAAACCAACTAGCACTACAAATGAATAAAATAAATAAATAAATTTTACTTCAGAAAAAAAAAACACGTATATGGTTCACAAAAACAAATATTCGAGTAAAAAATTTACATTACAGAAAAAAGTGTCTCGTTGGGGCCTGTAGTAATGAAAAATCATTGTAGCACAGACACCAGAAATTATCTCAGTATTAAAAATCTACCTTATGATAGCAACAAAAAACCCTCACACAAATTACACCCGAATCTGCCCTCGCGCAAAGTTTAAACATAAAAATTGATTCAACATAATTAGGTTACGTTCCCACAGTATAAAAAGGTACACTGACATTTAAAGCCCGGTTAAAACGCCTGGAAATTCGTCCGGGCGTAACCAGTCACAACCGGTAATCCGGGCGAAGCGGTCAAATTAAAAAGTTGGAGAAATAACCGGGTAACCGGGTATTACCAGCGACCCGTTCTGTTGAAGGCTTAATGAGAGAATCGGTTTTTTGAACATATTATTAAGGAAAGTGATGGGCTTTTCTCCTGCAGTGTTTTGGGTAATAAGGGTAAAATGGCTGTAATTAAGGCCTTGTTGCACCTTGTTACATTTCCAAACTACTTATTTTAATTAATAGGAGAGTTTTGTTTTCAGGCTGTCTGGTATAGTTGCGGCTAATCTACCGAGTTCTACCGACTCTTCTGATTTTGACCAAATACGAAATGGTCCCTATATCACCGTCGTACCTGACTTAGGCAAGAGAGAGCATTAGATTGTGTTAAATAATCCTATTGCTAGAATTAATGAGGCTTCTGAGTACAAAAGGCAAAAATTCTACCATTACCACATACAATGGACCAATTTTGATAAGACTTGAATCGGGCTTAGTGGCCCAACTTTTAGAGACCGTGTCCAGTGATTGGCTGAGTTGATTGATTAGTAAAAGATATTAAAGAATAATCAAGAAACACTCTAAGTCTTTTCGTTCATTAATCATTTGTAAGAGATAAATACCAGTCAAGGTACTCAGCTGGTACTTTCCAGAACCAGTCCAGGTAATTAAGAAAAATGGCCTCCGATCCTCCTGATGACGATTTAATGGCTGCGATGGGATTAGGGGACATAAAACTCCATACAGCGTTTTTTTTAAATTAATTATGAAAAACGGTGTTGTTTTGGCTGAGTTTGGTAATTATGGGGGTCGTTATACCTTTTCAGACTTGAGGTTCCCATTAGGGTTGGAGAGACAAGGTACTTCAAATCGTGATTAGAAAAAGTTTTTACGGCATTTATTAATGCTTTAGTCCCTGGCTTTTGTACGAGTATAAGGCTGCCTGTCCATTGGAGCGGAGAGGAGAGGGAGCGGAGTAGCGGTGTGCCAATATTAACCAATGGAATTGCATAAAACCTCCGCTCCGCTTCAGTGGACAGGGATTGGCGAACTAGTTTAAAAATTCATACAAAACCGGGAAGCGGAGCAGGGAAACGGAGCAGAGAAGCGGAGAGGGGAAGGAGAGCGGGGAAACGGAGCGGAGAGGCGATGCGGAAAAATACGTGAACTCGGTCTAGCTCCGCACAGTCCGCAACACCGCTCCGCTACCTCGCTCCGCACACTCGTAACTCCGCTTCGTAACCTCGCTCCGTATCAATGGACAGACACTGTCTGCAACTCCGCTCCACTCCGCTGCCATTCTCCTCTCCACTGCCTCGCTCCGCTTCAATGGACAGGCAGCCTTAAGCTCAGGTATATTAATACTTGCAAAATAAACCAATTTGGGGTGTGTCATAAGAGATACCTACCATGATTGCTGATATTATGTCCTTACATTAGACTCATCCAGCCAGTCCTGCTACTAGTCTGGCTGACTAGCTACTGGCTAGCATTTCTTACAAATCTAGTTTGTGCTGACATGGAAGAAACGGGTTAAGCTTTACATTAAAGCAGCATAGGAAATAAAACTTCATAAAACAGATTCTGAAAACTTCACAAAAGTATTTTTTCTCACCTTTGTTTTTTTAACAAAAAATGTTTGAATACACACAGTGCCAGTTATAGCTGTCACTATGGATGTAAAAATTATAGTGGTATGTGATAAGCTGGTCAGTTCTGAAAAATTATTATAAAAGAAAAGCGATTATTTTTGTCTTGTACGAGTAGTTTCAATTGATAACTTAAATCAGAGTGTTTTCATAAATGCCAACAATAACAAAACGATGAGAATGGCGCAATAAAACACACCCAGGGGAATGATTGCGTGAACAATACCATTCGTTCTTTCATTCATTTCATTTCATTCGTTCAACTTGTGTGCTCCGACGTTTTATATTTTTGTTAAGATGCTAAGGCCCTTACAGTGGTAGGTTTTGCTCGTTTTGTTTGGGTTATCTGATTTTCATTTTTTATGAAGGTTTTTAATTGTTAATCTGCTGACATATAAACTGAATACATTGTTAGTCAATTTATTGTCTCTTACTTTTGTTGTTGTCGTGGTTAAGATAGTTTTTGGTCAGTCTGTTTGTATATCTGTAGGGATTGAGTGATTTATTATTTGTTTGGGATATTCAAGAAAAGTGAGCACTTTGTACCTGTACATTTTAAATAATTGTTAAAATGCGGTTTCTACTGGTTTTTCTCGATGATGTTTAATATTATTCTCATTTTTTCTGGTCCTCGTCTAATATAATGTGTATAAGGACCAAAAGGTATTAAAAGTAAACTCTTGTGGTTTTCTCTGTTTTATTGTTATTCATAGAGTTATTCATGCAATACGGTCCTGCCAATACCATGAAGCGCAAAAACGTTGCGTGCGCCTTTCTAGTTAGCGCGCATCGTTATAGGGCGCGTCACGACAGATAGCGTGTCGTGCCGTTTGATTAGCTTAACGCAATTGTGTCTGACGCTCAACTAGCGTTTGTTTTTGTTGTTTTGGGTTAAGTAGCTGTAGAAATTGATGGGAAGAACCCAAGATTTTGATAGTTTTAAAAACTTTCTAGCTTAACATTATTTTGTCGGAGTCAGTTGGTCTGCTTACATTTTAGTAATAATAGGGCTGAATATTTATGAAATCACTTCACCACCGTACTATTTCTGCTACCTGTATCTCAATTCTTCTGTCGAATCTAAATATTTTGTACGTTTTAGTTGTAGTTGAGCAGCTCTTAAACGAGTTTTTCTTCAAGAGTCACTCCCACCGTACCTACCTATGTTAACTGTGCTGCAAATCCGCATTTATGTTGTTCTTTGATACGATACATAAGACGTGTTTTAACATTTTCTCTAGGCGTCTGACGCATTATTAATGACAATGACATCGATGGTATATCCAAGGTAGTTGTCACTTTGAGATAATTACATCAGCTTTAATTTGTATTGCAGAATTCATCTGCTTAGCGTCGGTCCAGGTATTTATTAGCTCACTTACTAAAATAAAAAATATTCTAGAAGAAAGTAAGATCATAAAAATCATTAGCTAATTAAGGCTCGCACAAAGAAACCAGACATCTTCAATAAACTAGTGACATAACTGCCTGAATTCTGTCACCTTCAGTCTCTTGATAGTAATTCCACTAATTGAGCGAACTAATTAGGCGTTTCAATCGAATTAATGTAAGAAAAATGTTCCTCTCTGCTTCATTACTTGATGTCATCTTAGGGAGAGCTACTTATGTCTGTGTAACTGTAATCTATGAGATTAGAGTCTATGTATTTAGGAGAATTAAATACAATAGTAACTAATTTATTAACTTAATTTATTGTGAGTATGTCTTTTGTTTGGTTAAAACTGAATTGACAATAAATACATTTTTTATAGCTTAGATAACTAAAAACAATGGTTTCAAGTATTTTGTTAAACTAGGAGTCCGACGTCTCGACGATGAGTCGCATAAATAAATTTATCTTTGAATTCTTCTTATTGAACTTCTGGGGAGTTTTAGCACCAACTAGGTGGTAAGCTGTCTCATTTTCTTTGTGACATTTCGATAAGTCACTCAAAGAAGATCCTTCCAAACTGTCAAGCCCTTGCGGTGTACCCCACTTTTACATTAAATTACTCACTAAACTATAATTAAATTTATAATTACCAACTAATAATTGCTGGAACCACATCACAGGCCCCGTTACACGATAAAGTCACAAGTTTTAATGAAACATCGCATTTTGCCCCGGGTGCGTTTACCCTAACGAAATCCAATTTGGAAATTGCTTACGACCGGCCAAATCATCCTCTATACATACGATATTGAACCTGCAATCAAATATAGACTTTATGTTAGGAGCCGGATGATTCAGTTTCGTTCAGCATAGTGGCGTGCTTGCTACCTGATTTAGTAGCCCTATTCTGAGAGCTATAACGATGATAATGGTCATAATTTCAAGATGCGAGCGTCCGATAGTAGAATATTTTTGGTTTTGCGTGAAGGAAAATGAACTAATTTGTGTGAAGGCAAGGTCGTAGACATAATTAGTGAGGAGTCCTCATTAGTTGCGGTAATTTTAGCATTTTAAGTGGTTAATTACAAGATGTTTAATTTGGTCTTAAGGTCCCCTGGTGGGAAGAAGGTATCTTTTCCATTTTGTCAAGTCTAGTTAAATATGGCTACTAATAAAAGTGAAGATAAAGACCAGCATTATCTACATTAACAGCAACTTTAAAAAACTTTATCTGCCAATAGGATCATTAAGTCCTTAAAAATATGAATATCAAAAGTGACTGTAACTCAAGTACAAAGTTAAGATTTCTACCTAACTTAAGTTAGACGAAAACATGAATATCCATGAAAGAATTACTTTATTAAAAGTTATTCTCCCAATATTTACCTGACGTGTTCGATATTCAGAATAGGACCATTTAAGGTCAGCGAATCCAAAATGGCGGCGAATGTGACCTCCAGCGATAATACAAAGATGTATGGATATACAATGTGCCGATATTAGATTTAAGGAAGTTTAATACGTTAATACATTGTCTGTGCTACTCGTAAATTATTAATTAGACTGTACAAGGTTTTGTTATTTGCTGTTATGGTCTCACTGTTAAAAAGGCAATATGTTTTGACGCAAAGAAGTGGTTTTATTAGGCTTTCAGGATCCATAACTAATAAACCTATACTATTATTTTAAAGAGGTACAATTTGTGAGTTTGTAGGTATGTAGGGGGTAATCTTCGAAACCACTGCCTGAGCCGATTTCAAAAATGATTTCACTAATGGGTAGCTATTGGACCATGAAAGATCTAATGAAGGGCGAACTTTCTCCATCCCTCAAGAGAAGACTCATCGACGTGTGTATTCTTCCCATCCTCACGTATGGTTCTCAAACGTGGTCTGTGACAATTCGGCAGAGGTCCACGCCAGAGAGCTATGGAACGGAGTATTCTTGGGATTAAACTTGTGGACCGGGTTGAGAATACAACAATCCGTTCTATCACTAAAATAATTATTGTCACTCGGAAAGCTGACACGCTTAAATGGAATAAAAAAATGGGAAGCTACCTTAACAGTAAAAAAAATGAAGGCACCTTCTGAATATAACAGCCATACACATTCGTTAATTTCTAAGAGAAAAATAAAATTACAAAAAGTATTAAAAACTGGAAATCGTCTCCGAAATTCTCTCTTAAAATGGATTTTCAAAAGGGACCTCGATAGATAACTTTCGGACCTCAAAAGTTTGATTAATTGTTATGTAAGCGTGCCCGCTAATTAGGGTCTACCTCGGCTTCTGCTTACATCCTAACTTTTAACAACCACCTCTCAAAGTTTTTACGTTCTATTGAACAGTTTGAAACTTTTTCCGGTTAAGGATTTTTAGATGTGGGACTTGGGATTAAGGTATAGCAACATAAGCGTACCTTCGTGTCAACGGATTAAGGACCCGAAATTGAGGACCGTTTTTTCTTCAAAATGTTCTTGTTGAATGAATCTTTACTGTGATGTAAAACTAAAAACTGACCAAGTGCGAGTCGGATTCGCACACGAGTTCCATAAAACCACCGTAAAATATAAAAACAAAAACACAAATAAATAAAAAGTTAAAGTTTAAAAATTAAAGCCCTTTAATTTAGAACTTTATTATTTGTTGTTATAGCGATCATAATAGTACACACCCCGTGAAAATTTCAAGTGTCGGTTATGGTTCAAAAGATACAGCTCTATGACAGAGAACAGTGCAGCCTTATTAATAGGGCACCCATCGTTGGCACCCTTTCGGTACAAAACCCTAAAAACTCGATCATAAGCGACCTTACATTGTGTACAGCCAATATTGGCCAGCCAAAAATGCAATACGTAGTTATTAACAGAGGGCAGGACGTTGCTGCCAATCACATTAATTTGAACTTCGTTATTTTTGGGGGGTATAAGTCAACGGGAACTATAATTATAGATACCAGTTTCACCAAACAGTAAATGTTTGAAGATGAAGAGCTTTCATCACGCTCATTCTCAACCAAAGTTGCTCAATTTCTAAATATGCCTTTTTCTACCTCACTTCTCAAATCAAGATAATCTTTATCACGAAGCTGACATTATCTCCAATAACCCGTTAAAACAGATTGGAACTCAAAGGTCTGAAGGATCAACCCAGGTCCTAATCATCCGTCACTTCGCCCACTTAACAATTATAGAAGTTATAGAGTTCTGAGGTCTGAAAAGTTAATCTGGATACCCGTTTGTTAAATCCGTTTATAGAATGAGAAGTTTCATAAAGGGTGGTTCGAAACAGGGCTGTAGATCTATCTACGCTGTTTTGTGGGAAGTTTAGCAATGCTGTTTGAATGTTGATAATTTGGTTATGGTGTTATAGTGCGGGTAGAAATAATTAGGGCTGTAATAAACAATTTCAGACATATTGTTATATTTTAGGTGTCAGATAAATACATTAGAAAGACGTGTTTTCTCGTAAAGAAAAATTCACATATGAATGCATCAACTTATTTATAATTATTAACAAAATCAATACAGGTACTTACTAAGAATGAACAGGGAAAATCAGCTTTCAGTCAAACTAAAAACAGAAAATTATTGGCTTTACTATCGGATATCTATCTACGATACACTCGAAACGGCACTAAAAACAACGTCCATATTCAATAACCCTGCCGCTGCAACCCACCAAAATTCGGTACCTAACAAATCCAAGCCCAGGCCTTCAATCCCAAAAACGAAGTAAAAACCAACCGATTTATCGTTTCGAACAAAAAATCCGGGGAAATATTGACACATCTCGTACGATAACGGAGAAAAACCGGCCGCAGTACCGGTATTCTATCACGGTGATATCCAATACGTCTTTTGTCATTTCATATCCGTTCCCCCCCCCCCCCGCCCCCTGTGACATAATTACGGACTTCGGGTTCCCGAAGGAATAACCGAATATTGCATTTGAAGTATGTTTAGTACAAACTTGGGCAACAACACAGTTTATTCTAATAGCTCGCATCGAGTTTGCGTACCGTTTGATAGAGTGATTCATTGGTCGATGTTCGTTAAGATTGTTTAGACGGCATTGTAGAGAGAAACCAGTTTAGAAAATATATTTTACGGAGTGATGAAGTGCTTGCAATTTAAATACGGCGAAGGAAAATGTTTTCAGAGCAGCGGAATTTATTTTTGTTATAAAATTGAAGGAGGATGGTGGCGCCATCTGTTGTGTTGGGTATGTGTGAACTAGTTGAGTGGACACGGACGTCGAGCGGCACTTCAGTTGAGTGATGGTCGAGCGTCAAGCATTACAATATGTAGTCAATTAAGCAATTTCGGCAGGTAGCCACCGCTCTTGTACATTTATCCTGTGTTGCTGAACGTAGATGAAACAATTTCTAGAATATACACTAACATTATAGACTTTACATAAATTTAAATTGTCTAATAAAATTCCCATATCCACGTTATTATTCAATTTATAAAAGCTAACTCCACATTCAAACTCGAAAAATATAAAATGGCCGTCCATTTTTATTTGCACTCCTCGTTTTTAGTTCCCGCTTCATATTACCAAACTTTTCACAAGTAAAATAAGTGGTTATAAAACAATCGTAACTCAAGTCACACATGATACCAACCGTAACGGAATCCAAACTCGTTTTTGTAATTATACAGCGGGTTTCGTGCACGTGACACGATTTTGAGCTAAATGAGTGGTGTTGGGGGCTTGTGACGTAAGAGGGGAATGGAGTAAGGGAAGAGGGGGGTCCGTCCAGTGATTTGTTACCTGATCCGCGTCGAGGCGTTGTGAATTGAGCGGATTTCGCGGGAAATGTATTGTTCGGTCTTTTTGACACCTAAGCGGCAGCGATAGGGTTAGGGTTTATCGGTTAGGTTTAAGGGATTGGATCGGCTGTTCTCGGATAAATTGAATGGCTTAGCGGCGTTCACACTTAGTGTTAATTGTTGAACAGTTGTGTTGGGTTAGAGATGGTGGCTGTGTATTGAGTGGACAGTGTAGGAATAGAACGGAGCAGAATATTAAGTGTCGGGGTTTACCTAATTGGGATTGGGCTCGGGTGTGTAAGATTCGTAACTAAAGTCATTAAAGTTCTCTATAGAGTATTTAGATTGATTTGAAATCTTAATTTCATTCACGTTGAATTCAAATTCAAATTCAAATTCAAAAGTCATTTATTCAAACTAGGCTGAGAATCAGCACTTTTCGAACGTCAAAATTACATAAGACAGTCCCCCAAAACGCCCACCCTTCACCACTTCCTAGTGCATTAGCTGGGAAGAAGAAGTGGCGCAACAAACTCCCCAGCAGCACAGCTGTCTGTTCAGTTAGAAGAACAAAAAAAAAGATTCTATATAATAGTATTCAAAATAATTTACATTACGCAACACAAAACATAATTCAAATTATTAGCCATATGTTAGCTAGCACACGCCAATATACCAAACAAAATCATCGAGAACTCAACCAATCAATCATCGATACTCAGGCCGAAATAAAAAAAACTAAACGTAAACAGAATTAATATCTAAATAAAAAAGCCTCCAGGCATAAAGGGCGTGCCAGCTTACATAGTTGAAAATCAATAAAACATACATACACGCATCCGTAGTTAAAAAATTAATCATGTTCCCAACTCTATTTACCCGTACTTAATATTTTAACCCAACATAAAATTAAACACTTTAAATCCGATCCGAATAAAATTTAATCATAGAAATTAAGTTACAATTTCGTTGGGACACGTTGAAATAATTAAACGCAGACGTGACGTACGAGGCGTAACCACAAGGGACGAACCGTAGCCGGTAACTACGCGTATAGGAACAGGACGTTTTCACGGACCGATGATGGTAAAGTAAACTGGATATTTTTATTAGTTACCGAGACGCTTAATTTATATTTAATTATGGGATTAAACTGCAATGTCCACCTGAAGTTTAAAAAACAATTTGAATAATCTTCTCTCGTGTCCCCAGGAGCTTTATCAGAATAAGTTCTATGCCCTAGTAAAAATGATTAGGGTGTGCCAAACGATTGCTACGTGCTGTAACTTGCGGAGGTTTTTTACTGCACCTCTCATTTTATTCTCAAATCAATTAATAAACTCAACCTATCGCACACCACAGCTACAGCTCTCCTCACCTCTCATCCAGTCTGATCAGGTACCTTTTTAAGGTCATTAAGACTGTCGTTCTAACTGGGGAGCTTTCCACGCTACGCTTGTCAATATATTTATTAATCAAAATAACAATAACAAAAGGCTACATTGAAACCGTACCCTGCCGTCCGCCATTTCGGTGACGTCAGTCGTCACTTGACAGCGCACTCCGTACAGAAATCGAGTTACGATGTCCAATATTGATACAATTGTGCCAACAAAACGAACTCGACATAACTACAGGATGGCCGGTAACTCAATTTATAGTGAATACTCCTTGATGCGGCGAAAGGAGATTTCGATTTTAGAGATTATTTTTGTGCTTAAAAGAATTTACATATTATTTAAATTACTGGTTTTACCACTTAATTGACGCTTTTAGCATCTTGTAAATGAATTTGTTATAAAAGATGAAAAAATCGTGTTTATCAGTTAATTCATGTAAGACATGTCTTGTTATTGTTATTAAGTGAGGTGAGATTTAAAATATCAAGAGGTAGGTAATCTTCTTCAAATAATAAATAAATAGGTAGGTACACACAAAAAAATATATCACCAACCATCAAATTACTCTCGCAATAAGTGGCGACATTTCTCAAAACATTCCCTACACAATATTTCATCAAGAAATGAAGAACGAGGGTATTATTCGAAATATCATTCTACCCTCAAAATCACGCTAAGATTTTCATTTTTATCCACAATACAGCGGAGCCAACAATTCTTTTAGAATAATCTCCGTTTTGAGGGCGCGTCAAAATATATAAGATATTGCTTGGAGCGCGGGAACCCGGAAAAGATCTGTTGCTCCCATCACCAGGATTGTTCCTAGTGTATTGTGTTTTATGAATTTAAATTCTTTATGTCTTGCTGATTTGAGTATGAATGAAGAGTGGAGCATATCAGGTGTTGTGACGTGAGGTACTGAATCAACAATAGAAATAGATGTCGTTACAAGAAGGTAACGCTGTTTTTCTGGCTTGTGCAAAATATTGGTGTATTTCGTTGCCCAAAACTAAACCAATAGTGGTGCGTGGCTGTTGAAATAGTGCACAAAACGAGAGTCAACCGCAAAAAATGTCAAAGGCCTGTGAGTCTTTGAACTTTATGAAGTGCTCACTACTCCCCGCGTAGTGGACAAGTAAAATAGTCATGATAAAGTTATACGTGTTGTCTATTAATGATAGTGTTCAAAAGGTTTTGGGCTGTGTCGATGAAATGGAAACAATAATTTTTAATGTGTTTCACATTTGATGACACTGAAGCATTGTTTTAATCCCATTTCAAACAAACCCACAAACAGCTCGTTCCAATTTAAACAACCGAATTACCATAACATTTAAAATACAGTGTCATCGAAAATTATTCATAACAACTGTAATATAATACTTAAAATCGTAATCAACAGTCTCATTGTAAAATAACAATGTGTCCACTTAATTATTGGACAAACTGCAACAGATTAGCATTTCATGTGCTGAAATTTTGCATATTCAGCACACGTAGACGTCCAACGGCATCATGACACCGAATTATGTACGTATTAGATTAGTGATTGCCGCGTAAACGCAAAACCTCATCTGTATTCAGAGCTGACGGCTCAAAATGTAGGATTTTGCAGTTACCACCGCATTTTATATTCCAGTGTGTTGCGCTGAGCTTAATACTATTTTAGCTTGATACGGACGTTTGTTTTAATTAGGGAAATTAATGTACTTTCTTTTTGTGGAGGTAATTATGTTCAGAGGATGGGTAATAAAGGAGATTTGTTTGAGATTGTGTAGTAGAGATATTAAATGAATACTTACGAGGAGTTTACTCTCAGCTATTACAAGCAACATTTGAATACACGTGGTGCATTTGCAAATAAAATACTCATGAGCTTCATACATAATATGATATTGTAGCGTTATCAATACTGAACACCAAAAACATTCACATAACAATATCCAATCGAATTAACCCGTTCAAACCGTTAATCCCAACATTCTAAATAACCGTTTTACAATCAAACACGACCCTCCTCCATTGAACCAAAATGAACAAATTAGATTCACGAACAGTATTGAGCTGTACAAACACAGGTTTTCGAAATCCTTTGAAGTGCAATTTATCAGGTCACAATCTACCCCCCATTTCAGATTTATTAACTCGACGGTAGCATAACAAATTATAGGGTGAACTAACAAATAACGGTCTACTGCGTCTCCATTTGTTACTCAATTTATGTTCAAACGTTCATTCCCCGCTACAATTAACTTCTTCGAACGCAATTAATTTTAATCAGAAACACTTGGGGGGAAGAAAAAAAAGAAAAAAACAACCTGAAGGAAATGGGTACGCGTACCAAACTCTGGTTGAAACAATGTACAGGAAATTAGTTTTGTGATACATTTTTCGACAGTACCCACTTATTATTTTGAACAATATCGTTTGCGTTGAACGTAGGGTAGTTATAAATAAATGCTATTGAAAAGTGAGAATCCAATATTGATCGAGGGCTGACGATAAGAAAAGCCTCCTGGTAATAGCAATTTATAATTAGCGCTTTGTTTATTGTTTGGCTCTCGCTTTTCTGAGAAATTAGTTTGGGAATATTATTATTTAGGAAGGCCCACGCGGGCGCCAATAACAAATATTATTTTTATTTTACAGATGTAATTTAATGGCTTTTAAAAACAATTGTTAAAAGTTCACTAAATACTACTTTGTACGAAACACATCACCAACAATGCAATGAAGGATAGATAAGGTCCCACGTTGGGCGCCAATGCCACCTACCGCTCTAAATCACTTCCGGTGTCCTGCAATAATGGCTGCCGCACTTCCGATCTGACCCGCTGTCTGGTCTGGGAATTATATGTCTATGAATTGAGTTTCAACCTCAATTGACTATATTATTATGACATTAATAACGAGAGTAGTGTTTGTGGGTACTTCAGATGTGTTAAAGGCCTAATGATAGTTCTCTATGGAATCCATAAATATTGCGATTGCCAATCAGTTTGCTAGGTCGATTCTTTTGCGTGAATATTTTTGAAGCTCGTCAGTTTTAGCTACGTATTCGTTTGTAGATTTCGGAAATGAAAAAAATAAATGAAAAAACGATGGGCAATCAAGCTGTAAAAACTTTTTGGAGTAGTTTTAAAAATATGGACTTGTAAAAATAGTCACAAAGGTATTTTTAACCTTTCCACAAGTTTGAAAACTATAAAACGTTTGCCAGAGAGGCCCGGGGTACGAGTCGATTGATCGGGTGACCATTTTAACATACCGAGACCTCTCCGTGCCTCAGAAAGCACGTTAAGCCTTTGCTGCTGTCTGTCATGCTTGTATCTTCGACAGTCGTTACAGGTCCTTAGAAAGTCTGACAACCAGTCTCACCAAAGGGTATCGTGTTACGCAGTAACTGGGTTGTGGAAGTCAGCTAGGCAGTCGCTCCTTGTAAAATACTAGTATTCAACTGCATCCGGTTAGACTGGAAGCCGACCCCAACATAGTTTAGGCTAAGAAAGCTGGTGTGAAAAGGCTAGGCAGATTGATTGAGAAGGGTTTAATATTGTTGCCAGTGAGGAACCCACTGAATTGTGTAACAAACTAGAATTAAAAATACGTACCTATAATTAACTGTCCCAGGCTACCATCTATCAAATTTCATAACGATCGGTTTTGTGGTTTAGGCATGAAAAGGTAGGTAACAGACAGACAGTTACTTTCACATTAATAATATTAAAGTATGGATATGTATGGATCACTCACCTTCTTTGATGTTAGTATCGTGGGTAAAGCTACGCGTGTCTGACCTATCTGTCTCAATCAGTCGATTATGGAACTGTTTTATATGTATACAAGAATATAATAATATATTAGGTTTTGCCTTCTACTTTCCCCAAACAGTTAACTCTCTAGTAAAATATTTCTGCTTTCAAGGATCCTCTATTAAACTCAAAACGCGAAGTATTAATAATATCTAGTGCAGTTGCTAAGTTAGTCCGCGATGCTTGTTGATGCATACGCTTGTTGTTGAGTAAAAGTTTCAGAAATATATCCCGACAATGCGTAACGAGATGTTGTTATGACTTCAAAAGTGCAGCTTAGATGATATTTTTATAGATGTCGTGTTTCTCTGCAGCTTTGTGCGATGAAAAATATGTGTAGGAAATAAGTTGTGTGTGTTTATTTTTCTTTCTTTGTTTGTAGTGGCAGAGTTGCTTTGCTAATGTTGGTTAAACTATATTTTTGTGGGTTTAAACTTCAAAATTCTACGTTTTTGGATGGTCTACCAATTCGTAGGTACCGATTGTTAGGTAATAATGATCTTATTGTTATGTTTTCCAAAGTACTCGTTGTGGAATACAATACATAATTGAGTTTTTTGTAGGTACAGGTAGTGTCAATCATCATGATATGCGTACCCGTCTGTAGTCTACCTCATACACGTGGGTTCCTACTTTTAGCTGTCACACATTTGTATAAACATCATCATCATCTATTATAGTAACCGGTGACCTTAACATTGATATTTATAATATAAACAACAACAAGCACACTGAATATCTAAGTCTGATGGCAACGCACGGACTTTTGCCTGCGATAACCAAGCCTACCAGGGGGCGCAACTGTCTTGACCACATTTTTGTCAAGTCAAACTTCACATCTGTAGGGATCATAGGGAAATCATCTATTACAGATCATGATATAACCATGGCTGCCATAGCCCAAAAACACACTCCCACCAAAGCTAGACCCCGGTATAAAATTAAAATAGACGACGAGGCAGTCGCCGCAGAAATGAAAAACACTGATTGGTCTAACGTAATAACTACCAATTGCACAAACTCCTCCGTTAACTCACTAATTGAAACTATTTCCAACTCAATCGCTAAAAATTCACGTAGAATGACCGTCAGTCGAAGTCAATACAATATAAAACCCTGGATAACGCCAGGCCTCATGCGATGCATGAGGCATCGTGATAATCTTCATCTTGCTTTAAGATCCTATCCAAATGACGAAATGCGACGCCTAGTGTACACTAGGTACAAAAATTTTTGTAACGACTTGCTACATAAACTTAAAACTGATTATAACAGTCAACTCATAATCAAAAACCAAGACAACCCAAAAAAGCTTTGGAACACCATCAAATCTATTTACAACCCAAATACCGAAAAATGTGATTCTTCCCAGTTATTATCTAACTCTCAGGACCCCGTCGATTCTTTAAATAGTTGTAATGCTTATTTCACTTCCCTAGGCAACAATCTTTCTGATCTCATACTTACGCGACTGTCCGAAACCCAAGCATCCCTTGCGGGCAAATATAAACCACGTGAAACCCCACCACACTCTTTTTTCTTCCACCCAACGGATGAGGATGAAATAGAAAAACTTATAGATCAACTTAAAATTGACAGCGCTGGTGGACTGGATGAAATAAGTGTCAGACAAATTTTACTTCTTAAAAAAACACTGTTAAAACCACTCACTCACATTTTTAACTTAAGTTTGGAAAACGGTATTTTCCCAGACTGCTGGAAGGTTGCCTGTGTCCGACCCATTCATAAAAGCGGTCTTAGAGAACTACCGGAAAATTACCGTCCTATCGCACTCCTGTGCATTCTATCAAAACTTCTCGAAAAAGTTGTAAATAAGCGACTAGTTAATTTTTTAGAACGTTACAATCTAATATCTGAAAGACAGTTTGGCTTTAGAAGAGGTAAGTCGACCGAGGACGCTGGTATATTATTGACCAACTCCATAGCTTCTTGTATTGAAAAGGGCGAACACGTCTTGGCAGTTTTCCTTGACCTAGCCAAGGCGTTTGACACAATATCGGTAGATCTACTCCTGTCAAAACTAGAAGGTATTGGAATACGAGGAAACGCGCTAGATTGGTTTCGAAGCTATTTAACAAATCGCCGGCAACTAGTAAAAGTAGGTGACTACTCTAGTGGATTACTACCAATCAACTTTGGAATTCCTCAAGGTAGTACTCTCGGTCCGACTCTTTTCGCTTTCTATATGAATGAAATCCTTAATGCACCGCTTCAAAACGCTGAAATAATTTCTTATGCAGACGACACGGCAATCATATTCCATGCCAAAACTTGGGAACAGGTGTATCGTCTTGCCGAAAATGGTCTGCTTATAATCTCCGAGACTCTGAGTAGAAATTTACTCACACTTAACGTAAAAAAAACTAAGCTGATCACTTTCTTCAAAACCATAGCTTCCAGTCCTCCGCGCCAATTGACACTCAAAATACACACATGCCGCAACGATCACAATTCTCCACTCACAAACTGTATCTGTACTCCTATAGATCGCATTTCCTCCCTAAGATATCTAGGTATTACAATAGACGAAAATTTATCATTTCAACCTCACATACACTTGCTAGCGGGCCGCGTCAGAAAACTAATCTACGTCATGAAAAAACTACGAGACTGCACACCTATCAAAATTCTCCGAGCAATATACCTAGGTCTTTGTCAGTCAGTACTCCAGTATGGAATCTCCGTCTGGGGCGGAGCCGGGAAAAGCATATTTATTGAAATAGAAAGAGCTCAAAGAGCCGTAATTAAAGTGATGCTTAGAAAGCCTTTTAGGTTCCCGACAGATCTGCTATACAACCAATTTCCGGTTCTTCGAGTACGTCAACTATACATACTCAGTGCCGCACTGCATGCACACAAATCTACTAAAAACAGACCTGACTACCAAAGCCTGCTTTCAAAACGTATCTTACACGTCCCTCTTCCTAATGCAAACAGTCTTCTGGCCCGACGGTGCCCTTCATACTCACACACTCATATCTACAATAAAATAAGCAAGCGCTGTAATACTAAAGGTTTTAACACCCACTCGTATAAAAGAATGATAAAAAGTTGGCTTCTCTCCCTGTCATACAACGACACAGAGGTTATAGTGAGTTAACACCAAAATATACAAGCAAGTCATTCACTCAAAACTCACACCTGCAACTCACCACCACACCCACACTCACACACACACTAACACACACACACACACTCTCACACACGCACACTATAATATTATTTAGAATAATTTTATTTTGTTCAATTTATTTTTATTTGGTAATTCGCTATCCTTATTTAATTAACTACCCTGTCCATTTTCAAACATCCTGATATAAAATTTAAGCTAACGCAAAAATGTTTCGAATTAAAATTTAAGATCACGCAACTCAGGCCCCCAAGATACAGGCACTGCCTAGTTTGGGGACCACTGTTTTAATACTTTGTTAAATATTCTAGTTACAGTGGTAAGCATACAATGTCATTACTTATTGAAATTTATTTTGTAACAATGGACCAATAAATTATTCTTATTATTCTTATTATTATTATCACAGCCATTATGTTATGGAATAACACATTTCTTGTCCTGAAATTGAAAGTACTTTCTTATGAAGCGACTCGACTCGGTAAAACAACATAATATAAAATAATCACATTTCAACATTACACAAAAGCCTAAACATTCAAACTTAATGCTCTTTACTTCGCAAACGATACAAAATTAGAAAAATGTTTTCATAATACAATTTCAAATTCAGGATGTAATCTACTTACGTGGCCCGCAATATTTGTGGAACAAACTCCTCCCTTTCTCCCTTATAGAATCGTAAAAGCTAATGGCGGCATTCCCTGTATCATTGTTTAAGTCCCTTTATATTACTAGGGACCGTTATGTATGATAGCTCACTTATTTTGAAGCTGTTTTTCTCTTAAATGGCCGTGAAGAATTTGGGTCTTCGTGTGTAGTAAAGTGCAGCAGCTGTTTTTAATTTGGCAGAAATGGTTGCTGTTTAGTACATTAGCAATTTTGGAAAAGTGTCATTAAAAAGATCATCATGACTGATTGTTTATTCAACTATGACAATACATTTCGATTTATACTCCTCGAGAAAACGTTTTCAACTTTGAATTTTTAACTTCGCGTGATGAAGGTTTTCTGTAAAACTTTTCATCGATATAGATAAGTAGGTAGTTGTTCTGTATATTTGCATTTAATATTTTCCTTAGGGAGTGAACGTTACAACATCTTTTTGCCAATCTCTGAATAGATTTCCAATTAGAACTGAGCGGTCTTAAGTTCTTATTAACAATCGAGCAGACAGTATTGTTTTAAAAATCAATAGCTTCTACGCCTTTCACTTTGTTTACAATAAATAGTAGACCAATTTACACTGTAATTCAATACAAAACTCTAGGGTATCCACCACAAATGGACCTCCACCA
Organism: Agrochola macilenta; assembly: GCA_916701695.1. Classification (NCBI taxonomy): domain Eukaryota; kingdom Metazoa; phylum Arthropoda; class Insecta; order Lepidoptera; family Noctuidae; genus Agrochola; species Agrochola macilenta. Next base: position 21,610,638 of record OU753561.1, on the reverse strand, counting down.
TGACTAATGGTCCCACGCAGTACTTTCCTTTGTTACGGGTTGTCAGACAACATATTGTCAATAGAAACTGTTTTTATTAATAATGATAATGTCTCTGTAAAACAGATAAAGACATTTCACATTTTTACAGAATAGATCAGCAGTTTTATTAACATCTCCACAAAAGATTAAAATGTCACATCATAATTTTTAATATCTACGGTATTCATATTATAATCAAATTAGGTACTCCAAGAGTCCGGTTTTCAATTTCAGACCTGGCAACCCTAACATCATGTATATTTTTTTTCACCGTACCTTTTGTCTGAACTTCAGCCGCAAAAAACGAGTTAATTACAATAACAATGACCGTATCCGTGATGAATGGGCGAAAAAACCAGCCCCTTGAAACAACCCCATTGTATAATTTATTTTTGTGGCAATGTCACTACCGGTAATTATTTATTTTTGTGTTTGCATATTTTTTGCTGCTTCGTTTGATTTATGATGTTCGTTTCGGTTCTGATCTGTTAAAAGAAATGGCAGATGTTTTTAAGGTTGTGTTTCAAAAAAGCGTGACTTGGCTGTGTGGGTATTGCTGCTATTTTTCTCTTCTATTCATATTTTATTTGAAAGTTCTGACGTCAGTCAATAAATTAGGCCACATAATCATAATCATAATCATTTATTTATTTGTCAAAATATGGTACATTATATGGTCTTAAGATTAGTCAATGGTATCATCACATTCTGCCAAGTATAGCGTGCAAATATTAGTTACATACATTTTTTACAGGTTAAAGAATATTAATTATTATTATTAATTATTACTTCTATTTCTAAATTTGGTATCATACAAATAAATCTGAGTTTCCTAAGTTCATCCAATGGAGCCCAAATCATTGAACCAAAAAATTAATAGCGTTACTTCTTTTTTTCCTAAACTACATCTTTTATATTTCCACGCTTGGCATCACGTCAAAACCCGGAATCCTTACATAATCATAACTTACACAAGCAATGATTTAACTTCAATAACGTCAATTCCAAAATGGGTAATCGCTTGGAGGCAGATTATTTCGCGTCGAGCGCAAATTTGACAAGCTCCGTAACAAGGGCAGATAACGTCGAAACTTGAAAATTATTACTTGGAGTATCACGCTAACACGCTGCTGGAGGGAAACACGCTCGTCGGCATTATAGATTTTTAATGTGAATACTCGCTAGTTTAGATAAGTAGTATATCTTGCACAATTTGTGTAACGTTTTGGTGTTGTTAGGGTTTCTGTTCGTGTGTCACGCTGTCAGTGGTTAAACACGCTCTTAAATTATATTAATTGTTTGTTTTCATAAGTTTGTTGTTGATATTTCTATGGTAGATATTTATATTTTTATAATTTTTTACCTTTTTGGTGTATTTATTATAATTATGCCAGGCTACTGTATTGTTCGTGGTTTTAAATAATGTGGTTTGTTTCAGAATTCTTAAGAGCGTTTATTCCAAAAGTTGGCAACGTCGCAAATAGCTGTCAAATATTTACCTGTTTTGATTAATTTGGCAATTTAACTGTATGGAAATAAGAAATATCGCTAACTAGTGAACTAGAATATTAATAATGAATTGCAATTTTAACACTACATTTGATGTTGTAACCGTTTTGGGCCTAAACAAGGCATCTGGAAATATTCCAAATACATGTTTTACATCTAAAACTAAATATTGGGTGTTACGATATTAATTATTGCATTTCATAATCAATATTTTAGTTCACTGGTTAACCATATTTCATATTTCCATACAGTTATATTGCCAAACTAACCAAAACAGCGAAATATTTGACATCTATTTGCGACGTTGCCCACTTTCAGAATGCACATTCTTATATCAGTTCTCTAACAACTTATTTATAAGTAACATTCTTATTTGAGTTTTATTACTTTATTATGTATCTCTAACCAATTGTTGTGTCACCCAGAAGGACACTTATGTTACATGATAACGAAATACAAATGTTACTGATATAACACGTTGCTTCCAGGGAACGTGACAGTTTCAGATTTTTTTTCGATTCCATACTCGTATTTGGTATAATATTATGGATATTTTGAAGAGTTCATACTAATGAAACAACACGTTAACTGCAACCTAGTATACTCGTATTACGATTCATTGACTATTATTGTGAAATGCTATAGTGGCTCAATTTCACGAGCATGTCAATCATTACATTTTAAACCTTACGTCATTGACATAAAAGTCAAATGATGCACGCTCGTGATTTGCAACGACTATACCCAAACAGATTTCATAACAATAATTCTCCTTTCTGATATTAATTAATAGCCATTAATTTGTGTATTGTGTCTGTGTATTTATATTTAAATAATTTCTGCGGTAACATCTTCCATCATCATTTTTTAAATTATTAATTCAGCTGTTTAAATCATTGTGCATATTTACTGAAATCCATTTGCTTGTTTGTTACAGAAGCCGATTACACACTCGACGATTCGTTTTGGAATGAGGAAAGCCCAGTTGGTGAGTGATATTAAGAAATGTTGTTATTTTATATAGTGATTGTTTAAGAAAAATTTGTGTCTTCAGCATTTTTTCCATTTAACAAAAAGGTTTTAAAAGTATGAACGTTTATACAATTCTAGACAAAAAATTGGAATAGCCACTTCAGTTTCTCTTACTTAGTGAAATATTAACTACATTTTCCGACGTGTTAGGGTAAGTAGGACGTTTGCATATTTTCTAAGCTTCATCAAAAATAATACTTAAAAAAAAATTAAAAATAACATTTAGTTCAGGCATTCATATAATACAATTTTACAATACTGCAACAGAATAAATCACAATAGAGTAAAATGTCAACGCAATTGCGTTGCGTAATAGGTTCAAATGATTAAGGTTACAGAATTAAAATTAAATGACAAATTCAATTAAAATAAATGAATGAGTAACACAAATTATAAGGGTCACAGAATCAAAATTAATACAATGATGAGCCTGTCTGAACTAAGGCTTAAAAATAGCCTTAGCTCAGATTTTGGGATATTAAAAATATGGGAAATCAAAAACGGCTACTAAAGTTATGAATTGTTTCTAACACAATCCGAGATATTATTAAACGTCGCTTTCAAAATATTCTCATTACTTCTTAACCTCGAAAAATATCGACAAAACTAAACTCCATCGACATCGATAGAAGCCAACTTTCCCCGCCATGTTTGTCACTAGCAGCGAGATGTAAAAACGCTCGTCAGCCGGATTTCCGGCGGCGGGCGTACATCACAGCCGTGCCGGGACCGGGCCATAACCATTCCAGTTTTCGACTTCAATGTTTTGAGGATTTTTTATGGCCATTTTTTACGTATACTGTTAGTACCGGTTAATTGATTTTTGTTTGTCGTTTATTAATTTGTGTATGTAGAAATGTTTCAATTATATAAAGTGCTGTGTTAGCGTGCTTTTATTTTTGGTGCGAGGGTAATTTTTTTATTGTTTACGATTGTATCAATTTTCACGATGACAAATAGACAACACACGTTTAACGCTAGTCACAGGATGTTTCTTAAAATCGACTATGAAGAAAATTGTATGTAAAACAAAGTCTTAAAATGTAAGACGACTCTCATCTCGTCAAGACGTCAAGACGTCATCTAACGCAACCATGTACAAAAGAGAAACTCCTTCACTGAGTTTTCTAGTTTTCATTGAGTTGCACACATACAATATTTTCGTGACATATCAGAGCTTGCTCTTTGACATTTAGATTTGAAATAGCGAAACAATTTTGTGTGTTTACTAAATTCGCAGTCACAAGGCGGGGTCAACTGCCAGGACCCACAAATACAATCGCGAGCTTTTGTTTGTAGAATTGTGTGTTTGATCATTCTATTATTCATCTCTTATATGAATGTAGCTAACAAAGGTTTACCCAACATAGTTAAATAACTCATTCGTTACAAACTAAAATTGCTGTCACCACATCAAAGTGTATTGAAGCATTTCGCGAAACTAGTTTCAACTGGTTTGAAGCGGTAACGATTCCGGTTTTTGCCGGCTTCCTACGGTTAGGAACGTGTGGTTATATGATGTGGGAAATTTTATTTCGTTTAGAAATTGTTTGTTTAGAGTTTCTCGGCGTGTTATGTAAAAGCTGTGGCTTCTGGGAGTAGTCTGGTTTCAAATACGTAATTGTTTATTGAAGAATGTTCTCGACGTTTGTTCGTCTGTTGAAGGAAACCTTAGCATGTCAGTTGCCAAGAGAATTGATCCGAGTATCAGTTACTGTTTATGTTCAATGCCTTGGAGAAAGTCCAAAGGCATGAAGTTTGAAGACCGATCCATCTACTGTTACATAGGTACGCATCAAACTTTATTTATTTTATAACTTTTATTCGTATCGGATAATAATAAAAATCAAATCTGCGTAGCCTTTCCCAACTATGTTGGGGTCGGCTTCCAGTCTAACCGGATACAGCTGAATTGCATGGAGCGACTGCCTATCAGACCACAGCCCAGTTACTGGGTAGGACTTGTTATCAGACCTGACCTGATCAGACTTTCAGGCTTCTGATTAAGTACTCGTAACGACTATCAAGGATCTACTAATGACAACTGGGACCAACGGCTTAACGTGCTATCCGAGGTACGGAGGTATTTCGGTATGTAAAGATGGTCACCCATCCACGGACAGATATCGGCAAGCGTTGCTTTACCAGAACGATCGGACCACGCAGCTGTTATTATTTAGCCACGAGCTCCTCTCATCATCAGATAATAATATTAAATTCGTTATTACGTGTGCTTTATGTTCTCTCACACACACACACACACACTCATACACAAACACACCGTCACACACCCCCATACACAGACACACACACGCTCTCGTATTTAAAATTGATCGTAATTTTAATTTAATTTTGTTTTTATTTTTTCCTCTTTTTGTTATATTTTGTATACCTGTTTATACTCGTACGTCTACAATGTAAGGGAAGAGCGGAGCCTTCAACTACAGGTATTTTCTATGCTTAAATGGAGACTCCTCGACATGCAATGTAAGCCAAATGGTTATATGAAATAAACTTATTTTTATTTTATTTATTTATGTTACTGGAATTGTAAGAAATAACACAATAAAAATCAAAGATAAATATTCCCTTCAGAATTCTTAGAATCGTATAAATTCTATTATTCTACATGAACCAGGTCATGTATGAGGAAAATTTGTGAAACTTGTATCGAGTGGACGCAGAACACATTCTATTCCGGTCATATTATCTTAGAACAGGAATGTAAATAAACTGCACCTAGGTCCATTACAGGAAAATTGCATAGATATATGGAATCTTATCAAATAATGAGGAACAGGATCTACCTTTGTAGTGGCATACTATACCATACTATTTTAACCTGGTTTCCTTACAAATATGGAGATGTGACGTCACTCAGTTTGCGATAAGGAATTGGATGCGTGCTTGCTTGAGACGTACAAGTGCATTATCTGTTAAAAATAATATTAGAGGGGAATTCAAAAACGTAATGTATATTTAGCTTCTCTTCATAAAGGGCTGTGCTTAGTTATAACCATTAATTAGAGAAACACTACTACAATATAAACCTTTGTTAAAAATATTGGTCAATTCTCATGAAAAATGGTCAACACAGAATTTATGACGAACGATATATTAAAAAAAAATATGCTAAAAAAACAAGTAAGAATAATTCGTTGCTTGTTCATCAAATTATGTCCTTGTTCTAGATGCCAACGTCCACGTCACAGGTCATACAAAAACGTGTGCGATTGATGGACAGGCAGACAGATGGACAGGTGACCAGATCTTTTGACAAATATTTCTTTTCACCACAGTGCAGTGTACCTAAATGTTTTTTTGATGAAAAGGCTAGGCAGAGCCTTTTCCCAACTATGTAGGGGTCGGCTAGTCCAGCGGGTTCAGCGAGTTCGGCAGTCCAGTCTAACCGAATGCAACTGAATATCAGTATTTTACATGGAGTGACTATCTGACCTGCTCACCACAACTAGTTCTGGGTAACACGATACCCTTTTCGTAAGACTGGTTGTCAGACTTTTGGGCTTCTGACTACCTGTAATGACTATCAAAGATCTATAAATGACAGCCGAGACCAACGGCTTAATGTGCTTTCCGAGGCACGGAGGGGTCTCGATAATGGATGGTCACCCATCCTCGAACCAACCGTGGCAAGCGTAGCTTAACTTTCGATGTACCTGTGCGGCTAGTTTCATTTAGCCACGATTGCCTCTTGCACTCGATTAAAAACGATTAACGAAAAGTGATTCCATTATATTCACCATAAAATCAAACCTACATTTCCCTCAGAGGTATAGGCAAAGTGTGTTGAAACCCCATGTTAGAGCGAGGATTAGCAGGTCATTAATGCAGCATGTAAGCTGCTTTGTCTCCTTTACATTTATATCAATCAGTTGTCATTAGGAGCATAATCAGTCTATAATTTTCCCACAGCTGGGTGAGAGGGAATGTGTCGTAATCCACCACAGTGCGGGTTAGTAGATGTCACATGTCTTCGAATTTTTGGTTCTAGGACATGCCGGTTTCCTCACGATGTTTTCCTTCACCGTTTTGAGAGCAGTGGTGATTAAATAATTTGCACAAAGTAAAGCGCCTGTCTGGGTTCGAACCACACATTAGAAGGCCAATGGTCAATTATCCTTACATATTATAAAACAAAGTCCCCCGCCGCGTCTGTATGCGATGAACTCAAAAATTACCAAAGAGATTTTGAAACAGTTTTCACCAATGGACGGAGTGATTCATGACGAAGGTTTTAATGTACGAGTATAATTCATTAAAGGTTTTGTGTAAATTGGCTGAACTATGACGATTATCGTTGAAAATGTCGAAAAAAAAACCAAACCGACTGGTAGGAAAAAAATTAAACCAATAATTAAAAATATATACCAAAAATAATAAATAAATTAAAGTGGAAGTGAGTAGTGGAAAGACACATATATTTTACTTTTTTCTAATAATAATATAATATAAGCCCTCTTTCTCTATCCTACCTTGCTGTGCCCGACATTGCTCTAAAATTATGTATATTTTATAATATACCTACCACCTATGCTAACATTGGATATTTTCCGACCTTCACGCGGGCGAAGCCGCGGGCAAGAGCTAGTTTACGATAAAAAATAATGATTAAAAAGACACAACATTTTGAATTTAAACAAAATGTCGCGCAGCTTCATAAGTGACATGAGATGTTTGTTGAGATTCGATTGGGTGTGCCTGAGAGGTGAATCAAGTCGTTTGCATGCGCGCGACAGTTCCGAGATGGGACATTCCAATACCTGGCACAGCGCGAACACGGGACGGGGTGGTACAAGTTAGAGGTAGGAGACGTTTTGTCTTCAAGAAGTGTATTAAATGAAAGTACTTAGAGGTTTGTAACTTGTACATGGTTATTCAATAAAGTTGTTCAATCTCAAGTCAATAATTTTTTACCTTGTCAGCTTTTGAATAGATTTTCTGATCATCGAAATGAAACTTTTTTATATATTTTTTTGATAATGAAACTATCATTAGGTAATTTTTTTTTTAAATGTGTTATAGTAAATATGTTGTAGTAACTATTTAAAATCATAATAATTATCGCCCCCTGTTTTTAAGCTGATAAGCAAACTTTCATTCGTTTTCCATACATTAAAAAAAACATTATAAAAGTTTTATTCCTCAAGTACTTATAAATAATAGTACCATTTGTCTCCCTAAACAGCTTTTACTGGTATACCGTACAATATGGAGCCATGCATTACAACGGGAATAAAGCGGCTTCTGTTGCATTCCAAAATGTAATAGAATTTACCTCAAATACAAAATACCTTAAATTTAATTCAATTAGTATGCTTGCACGTAGCTTTGCAGATGCTACGAAATACATATTACGGCATAGCTGCTACGGCGTAGCGCGTAGGTGAGTACAGCTACGCCGTAGAGGCTGCGTAGCACTCGTAGTACAATGTGCATATTATTAGAAAATGGCTTACAAATATTTTTATAGGTCCATATTCTAAATAGTATACTTATTATGTTTGTAGGTTTTGTTATGATTTTAGCACTGAGAACTATTAAGCTACTAATAAATAAGTATTAGATTACTTTTGAGCTTCTAAATCGCCCATTGCCTTAACTTAAGCTCGCAAACAGTACATATTATGAAAACTGAAAACAGCACGACTTTATCGGATCTATTACGTATCGCATTACCTACGAGGTTGTCTCGGAATCGAATCTACTCCTCACACATACATACAGAATGAAATTGTGTATTGTTTAGAAATCTTTTTAAAATTCCACCGAGGTCTCGGATGGTTGTTCTTCTACGTCGTATCGATGATACCGATGGTTGGCAAGTTCAAATGAGAGTGAGAGTCTATTTATTTTCTCGTGACGGCAAGATTTTTGCGTAATCTACACTAATATTATATAGAGAAAAGATATGTTTTTTTTTATATTTTTTTTTTTATATTTCACCAGTAGTATGCTATAAATTATCATTGAGTAACAAAGTTAAAGGCTATAATTTATTAAGATTGCACGCGTTACTAGTTATTTATAAGATTAGTAGAGTCCAAACACAATGGTTTTTATTTTTCGGCCGAAAACGTAAACGGAATTCAGCCTGATTTGTATTTTCGGCCAAAAACCGAAAATAAAATGCTTTTTTTGGCTTTCGATAGGTTTTTTATTTGTAAAAGAAATGCAGTGTGTGTATGTGAGTTTGTGTGATGTACCTTTTAAAATACACGAAACCTTGTAATTTTCTGAAAACTTAACTATTAATAATCAAACAATCTGATATTATATGTGAGGAAAAGCAATTATTTCAGTATTTTCTCAGTTATTGTGCTTTTAGTTGTTGTGAATATGGATATTCTCTGAATCAATTAATTGAATGTATGGATTTGCCAAAAAATTAAACCTTGTCATTGAAAAAAAGTCTTTTTTCGACCGAGTACGAAAATAGCCGAAAATTTATATTTCGGCCAATAATTTCCAAAAACCGAAAACAAAATTCGGTCGGATTGTAAAGACTAGTGATAATTTATTTTCGTCCGTTAGATCGGTAACGAGGTTAGCTGTCCAGTCCCTGGACCTACATACTTAAGTTTTCGCTCTTGAAGGCCTCGTCAATCCACTCCTATCACAACTAAGGTCCTCTCACATTGCCTTTGACCTTTTCTTATTCTTCATTGAACACATTAAATACATATACATTTTATTAATAAAAATGATATGTACAAAGGCGAGCTTAAATCGACTTTAAATTGAGTTTCTGACATCAAACCTTTCTATACTTGGAAAAAAATTACTTTGAGGACATTACAAATACATGTACTAAATAAAGTGTAGAAAAAAAAAATGTCGTTATTTTCATAAAGTCGCACGTAACTTGGCCAGAATCGTAGATGCGCAAAATTCGTTTTCACTTGTTTTTCACAACAGACATGTTCAAAAATAAAATAACCATAGTATAATGGGCGCACGCACCCTATTTCCACCCCACCTTCACACATACACAGACACACACTCCCACACAATACTTACCTTTCACTACATGCACACACACCCACACATACATATACATACAATCACCTAAATTACTGCAGCGGTAGAATGACACCGTTCGTTAATAATTGTTGTAACAATTATAGTGTATAAGAATTTAGTGGCCGTACACTGTTTCTCAAAATACAGGTTATAACCTAGTTTGAGAGGCAGGGTGATTAACTTTTTCTAAACAGATTTTACAACAAACATAATTACTCGTATATGTATAACTTCCTACCCACTGATTGTTTCTCTAACTATCTGTATGTATTTTTTTTGATGAATAAACAATTTCAATTTCAATTTCAATGACATGCCATAAAAGTATCCATTTTTTGTTGCACTAAGTGTATATGCGCAAACTTATTCCCAATACGCTAAAACCTTGCCAAATAACGTGCCGGCGACTGTAACATTAGGTCACCGTACCAGACACAATACCCACGCACTATTTATTTCTATTCCCAAGAACTCCTTACAACATAACCCTCCCGACCCTTACCATACTAGATCAATGAAGCAACTTGTAACACAATTACAAAAAAATCGCTTACACATAATACGTCCTTATTCCGTTCTATCCGATTCGAAATCGATTAGGGATCGAGTCACGTCCACCAGCGCGTGGCAGCGTGTATGAATGTTTGAATTTCCATGCGGAACGCATTGACATGTAAATTTTCGTTCAAGATGGCGAACGATGTCGCTAGGTGATGTCGTGCGTCCTATTATGGAATACCGATGTTTTTTTTAAAATATGGATGAGTAAAAATTGTTTTTTTTAAATAAAGTATTAATAAATTAACAGCGTTCATTCTAAAAGTTGGCAAAGTCGTAAATTGCTGTCAAATATTGACCTATTTTGATTAATTTAAAATCTGTATCAATCGAAGAATTTTATTTATTTTTAACATTCTTTTTTTTATCAATGCACACTTGTTTTTCCAACTCACTTTAGACATTGGCAGAATGGTCGACATCGGCATTGCTTGCCGATTATTAAAAATATAATAGTATAGATTAATTTGGAAATATTACTGTATGTAAATATGAAATATCGCTAACTAGTGAACTAGAATATTAATAATGAATTGCAATTTTATCACTGAATTTGATGTTGTAACCGTTTTAGGTGTATCAAAGGCATTTGGAAAGTTTCCAAATAGTTTCTTTACATCCAAAACTAAATATTCGGTGTTACAACATTAATTATTGCATTTCAAAATCATAGTGTAAAAAAAGAAGGCAAATACCTATTTGACTTCACATTACTCTTTGATGATTACCAAAGTGATTGATTACTTCGTAGACAACATTCCTCACTTTACAGGCCTATTTACTTCGTTAAACAAACAATATACTTATCTAATCTAATCTCAAATTACCTTAAACTGTCGACAAACCTATTCGAAGACATAATTCGTCCTTTTTGCTACACAACCTGAAAATTACCGGAGACGTGGCAGTGCCGAGTGGCGGAAAATCTCGTAAAGCGACGTCCACGCTCGGCTGAGTTTCACGCATTTTGGTTCAGCTCTGTCTTTACCCCACCCTCTATATATGCTTGTATATAGTATGTTCGTTAAATGGGTGCTCGGAGCAAATATGTTATGTGTACTGAGCAGTGAGGAGGTTCTGTTAACGTTTTGGGGGTTTCTGAAGTGAAGGACTGTTTGTGAAGATGTTAGGATTTGGATAATTTAAGGTCGGTGAGTTTGTAAGCAGACTGTGACTTCTTAATTTATTTTGATACGTATCTTTATGCTTATACAGTATGCGGAACTCTTAAAATACCGAATGTACCCAATACTCGGAATTTGCTTAACATTGATACGGATAAGATGTCAATTATCCAGATACTTTATCTAAGCGAGGCATCACCAGCGCAGCGAAGCTTGCCCAGGCACACACCCCTAAATTTTCGGATTGATGTGCGTATTGTATAATTATCACTTGCTTCAAAAACAGTGAAGGAATACATCGTGAGGAAACCGGCATGTCTTTTTTTTTTTTGTTTTTTTTTTGGTGGAAAATTATCAAATAACTTTCTCCCGCTCTGGGCGGAGCGGGAGGGTGTGTCGGACTTTTGCTGACTAAAACCCACCCGTGTTCCTTCCGTTGCCTGTGTGCTGGGGCCGCGATATCCCTTTCGGACAAACTCGCAACCCTGGAAACCTGCATGCCTGAGAGATATTTCTCGACGGCATGTGAAGCTAAGTCAGCCCATGGGCGGTTTTAAAACTCTGACACCAGGTTAGTCACTAACCACATGAAAAGAAGAAGATCTAAGCAAACTGTTAATAGGTAGTAAAGGAACGTCAATAGTGTTACGAACAAAGTTCGAACTTACGAACTGAAGCACATCCCATTTAAAATTAAATCGCTCCTCGAAAAAAGTAAAGAAAATAAGAAAATATAGGTATCGCAGAAAACTAGCCTTCAGTCTATATCGAAGCCGACCAGTAATAATTTTCCCACAATCTTGCCGGTTGGCCATCACGTGTCCAAAACCTTCAACGAAACCATTCACACTAAAACACACTTTATTCAACCAAAACAGCGTACAAAATCCTTCAGCAGGTAAATAGTTAACTAAAATTTATGTTGTAAGATATCAGTATAAACACATAATATATTACAGACCACAGTACGGCTATACGGCCACACTATGGCTAAACGGCCACACCAAGGCTATACGGCTATGCCAATTTCTGGCTATCTATTTCCGAAATGTAGATCCAATGCGCGGAGGTTTTAGGTGGCATAGATAGCGATAAATGGGTTCGGTCCGTGGTTTAGTGGGTATCTTATCTGGGTCGAAAGAATTATGGTAGTTTTAGGTAGATGAGAAGACTTTTTAGCTAATAAAACGAGATAGTGTGGGATTTGATGCATGAATTTGTAGGAGAAAAACACCTGGTGTATTGATTTAGTTTACAAAAGCTCTGAAAAGTAACAATTTTATAACAGCTTAACGATCATGTAGCTTTTCAATGCCTATTATGTTTGACTACTTTAACCTGAAGTCCTATTCCCGTACCTAATTAAAACTTTTAGAAAAATAGCCGCAAGCGAAAATCAATGTCAAAAACTTGTCAAAAATTTATGAAAATCATAGGTACCTTGTTCGACAACACTACATTCCGCCTCGCTGCTTCCCTACGACTATGAGCTCCATGTTGTTCTCTTCATCGGTGTCACTGTGGCGAAGTTGTTAATAGTCTCGGACATCACGGCCTGTCTTGCAGTGAAGTGCGGGTCGCTTAGCGCGGCACGCGAACATTAACGACATCATCCGACGAGCTCTTGTCACCGCCGGCGTTCCAGCTGTACTAGAACCCGATGGCTTGGCACGGGACGATGGCAAGAGACCGGACGGCATGTCTTTACTTCCATGGAAGGTGGGTAGGCCTTTAGTGTGGGATGGGATGCAACCTGTGTCGACACTCTTGCGCCATTCCATCTTCCTGGCTCAGCGTGCTGTGCTGGTGCTGCTGCTGCGGCTGCAGAAAACCTCGAGCGGCATTAAGTATAATAACCTGACTGGTAATTATATTTTCGAGCTGTTTCGGGTTGAAAACCTCTTGAAAGAAATCTCCAAACGGCTATTTGACACTTCCCGTGACCCAAGGGCTGGTTTTTACCTTGGGCAGAGGCTAAGCATTGCCATACAACGTGGCAATGCGGCCACGTTGGGTACATTACCAGTCGGCAGCGATGCGGATGAATTTTTCGATGCTATATTTTAGTTTTTAAATAGTTTTAGTTAAGTTAGTATATAATATTGCTACTTTTGTTAATTAATTAGTTCTAAGTTAATAATTATAATAATAATAAAATCATCGGCTACTGTGACCAATATCAACGGAGACTAGCCTATTATGTACTATAATATCTCGGAGATATTATAGTACACAAGTGTGTGCGCAGACACAGGTGCACTCTCTCTTCCCTTACTCTCATAGTCCGATGGGACGGCAATCCGACACGATCGGACAGAGATCAGGCGTAGGACCAACGGCTTAACGTGCTTTCCGAAGCACGGGGGTATCTACGCCAACTTCCAAACTCCGGGTCGTTACTAAGGAATTCCTAGTGCAATTCCCCAATAACACTTAGTTAGACCCGGGAATTGAACCCAGGATTCCACGCGCAGCAGTCGCGCTTGCGACCCCGACAATAAACTGAAACTGAGATAAGTATCTATACGAACACTCTTAAAAATACGGGAATTTGCCTCTCTGATGGCAAGCGATGATCATTATTTTCCCAAAAAAATGTATGACAACTAACTTTAGTAATGAGCGTCTTGTTTGTCATTTTTTCTTTCTTTCTTTCTTAACAGCCTACTGGCCTACGGCCTCGTTGGCCACTAGTTGCCAGGCTGCGGCGGTCGGCAGTCGCCTTGTGTGAGACGGTACTTACCCAAAATGCCGGTTATAAGTCGTGTTGGAACATTTTCCACCATAAAATGGCGAATGTGTTGGATCATTCGGTTCCCTTCAAAATGGTTAAATGGAATGGTGCTGATCCATGCGTCATGTTCGGGAACGGGCGCCGTCAGTTGGGATCTTTTTGCTGTCACGGCTTATTTTTTTGTTTACTTTTTGATTTGAATGCTTTTAACATGCACGTCTTTCTACATCGTTCTCACAATATTTAGAAACTTAACATTTCCAACCAACTAACCAATATTTCGTAACAATATTTTGATTTAAAAGCACCGAGACTCCTCCATGCCTCTTAAAACAGGTTAAACCGTTGGTCCCGGCTGTCATTCGATCTTTGACAGTCATTACGGGTCGTCAGAAGCCCGAAAAACTGACCACCAATCTTACCGAGGGATATCGTATTACCCAGTTACTGGGTTGTGGAGGTCAGATAGGCAGTCGCTTATTGTAAAATACTGGTATTCAGCTGCATCCAGTTAGATTGAAAGCCAACCCCAACATAATTGGGAAAAGGCTAGGCAGATTGATTTTGATTCAAAAGAGTTTTCATGGAGTTTCTTGACCGTTCTTTTCCGCTTTAGAATGGGCATTTACTCGTAGATTCACTATTCTGACTGACCGACTCCTTGACTATTCAAAAGTACCTGTAAATGGTTCAATGGAAATAAATGCTTTGAGTTTGATTTTCAAAAGGGCGAGCCTAAATCCGCTAACAGTGCTACCACAAACTATTCACCGTCGAAATCACGAAGCGTTTGAATTTATTGATTTCGTGCTCCCCGCTATTGAGATGCTAATACCCCGTCATGTACACACACACGATTAACGACCTTAGCTTCATTACAACAGGGTACGAATTGATTTACACGCTACAGCCGTTGGTTGGTGAAAATTCTCGTGTTTGTTGAACATGACAGGGTCTTATTACGGCGGTTTTTAATCGTCATCTGTGGTCGGGTGATTGGCATTTCGAAAATGTAGGTTAAACTTAATAAGCTGTAAGATGAGTTCAATAAAAATAAACATTAATGGGTTTATTTATAAACGTTGTTTCGACGAGCTCGTGGCTAAGAATAACAGCTGCACGCGATGATCCATCACGTTAAGCTAAGCTTGCCGGGGTTGGTCCATGGATGGGTAACCATCTTTACATACCAAGACTCGTACCTCAGAGAGCACGTTAAGCCGTTGGTCCCGGTGGCTGTCATTCGTGGATCTTAGACAAAATTAAAAAAAAAAAAAACAAAAGTCATTTATTCAAACTAGGCTGAGAATCAGCACTTTTCGAACGTCAAAATTACATAAGACAGTCTCCCAAAACGCCCACCCTTCACCACTTCCTAGTGCATTAGCTGGGAAGAAGAAGTGGCGCAACAAACTCCCCAGCAGCACAGCTGTCTGTTCAGTTAGAAGAACAAAAAAAAAGATTCTATATAATAGTATTCAAAATAATTTACATTTCGCAACACAAAACATAATTCAAATTATTAGCCATATGTTAGCTAGCACACGCCAATATACCAAACAAAATCATCGAGAACTCAACCAATCAATCATCGATACTCAGGCCGAAATAAAAAAACTAAACGTAAACAGAATTTAATATCTAAATAAAAAATCCTCCAGGCATAAAGGGCGTGCCCGCTTACATATAGTTGTAACTGGAAGCTATAAATGATAAACTAGGACCAACGATGTAAAATAAATAAACAAAGAGTTAATTACTAATAACAGTAAATAATATGATCAATTGTCGAGGTCACTAGCTAACCACATATTGCAATACAACTCATAAAAAAAACAGTGTGATGAGTAGATTTTGTCAAAAATAAATTAAAGTTAAATTAAAATAACTTGACTCAAAAAGTCAAATATAACATAACAGTCGTTACGGGTCGACAGATGCCCGAAAATCTGACAACTAGTCCACGGGGTATCGTTTTATCCAGTTACTGGGTTGTGCCCTGACTTAATGAAGAGTAGTAAAATAATACCTTTGTTTAAATCGGGCAGCACATCAGACCCCACGAACTTTAGACCTATTTCTGTGCTTCCTACTTTTAGTAAAATATTTGAAAAATTGATGCTAGATCAATTGCAAAGACATTTTAATAAACATAAGTTATTAAACAGTAAGCAATTCGGTTTCACAAGGGGTCGCTCGACTTCCGACGCTGGTGTTGAGCTTCTTTCACATATTTTTGAGGCCTGGGAGGAGTCACATGATGCCCTAGGCATTTTTTGTGACTTATCTAAGGCTTTCGATTGTGTTTCTCATGATACATTGGTCAGGAAATTGCATCACTATGGTGTTAGAAACACTGCCTTGGATCTTCTTATTTCTTATTTGGATAATAGGATCCAAAGAGTGGACGTTAACGGCAAGCGATCTCCGGGTTCTATTGTCACTATGGGAGTTCCGCAGGGCTCAATTCTTGGCCCTTTTTTATTTCTCGTATATATTAATGACCTACCTTGCCTTATAAAGAACAGTCATGAAATAGTGTTATTTGCAGATGACACGTCACTTATATTTAAGCTTAAGCGACAACAGACAGTTATTGACGATGTGAATAATGCTCTCTCTAAAATAGTGCATTGGTTTAGTGTTAATAATTTACTTTTAAACGAGAAAAAGACTAAATGTATTAGATTTCTAACACCTAACGTTAAACAGGTGAAAACCAATGTACTAGTAAATGGGACAGAATTGGATCTTGTGGACACCACTGTGTTCTTAGGTATTACTTTGGATTCGAAGCTTCAGTGGGGCCCACATATAACCAAATTGTCGAAGCGGCTAAGTTCTGCAGCCTACGCGGTGTATAAAATCCGTCATTTGACTGATGTAGAAACAGCTCGATTAGTATACTTTAGTTATTTCCATAGTGTAATGTCGTATGGCATTTTGTTGTGGGGAAATGCAGCCGACTTTCAGGCTATATTTGTGCTGCAGAAACGTGCCATTCGAGCAATTTATAACCTAAGTTGTAGGCATTCACTGAGGGATAAATTTAAGGAAATAAACATAATGACAGTCGCGTCTCAATATGTTTATGAGAACCTGATTTATGTGAAAAAGAATATAAATCTATATTCTAAACACAGCGACATTCATAGCTTAAATACTAGAAACAAAGATTTATTTATTGTGCCGAGGACTAGGCTCCAAAAAATTAGTAATTCATTTAAGTGCCAAAGTATACGTTTTTACAACAAACTCCCAAGCCATGTCAAAGAACTGAGCCTCAATAAATTTAAATCATTTATTAAACAGAAACTATGTCAAAAAGGTTTCTATAAAGTTAAAGATTACTTAGACGACAAAAAGGCTTGGGACTAATAAATTAAGCTACTCCAATGTACCCCAAGGAACAAACAATTATTTTAGACTATTTTAGACTACACGATACTATATGAGCATATAATTGTTGGATTATTTTATTTGACTGTAAGTCAATTTATTTTAATTTTGTTTTCATTTATTGTTGACATAATCTACTCTTTAAAATGTTTTTATTTTATGAGTTGTATTGCAATTTGTGGTGATGTAAATTATTTTAGCATAATAATATGCACTATTATATAGAATCAAGTTTTTTCAACTGAACAGACAGCTGTGCTGCTGGGGAGTTTGTTGCGCCACTTCTTCTTCCCAGCTTATGCACTAGGAAGTGGTGAAGGGTGGGCGTTTTTGGGGGACTGTCTTATGTAATTTTGACGTTCGAAAAGTGCTGATTTCTCAGCCTAGATTGAATAAATGACTTTTGAATTAGAATTTGAATTTGGAGGTCAGATAGGCAGTCGCTTCATGTAAAATACGAGTATTCAGCTGCATCCAGTTAGACTGGAAGCTGACCGAAAAGGTAGAAGGCACAGTGACTGATTTATAAAGCTGTGAGAGACACAAACTTACGTCAAAAAATCGATGGTTAAGCAGACATTAATCATTACTTAGATTCAAGCAACGTTTATAAATAAATCCCAAGAAATCTCATGAGAGTCAAAATGTAGGTGACATTTGGTATCTGGCTAAATGTGAGTACCTACTGTAAGATCTCACCACTTCCTAAGTGCCACTGTGGAGAATCATTTGTGATGTAATCTAAATTCGAGTCATGATGGCTCAAAAGTTTTATTATATGCTTTCTTAAGGGGTCCCTTGAAAGTTAACTTTCATATTCAGTCTCAAATGGGTACCTACTATTAAAAATGACTAGCACTGATTTACATTAAAATAAACATCGCGAGGAAAACAGCGGGGTAAGTGCGTAACACACTAACAGTAGCACTGGCTTTCATTTTGACAGTTCAACAACATGCATTACGTTATTTTCGTTCTTGAGAACACAAATTTTTCGAACATATGAAGCAAAAATGGATTAGCAATATCCTTTAAAAGCATTCTGGTTGTAATTAAAAGTGTGTTACGTAATAGAGTGCTGGTCCTCATGTTCTAAATTGTCATCCATTTGATTTCATTCAGAGAAACCATAAAAAAGAAAATGCTTACATATAACACAATTCGGAGAAAAGACGTATTGAGATCACATAGGGTCCGCAACATACTATCCACAATCAAAACATCACTCAGAATTATTACACTCACCAAAAGGAGCTTAGTCGTTAAAATTTATTCGTAACATAACCGATTCCGACGTCGTAATTCGCAGCGCATCGCCTTTTCCACGCATATAAATCGACGCTTAACGCGAACGCGCGCGTTACGCGGAACGCGGCGCGTTACGTTACGTAAACGTTTTCTTTGTTAAGCTCTAATTGGTATATTTCCATTGTTTCGTATGTGCATATGTTGGGGATTTATTTCTGCTGACGTGTCGGGTACTGTGGGGGCTCTTATTTTGTTTTCTAAGTTAAATTTTAACTCCGTCAGTCTGTCATCAAAATAAACATGCAATGAAAAGTTTTAAAGAACACTCTTTACCATTTACAACTGTTAAACAAAGAAAAAAGTATTTGAGATCCTCGCAATAAACTCAAAATCCATTTATTTACGTTACACGTCCGTGTTTGGGTCACAGAAATACAGATGTGTACCAAATTTCAACTCAACCGGTCCATTAGATTCGGGGCAAATTGGCTGGGACCGACGGAGAAACAGACACCCAGCCAGACAGCCAGCCAGACACACGAGTGATCCTATAAGGGCTAAACCCTAAAAACTAGCATACTTACATTACCACTAGTACTTCCTTCCCCTAGCATTAACTGTGACAAGTTAGTTTCTGGGGCCTGGATTTCCACCCAGTTGATAGCAATAGGCTCGTACCCTATTACATGGGACTTAAACATGACTGACGGGATGTGGGTGTATTACACCTCTGTCTAACCCTTCGGGGAAAACAGGCGTAATTTTAAGCTATGTATTTTTTAACCACTCAGGAAAAGTCTTTAAATTAAGCCTATATTGTTAAAGAAGAATGTAAATGAAAAAAGAAACTTATAAGGAATCCATCCATTTAATATTGCGAGATTTGTTTATAGAAAAAAGGGTTCCCCGCCATTCTTTGCAAAAAAATATGCACAATGAAGGGTTCCGTAGTTGGGATGAATTTATCTCAAGAACAAACTTAACATTGTTGTTGAAAAACATGTTCTCCGATACATCCCAACAGTAAATGTAAATTTGTACGCACGATATTGAGAGATTTACCATGTTACTTTTAGACCATAGACTTCTTATAGATTTTCCTGTAATCTATGAGTAAGGACCATTCTCTGTATTTCTTCAAAACTGTAGGCTCAGTAATTTCGGAGATAAGGGAGGAATGGTAATTTTTTATAAATTTTCTTAAATATCTTTAAAAGTATTCTTATTAAAATTATGAAAAAATATATTGAGATCCTTGCAATAAGCCCTTTCATTTGATATGTTGCCCCCAAAAGTAACCACATATTCAAATTAAATTTATTTACGTTACACGTCCGTATTTGGGTCACAGAAATACATGTGTGCCAAATCTCAACTAAATTCGTCCATTAGATTCGACGCAAATTGGCTGTGACAGACGGACAGACAGACAGTTAGCCAGCCAGACAGACACAAGAGTTATCCTATAAGGGTTCCGTTTTTTCCTTTTGAGGTACGGAACCCTAAAAATGTGTTCAAAATCTTCAATCCCATTTTTTGTTATTATATACTCGTTCTTAAAAACTGGTACATATTAGTAAACCACTCAATTTGTCCCACATAACTTGGCAATACAAGTGGAGGGGCTCACAAAGGGCTGCAGAGAAAGCAGGCTCTTGACCGATCACTTTGTTACTGCCCTGAAAGCGACTGAAACTCATGAAGATCCTGTGTTAGATGATACTTTTATAAAGGGATTTTAATGTATTGTTGGATGAATCAGGTTGAAAAATTATTCAAATATTTTGTTGTTTTTCATGGAATAGAATAGAATAGAATAGAATATTCTTTATTATGTACACCATAAAAAATACAGATAAAAATGTAGTCATTTTACAGGATAGAATGAGAAAACTTAATTTTGCATTCCAAATCAAGTAGAAATAAAAAGCGGCCAAGTGCGAGTTGGACTCGCATATGAAGGGTTCCTAACTTATTATTTTACTTCCTTTATTCCATTATAAACATATAAATTATATTTTTAAATATTAGATTAAAAGAATAAGAAAACATAAAAAAAAAAAAAATTGTAGACGACCGGTATCGGGAACAGGGTCCAAGCTACCGGCGGTCAGGACTCCAGAGAGAGGAACCTCCTGACAATGCGAGCCGTGTCCAGGAGTACCGCTTTCTGAATCAAGCCCTTGATCCAGCTACCCAACCAGAGCCTTCTTAGGTGTTGATCGAGGCTCTTGGCAAGCCATTGGCTGATACGGGGAACTGATCACTTTTCCGAATTATTTTTGTTCGAATTTCATTTTACCGAAAACTATTGACCGACGTCTTTTTTGCTATATGCATTATTTAACATATTTTTAGATCATCGAAGTATTATGTGTCATAGGTATTATTTTACCGAACTATATTTCGCCGATTTACAAAATAACTTTTTGCTATTGGCCGAAGCCCCTTTTGAACTTTTTTCATTTGCCCAATGATTTATTTACCATATTTTCAATACCGAAACAATCGTTTTCCATATAATTAAATTAAAATAGTGTCATAAAAAGTCAATATGTTGTGCTACAAAATTTAGTGACAGAAACGAATCGCTGAAAAACCGACTCCAGTCTTGTATGCCCTACCCCTAGAGTGTAATTTAAGCCCGCGTAGACGCGGAGGGGTGGGGCGGCCCGCGAGCTGAGGAGCAGGTGGTTTGAAGGTAGTGAGCGTTAAAACCACCTGCAACGATAAGCTCGCGTGGAGCCGCAAACCCCGAAGCGCCGGAGTCATGACAGAAGCAATGCTTGCTGCATGTTGCACGCCTGCGTAAGTTTATTCCCGTTGTCCCCGTATGCCATATCCCCGTCACGGGGACAGCGGGACGTGATTAAATTTATTTCTCAATTTCCCCATAACGTACATTCGGCTAATGGGAACAACGGGAAGTAAACCTTTTTTAAATCGAAACAGCTAGGTTAGGTTAGGTTAGAACTGTGATCACACAACGCACGAGCCGAGCGAGCGAAGCGAGCGGTGCCGCGGTAGCGGCCGGCGAGTGCCAGAAACATATTTTTGAATGTAAAACCAAACCACGGGGACAACAGGAAGTATTTTTAAATATTTCATTGAGGTACCGCTGTCTCCGTAGGACGGGGACACGGCGTACGGGAACAACGGGAATAAACGCCTGCATACATGTTGCATGCTTGTTTGCACGCTGCATGCCTGCTTGCATGCTGTATGCCTGCATGCACGCTACATGCTTGAAGCAAGCATCCTTCCTTCGCCCATCCATACCTCGTGGTATAATAAATGTTCGGAAACATACGAGTGTTATTTCGGCTAAGTGTAACTTCGTTAAAAAGTTTTTCGACCAAATGAAACGTCGGAGTTACGGAAAAATTGAATTGATAAATAGGTCAACTGATACAGTGGCAGACGTGACTTCGATGAAGTAAAAAAAACGAAGCGATAATAGTTGAAGAGTTTTAGGTGAAATGAAATTCGGTCAAATCTTTTTCGAACTTATGATAGGTAACCCTGATACGACTATCGGCACAATGACCGCTGAGTCCACATCCCACATGTTGACAAAATCGCGAGCCACGTAATTTTACTTATTATTACTTATTTAACAAGTACTATTTATTTTATTTATTTCTTAACCCGTTTCTTCTATGGTTGTCTTGTAATAAAAATAATGTTAAAAATTATAGGGGGTCCTTTAATTTTTAACACTATTTATTTTTATTACTTGTTGTTATAGCGGGTAGTACAAAATCTGTGAAAATTTCAATTGACAACCTATTACGGTTCAAAAGATACAGCCCTGTGGCAGAAGGACGGACGGACAGACACACGAACGAAATAGGATCCCGTTGGCACCCCCCTTTGGGTACAGGACCCTAAAAAAAGTCACTGCAAATAGGGTGGCCTTATCGCATAATGTTTTGATTCCCAGCTATACGTACGTTATAACACTTTTTAGATACCTTTTTTATTTTGGTTGTTTTGTTCATTACAGATATCGAGTTTTTTACAGTAGCCTAAGGAATCTCTTCGGTATTTGTCTGTCTCAGGATTTCCGTAGAAACTATACGACTTATTCATGTGAACTGTCCATGTGCACGGTAAAGCGCAATGACCCAATTCTACATACTTTGCATATTCTATAGATCCCAGTCCTTTAATCTGAATTTCACAAAAATGGACACAAGCATTGACAATGATACTTCATGCACATTTTATAAATCTATTAAAATAATCAAACTTCATCTAGGTTTGGTTATTCTAGGTAGGTTACTTAGTACCTACAGTTTGGCTAATGCACATAAAATCTATTAAAATAATCAAACTTCATCTAGGTTTGGTTATTCTAGGTAGGTTACTTAGTACCTACAGTTTGGCTAAATGCACAATAATCCCTTACAGCTTGATAAATAACGTATAATGTTAATTTAGGGAAATTAATAGAGCAGTGATAGCCTAGTGGTGTGACCGTCGGTCTGCCAAGTCATAGGTTTCGAGCTCGAACCCAAGGCAAGCTAGACCTCTGAATTTTCGGATTCATGTGCGTATTGTATAATTATCACTTACTTCAAAAATGGTGAAGGAAAACATCGTGAAGAAACCGGCATGCCTGAAATATATTTTCTCGACGGCTTGTGATGCCAAGTCAGAGGCCCGCTTTAAAACTCTGGCACCAGGTTAGTCACTAACCACACGAAAAGAAGAAGAAAGGAAATTAATTGTTTACCAAATTGAAAATCAACTCAAGTATGTTCAAATGACAACCGTAATTCTGTGATAGTTTACGTAGTCCATGTAATTTGTTACTACCTGCACCCCGCAGTTTCATCCGCATAAGTCTCGATTTCGTGGGAATATCGGAATAAAAAGAAGCCTGTCCTAACCCAGGTCATAGTCTACCCATGTTCCAAAGAAGATGCTCAAAAAAAAAATCCAGAGCGAACAGATACAGGTGTTATTTGTTTTATTATTTATTTATTTAAATGCCTTAAAACTACCATTACAGGTCTTAGCCAAATGCGATAGCCAAGTCAAACACACCAAATTAAAATTAAAACACAAAAACCTAAAGTCATAAAGATTAATATTGTTTATAACATAATGTAAACAATTGTACTTTTGCGAATTCACCCCACTGACATGTATATAATTATCAATTTCAACTTGCATATTATAATAATTGATTGTGTGAATTATATATTTTTATCGTCGGGTATACCCAAATCGAAGATATTTTAAACAAATAAGAATCACCCCTAATGAAAAACAAATAGCAACACATTCAGCCATCGAATCTAATAGTGAAATATTTACACGAATGATCTCACTAAATATCACAAAAATTCTGTGCTACATCCTGTATCTGTTCGCTCTGGGTTTCATTTTCATACTTGATGAGCATTTTCCTTTCATCCAAATCCGTTCAGCCATTTTAATGTGAAAGCGTCACAAACAAACAAACTCAGTTTCGCATTTCTAATATTAGTTAGGATAATTAGGATTAAGGTTTTCCTGACTGTATAGAACATATCTGTTTATTTCGTTCAAAATATGAAGCGAACAAAGTAGTACTTTCGCGAGAGGTCAGTCGAGTTTGGCTTGTGGACTATATCGTCCAACTTTTAATCGCTGTTTCGGGATCACCACAATTTTTGGTAAACAAAACTTTCATGGTCGTATTCTAGTCAGTTTAATAAGAGTTTTTTCTTGTTCTTTACGATCATGCCATAATTTTAAAAACTAGCGTCAAACATTTAAAAAAAGAAAACATTATGATTTTTCTAAAATAGCAACTATACATATTATTAATTAAAGTCGCTTTTCGTGTCAGTCTGTGTGGCCGTGTTATTCTTCTAAACCGCGCAGCGAATTAGAATGTGTTTTTCTCCATCATTTAGAAAATTTACCATGGAAGGGGGCAATCTACATTAATATTAAACCTACTTGTTAAAAAAAAATGTTGACTTTTTTCAAGACGTAAAAACCGTGCGGGTTAGCTGGGACGGGTCGCCTTTTTTTACATAGTCTATCTTGATAGCGTAGGTTTGCAATTTACCACTATCGAACTCCACCCAGAGGTGGCTTGCTTGCCTATAAGTAACCTATTCGCAACATTCTCGTGACCCACATAGAAATAACAGGCAAACAACTCCTCAAGCTTCCACAAATTCTCAACCGTCAGAGCAGGAATTCAAGTACAAACATAATATTAATTTAAACCTGCAACGGTCACGTCAATGTCACGCAACAATTTCAACTTTAAATAGAGTAGAAGCAAGTTCGAGACCCATTCAATGTCTCGTACGAACTTACACGAAGTAATACGAACTTGAATGAACTTTAGCTAGCTTTTTAATCTTGACGTTAGGAACAGACGTTCGCTTAGCATGTTTTATAAGTTAGTGCAAAGGAGTTAGGGTTGAAGTGAATGACTGTTCATGGTGTTTAAAGAAGAATAAGTTTGACTTGTGTATATTTTTCGAGATAATTCATTCACATAACAATAAAAAAGAATATTATCTTGTTTTTGTTTTATGTTACGGACTATTTGAACATCTTTCTTGAGAATTTTTTGAACAGCATAAATATAATCAAACACCAAATGCCAAATTCAGTTCTTGGTGTTTCTTTGGCGACATTTTAAATTGCAATTGCCAAGCAATATAAGCTAGAGTTCGTTTCTGTTTCAAACGTCACAAAAACCAGCTAACCCCATAACACCAAACACAATTCACACCAAAATTTAGGCGCAATTCCTGCACAAAATTCCAGCACCTTGCACCCTACAATGCTTACTTCGAACGCAGCACGCTGACATGAATAACAATATACGTACGTACATACATACATACATACATAAATGTAGGTAGGACCACAGGCCCTATCGCTAAATGCAGCCCCATGCATAATGCACGCGTCATCTGCGCGGTGCTTCGGGCGTTGCAGGGTTGAGCGCGCTTTGAAGCGGGCAGTAGGGTGCGTAAAGCGGGGGTCGCACTTGTATAGTAGAAATGTAATTTGGAACTAGGTACTGAGGCTTTCATCGTAATAATCCTTCTGGCCATACAGAGCAGCACGACTATTCCCGAAAGCGTAGATAGTTGTGTTTCAAAACTCAGACAGTG
Organism: Agrochola macilenta; assembly: GCA_916701695.1. Lineage (NCBI taxonomy): Eukaryota > Metazoa > Arthropoda > Insecta > Lepidoptera > Noctuidae > Agrochola > Agrochola macilenta. The sequence goes on along the minus strand of OU753561.1, from coordinate 21,584,836 downwards.
TTCTAGTTCGTTTAAAATCATACGTCCTGGTTTTGTGCCAAACTAGACAAGGTTGTGGCGGCATTTACATAGCCACATAATAACTATGCATCACATTGACGTCACGCGAAATCCTGCATCGCGCAAGTCGCGAGTTTACCGCGGGATCAGCACATAATTTCCCGATATCAATCTTTGGGCAGTTACCAACCAGACACGACACCCATCTGGTTGAAGAATCCTCCCTTTTCTATGGAGGATGAATAAACTTTACACCCTGTTCCTCATGCCTCTATAAGATTTCCATGAAAATCTTTGTCTTTTTAACATTCACTAAAAATTAAAATGCTTACCCACGTTCATTCTTCTTCGTCTCATAATTCTCAGTCCTTTCTAAAATCCCACAAAACTATTTCACTGACATTCCCAGTTGAGACATAAAATGTAACTGGCCAAAGATGCATTTGTTTTATAGGACTCAATAGCATTCCACTATCGACCATAAAAATGGATGCAATGTTATTGCCGCTGTAACTCAGACCAGACCTCGACGATTCATGCGCTCAGCTTTTGTGTGCAACGTTTGGTTCAATCTAGTGGTTTTACGGTTGCTTTGCTGGTTTAATACCCTAGTAGATGTCGTCAAAATGTCCTGTAACTCTTAGCGATTAGGTTTACGTGAATCTGTTGCGGTCTAGTTCTGAAATGGTCGGGGAGTGGGAGTTTGGAACTATTTGTTCAACAAGGAATTAATGATTAAAATATTTATAGACTTCAATTTCTGTCAACATGGTGTCTCCTTACCTATTAACGTAAACATTTAAGTCAGTTCGAACCATTGTGCCAAGATCAAAAATTCAAAAGCAAGGTGAGAGCAATGAATTGGTCGAAACGATGAAGTGCGAAAGACATCAAACTCAAACTCAAAGCATTTTGAATTATCAAATAGTCGGTCAGTTAGTCGAAGTTAAAGCTAGTTGCCATTCCAAAACGTGGATCTGGTCGTGTGGAGATCATGGGAACGCCGTACAGTGGCGGGAAATAGCTTCTCTAGAATAAGATATTTGATTTGGTTCAGTATGATACCTTTTAAACGTTAGCTATCCATATTTGCAGAAACATTGGAAAAGTTATCTAATTAAAATCATTAATCGCAGATTCATCAAATATTTTCAATCCTAAATAAAAAATGAACCTCTTTTATCCTTTGTTTTCTTTTTTAAATACAGTTTAGCATGAAAAACATAACTTTCATTCAGCCCTTATACGTATAATGTGTACATTTAAAATCATTACCCCATTTTGGATCCGCCACAGTCGCGGAAAACTCTTTGCCGTTGTCAAAAGCTGTGCAAGCGAGAGATGATAATGGAAACCCATGAAAGTATGTCAGAAGTATGGTAATGCGTTCAGTTTGAAGCTGTCGTCTTATACAATGTGGCTGCTACAATATATTGCACTACTATTTCATAATGGTTTTTGAACAAGGATTTCTGGGTTATAATTGTGAAGTAGTATTTTGGATAAACAGTTGATTTTCATTAGAGCCTGTACTTAACAACTATTGATAATGCTGCTAGTAAGCACTTACCCAATTTTGCGAAATCTTTACACACATACATAGTTACATTGATTCATAATCTCAAGCCTTGTCCCATGGGCATAGGCAGAAACTAAGAACGCCACTTGCTGCAACTTTCAAACTCACTAACTCATAACTAGTCATACACCTCCGCCATTACCAACCAAAAACACAACCACACAAAAAAGGTTCTGACTCGACAATTTCCCACAAACCAGGTCACAAGCGACTCATTATAATTAATTAAAATTACAGCAGCTAAGCACTTCAGTACAAAACAGTCGTTACATTGTTCAAAAGCGGTGATTATGTGACGTCATATAGCAAGAGTAATTAAACTCTGACGGTGATGGTAAATGCTCTAAACTTGGATACTATTGTTACTGGTTAGCAATTTGAGTTGATAATAAGTAGGAGTTTGATTGCGGGATACGCGAGGTGAACTTAGCAGTTGAAGCGTGGTTTGATTTGTGAAAGAAATTGCTTTATTTGTTTTGTTAAGGGGAAGGAACACACCTGCGGTGCCTCTAGTATTGAAGCTGACCGTTGACTTACACTAGTGTAAGTCAAGTAGTGTGTGCGCACCGCACTAGTGTAAGTCAACGGTGGCCCTTACTTACGTTTTTCTATCATCAAATTTAAAATCTGAAAAAATAGGTACAAAATAAATTAAACTTTAGGTAATGGACGACGTTATTTAAAAACATTACTATTACATGAAATAACTAAATCATTGTCAACTATGTCATAGTCTGCAAAGTTACTAAATGTCGATGTGTAGACAACTAAAAAAAATAACATTCTAAATGCAAGTCGCCAAAAATGTAGGGCGTCTTGCCCCGTAGTATACATGACTTACGACACATTTCGCTTAACAAGAACCGATTAATCTACAAAAAACCCTAACAAAGCACAAATTATTCTAACAATGTCATCAACATATTAACTTTTAAAATAAACTTCTAACATAATGTGTTCTAACACAATGCCTTTCAAAATGTATTCCGTCATGTGCGCTTGCTTTTCATTGGCGAATATTGTTGAAAATGGGTGCCGTTTTAATTAATGTTTAAAAGGGTGATTAAAATAATTCATTATGTTTGTATATAGGTGCATAATTTATTTATGTTACAAAATTCGTTGAGCACGTGAAAGTTTAAAAAACTATTGTAGCACTGATGATTTCGTTAGTATTCAGATTTCGCTCAAATCATCTTCATCATTTTAGTCTTCTTTCTCTCTCTCTCTTTATTTATTTATATATACTTTATTGTACACCAGATTATCTCGTGGAGGAGCTCGTGGCTAAGTAACAACAGCCGCACTGGTCGATCCATCAGGTTAAGCTACGCTTGCCGGGGTTGGTCAGTGGATGGGTGACCATCTTTACATACCGAGAATCCTCCGTGCCTCGGAAAGCACGCTAAACCGTTGGTCCCGGCTGTCATTCATGGATCTTTGACAGTCGTTACGAGTCGTCAGAAGCCCGAAAGTCTGACACCAGTCTTACCAAGGGGTATCGTATTACCCAGTTACTGGGTTGTGGAGGTCAGATAGGCAGTCGCTCCATGTAAAATACTGGTATTCAGCTGCATCCGGTTAGACTGGTAGCCGACCCCAACATAGTTGGGAAAAGGCTAGGCAGATTGATTGTACACCAGATTATACATTACATAAAGAAAAAGTAATATACTACAAAATATACAATGGGCGGCCGTATCGCTTACTGCTATCTCTTCCAGGCAACCTTGGAATGGATAGTGATTTTCTGGACATAAAATGGGTCTGTATTTGGCGCAAATAAAAGGTATATAAGTACAATATACTATAATAGATACACAGATAAATACTATATAATAGATACATACATACTAACTTCTTCTTCATTAACTTCTTTACTTTATTTAGAATAAATTTTGTCATAACTAATCAAGATTTCATATTTCTAATTATTTGTTTTGTACTTGCTTATCTAACTTAAAAGTAATACTCATCAATCAATCTGCCTAGCCTTTTCCCAACTTTGTTGGGGTTGGCTTCCAGTCTAACCGGATGCAGCTTAATACCAGTGTTTTACATGGAACGACTGCCTATCTGACCTCCACAACCCAGTAACTGGGTAATACGATACCCCTTGGTAAGACTGGTGTCAGAATTTCGGGCTTCTTACGACTCGTAACGACTGTCAAAGATCCACGAATGACAGCTGGGACCAACGGCTTAACGTTCTTTTCGAGGCACGGAGGATTCTCGGTATGTAAAGATGGTCACCCATCCACTGACTAACCCCGGCAAGCGTAAAAGCAATAGTCATAAGAAGGAAAAATCAACCAGCGACAGCACAGTACAAATCATCTTCATCATTTTAGTATATATCCAGCTGCAGCACCGTTAATGCCTCTTCTCTATAATATCATTCTTAACAGTCTCCTTCAATCCATATTCAGAAACTAACTTAACCATATCATCGAAATTCAAATAAATTTCCTCACAATGTTTTCCTTCACCGTTTATGAAGCAAGTGATAATTATACAATACGCACATGAATCAGAAAAGTCAGAGGTGCGTGTCTCGGGTTCGAACTCGAGACCTATGACTTGGCAGTCCGACGGTCACACCACTAGGCTATCACTGCTATAACATTCAACATTTATAGCTCACCCTCAACCGCATCGATACCGCGCCGGAGCCGCAATAACATTTTGTTCCACCGCTTATCTTTAATTAAGCAATACATCATAGCTAAGCAACACCCGTTTTAAGTTCGCAAACACACCGACTAACCGTCCGAATTAAGTAGACCTCCACCTCCCCCTTACACATTTAAAAATCCTACGGAAATCAGGAACACACTGCGGTTCAAGAGGTCTCCGTAATCTGGCCGTGGTTACATGGCAAAGATTTAGGGTAAATGTACATGTTTTCGGCTCCATCTGTTTAAAGTTAATTAAGTCGCGTAAGGGGTTTTTGTTGTACGCTGACTTGTTAGTTTTTAGACACTTTTCGTGTTACGAGGGCTGTGTGAGATGTGGGTGAAAATTATGTTTTCCATTAACGTGTGTTGCTGTGTATGAAAAAATTGAGTCGTTTGTTTGTAGAGAGACGCGTTCTAGTCAGGCTTTAGAAGCAGCAGCAGTTTCTAACAAAATAAACCATTACAAGATACAATCCCTCCCATATAATTAATACCTCATTGGATTTTCCAAATCCTTATTTTTAGAAAACGCTTTCAAAATTACAATTATCACTTTTGATTTTTGATCTCAGCAGAACTTCATCCAACCAATCTCCAATTCAATAAACACAAACATTTTCAATCAAAACTTTAATTTAAACCTAATAAAGGCAGAGCTCACACCGCCTCGCGTTCTAGCATCGCCTTCGCCTTTCTGGCGCCTCTACGCTGTCTTCACTAATTATTTCCATACGAGGCTAATTGGCTCAGTTTAGTTTCAATTATGATATTACTTCTTTAGCGATGAAGTTTGTACAGTTTCGGTGAGAATATCATTTAGTTTGGGCGCTTAATTTCATCTTTGCACGGATTATGAATATGTATTTGGATGGTTTCGTTTAGGATTTTCAGTTAGTTTTAGTAATACTGATAGCTCTTGTGTCTTGTTAACAACCTTATTTTATGAATGAACAAAATTTGGTCTGGCGAATATTAGGGCACACTCAAGAAAATAATCACTCACGGAGGAGCTCGTAGCACAGTAATGACAGCCACACGGTCGATCCATCAGGTTAAGCTACGCTTGCCGGGGTTGGTCCGTGGATGGGTGACCATCTTTACGTACCGAGATTCCCCCGTGGCTCAGAAAGTACGTTAAGCCGTTGGTCCTGTCATACGTGCATCTTTGATAGTCGTTATGGGTCGTCAGAAGCCAGAAATTCTGACAACCAGTTTTACCAAGGGGTATCGTATTACCAGTTACTGGGTTGTCGAGGTCAGACAGGCAGTCGCTGCATAAAAATAACGGTAATCTCCTACATCCGATTAGATTGGCAGTCGACCCCAACATATTTGGGAAAAACCTAGGCAGATTGACTCAAAAAATAAAACAATTTCAAAGGCTGGCCATTGTCGAAATCGATAAGGGGAAATATATATAATATTTATCCGTGTTTCATTGATGCAGCCTTCCAATAATTAGATTTTGCCAACTCGATACAATTAGTGAATACTATACTATTAAATGAGCAATATTTGTATACAGGGTGGCAGGGACATCGACGCGAAAATTGATTTGCATTGAAAATGTAATTGCTTAGAATCATGTACTAAAACCATGGGTATCAGTTTTCGCGTCGATGTCTCTGCCAACCTGTATATATTTGTAATCACGTTCTCAAAAACGGCTCTAACGATTTCGATGAACGTTGCAATAAAGGGGTAACGGGGGCGAAAAATCGATCTAGCTAGGTCTCATATCTGGGAAAATTCGTTTTCTCTATTTACCCGAGCAGAGCTCGGTCGACCACGTACTTATTTGTGTAACTGATCATACCATACAGTTTTTCATACAAACTCTTAAAATATTTTGGGAATACTCTGCTTGTGCCTACGCCATAGAGATTCCGGTTTATAAGGATTTCACCTATTTATAGATTAATGAAACATAAACATAGACAAAATTATTCCTCAATAGCTGCGCCCCGCGGTTTCACCCGCATAAGTCTCGGTCCCGTGAGAATAACGGGGTTATAGTATCATAAATAAATAAATATGTCCTCCTCCAGGTCATGGTCTACCATGTGCCAAATTTAATCGAAATCTGGTTAGCTGTTTTAGCATGAAAGCCTAACAAACAAACAAATAAACAAACTCACTTACGCATTTATAATATTAGTTAAGACTTTTTAAAGTTTTTTGTCAAAACCGAATCAATAAAATAAAATCTTTCATCTTTGTTACCACACAAACCTATACAAAATCGACCATTCTTCTATTGTGTCACTAAGACGCCGAAAACACGTGTTTCAAAACGCGCCGAGGCGACACGTTCCTCTCACAAAAGATTTAGCTGCCTATTCGAGCATTCAAAGTTTAATTGAATCCTATGAAGACTTAATTGGAAGCACGGCGAATATCCTCCTTGACATTTAAAACTTAATGTTGAACTAACACGTGGGAGCGTGTTGATTTTTGAACTATATACCTATTTCATATGGGAACAATATATATTGTTCCCTCGCAAATACAATACGAACTAAAGTTCCTATTGGTGCAGTCAACCGCAAAACTTATAATATGAAAACCATCCTTACTGCTTGGAAATAAGGGCGCTGCCAATGTGAAATTGTTGTTGTAGACGTGTAGTTGACTCTACGAAGGAGGAACGGGGCTTCAAAAGTAAATATAGAAAAGAAAAAGAAAGAAAGAAAAAGTATTTATTGAGACTCGCACAGGAAATCACAAAACTAAAAACACATTAAACATAAATAAAAAACAATCAAAAACAAAGTTACATTAAAATGAAGACACAGAAGGAAGTCCTGTACGAGGACAAAAGGCTCCTATCTCAGCATAATGCCGCGACATTTAAAAATAAATAAAAAAATCGCAGCGCTGGTATTCTGATAGGGCCCGCAGTGATATGATGTGAATATTGTATAATAACAACATCTAAATCCTCGGAAATAGGTATATAGTTCAAAAATCAACACGCTCCCACGTGTTAGTTCAACATTAAGTTTTAAATGTCAAGGAGGATATTCGCCGTGCTTCCAATTAAGTCCTCATAGGATTCAATTAAACTTTGAATGCTCGAATAGGCGGCTAAATCTTTTGTGAGAGGAACGTGTCGCCTCGGCGCGTTTTGAAACACGTGTTTTCGGCGTCTTAGTGACACAATAGAAGAATGGTCGATTTTGTATAGGTTTGTGTGGTAACAAAGATGAAAGATTTTATTTTATTGATTCGGTTTTGACAAAAAACTTTAAAAAGTCTTAACTAATATTATAAATGCGTAAGTGAGTTTGTTTATTTGTTTGTTTGTTAGGCTTTCATGCTAAAACAGCTAACCAGATTTCGATTAAATTTGGCACATGGTAGACCATGACCTGGAGGAGGACATATTTATTTATTTATGATACTATAACCCCGTTATTCTCACGGGACCGAGACTTATGCGGGTGAAACCGCGGGGCGCAGCTATTGAGGAATAATTTTGTCTATGTTTATGTTTCATTAATCTATAAATAGGTGAAATCCTTATAAACCGGAATCTCTATGGCGTAGGCACAAGCAGAGTATTCCCAAAATATTTTAAGAGTTTGTATGAAAAACTGTATGGTATGATCAGTTACACAAATAAGTACGTGGTCGACCGAGCTCTGCTCGGGTAAATAGAGAAAACGAATTTTCCCAGATATGAGACCTAGCTATATCGATTTTTCGCCCCCGTTACCCCTTTATTGCAACGTTCATCGAAATCGTTAGAGCCGTTTTTGAGAACGTGATTACAAATATATACAGGTTGGCAGAGACATCGACGCGAAAACTGATACCATGGTTTTAGTACATGATTCTAAGCAATTACATTTTCAATGCAAATCAGTTTTCACGTCGATGTCCCTGCCACCCTGTATACAAATATTGCTCATTTAATAGTATAGTATTCACTAATTGTATCGAGTTGGCAAAATCTAATTATTGGAAGGCTGCATCAATGAAACACGGATAAATATTATATATATTTCCCCTTATCGATTTCGACAATGGCCAGCCTTTGAAATTGTTTTATTTTTTGAGTCAATCTGCCTAGGTTTTTCCCAAATATGTTGGGGTCGACTGCCAATCTAATCGGATGCCATAAGCATTCAGATCAGATGTAAGATACTGTAGATAAAAAAAAAAAAAAAACAACACTTTGTAGTGTTTTTTGGGAGTCAGTTGTTTTTTTTTTGGAAAAAGTTTTTATATTTCACTTTTTAGTTGTGGTACCTACCCCACACAAATTCGAATACCACTACCTGCTATGTAAATAACAGTGACAGGAAGTTATCATCATATCATCCACATATACTTACTATTTATATAAGACCAATTTGGGAGCATACCCTTTCATACAAAAAAATAATTTTCAAAATCGGTCTACAATTGACGGAGAAATCGGGGGACATAAATAAAAAAATTAAAAAAAAAACATACATACACGACGAACACATAACCTCGTCCTTTTTGGAAGTCGGTTAAAAATAAGTACGAAAACTGACCTATCGATTAGTGCGCGGAAACCGTTTGATCGGTATCGCCTACCACGCCCACATCAGAACATTCTATAACACAAACACCTTACTAGGCACTCACTTTAACCACAGTTTGCTCCAAATTAAGTTACGGATTACCCGACTTTACTATTAGTTCGGACTTAATGTAAAAGGGTGTTGTGTTTACGAATTTCGTTTGTTTTACACCCCCTTTAATCCTGGGACTGATTTCGTATTCGAGGTGGACCAAATTGCGTATCAATATGCCGGTTTCGTTTTTAGGTCACATGGCTAAATTAGGTGGGTTGCACGAAACCTGTGGCGGAAATTGAGTGATGTCGACGAAATCTATTTAGGATGGTAGAATTTTATGTTCTTGTTAAAAAACAAGGATTTCTTTTTAAAAGTTTTTTTTTGGACTAATTTCACCAATGAAACTGAACGAGATCAGCATTTCTAAAACGCGTTCAGGAGCTGTCAGTGCCAACATTGTTATGGAATATTGTACACTGACAGCTCTTGAACACGTTTAGATGTGCCGAACGCGTTCAATTTCATTGGTGAAATCCGCACTTAATCTTTTTTTGAGTACTGTTATGTAATTCTTATCATTTTCCACGGATTCGAAGGACTTCTATAATGAAAGAAGAAATTTAATGTAGTTTTATCTTTAACAACCCTAATTGGTTTTCCTAACAACATCTTCTCAAGTTTCCCAGAAAAATAAAATAACACCACCGAATATAACTTCATAATTGCTTTAATACGAGTAAGGTTCAAAATGGTGTCACCTCTTAACTCCACCTCTACGTTTTGAACGCCAACTATAAAACAAGCTCATCCTCTTCACAATATGATACAAAACACAGATAATCCCCACAATATGTAACATACTCCCATGCTCACACGAGTGCAGCAGCCAGCGTCAATTTAATTACACATCAAAACATCAAGATGGCGTATTCTCGTAGTACGCCGCGTTTGCGTACGCCCCAATTCGCGTATGACAATGTCGGCGTATTCCAGTCACTACGAAATAGGAATACGAGAGACTCACGCCCTGATTATTGCGGGCGTAACATGCTTTTTGTTTTGTTCTGTGATTCCGAGGTTTTGTGTTTTGAGTTCGCCGGAGCTCAGGTGGCCCGGAATTGCGTTTTTTGGTAATGAACCGGTGGGATGGTTTAGTTTTGAATTTTTAACTTTTTTATCAAATGCGGTTTGCCTGTTGCTAGGTTAAAGGGATTCTGAAAAGAAATCGGTTAACTCAAAGAAACTACTCTTACGTTAATTTATTATTAGGTCAAAAAAAGTTATTTTTGGTTCAATCGAAGGTACTCGTATGCCATCTTCAAGCATTAGTATAAGATAATCACTCTGTATAATATTATTATGTTTTATAACTGTTATTGATTTGAGTTAGTCTTTCAACAAATGGTTTGACAACAGCGTCTTTCTTTTAGAAAATACAAGAAAAAAAGACAGAATAGTATATATTGGTAACCGCACAGGAAGAACACGCACTAAATAGATCATCATACCCATCATACATCTTATTCTTCTTTCTTTTTCTTCCATACTGTTCTATTAGTCGTCATCTCGGTAGCCACTTCATTTCTATCCATATCATCTCTCACACAGTCCATCCATCGTTTCTTTGGTCTTCCCCTACTTGTACAGCCATCCACATTCATGCTCAAAGCTTCCTTACGACATTTTCCTCATTCCTCCGCATCACATGCCCACCACAACCCATGTAAATATAATGACACAATCTATAAAGCAGCGTTTTTCTCTGCAATGATTATTATGTTAGTCAACTTAAGAATATTTACTTTCACTATTGTCGAGCAAAAATGATTATCAATAATGGATATAAACGAACTATAGCACTATAAACAAACCAACAAAATACCTCACAATCGATCTTTCATTGTAAGTGCCATACTCTGATTCATAACAATCAGACCCCAACTCAAACATCACCATATACAAATACATATACATTATGTGCATACAAATGTATATGTGAGCTCTCAATAGAACCAAATGAAAGGCCGTCCCAGAACTGCCAATCATATATTAATAATTAATTATGGGGAATGCCGCGACATGTTATATTAATTAAGTGAATGATAGGTTTTGTTCGCTAGTGTCGATAGAAATATAGAGTACTAGGGTACGATAAAATTCGTAAAGATCGAAATAGGGGAGAAGTGTAATTAGATTGAAATTAAGGCGAATAAGTATAAATAAGAAGCTGGAGAATTGTTTTGTTTTTTTATTAGATGCACTTTGAAAATTAGTCTTACAAATTTTCGTTTATTGCTTAGCCAGTAGTTTTTTTTATGATGTAGTGATATCTTATAGCTGCTAATAATATACAAAAATCTTTGCAGTAATGTAAGAATTTTTTTATTACCACATTTGATATAAATAGAAGAAACAAAAAGATTTAGCAGGAATTACAGTAAATACAAAAAAAAAATAGAAACAAAGAATGTTATGAAAACTTGCCAATATCTACCACCAAATCTAGAGTTTTACGACTAAATTGACGGCCAATCCATAATATTAACACTCACAGGCTCACTTAGTTTGGTCCCAATATTCTTTTACTAGGTTTTTCCCGAGGCTTCGCCCGCGGGGATGTCGGAAATTATCCCATTGAATTGTAAAACCAAGATTAAAATATTAAGATTAAAGTATCTTTTGTCGTAACCTAGGTCATGATTTAGCCATGTGCCAAATTTTATCCAATTCCGTTCAGCCGTTTTAGCGAGAAAGCGTTACAAACAAACAAACTCACTTTCTCATTCTTCTTCTTCTTTTCGTGTGGTTATTGACTAACCTGGTGTCAGAGTTTTAAAGCCGCCCATGGGCCTCTGACTTGGCTTCACATGCCGTCGAGAAATATCTCTCAGGCATGCCGGTTTCCTCACGATGTTTTCCTTCACTGTTTTTGAAGCAAGTGATAATTATACAATACGCACATCAATCCGAAAAGTCAGATGTGCGTGCCTTGAGTTCGAACTCGAGACCTATGACTTGGCAGTCCGACGGTCACACCACTAGGCTATCACTGCTGTATTTTCGCATTTATAATATTATTTAGGATTCCTAAATTCTACAAATAAATAAACTAACCTAAATTGATCCCTCAAAGGTGAGACCATGACCAAGTCATTGAGCTATTCGTCCATTATCACCGAGCACATTATCCGTAATCTTTGAACCAAAAACGTCTTTACAAAGGTGCCTGGAGGACCATTCAGTGACTGTGCAAATGACAGCGAATACAAATGATGGATCGAGTTTCTTCCGTGGTGAAGTTCAGGAAACTATGCTTTATATATGTATTTAAAGATACGGCAGTTATTATTGATGAAGGTGGATGTATAATAAAAATATGGAGTTTGATATGTTCGATGGAAGAATGTTTCTATACTTCTATACATATATGTTGTAAAGAGGTAAAATTTGTTTGTTTGAAATTTTGTATGTAGGGGGTAATCTCCGGAACTGAAAGTCAGATTTGAAAAATATTTTTTCCATTTGAAAGCCTAATTCTTGAGGATGATTATAGGCTCACGGACAAAGTCGCTGGCAGAAGTTAGTTTTCATTAAGCACTAAACGTGCTTGGTTATTGAAATTATATATATAATTATTTTTAATAGGACTACTATGGGATTAAACAAAGTGATTACCTAGTCGTCCCTTTAGATGTAAGATAAGATCATTAATTTCTACAAAACATGAAGACACACAATGGCGTGCAAGATACAGTCATGTTGAGAGTGCTACGTCACTAATAATAACAATATTATGTCTGTTTCTTTGCTCTCTTTCGCTAATTTCACTGACGTCATCCATCCATTTACTTTAAAGCTTGATACACTGTACATAATACTCGTACTGTGTGCTTTTGGGTTTTATACTTATAAAACCCAAAAGCACACAGTTCATAACAAAAAATCTCAAACTCTATATAAAATGTCAAGTTGACCCGAGTTGGCGAGTAGCACTCATGAGCTAAATGAGTTCCAATCTAGCCGCCGTTTTTGGGTTTGAGGACATCATAAAACGTGAGCTGTGCGCCGTTTACAGCCGCCGATCTTAAACTTAGAATGCAGGTTGCCGTTCTTTTTATTTTTGGGCACAAATTGAGTTTTGTCGGTTAGCGGTTGAAGTTTGAGTTTACTTTTTACATTGTTTAATTTTCGTTTCTTTTTGTACACTTTTTAGCCTTCAATATTAAAAATTGAGAAGGCAAAATCTTAGTATATTTGAGGTTCAGTTAGCATTGTATGTAATGAATGGTGGAATTTTAGATTAAACTTCATAAAGAAAACTAAATGAGAAATGCACAAAAGATTTCTTGACGAGAATTCTTCTCATCAGAAACATCATGACAAACTATTATTTGTTAAAGACAAGACAGGAAATTAAAGTAGGTATTAGTACTCTCTCATCCATTACCAGTAATGTCTGACTGTTCAAAAGAATATGTATTCGTCATTTCTGAAAATACGCAGGTACTTTATGATATACGAGTATTATTATGTAGCAATGTGAAAACTTATTGACCCATTTATAATATCAAATCTTGTTGAACACAGTTACCTCTTAATGCACCCATGAGATGCCATACTATATATCCACCACCCTTGGTGGACTCGTAGAGAATACCTAAGACATTTTGAAACATGGATATAGTTCAATAGTTAATTAACACAACTTTCTCGTTGTCTCCAGGTGAAGTTGAGCGGCTGTTACGCGAGTACCGACAGAATCAGGAGCTGGTGCGGAACATCGGCGCGCACTACTACCAGATCATCTACCCGGTGCAGCTGCGACACCACGAGAAGATGGGCATCTCCACGCGCGAGGTCAACACTCCTAAGGTAAGTGTTGATAAGGATATTTTGGATAACTACGATACAGATCTCTTCGCACAATTCTATGGGCATACAGTGCTTTTCAACAACATACACGTTCAGAAGATGATGCACCTTCTCATTTTTGTTTATTTATTTTTTCAATACAACATGACACAAAATTAAAGGGCAACATCGGGTATTAAGTAGATGTACTCCTTCACTTATAGGAGACCACAGCATGCACAATAAAGTAAAAAAGTAAGCTAACAAAGTTAAAACATTAATACCTAATAGGTAAAATTTAGAAAGTAAAATTAATTTATAGATAACACACACAAGAAATTAGGAAAATATAACATTTAGAGATACTTAAATTAAATTAAATCTAATATACACTTATTATATGAACTCATCAAACAGTATATAAAGAAGAATAGCTACTGTATTTGATCCAGTCATATGTATGCATTTTTTTCAGATAGGTTCTGAACATTGCAATTTTAATAATAATTCATATCATTCTGTTAATTAAAGTTATTCCAAACTTCCGTATCCAATCAATCATGTTCAATCTGTTTGATTGCGAAATGTCTGTAACGATAAAAGTAAATCTGAGAAATCTCAAATTCCCATTAAAGGACCTTGTTAGAGTTCCGTACGTCCGAATGAAATAACGGAACCCTTATAGGATCACTTATCTCTGTCACAGCCAATTTGCTCCAAATCTACTGGACCAATTTAGTTGAAATTTGGTACACATATGAATTTCTGTGACCCAAACGCGGATGTGTAACGTAAATAAATGTTTTTTTTGTCACTTTTGGGGGGCAAATAAGAATACTTTTAAAGATATTTAAGAAAATTTATGTATATTTACCATTCCCCCCTGATCTCCGAAACTACTGAGCATACATTATTGAAAAAAAATACAGAGAATGATTCTTAATTCAAAGATTACAGGAAAACCTATATGAAGTTTATGGTCTTAAAATAACATGGTAAATCTCTCAGTATTGAGCGTACAAACTTACGAATGTGTGGGAGAACATGTTTTTCATCTACAATGTTAAGTTTGTACTTGGGATAAATTCATCCCAACTACGGAACCCTTCACTGTGCGTGGTCCGACACGAACTAGGCCAGTTTTTTCAGTTTCGTACACCATCCACCACCAACCACCACAACAAAAAAGAAGGTACCAACCGAACTACAAAAAAGAAAGTTCTAAAATCTAATTTTGTTTCATAAATCAATTTGGTATAGCTATTTGTATATCTACAAACTTAATTTCACCACCATCAACAATTCTGTCTACACCATCTCCTTCGTCAATCAGTTTCAAATTAACTACAAAATGGGTCTTGAATTTTTAAGGACTGGCCTAGAAGTCCAGACCTAGCCCCCGGGTGATTCCAACAGACTTTTAATCTACTTACTAAGTTCAGGCAGGTTGTCCCGAATTCTTGCGCTGTAAACTTTGGCAGACGCAAAGTTGTGTTATGTATTTAAAGCGATTCGGGATAAGAAAGTAATTTTCGGTAGATGTGTGTGTTTATCTTGTTGGGGATTTAGTTTTAAATCTTTTTTGGGAAGTAGAAATCTCGAGTTGAGCTCTTAATAATGGTTGTGCTTTTCATATTGATCAAAAAGGCAATAAATTGAGTCAAAATTAAAACAAGCTACTGTGAAGAGCGAGAGTAACCGTTGATTTTTCAAATAAATAACGCTGATGTTTAAAAAATAATATCAACAGATAAGAAGGTACTTCCAACCATTATCATCGATATTACTTTTTATCATCAGCCACATTCGCGGGTAAACTAAAGCACTTTGAGCATCTTGAAGGCCTGCTATATCACAATACACTCCCATTTAACGGCATCCCTCGTTCTTCGAGCTCTAAGGCGCGAAGGCCTAAAGTATCTCGGGTTCAATTACTCGCCTTTACGACGATATAAAGATCATCCAACGAACATTCCACCCCCATACGGTTGAGCACACAAAATATCGGTTCTGGAGCCAATTTAACTTCGCTTCGAACTTGTTTGAAGTTGTGAAAGATTGTTCGATCGGTTCCTCTGCCTTTTAAAGGTCCCAAGTAATTATATAAACATTCTCTCTCCGCTATATTGAGATTCGAACTGGTGGGATTAATAAGGAAATTGGGGAGATTGGAAGTAATTATGCTTTGTTTACGACAGTTGCTTGATAGAAAATTCGGGGCATGTGATTTAAAAAGTAAAAATGGGCAAAGTTTGTTATGGCTGGTCTGGTTGTAAATTTTGTTGAACTCAAGGGGTAACAACGTGGAAGTTGTTTGGAAACGGTTGTATTAATTTTGAATCTATTTTTGACTTGTTAGCGAGTGTGGGCGCAAACTTTAAGGTTGTTTGTTAATTCTGATTGCTTTATACAAGTTGGGTTTTTGGAACGTTTGACGGTGTTTACCTCATTTGGTGTATCATTAGAATTGGTTACGTACACCGTAGGCTGTGTTTTCTTTGCTTTCCATCAACGTGCCTGAAAATTTTACTTTTTGGATATAGACATGGTAGTCATGTTTTATGTAAGCGTGGGAATACAATCCATTCAACAAACGTAATTTCTAAGTTAGTAAAGTGGTACGCAAGTTAGAGAAAGATCTTTATTGTTGGCCCGGATATTAAAATATTTATAAAACATATTAAAATCTCCACAATACATGAGAGCGTTTACCTACAGAATCTACAAGATGTCTCAAATACGAAATTGAACCACTACGGTCTTTTCGATGAATGCTAACATTCAACCTAATAGAATGTGTTCGACAGTGCGGGAAAGTAAAATAGTCTAGGTAAGGAATATCTCAAGAATTCCCTCGAGTTAAAATGCAATCTACAGAATGAAGACGCTAAAAGTATACGATTCGCTTCAGACGTCAGATTAAAACGTAGAGAAGATAAGCTAAAACTTATCAGATCTTTTATTTACGAAAGGAAGTTGGTTTTGTCGCATGACGAAGAGATAAGTAGTGAAAGCAGGGGACGACTTTATTAACGCATTTTTTCTTCTAAATTGTGAAACAGTAATAAAAATATTTCTCTCATGAAATGAAAGTTTTTGACCATTGAGACCATTCACAAAAATTTCATGTACTGCCGTGGTTTCAAATTTTATCGAAATATTGAACCATACGTTCACTATCCATCTACCAGTGGCTTGCTGTTTTTATCCGCTTACACTTCTGCCACAAAACCTCAGCCTAAAGATTCAGGGATCACATGCGTTGTAATACCTACCTACTGTTATTTGTCATTAATCTATAAATACTTAATTTTTTTCAAAATTTAAAATTCTATATATTTTATTTCACATAAACATGGGCACTTATGAAACGTCAAAAGCTAGGTGCATGGTTCCAATTGGGAGACACTCCACGATTATTCTTTTAAAAATAATTGTTTTTTACAATATATTCAAATATTTGGAAAATCCAAGGTACCCATCAATATGGGTAAAATTTCTCACCTCGCAATCTTTACGTACTGTCAAAGACTTTTTTCGGTCTGCTTTGTTGGTTGCTATTAATTTGGAAAAATATATATTTATGTAGATATTATATTAGTTACTTTTTTATTAATTATAATTAAACTACATTGAATAAAAGAGCCATTTAAAATAGGGTTCCTCCTATGGCTGAAAAGAATCTATAAAAAAAAAATTTACTCAATGAATTGATTTTTTCGCAAGCTACATTGTTTTCAGGTTTCATAATTGATTGACGGGAAAAAAATAAACTATTTTTTTTCGTTTCTGCTGCATTCAATCAATTTTTATAAAGTATAGAATTAATTTCCATTAAATTATCTATACAATTGTATATAAATTAAGTAGGTTCTGTGTACCAGCAGGAGTGTAACAATAAAAACAGTTGCAAAAAGGAGGCAAAACAAAATTTTCGTTCGCAGAGCACTCTCTAATGCTTCACATTATGAGTCATGCAATAACAGTGTTAATAGGTATGGGAGGACAGTGTAAGCCTTTCAACAAGTACCAGGTACTAAACAAAATAGAAAATTATCTACAAATCTTCAGTTCACTAAGGCTACAACGTTCGCACATTCACAAAATAGAAAATAATCTAAGTATACAGGGTGGCAGGGACATCGATGCGAAGCCGGTTACCATGGATTCAGTACATGATTCTGAACCCCTTTGCAATGAAATTTTTCGTCGGTTATTAAAAAAAAAAAACAGCTGCTCCATACATTTTGACCGCGTAGGTATTGCACTTTTCTATGAAACAGCAGATTTTTTCTATGAAACAGCAGATTTTTTTTTAATAACCCCGTATAAAAGATAAATAAATAAATAAAAATAAAAACCTATTTGAAACGATCCTATTGTAAACCAGGAAAATACATAACCAATTTATTAACCTATTTCGTACTTGGCAACTCAATATTCCTAAAACCTCAATAATCAAGTCCAAAATATAAGCACTAACTGTTTACAACATCAAATTCGCAAACTAAACAAATACAACCGAATTGCTGACGGCAACCCACGTATATTTGACTATCAAAATTTTGACAACTTCCTAACTGCCCGAAGTTTTGGCTTCGAACTGAAGTATTTTGCGGATTATACTATTCTAAAACTTTAATGTATACGACCAAACGGCCAGGGTAATGGGCGATTTAATTTGTCTTTTTGCCCACATAGCCCCAAGCAAGGGGACTCGAGCCCAAAACTTTTCTGGGTATTATAAGACCTAGAAATTTATGAGCATATTGTATTAGGCTTAAACGGATTACGTGTGGTGTTGATGCTGGTGGAATGCTGGGTTTAAGTACTTTGGGAGTCTTAGTAATGAAAGATAAATAGATTAAGGAAAATATATAAAATATAAGGTTTTCAAAAATTCTTTAGTAATATTTTCCTAGGCTGTATTGCGTCTTACGCTTATAACACAAGCGGTTTTCCGTATCAATCAATCAACTTAGACTATCGCAGTTTACTGTTGGACAAAGGCCTCTCTCAGGCTGCGCCACTTTACCCTGTGCTACGCCTTCTGCATCCAGTCTATCAGCCACCTTTTTAACCCCCTATGGAAAAAAGTGATGTTATAAGTTTAACTTGTCTCTCTGTGTATATGTCTGCGCCATCGTAGCTACCAAACGGCTGAACCAATTGTGTTTTTGGTTTATTTTCTTTGAAAGGTTACTTGATCGAGACTGTTCTAAGCTATGATTCAAGAAAATCGTTTGAAGGTTATCAGCTCTTTTCTAGTTAATGAATGGATGTAAGCGTCTTCCACAGGTCTGATCGATTTTTTGAATTTTTTTATTCTGTCACTTCAATTATATTAGAAGAACATTGAACTGATGCTGCAGCATCAACTGGAATTTGCAGGATGCCCAACTCCCTGGACTTCGGTCCAACTAGCTAGGTTACGTCACACACAACGCTTGCCGATACGCGGTCTCTACTCCAGAACTGGTCTGCTTCACCGGCCATCGGTCCTTCGACAAATATGGCCAGCCCACTGCCACTTGAGATTGCTTACTCTGCAAGCTATGTCAATAACCCCGGTTTTCCGGTTTCAAGTATAATTAGGTGCAAATTCTATCAAGCTTTGGTGTAAACGTTTACTTGCCATAAACTTTGCCTAATTGAACATATATGGACCTGTTAAGAAAAATACTTGCCTTCTCTCTCCTCTAATTATTTAGTGTCCAATTAAGTAAATAACTTAATGCTGTGTCCAGAATTTAAGTTAGGCTTGCCAAGATTCCCTAATCAACATATTTATTGCCTTATGTTTCTTCGTGTCAATCGTATATTCTTTGTTATACACTTGAAGTTCTTAGGCATAAGCTACGTTTACATGCTATTTCCTTTCCTGAGACCCGTCTTCTATTATGTACCCATTTATTTACTGTAAATGGTCAATATTGTTTATTAGAGAAATATATGTCAGTAATTATTAAAAATATCAACCGAATACATAAGGAATGTCACTTACAAATCATTTCTAAGCATCATAAAATAACAGCGAAACCTCAGAATTTTCTAGAAGCACACTTATAAGGTAGGGCTTGACTTTAATTATTATTGTTCTCGAAAACACGAAAACAATATTGACAAGGAAAACTGAACCTTATGTAATTGTTATAAGGTTTGAAATAGTACGTATTCTATTCCAATCACTGCTTATACCAATATTTTGCCCCATCCATAATGCAGAAGCGTATCTCAAGTATTATGTTAAGGCGGGTATATATTAGGATCCTAACGATCGCATGACCAACAAGAATCTACTCATTGAGGACATACATACATAAAGAATATCAATAATGTACTCATTGAAGGCCAAACAGACATAAAGAATATCAATAATATTAACTAAAGTTATGGACGTTTGTGTCTTGAAAACAATTTGTATGCAGATGCTGAGCTTAGGCTTAGGGATTTTGCTGAATAGGAGAAACAGGAATAGTCTGTCCTTATAGAATATTAGTTATACATACAATTCGCTTTATTTTTTTCTCGGAGGTTTCAGTAAATTAAAAAGTTAGCTGGCATGGCTACAATTTCTTCTTTGAAAAGTTTAGAATCTTGGATTGATTGACAATGGAATGAATATCATTTAAATGTTAGGCAAAAGCCATACATGGAATTTTAGTACCAGTATATCTAAGGTGTCAGGAGGCCTTGGATTCAAACTCGAGACCTATGACTTGGCAGTCCGACGGTCACACAAGTAGGATATCACTGATGGTATAATAAATAACCCATTATCATCCCATTGCAAGGCAGGGTACCCTTCCTTTTTGCACTACACTCGATCCTGAGCAAATATGGACTAATTCCTCTTACTAGTGTCAAGTTCGTCCCGCCATCTACGCATGGGTTTTCCGCAATGCCTCTGGACGTTTTCAGGAACCCATGTTGATTTGGTGGCCCACAATGCATCCGACATACGGCAAACGTGCCCGGCCCAGTCCCACCTGAGCTTGGCAGTAGCTACCAAATTTTTCTGCAAGATATCTTTACAGCTTTTCTATTGCTAAATACTTCCGTGGAAGCTTAGACAGAGTCAAATATTTCATGTTCTCACTGGCTTACTGGCTGAAAATAGCTTCCACAAAACATGTGAATTTCTCCTTTGCCCTGTCATACCTGTTAATATTTTCTTTGATGACCACTTCACCTAGATAAAAAGGTATCAATATCAGTATTAAAGAAAAAAACAATCTGGGCTTGACTTTGTACGTATTTTTCCATAGGTATAAACACATGAAAACCGATTCCTTTGTACAAGGCATCGTTTGTGCGAACTATATTTATAAAAAGCAAATAGCTTTCGGGTCGGATCGTTTGAGGCGAAAACATAACTGAACATGGAAAATAGTCTCCTTTTGATGTGCGAAATCGAACTTACTATAGGTAAATACGGTCTATTTTGTGAACGGAAAAAATATAGGTACCTATCTATAGTTTGTTACTATGTGAGTGATATGGATACAGTCCTGTTATTTGGGATCCTGCCGTTTTACCGAAAAGAAATTGCCAAAATTTCACAACCCAAATAAATTTTAGCAACCTTTTTTTATACCAATGCAATGTTTGGAATTATTTTAGTACGCGCATTTTCATTTGGTCAAATTTTTACTTGGCAGAATATTATCTAGGATAATTTAATTTAGCCATTCGGTCTTTAATCAAATGATTTATTACAGCAAACAATCTTTAGACAATAAACGTTTGGTCAGTTAGTTATGGAACTAGTTACAGTAGGTTTAATATAAAAAAGAAATGGTTAGGTTAGGTTAAAACTGTGACCTCCTACGCAGAAACGACTAGATTATATAAAAAAAACCAGGCTACCCGAAACTGAACTAGTTAGACGAGACTAATTATTAAAAAAAAATATACTAACTAACTAAAAAAAAAAATATACTACCAGAATAGATAATATAAATTTTCTTTATTTCATTTATATACATATAATTTACATTTTTAAATATTTTTATAAAAACAAAAGAGAAAACAAAAACATTTAAAAATATAAAAATAGTAGCTCACCGGTATCGGGAATAGGATCCAAGCTACCGGTGGTCAGGGTTCCTGAGAGAGGAATCTCCTAACGATACGCGCCGTGTCCAGAAGTACCGCTTTCTGGATCAAGCCCTTGATCCAGCTGCCTAACGAGAGCCTCCTCAGATGTTGGTCGAGACTCTTGGCTATTATGCCATTGGCCGTCACGTCTATCGGCACAATGACTGCTGTATCCACATCCCACATGTCGACAACCTCGCGAGCCAGGTCAAGATACTTAATCTGTTTATCTTTTTCAGCATACACGAGGTTCTCGTCGTGCGGGACCGCTATATTAATTACCTGTTTAGAATTTGTCCCAAGTGGAAAAAACACCCTTGTAATAAAACGTCTTTATTTTGCGTAAAATGAGTTATTCCAACTGAAATATTTGACTAAATAAAAATTTGGTAAAAGTACTAGTTGGTACGAGTAAAGTTATTGTTTAAACGTTCACTTGCAAGACATTAGGTTTGCGTTACAATTATTTGTGAAGAGATTTTTTGCTAAGTAATAATTTGACAGAAAATTGTTTGGGAAGTGATAATTTGGCGTTTTATTTTCGATGAAACAAGGGAGACCCCTGTTATTAAGATAGTGATGAATTGATGATACTCAAGTTTGAAGTAAAAATTGCCGAGCCACGCCAATCCATTCCATGGAATCTGTCAAAGCAAAGACAACATGCTAATGGTTCCTCATGATCATCAGTTCCACAATGTGTCATGCGTTCACAATCGCGTTAACGGTTTAAAACTTCGGGGCACCGCAGGAAATGGTGTGTTGCTTCATAATTCAAATAATTAATGTTCCAATCTCAGATTAAATAAAAAACCACAAGACAGCCCTGCGAACAATATAGCGAAGCATGCCAAAACTACACCTAACTAAGTTCACACATGTTTATGAAAGCGGCCATCACTGTTGACAGCGCTTTGTCTTGGTTTTTTATTTAGTCTGAGGTTCCAATAGATTCACAAACACATACACATACACACAGACCCAAACACACACACACAAACACACATATTCACATACATTTGTCAAAATAAACTACAGTAGCTAAAAGCTAGAAAAGTGTTACCTACTACTCCTATACCGTTACATAGATCCATAAAATACTCGTGCTAGCTGCGCAAGAGCAAGCACTACCTATTCGTTTTCTGCTAACCCAGGTCCTTAAAGCTAGTTTTATCTATACATTTATATATTTTTACGATCCCATTTACGATTTTTCATAGGAACATAATCGCAGAAACCCGCGAACAAATAATTCTAGTTGACAGCAATAAAATGCTGGGAATAATATGAAACTTTGTTCGTGGCTCCACTAACGGTGGTACACTAAAAGAGTTATGTGCATGTGCTAGCATTGGTTGCATTAGGAGATTTAGTAGATCACATAACAGTTACTTTAAAAATGGCTTTGTATCATGTTTATGGAATGGTCTTATGAGCCGCCGCGTGTGTCGTGAACTCGTCAATGGCAACAATTAATACTCTTTAAAAATGACCACAACCTTATTGTCTTCCTAACACGTTCCATCCATCCCGTTTCATAATATATATTTACATCTGAAATCGTATAGTATACATAAAATAGAGAAGAATTATTTCTATTCTTTTCTAACAGTAAAGCGAAAGAATGGTGAACTAACCCACAGTATCTGAATGCCTAATAATAATTGTTTAGCCAAATCCAATATAGCAACTCATAAATGATCGAAGTTTTTGCTGGCAGTTAACTGATCACAACATAATAAAAAGGATTCAGCCTTGTTTTTCTCCATCTGGCAACTAACGAAATCTTTTTTTTTACATATTTTTCTTTGTTGGGCAAAGGTCTCCCCAACAGCTTTCCACTCTTCCCTGTGTTGCCTTCTCGAGCCAATCTCCCATAAATCTTAATTCAAACTATGTATCACCTGAATACCTGGGCATAGTAACATTCCGTCAGCGATAACGATGACGGAAAGGTCAAGAATGTATGGGACTGACATAAGCTATCAAATAACAAACTCAAACTCAAACTCAAAGCATTTATTTCAAATAAACCAATTACAGGCACTTTTGAATTGTCAAGGGGTCGGTCAGTCAGAAAGATGAAGCTAGATGCCCATTCCAAAGCGTAGTAGGTACCTATGGAGAAGAACGGGCAAGAAACTCCACGGACACTCTTTTAAATTATAATTATGGTTACAAAATATTGGTTACATCATTCATGTTGAAGTTATACATGTGAGAACGATGCAAAACGTTAAAGGCGTCCGTAATAAAAATAAAAATTCAAAAATTAAATTAAATTAAAATAAGCCGTGGTAGCTAAGAGATGACCAGTCCCTACTGACGGCGCCCGTTCACGAACATGACGCATGGATTAGCACCATTCAGCTCAACCATTTCGAAGGGAGCTAAATGATCCAACACACGCGCCACCGTCAGCGAGACATTAGAGTGAGCATGACATACTCTCAGCCGCCAAGGCACATTCAAGTCAATGAAAGACATACCCAGTACCTAAATGGTAGCTTTATAGTCGGTACATAGTACTCAACATGTGCTATGCAATTATATTATAATAATAGCAATAACATTAATCGCATTACCACTATCTATCACCTAACAAAAAATACCTCTAAGAGTACTGTAGTTGAATGGCTCCATAAATTGAATTATAAAGCAACTCAGGAATTACTTACTCATCCAAAATAGTCCGTTCCACAAATTTCCTTACACATCACATTTCACGCATTTTTCTACTTCTTTACGGTTTTTTCACTTTGATTTGGTTTTATCATTGATTTATATTTGATTTAAGTACATTTTATGCTCAGCTCCTCCACATTTACTGTACATATAAGTAATTTTGTTTACATTCCACTTGGTGGGACCCTGGTGATCTGATATAGGTACAGGTATTTCTAGTGCAGACACCAGTCTCTTACAAACTTTGTCACGTAATTTTTAGGCTTGTTTTAAATAATTTATTATGTCATTGTTTGTGAAGAGAATTTGAAACTACCTAAAAGCTTATGTCGATCCCGTTGAAAGTCGTTATAGAAATACGAAACGGTTTGAAAGCAATTTCCACTTATCTAGACCCTCTGTACGTTTCTCTTAATCTAATACACATCTTCCAGCAGCTTAATTTATTCTAAACAGAGTTGATACTTCAAACTAGTGCACCTAAGGACTCAATTCCGTGCACCCAGAGGTACAAACAGAACTAAATAAATACATATAAATATAAATGTAGGTATGTATATACTATTCCATTTTCTCCTAAATTCCAGTTCAGAGGCTTCAGTAATTACACTGGCAAGATAAACAAGGCAAGGACGGATTCGTTTACTGAAGACTAATTTTGTTTACCTAATGTCTGGATCACTAATGCGTCGATTTTTTCTTGGGTACCAAGTTTAGAACGGGGGCGAGTTTAGTGGAATGTTTAAGGTCAAAAAGAGGGGGTCTTTATTAATAAAAAGACTGTGCTGATGACCTCTATGATAGAAGTGAAAACATATGATTTTCAGCTGATGACGACTACAACCGAGTATACCCGATTCAGCGTCATCGACCCGAGCGTGACGGTTCTGTTTCGAAATCAAGTTTTCACTTCAAAAAATATTCGTGACGTTACTTCTTTTGATTCCTTCAAGAAAATTCACAGTAACATGAAAACCATAAACTATATCTCTGATGATGTCCTTATATCATTGAGCTATCTTAAATTTAGTTTTTACGATAGCAAAGTCTCTTGGAAAACGTCTTAAACCGTGGAATATATTAACAGTTATCAGGATTAGTTACAGTATTTAGTTGTTTGGTTCTTCAGCACCGCTCTCGCTTGTAGATGAAACTACACTCTCCTCAGGGGAGGAATAAATT
The DNA here is from genome assembly GCA_916701695.1 of Agrochola macilenta. Classification (NCBI taxonomy): domain Eukaryota; kingdom Metazoa; phylum Arthropoda; class Insecta; order Lepidoptera; family Noctuidae; genus Agrochola; species Agrochola macilenta. The sequence goes on along the minus strand of OU753561.1, from coordinate 21,559,208 downwards.
GCGCCTCCAAAGACAATTTTCATGGATTTACAATCATTTCTTTCCTAACACAAAGGACGACTTGTTTGCTAATTTTTACATAAAAAGCGTAGAGACGTGTTTTTACAAAAGTCTCCGCAAATAGATTTGAGCAAAGTTTTCTGAATATTTTTGTGTACGATTTTCTTTTAAATCGTTTTGTTACGAACGAGAATTTCTTTATTTCTAGAATGAATTTCATTGTCAGTTTGAAAAATTTGCAAACTGGTTAACAAAAGAAATCAAAATTATTAATATACGAAAATTTATATCTTCAGCTGTTGTGGACAGCTGTTATTTCCAAAAAAGTATGTACTTAGCATAATCAGCCAATAATATTCCCACTGGGGTGGGACATAAGCGTCCTCTATGTGAGAGGGAGTGGACCGTAATCCACCACGCGGGCCCAGTGCGGGTTGGTAGATGTCACATGTCTTGGAATTTTTGGTTCTAGGGCATGCCGGTTTCCTCACGATGTTTTCTTAATCGTCATGAGAGCAGTGGTGATGCAATAATTTACACAAAATAAAGCAACTGTCAGGGATCGAACCTAAAACCTACAACCCGTAAGTCACGGTCCTTATTACTGGGCCACCACTGCTCTTGCCTAGCTTTAAATAAAAAAAGCTGTGCAACACAGTTATTTTTGTTACAAAGGTAAAAATAACCTTACAATAATGCCTAAATCAACTTCCTCACTTTCTCTTCATCAAAGTAAACTGTTTCGTCTTAAACGTCCCAAGTTACCGGTTTCTAAGATTTTGAAACAAAAAGGCACCAGTAAAATACAGAATCAATTTAAAGTTTATAAAACACGTTAAGGCTTGTGGTGAGAGCCCCTGTTTACGGCTAAAAGTTGCCGACTCCATGCAAATTGCATTAGGCCACCGTCTCACAAGGACAGTTACTTGTACAGCCACCACAATCTTAACTTGTTTATATTTTACAATTTAACCGGAATTTTACGGAGTTTTTAACTGCATTATCTCGGTTGTTAAGGTTAAGCAACTGTTATTGAGGTTTATTGCTGGATGGGTTTTCGAAAGCGTTTTAATATTTTAGTGGTTAAAGGGTGAATAAGTTTGGCCGTTATTTTGAATTTTCGTTCTTAACTCAATCTTTCTCCCCCATGAATGTCGAAGGGAAATTACATTTTATTTTCACAGTAAAGTTTTTTCTAAACACTTATTAACGGTGTATGTTCATCAAAGTGAATCAGTTATCAGGTAAAAAATATTGCAACGGTGACGGGAAGGTTGCTTATATTTTTTTGCTCTCTGAAAAACAGTCATTCGAACTAACTACTCTTCTTTTCAAGTTGAGTTTAAAGTCATTGGCAAACTTTTAGTAACGTTTTGTCAGATGAGCCCCTGAAACCATTTTTAACGCAGTTTAAAAAATAATTATTGCCAGTATAAGCATAGTGACATCACTAGCTTCCAGTATTTAAACTAAACATCTTTCGCTCAGCTTACCCACTCACCAACAACAAGTCTGAAGACAAACAGATCTCAGATTGAAACGCTACCATAACCCGCGGTCACGCATTCCACTAGGCAGGCTCGGTTACGGATTATCAGGCTTACGCGAGTTACAAGTTTGTTTAGTATTACCTTACCAAAGTAGGTAGGTACTTTGGGAGTTCCAATTATGTGTGTTTACGTATGAACTGAGATATAGCCGCTTAATAATTGTTTTAAGATTCAAAATGGTGTCGGGTTTGTGTTGTCTGAAATCAAAAGGTGTGTTTAAGTCGTTGTTGAAAATTAAATTGTTTGTAATGGAATATTCTTGAAATCTAAGTGTAGGTCTGGGTTTTAACGTTGAGTGTTGTCTAATTAATTTGTGTCTGTAATGAAACGTTCCAGAAAACTCTTAGATTTCTTGGAAAACAAAACTCTATAAGTATTTGAATCTGTATAAATTAGAAAACATAACATCACGCCGATAACCCCTGATAGGATGGGCAGAGGTCTACTTATAGTAACATCCACATTTTTCCAGTTATCTTTAAGTACCATGTTATAGGGGGCGAGCCTATTGCCATCAACCGGGCACAAATCCAGACTCCACGCTGCTACTGAACCCAGGACTTATTGCTCGGCAGCAATGCTTGCGAGCAAATTAGAAAAGTACTTTAATAATCATAATGTCCAAAAACTGCTTATATTGTAGCAGCGCTGCACAAGGACCAGATTTTTGAGAACCGCAGATTTTAATATTCTAAGTTAAAAGTGGTAATACAGTTGTATGTTTATTGTTACAGGGCAGGGGATACGACTATCAACAGGGCACGAGGTCACGCGCAAGGGTAAGTCAAAAATTATTCTAATTTAAACCTTAAGTGTAGACAGTTAAACGTTATTTTGAATTTAAGAAAAAAAAAACAAAAAATGGGTTCATTTTTTTTAATGGAATTGAGTGAATTTATTGTAAATTTATTAGAAACACACGTCTCATAGAAGCGATATTGCGGTTAGGTTTAAAACTTAAGCGCGTTACAACGTTGGGAAGTTATTCTAATGTACCTTTTCATCCAAAATAAGTATGTACGACAGTCAAAATTAATTGCGGCTATCAGTCTTCAGAGTTTCCGAATTTGTATAATATTACGTTCCTTATTATAAACAAAACAACAATTATGGTAACATAATGGATGCGCGAAGCCAAATAAATAAGGCACGAAAAGACGTTATATTCCCGAAGTATTTCCCTCAGGAGCAATTCGAAGTAATTACCAAGAACCACGTATTCTTGAGCCATACTTATAACTTGATACCATAAGGGAAAAATATATTTATGTCATTAACTTCTCGTCTTATAACACTGTGGGACACACTCAATGCGTTTGAGAAAGCAAGAACTGTTGATAGGATAAAACCTAGCTATTGCCAGTAATAATAGGTTCCCAAAGACCAACTATTATACCTAATATTATTTTAAACTTACTTTTGCCCGTGGTTTCGCCCGCGTGGAAATCGGACTTGTCTCATGTGAACGTATTATCGGGATAAAAGTATCCTATGTGTTAATCCAGGTTATAAACTATCAATATACCATCCAAATACGTTCAGCCGTATTTGCGTGATTGAGTAACATACAAAATGTCACATTTCCTTTTTCACCACAAATCCAACAGAAAAGTCAAACAAGCTGTACCAACTAACCATAATAACCCTATTATGGTTAGTTGGTACAGCTTGTTTAATTTTCGTGTCTTAATTTTCAGTAATCTCTCATAATTTTTAGCCACTTCTCCAGGAACCTAGTAAACAATGAATTTATATGACAATAGAGCTTGATTTGCACGCATACAAGCATGGTTTGTACATCAAACAAACTCGCTTAAAAAGCAACCAAAACATTCTTAACAAACTAGTATTTCAAGCCATGCCTTTAGAACGGAACGCGTAATTTTCAAAGAGACGTCACTTTTCCCCTGTATTTAACGGAGAAACATATATGGATTCGTGTTTTGCATGCTTTACTTTGCATTCTGAGGGTTATTACTCACAAGTTCGGTACGACATGATTCGGCACAGCCAGGTAAAAAAAAATTTGTGTTCGGGAAAAGGCGATCGGCGTAGCTCGAATTGTGCCGAGCCAACCCTATGATTCAGCAAGGGTACCTGGATAATAATATTACCAGCCTATTATTGTCCCACTGCAAGGAAAGTCTAGGTTTCCTCACGATGTTATCCTTCACCGATGTCAGTTATGCAAGGGTAGGTACGTAATTTTCCGATCGGCACGAGACGAAAGTCAAAGTCAAAGTCGATCAAAGTCGAATATGTATAGTAATTGCTTCGGGTCGGCTTTTTTGTTGAACAAATACTGCCGAACGAATGTGCCGACCCGAACATATGTGTGGCGCCCCTGACAGCGTTTTGGTTCACAAATTAGAAGAGCCAGTGGGCGGCTTGTGAAGGTTGCAAATTTTACACTGGACTAGATTATAGAGGCTTGGAAATATGCAGGTAGGTTTAAAATTATTAATTTTGTTAAAATTGTTAATTATGTGGGTATTGTTCTTGTTAGTAGTGTGAAGAGAGAGTAAATGATGCGTTGAAATAATGTACACTACAAGTGAAGTTATATTAAATTTAAATTTCTCTATTTCTCTTTCCTACTCCATCGCCAGGAGCTGTGGCGGCCGAGTGATAACGGCCCCGGCTTACGAATTGTAGGTCGTGGTTCAAACCCAAGCAGGCGCCTTACATTGTGTAAATAATTTCATCACCACTACTCTCAATATGGTGAGGGAAAACATCGTGAGGAAACCGGCATGTCCTAGAACCAAAAATTTGAAGTCATGTGACATCTATCAGCCCGCACTGGCCCCGCTTGGTATATACAGCCCCCACCCTCTCACATTATAGGCTGATCATGACTCCGTCTCCAGACCCTGTTTATCATCTATCTATAACGTCTTCATTGAGATCATTCCAATGAGCTCAAACACGATACCTGTGCTGTAAGTTGGTAAGGGAGTTGGGTATCCTGCAAATTCCAGGTGATGCTACAGCATCAGTTCAAGGTTACTATGTTCATCTGATATTATTGAAGTAACAGAATACCAAATTTCAAATCGATCAGACCTGTGGAAGACGCTCACATCCATTCATCAATTAGAAAAGAGCTGATGATCTTTAGACGGCTGAACTGATATTGATAAAACATGTCGTAAGCACCATCGCTGGAAAACTTGCTTTTAAATAAAAAAACCGCATTCAAATTGGTTCACCCGCTTAAGAGCTACAGTGCCACAGACAGACACACACACATAGCGGTCAAACTTATATCATCCCTCTTTTTGCAACGGGGGTTAAAAATTTAGTCGCAAAAACACTTTATGCATACTGATGATGCCTACACTGTTTTAAGAGTGCATGAATACTTCACCACCACCACAACAACGACTCTCTCAACACTTCATTTACAACAACTCATACCCACATTCTATGTAAATGTGAACACGTTACACTGTCGTAATGTTTTCTATTCTATTTACGTTTTAAATTTGGTCCTAAGAGGCGACAATCTTCCTATAACTAGATACTATACATATTTAGAGAGTTCATGAGTTCGATGTCCACCAATTGAACATTTGATGCCAAATAGCTCCAGCAAGTTCTGCATACTTAGTTACAGGGGTCAATTAAATTTCGCTGCATACGTAACGTGTTTAACCCGCACGGAACGGGACGACAATTTTTGGAAACATCGTTTCGTACGAAAGAGCATACGTCACGGGTGGCACCCAAGGGACGGGAAAAATATCGTCGGTGACGATGTTTAGCTCGTCTCACCCCACGGTACGTCCTCGTCCGTGATTCTGCTGTGTATACACAGTCGCTTCGATCCAGTCCATATTTTCTTGTTCTGTTCTCCACACTAGCCCGCTAGTTTCGCGTCATTATCGCGGTGCGTATGCATTAAACAGCCGTCCGTGTTTTCATAACACCACGTTCCGTTTCCGCACCGTCTACATCCTAACTCTTAACGCCCATCCAGTATGCAACGACCTTAACTGTGCTTGAGGTAGCTGCGTAATGCGGCAGGGGTGTTGACGTCCGTCAGTGAGCAAATGACTGAGGTCTCGTGACACGTCACCGCACTCCCGCACCGCACCGTCTTAGTTTCGGTAGGCCCGCAGTGATATACAATCCAGATATGAAAGGATAAAAATAATGGCTTTAGGTTATACAATATGTCCCGGAATTAACGCCCATCACTAAACACCCCAATTAGAATATTATGTTATTATCATAATACATACGCTGAATATTTTCTTATTATGTATAGAACATTGTTTATTCTCGTATATTAAATAAGATATACTGATTGTGGGAGTAAGTTGTGGTCACATTACAAATATACGTTTGCACACAGTCGCACAGGTATAATATGGGTTTAGCGTAAGTGCTTCGTTTTTTTGAGATAAAAAATAACTTATATCAAAAATAATACAATAATTACCTGTCGGACCACGCACAATGAAGGGTTCCGAACGAATTTATCCCAAGAACAAACTTAACATTGTAGTTTAGTTGAAAAACATGTTCTCCCATATGGAATGTAAGGCAGAACATGTTTTTGCAACTGCAAATGTAAGTTGGTCTATTATTCCTCGTTAATTTCTAAAGCCTATTTAGTTGTGATAGTTTTTCTTTTAATTACGTTATACATATACATACTGCCGTGATTTTTTTCAGATATCCAAAACCAACCATTTAGTTGGCAGGGGGCGGGACACTTGACTCTAACAAAAATTTGCACTTTATAGCTAACGGATCCCTGAATCCAAAAATCTTTATCACAAACTCACTATATTTTAAAACGACTTTTACAAAAACACCCCACACCATGGGATAGATGAGAAAAAAAGAACATCCCCACTTTACGTGTAGGGAAGGAACAATAAAAATTGTATTCATGATTTTATTTTAACACTTTGTCGGCGAGATTAATTTGTATACCCATGCCGCTAAGCCAAGCCCATGCTGCTAAGGGTTCCTTGTTTACTACGGAAACCTAAAAAATCACAGAAATCGATTCAGTAAACGATTCCTAACTTTCTTAACGATTCTTAACTTTCGTAATGTGCAGACCTGTATAGGAGTACAACCGAGAGGAGGGGTCGGCTGCCCATAGTAATACTATGGGCAGCCGACCCCTCCGGGCGCCACTGGTCACACTGTTTATCAATAACTTTATTAAGTAACCGCAATAACTCGTTAACCCATCCACGTAGCCAATAACATGGAATTATGATAGATATTCCATATAATACCCGGTTAAAGTAATAAATTACACCTGTGACGTCAAAACGTGTATTTAGTTTCAACCTCATTATTATGGCACAGGGTTTTGACAAATTAATTTTAACTTTGTTGTTATGTTGTTAGAGTGTACAATTGTTTGGGAGGACTTGTCAGTGATATAGCTGATGGGGATAGGATTGTGAAGCGATTAGTTATGCCATTAAATCATTATTAAAGTTTCGGTTCAAAACATTGATAGTTTTCTCTAAGAACATTACATGCATACGTAGTTATAGTATAGACAAGGCAATTTGATGCAGCTGGTAGCTACAGTATTTATTTTTTCTGGATGTGGGTACCAAAATTTTAATCTGTGACATCATGGTTAGTTATGAAGTTTTTCTGAGAATACGTTATACTTTCCGCTACCTTAAGTAAGTGGGAAAAATTGTAATATTGTTCGTCTTGTATATTTATTTTTCCTTATGTTATTATTCTTAAGTTTAAGAAGTATTTTGCCATAATTTCCAAATTCTTAATTCTAGTACCTTTAGTTTTAGTATTATTATGTGTTATCACCTATTTCTGTGATGGCTGGTTGTTTTGTAATTGGTGACTGTATAAGTCCGAGGCTATTGTTACCTACAGTACTTAAGATATATTATATACTGAAGTTGTTGGTGTACCTTTAAAAGTAAATATAATACGTATAATAAAACACGTTGCAAACAAACGAACATAAAACACCCAGATTTTTGTAATACAGGAAATTTATTTTGACCACAATAAGCCACAAACGTTTGTAATGTTGCACGCTGCCTTTTCACATCGTTCGTTATGAAGACCGCCTCTGAAATATTGTAACATATTTTTTTTAACACTTACTAAGGAAATAATTAAAGTAAAAATTATCCTCCACGTCTTCAACTCAACGATCACTACAAACAAACTTCAACCATGGCTTCTAAGTTCAAGCCTTAAACAGAATTAATGTGCCTAGTTCCAGACTGGTTTTCATTAGGCATGCAAGCCGCTACCTAGGCACAGGCTTTCATTAGACAAGTATACCTGTGGATGAGAACATGCTTGGTATTCACAAATAAGTGGAATCTTGTAGTAAGGAGTTTAATTAATATTGTTTAATGGTTTATGCATGGTTACAATTGAATGTTCTAAATATTAATCAAACTGCCTAGCATTTTCCCAACTATGTTGGAGTCGGCTTCCAGTCTAACCAGATGCAACTGAATAACAGTATTTTACACGGAGCGACTGCCTATTTGACCTCCACAACCCAGTTACTACTAAACACGATACCCTGTGGTCAGACAAGTTTATTTTTATCCCCAACTTGGATGCTCTTGGCCTGCATCTCACCTGATGCTAAATAACGATCAGGCCGAAGGTGGAAGCGAGCTTCATCCGGAATCCTCACCACAGTGGAACTGTCTACCTAACCGCTAACTGCCGAAACATAACAATGCTGTTAACATTGTTGTTATGGCGACAGATTAAATGGTGGTAGCTCACCAGATGGACTTAGAACAAACTAAACCGAGCAGAAAATATTGCCTCAACTGGGAATCGAACCCGAGACCTCTAGGTCTGAGACAGATAGTCTAACCACTTAGACCACAAGGTGGTTAAACTATTAAAAAGCATTATAGCAAAGCAATTAAATTTTTGCGAATTAAATTTAAACGAGACCATTTCATTTTGTTTCACACACAGTGAGGATGATGACGATATAATAGAAATACAATTACAATTGTTAAACAAAGAAATTTCTGTAGGACTCGCTTTGGAAAAGTTACGTTGATTGTCTCAACGATAAATCATTATTTTATTAATTAAAGCTTTTTTTCCGTATTAATTTGTTTTTTCGATTTTCATTTGTTCTTTAGGCATTCATTTTTCAATTGTAATAAAATGACAGGATCAGTATCAGGAAGAGGATTTCATTTCCGTGGAATTAATTTTAGGTGGACCATGGCCAATAGACATTTTTTATTTGCATATTCCTCATCAGTTAGGTGATCCACCGGCAAGAAAAAGTGCACCCAGGTGTGAACTAAGCAGGTGGACCACGACCGAATCCCGAGCAAGTGTGTTTATCATTTTTGTTCCTTCTATGTATAAAATATAGGACTTTGTTCTACACTGAGATAATTACAGAACATTTGTTATTTACTTCTTCAGCACTATAATAATAATAAATCATTTTATTTCGGATAACACAAAAAGATCCATAAATTGTTAGTAACATGTATGCACTTAAATCATTATTGTTAGTACCTAACCTAAACTAAAGACGAATTTGTGGGAAGACCACCCAATATCTAGACACACCGAGAAATGGTAGTGGTAGTCTAACTATGGTATCAGTCTTCGCACAAATTGTCTCATTATGGCGGAGGAAGTATCTGCCGCCACAGCCATCAAGATACTATTGTGACTGCCTCTTATTCTGCTCAGGAGTGAGGCTGTTTTTTTGCGGATGATGGCATGAAATCCGTCGGTATGATTTACCGCGAACATTTCTGAAGCACTGCAAAAACGAGGCAGTCGCAATAGCATCCTAAACAAATTATTGTATTGGACGCGTAGAACATCCAGCGACCTTTTCGAGTGGTTGACCCAAAGATTACCGGTGTAAAAACTCTGACAATAAGCTTTAAAAAGCGTAATCTTTATATTATAATGAACGAATCTAAAATATAACGCAACATTCTGAAGATTGCTGTAGTAATTCTCTCCTCTACATCTCAGTATATTACTCTAGCTAATAACTTCCCTCCGACATACAAAGCAAATTCATCTAGTTCAACACAGCACCCTCCTTTTAGCTGTATAGTCGGGTACGTACAATACAATACATATATCACTGGAGTAGTGGCTGAGTCCTTGTTTGTGGTTAGGGTTGCTAGATTGAAAATAAATAAGTAGGCTGCCAGATTGCAAAAAAAAGCTTCAATTGTCAACTTACGGTCAGAAAGCAAAGTAATTAGTAGTTCCTAATATTTTGCGACTAGTTGTGCCCCCCAGCTTCACTCATTTGAACCAATATGCATTAAAACCTATCCAGATACATAACAAAAATCAAGATTATTGGATAAGTGGTTCTCGAGTTATAAGCACTAACAGTCAGAGAAACAGAGAGCCGTTACGTTAAGAATAAATAATAAATAATAATAATAATAAATAATCGAATTCTCTATATGATTTTAAATGAGATACCATACGAAACTATCTTTTGGAAGGGGTAATGAGAATAAATTCTATTATTTTTTATTTTTTTTGACGTTCGAAAGTGCCTTTTATGTGACTATTTGAAATAAATGATTTGACTTTGACTTTCATACATTTGAAACAAGAAGCAAACATATAGGTAAATTTGGAAAATACGTTCAGAGAACCCAACGTCTGCTAACCCTATTATTTTATAGCACATGGTTAGTAGGTTTATTTTAAACGCTTAGTATTCCCCCACACGCTTCTGTAGGGCACGGAGCAATTTCTTCGTTCCTATTCAGGAATATTCCTATTTGTACATAAATAACTTTTCTTTTATATTATAGACCAGCCTGTGACTCTTTTGTTACATTTTTATTTATTTTAATATTTACATCAACAAGAAAGGGGAGCTCGTGGCTAAGTAACAACAGCCGCACTGGTCGATCTATCAGGTTAAGCTACGCTTGCCGGGGCTGGTAAGTGGATGGGTGACCATCTTTACATACCGAGAATCCTCCGTGCCTCGGAAAGCACGTTAAGCCGTTGGTCCCGGCTGTCATTCATGGATCTTTGATAGTCGTTACGAGCCGTCAGAAGCCCGAAAGTCTGACACCAGTCTTACCAAGGGGTATCGTATTACCCAGTTACTGGGTTGTGGAGGTCAGATAGGCAGTCGCTCCATGTAAAATACTGGTATTCAGCTGCATCCGGTTAGACTGGAAGCCGACCCCAACATAGTTGGGAAAAGGCTAGGCAGATTGATTGATTTACATCAACAAGAAACAATTTAAAAACTAACGGACTTAAAATAATAATAATAATATGTACAAGTATATAAAAGAGGGGTGGGGGGAAACAATCATAGGGCGTCAAAAAATTCGTCCGCAACGCTGTCAACAGGAAAAGTGCCCAAAAGGCTGACAGCATTGCCATACTACGTGGCAATGCTGCCAGCCTTTTGGGCACTTTCGATTCTCTGGCCGAAGAATAGACCAGACTTCTGGTCACAACATTTTGTTACATTATTTAAACTAGCTTTTGCCCGCGGCTTCACCCATGAAGACGATGGGAAATATCCCACGGAGACATCCTTTTTTTTTTTTGGTTGGGAATTTATCAAATAACTTCTCTCGCTCTGGGCGGAGCGGGAGGGCGTGCCAGACTCTTACTGACTAAAATCCACCTGTGATCCTTCAATGTTGCCTGTACGTTGCCAGGGGCCACGGTATCTCTTTCGGACTTTCTCGCAAACGGTACCGGTATAATATGTCCTAACCCTAAATGCTAAAAGTCACCCAAAGGGCAATGGAGAGGGCTACGCTTGGAGTTTCCCTACGGGATCGAATGAGAAATGAAAAGATCAGCAGGAGAACCAAAGTAACCGACATATCCCGAAGAATTGCCAATCTTAAGTGGTAGTGGGCAGGGCACATTGCTCGCAGAACAGATAGCCAATGGGACAGAAAGGTTCTGGAGAGGCGACCGCGTACCGGAAGACGTAACGTTGTAGCAACAAAAAGACTTGAGAATGTCATAAAGTTGACTAACGTTTGTGTAGATATCTGGCAGAGCCATTATTCTTGCTCATTCCATCGGGTATATACATATTTCAACCTATTACATAAAATGCAACCAATATTTAATGCTCTTAACGAAAACTCACCAAACTCCCCTACATTATGGCGTATCTACACAAGCCAAGGAACATTCTCAGCTATGTACACGAGGGTCGTAAGTCCCGCGTGTTGTCTGTACCCAACTTTACCAATGTTTTGTTTACCGATTTTTTTGCATCTTAGTCCAGACGGATTTCCTTACATGTTGAGTAAATATTTGAGACGTGTAGGGACCTGTAGATATGTTACCTGTGATAGATAGATTGGTATTTGATTGGGTTTGCTAAAGTGTACGGCGAAGTGAAGTTTGAGTTAGTCCCTATATGCGTTGAGACTTCATTAGGCATTATATAACATCTGTTGATCTTTGGATTTAACAAAAACTTATGTTAAAATATTTTTTACAGGGCAATAATTTTTGTCAGATTAATACAGGAATTTTTAATACAGGTTTATCTCAGTATTTTAGTAAAAACTGTCAGCTTACATCATTCAACTGTTGGAGAAAAACCTTTGCCCATGAATTTCCAGACCTTTATGTCCGTTTTCACTAACTCTAAGCGATACCTAAATTAATACCTACATAAAAGTGCGGTGTAGGATTTGCAACGCTCGGGTTAGCGCCGAAAATTGAAAATCTAACAGCGCGCTAAGACCATAAGAGTCTAGATCTAATATGAACCATACATATTTCGTCCAGCCCATCCCACCATCTTCAATTATTCTGATTAATTTGTAAGGCTACGTAGTAAATAATTTTGGGACTCATACGAACCAAATCAAATCAAATCAAAACGTTTATTGCAACCATAATGTCATAAACAATTACAGGTGGTAAATAAAAATAAAATAGAAACAATTATGAACCCTGTCGGGCACAGCAAATTTTTTAAATAGGTAGAGAGAGGAAGAGCGCATTTCGCGATTCATTTATTATTTATTTAATTATATTTAATATTGCTTATTGCTTATTTGTTTACTCGCTTAAAATTTGTTTATTATTATTATTAATGTAGGTACGAAGTATACCTTTTACAATAATACATTATATTTATTACCCCAAATTAAAATAACAAGAAGCCAAACACAGCCTGAGGGAATAATCCATTAATATGAGCACACAGCAGTATTAATGAAGTATTTCTTAATTGTGGTCTTGCGAGAGTGTGAGGCCGTATAATTTAACTTATTTTGGACAGAAATTATATCATATTTCCTTGATTTGGCTGTTTTGGACTTTGATTGAAGAAAATCTTGATCTAAGTTGTGATAGAAAGACAAAACCTAGGCAAGAGCAATGCGAAGAACATTCTTGAATAGTATGTATACAAGCAACTTGGATATCGTTCAATAATTTCATTCGTTCGTTTTCTATTCCTAACATTTTCATTTGAAAAGGCATTGATTTTGACTAAAGAACGGATGAATTTCGTAAGTTACCTACTCTCATGGATAACTGAACGGCACGAAAATAATTTCAGCATCTTTTCATACTTAGTTTAAAAATACACTATTGCTCAAAAATATCATACTGCAAAAATAATAAGAGTGTGAAGTATGTCTCTTCAAGTGTTTTCCAATTTCTGAAAAATATCTAGCTGCTACAATCTGCTGAAAGCGGAGCGCTGTCCTAGTTTATAACCCTGAAATGATATTATATGTATAATGAAAAATATTATTTTACAAAATATAATTAATTTCCTTAATAGCTGAAACCTTTTTAGTAAAATTTCCGGTACTGATATTAATTATAATTTAATTTTCTTCGAGAAAGGTTTCCTTTCGTTCAAAGTAACGGAGTTATTTTTGAGGGTTCCGTACCTCAAAAGGAAAACGGAACCCTTATATGATCACTCGTGTGTCTGTCTGTCTGTTTGTCAGCTCCGAATCTAATGGACCGATTAAGTTGAAATTTGGCACACATATGTATTTCTGTGACCCCAACGGAAGGAAGTGTAACGTAAATAAATGAATTTTGAATATGGGGTGACTTTTGGAGAGCAAATATAAGAGAATTAAAAATAAAGTTTTACAAACTGTGCCGTGTGACATCTCGGCTGATTACGGGGATATTGATGTTTTTATAAATAATTTTAGAATAAAGATATTTAAGCCATACATTTTGAAAAAAATACAGAGAATGGTTATTTACTCCTATAATACAGGAAAACTTAAAAGAAGTCTAACCTGGTAAATCTCTCAATATTGTGCATACAAACTTACATTTGCAGATGGAATGTATTATTAATTTATCCCAAGAACAAACTTAATTCATCACAACTACGAAACCCTTCATTGTGCGTGTGCGTGCGGCCGACACGCACTTGGTCGGTTTTTTTTATATTATTCATCTTGTTATTTTGTCTTTGGTAACTCGTGTAGAAGTTTCGACTAATGTTTCGAACTAAGTTTGTTTTTATTACAAGGAATTTGGGAGCATTTTAACGTAATAGATTGCCATAGTTATGACAGGACGTTACAGACAGGATTTATTGTCTTTCTCAAACGAGGAGAATAAAAAAACTTGGCGGTTCGTCTTGTCATAAAAGGGAAGAACTCCCTTGAGTCTAATACAGCTGTAGGTTTCTTCAAACCATAATTTGTATACAAATATAACTGTAGGTACTAAATCCTTGCAAGAATAAAATAATAACAATATTTTGGTAAATTCAGCTCTGCTCTCATTTTATTTCAAACTAAGCCACCTCCCAACATGTAACAGAGACCTGATAACCAAAGAAACTGTCGAAAAGATAAAGAAAATAAAAAATATAATAATCCAGAACTATTTTAATACTACCTACAGAAAATAATTCTCTCATTCCTAAATCACTAAGCTAAAAACTCACTAAAACGAGAAGCAAAGGCGCAAACATTTTCGGTCTAACATATTTCTAGCGACCACGCAAGGCACAAAAGCACACCTAAGAGAAAATGATCCTACTCCCCCCCTCCTTAATTACGTCCCCCCTCTGGGGTCAAAGCCCCTCGGCCGTAATTATTCCTACCCCCCATTTCTACCCCTTATTTCAACCCCCAGTTATTTTGCTCTACGAGGGAAAAAGACTTTCAATCATAGATGTCTTCACGAGTTGAATCATTGATGATTGTGTGAGCGAGACGTTCAAAGTGAGTATGTTCGCGCTCTTTCCCTGGGGATTAAGCAGGGATTAATCAGGGGTGAATTTGTGGTGTATGGTTGAAACTCATCTATTCGTTGACCAGATAATCCACGTATTATGACTTAATTTCATGCTTTAGTGGCGGCGATGATTATGTTCTCGCGCCTAATAACTATTTTTGCAGAGGAAAGATAATTGGAGCATCTCCTTCTCATAATTATGTTTTGAAATAATGCTCCCAGCATAGTTAAATCGATTGATGTTGCTATTCAAAATTATTTTGTGACTGTAATAGTAATGCAAGGTAATGATGACACACGAAGAATTGCAGGAACTTTTTGGAAAAAGAAAATTTATTTATTTGACCCAGGTTAAGGCACGAACATACACACAATTAAAAAAATTTAAAAAAACTAACCCGACAACGAAAAAATAAAAGTGATCTAAAAAGTACAAAACAAGAAAATAGTTCAGACAGAAATCAAGACTTATGTACAAAAATGGTCAAGATAAAGCCGTCCTCGCTATCCATTATAATTTTGTAGGTGTTCCTGGCAGCCAATAGGCTGTTATAGTGATCACCAACTTCAGAGAAAATCCATTTAGCCCTATACGGTCTTCAAGTGGTAACACACCGCCTAACAGATCTATGCCTAAACTACCTTTTAACTAAAAAAAACCGTCGAAAGTAGGGTACTACACAAAAATGTCTGGATAGAAGCGACAACTCAACATCGCAACTGATATAGTGCAGTGCTTCAACAATTTACTTAACATTTCTTGGCAAGGTAGCACGATTTACAGAGGTTTTCAAAGAAAATTTAAATGAAGTCTCTCAACGGATTTTCTGACGATGTAAATTCTTGTTTAAGTAAGTGGATGTTTAAGTGGGAAGGATAGCTTGTGATCGTGTGTGTTTTTAGTTTTGATTTAAAAAAAGGGTAAAAGAGTAATTTAGTATAGGGATATTGTTTAATTAAACTGTGATTCCGTGGCGGGATTATCTGCTGATCGCTAGCACAAGCCCTAGACCTAAAACAAAAGTAAGCACAGTAGTAACATTATTAAAACGCAAACAAAAATTAAATAGATTTCAAGGACCTATATACTGAGTTGAGTAGAGTATCAATACTAATGTTATAAATGCAAAAGTAACTCGGTCTGTCTGTTAACCTATTCACGCTATAACGGCTGAACGGATTCTGATGGCACATAGTTAGACCATAACCTGGGTTAAGGCATAGGATACTTTTTTATCCCGGGAGTACGTTCCCGTAGGATAATTTCTGACTTCCACGCAAAGTGCTAATATTAATAGATTATACTCGTAACATTATCTCTAACCATTTTCATGATAGATGTCCTACAAAAATCTTCAAAATTTTGACTTAACTCTCCGAGACCATAACCAGTTCCATAATAACTAAGTGACGTCTGTCCTACAAAAATCTTCTCAATTTTGACTTAACTCTCCGAGACCATAACCAGTTCCATAATAACTAAGGACCGTATTACAGAACCTCACTCAAGACTCAAGCATTACTTAAAACTCGTTTAAAGTCTTTTGATTGGTTGAAACTAGTTTTAAGTATTGCTTGAGTCTTGAGTGAGGTTCTGTAATACGGGCCCATAATAACTAAGTGACGTCTGTCCTACAAAAATCTTCTCAATTTTCACTTGATTCTCCGAGACCATAACCAATTCCATAATAACTAAGTGACGTCTGTCCTACAAAAATCTTCTCAATTTTGACTTGATTCTCCGAGACCATAACCAGTTCCATAATAACTAAGTGACGTCTGTCCTACAAAAATCTTCTCAATTTTCACTTGATTCTCCGAGACCATAACCAGTTCCATAATGACTAAGTGACGTCTGTCATACAAAAATCTTCTCAATTTCGACTTGATTCTCCGAGACCATAACTAGTTCCATTATACGTGACGTTCATAAGTGCCTTTTATGTGCCTAATTGAAATAAATTGTTTGACTTTGACTTTGAATAACTAAGGGACGTCGGTCCTACAAAAATCTTCTCAATTTTGACTTAATTCTCTGAGACCATAAACAGTTCCATAATAACTAAGTGACGTCTAGCCTATCTTCATAGCAAGATAATAGTAACCGAACAAAATAATAAACACATTATGAACACCGAAATAAAGATAATTACATGACAGATTGCCTTAGGGACTTGTCGACTCGCTCGGATGATACTACACCGATTGTAATCTACGATAGTAAGTACTGAGGCATTCAGAAAATATGGCCACTATATTTAGAAAGTAAAAAAAGCTATTCGGATGGATTGTACCTTACAACCATTATTTGAGTTACCATATTTAGAACAAGAGAAAAACAGACCCAACAAATTATTAACTTTTTATTTCCCGAAATTGACTTAATAATATACATATATAAACTCACCTGAACTTTCTGAAGAACGTCACAAATCAGATGAGCAATTATGTCCTTCTAGGCCCTAGACTCTATGGCTTAGAGGGTGTCCTTCTACACCGAATAGAAACGGCCGGGAGGGGATACCCTAGATTCTAGGGTGTCCCCTCCCGGCGTTTCTATTCACGTAATAAGATGCAGTATGTCTTAAATTACCCATCTTTGGGCGAAACAAGCAACTATAAAAATTCCAGAAACTAATAAAAAAGTTATCAAGCTACATTTTTTCCGAACTTTAACCTTTTTTATCCAAAAACTCAAGCGAACCGGGCGGGTAGTGTATCATATATTTTTCTTACAGCGCACACGAAAATCTTATATTACTGAGGTGTAGGACATAAATTACAAGCATGACAAGCTAATTTATTGCCTTCTCCTATAAATTAGTAGGTTGTTATTTTACGTAATAATGTGGTAATAATAACGTTCTGTTGAGAAAGGGTCTACGTGGTTACGGCGTAGCTGTCGCATACGACGGCTACGGCGTAGCTGCCGCCTACGACAGCTACGCGGTTCGTAGCAGATTGTTTTTACTTGGTATTATTATTTCCTCTGGCGGATATAATTATACATTTTTTGTTTCCTTAGCGTTCGTCTAGACAAAGTATTGATTAGAAAGCAGGTTTCTGAATTATGTAAATCTATTTATTTTGATCCCTTGAAAAAAAATTAAGTTCGATAGAATTGTCTACTAATTGGTGTTTCATCTACACGTACGCCAAATGATTATGATTTCAATTAGTTCTAATTGAAGCGTTTTACATGCAACTGCCTACAGGCCAATTGACCTACTACAGTGATTGTTGTGATTCATTAACCGTGTAAATGTTTTATGGTATGGTTATTATTACTTAGGCATGTGTTTATTTCTGGTTTTAGTTTAGTCTGGTTTGGTTGGTCTAGTTTTTAACTCGAAAGAAACGAAACAAAATAACATGAATAAAAATATAACGCGTTGTGTTTTGAACCGACTAATGAAAATAGGTTAGTTCCATAGTTCAGTTGGAATGATGTTCCATGCAAAGAATGCTTAAAGGTTAATTTAGCTATTTTAAATTTAGAATAATTAATAATAAACAAGATTAAATAATACAAAGACCAACATACCATTCAAGTATCTAAATAAGTATTAGGATAAAAAAACCTTACTACATGTATACTTAATAATAAAAAGACGTAAAATTGGTGAGTTTGTATGTCCGGGATAATCTTCGGAACTACTAATAATATAAACAGAGAGAAAG
The DNA here is from genome assembly GCA_916701695.1 of Agrochola macilenta. Lineage (NCBI taxonomy): Eukaryota > Metazoa > Arthropoda > Insecta > Lepidoptera > Noctuidae > Agrochola > Agrochola macilenta. The sequence goes on along the minus strand of OU753561.1, from coordinate 21,540,753 downwards.
TGATGGAGCTATGCAGGACGTATAGCTTCATCTCTTTCTCACTGTGTAATAATATTAAAATAATATTGTTATAAGAGGTGGTGTACTGATCCAATTACGAAAGTTATAAAAATATAAGCATGAGCGTGCTTTTTGTATTAAAATACGTTGCGTTGCGGCCTGATGCAGCTGTAATGTGCGCCAACCTCTCAAGAAGTTTCTGAAATGTTACTATGAGACCAACAATGAAATCGCAAAAAAAAAATCAACAGCTCCATACATTTACACTGTTCCACCGAGCCGCACTTACCAACCTTACCTACCTTATTTTGTTCCAGCGCGGTTAGTGGAACACATTAGGTGCCGTTCATTCAAGTGCCGTTAAAATCATTGCTCAGAGTGGAATACCCGGAAAATTCTTTCACCAATGGGAAGCTACAGTTTTGCCGACTGTCATAGGATATATTTTATGATAAAACCAGAAATTTCACGTGGCTGAAGTCGCGGGCAGATACTAGTGTTAAATATTTATCTTCACGGCGTCTCCAGAGCAGATCTCTTATTCGTATGGATGCTGCAAACGTCTCGAAAGCCCCTGGAACACGTAGCGGTGATGCGTTGAATTTAAACATTAGTTTAGTGCAATACATTTCTATTGTTATCGGTTTTGCTAGAATTGCTGCTGGTTTGCTGGGAAAGTTTTTGTTTTGGTAAATGTTGGAGATATCTTGGTTTAGTCGTAAGGTTTTTGTGAGAAACACAAAAAATATCAAAAAATCGGTCAGTTTGCTCAGTCTTTACATAAGAATTTATGTTTTTGTTAAAAACTTCGTCAGAACTTCCGGGAAAATTGAGTAATTTTAGGGCTGATATTTCAGTCTTCAGATAATTTTTATTTGAGCAATAAAAATTGCGGTTTGACAGCCTTGGTGTAGAAAATATGTTAAACCGATGTAAATATAATATATATAATAATATTCATTAATTCGTTGAAAAATAAGCCATTACTTAAAGTCAGTCCTATTCAAAAGCGATGGCCGCGCCAATACGCGATCGTTGCGTCCATATGTCACAATTTTTTTGGAAAACTGGAAAACGCCCTCTGTCGGCGCGATCACGCGTTTAGATTCACCGAAAAAAAGTCGTCTTATGACACCGTGAGTTAATGTCTCACTCAGTCAATGTTTTTGTACAACTTAGTATTGTTTTATAATCAGAATTGATGCTGATAGGCTAATGATAAACTATGAAGAACTGCTTGGAACCCAGAAAATATTATTTTAATCCTACGTGATTTTCATTAAGTAGGTGTAGTGGAAAACATTAACATACCATTTTAACATTCAAATATTCATTTACGTAACGTAAACACCATTGAAGAAAACCCATATTTTTCCTCCATTCTTGAAATTCCTGATTGCCAATAATTGAATCAAAACATCAGAACGTTGCCTCTTATCCCAAGAATAATGGTACCAATCCATCTTTACTACACCTTTACTACTTGAAAATATTTAAAAACGGCAAAATATCAAACAAAAGACGAACGGTATCAGTTTTCAATATCCATTGTGTCGGGGGAATGAAGTCTCGACCTTATCTCAGCTATCGGATCGCTGATTGAAATCGACTAGTTCGATGTTCACTGCCGTGTTTTTTCAATATTTCCTGAGATTGAAATTTGTTGGGAAATCAATGGAATGCAAATATTTTATGTGCTCGTGAGATTTTTTAGATTAAGTGCTGGATGGATTAATTGCTTTTTTTCTTTTATGTTTTCTTAGGCCGTCTTCTATCGGTTGTTTATACTATTTTCATTTTAACATTAGGAAGGGTATCGATTTGTTCAATTTTCGTTCACTTCAATATTTGAAGTTTCAAGGTTCGTTTTTAGAGGTTTTGCAGATTCGATAAGATAACCAGAACCACGACAGCTGACACATGTAATAAGTGCTACTACGAGTATAAGGGGTTAAAAAGATCGTATTCAATATTCATTTGATTGCTTGTCATTTTTGTCAAGAAAACTCATCTACTGATGCACAACATTTGCTTTCTGGACTATGTTTACGACTTACAAACAATATCTACACTTCTTCTAACATATTTATAATAATCTCACACTGCACACTGCATCTAACCGCCAGGCGCCAATACACAATACATCAACTGCATCTAAATCCGTCCGTCCGTCACGTCAAAGATGTCAGATCACGTCAACGTCATTTTCTGCAAGATTACACTTGAGGACATCGCGAGCGGTTGCTTAATGAAGCTCGGACGGTTCGCACTCGCTCCGCTAGCCCATGTAATTGGATGTGTTAACTCGTATGTGGACATTGGCTTTAGAATTCTACGTGTAATGTGTAAGGGACTTTGAAGATTTGAATCACATTTTTATTTTTTAAGGTGTTAAATGGCGCTTAATTTTAAAGATCACTTGTGCTCACAAACAGCTAAACAGAATTTATTTTAAATTGAATTTTGGATTTAAAACACTACAAAATGGTTGAGCAGATTTTAATAAGTTTTATACTTTAGTATTATATGAGGCTCACTTAAAACCAATTAAATTGAACAGTATACGCAATCAATAACAAATAAAACACAGCTTCAACTTTCAATATAGTTTAGCAGCGCGCGGCGCTTCAAATCAGCCACTGAACTCCTCCAATTTATGTCTCTTTGTGATGCAGCTCCTAAGCCTGCCATTGACGTTGCAAGACTTCTGTAATCTCCGGGAGAGCCATCTCTTTATATTACGTTGTAATAATAAAATAAGAGCTTGGAATATTTTTATTTACTACATAGTACCTAAAGCTGGTGTTTTATCCGTGAGAATACAATTTTATTCAAGAAGATGTCAATTAAAATGCTTCTTTATCCAGAACTAAACCATACGTCAAAATAACGTACATGCAACTGACTTTTCTGAGGAACTTCACCATTGAGGTCACTATACGTAGATACATCCGTCCTATACGTCAAAATTGTTTTCTCTAAATACGCACACAACAGACTTAGAAATTCGATTAATACATAATTCAGTGCTGTTTTTGCTGTTTGTGAGGTACAAACAACAATATTTACGGTATTAAAATCTATTGTTTTAGAAATGTGTGAAATTAAATTATGTGAAAATGAGCGTACGAAAATAATTGTATTAGGAGTTTCTTAATTATTATTGTAGATACACGAAAACTCAAGACACACGAATAAAATATAACCCTTTCTTGGCAGTCAGGTAAAAAGTAGTCATAAAAAAAAAATATTGACAATTAAAATGATTTGAGTATGTACGCTTTTATGATTTCTAACATGGACGTCCACGTCCTGGCATCACGATAACACAGGGAAGTAAAATGAATGGAGAAATATGAAGACGATAACATGGACGTATTTTCATACATTTTATTTACATGGACGTCCAAAATAATATCAACACGTTAGAAATTATAAAAGCACACATTGCCGAAAACTGACGTATCTACTCGTACAAGCCTTTCCATAGTCATTGATGATTATAGGAACTGTACTAATGAAGCCAAAAACCAAGTTTACTTTACCAAGTCACATGAGTAATGTGTGATAGTGAGTGACGGCACCGCGTCTGACCTCATCACGTCACACTCATCGCTCGCTAGTATGATGAATGGGTACGGTTGGCAAAAACAGCTAACTAGATTAATTAATATTTAGTGTACACATTACGCTTCTGTGTCTGGCTTTGTGATGATATGGATGACTAAGAATTCCTTGGAATAGATAGGTCATAAAACCTGGATAATATACTAAAATAAGGATTATAATTTTTTATCGTATTTCTAAAACATGCCATATTGTTTAGAATAATTAGGTAGGTACTAAGCAGCAGACTAGCCGCAGAGCAGTGATAGCCTAGTGGTGTGACCGTCGAACAGCCAAGTCATAGGTCTCGAGTTCGAACCCAAGCCACGCACCTCTGACTTTTCGGATTCATGTGCGTATACTATAATTATCACTTGCTTCAAAAACGGTGAAGGAAAACATCGTGAGGAAACCGCCTGCCTGAGAGATATTCCTCGATGGCATGTGAAACCAAGTCAGATGGCCCATGGGCGGCTTTAAAACTCTGACACCAGGTTAGTCACTAACCTTGTGGTTAGTGACTAACCTGGTGTCAGAGTTTGAAAAGAAGAAGAACATGCAAAAAATATTTAAAATTAAATTGTTGTGTGTATTGTAAAAAGTCGAGAGAATGTGCTGGCCGTTGTATATTTCGCTAAACAACCATACTGAAAATATTTAATTAACTCAGGTGTGACTTTGCGGAAATCCATTATAAAATACAATAGACGCCGTATATTGAGTAACCTAATCCGCTTAACGTAGCGCCGAACCGCAGCTTAGCGCCGAACGCAGTGTAACTCACTGTGTTCGGCGCTTGGCGTGGCAACACGTCGTGTCCGAGTTCACAACAAGTCAGTCGTCATCCTGAGGATGCCTCATTGAGAGGTGACACACGTGTCGATTTTTAACAGGGTTCTTTATGACTCTTTAAGAATAGTTAAGCGGACGAAGCGGGAAGCATACTGAACTGAACGAGGTGAAATAATTATGACAGCATGTGAAACAAAAAACCATGATAAATATCAAACAGTTTCCGGCGCATTCATAAACTCAAGCCTTCTTACCTTGGTTTGTAGGCAGAAACTACAGAACGCGACCTGCTACGTCCTTACATACTCCTTTTGTCTCGTTGAAGTCCATACACCTGGTCACACGCACGTCGGTTGTGGGTACTACGCACCTGACCTTTCTGAAGAACATCACCAATAACTCTATGTCGTACTAGGACGCCCTCCACTCTCCACTACATTTTGTTAGTCACCTTTCTATCATTATGTCAACATGACTAAACTCTTTAAAATATAGTGTTGAGACGCTAAAATACATACATGCATAAGCCCATGCTTTTATCCATGGAAGGTAGAAACTATGTTCCTTTCGCATTATTATCAAGCTTAATTAAACCACATTTATAGATACCTAAACAATTGCCCGATATGAGTGATGGAACTCTGAATACTTCGATTGATCCACTGCGTCACCGTCAAATGATGAATGGGTACAGGCAGCAAAAACGCGCTCACTAATATACAGCGTGTATAAGAAATGTGTGGTCATACAAACAAACATAACAAACCATCTATCATGTGTGGTATCAGACAGAACAACTAACTGCCAACCACTAACACCACCACTAACACCACCACCACCACCACCATCACCATTATCACCATAACCACCATTAACTGTTGCAAGCTAACTGTTTTTATTTGCTGTCTCATACAAAACTTCAATACCTACTCGATTCAAATGTATGTACCGCACCCTTAAATATAGCCACACATTTCTGAAACACGCTGTATTAATGATTGAAATTAACACTAGTAATGCTTAGTGCTTTGCGATCACACACACTAGAAATGATTAATCTAGATTCCAGGTCAAGTAGAGCACAATGGTTACAAAAGAATCATTGTGTGTTTTGTAGTTATTGATATTTATTTTTGCTGTTATTGAAAAGCTTTATGTTTCATGAATTGTTTTGGTACGTAGGTTCTCTTTGTGAGGCGCGTACATCCATTGATAATAATGATTGCGTACTTTTTTTCACGAATCGCGTGTTTTATTAAAGATTTTTTACTTTTATTCTTATGTCTCTGAACTGTGACCAACCCCGCACGAGCCAAGCGAGCGAAGCGAGCGCTACTTCCGAAGTCTAGGCTAATAACTAAACGGCTAATTAAGCTAGTTGGCTGCGACATATAAATGAAGAAACGTTAATTGAAATACAATTCTAAAAATATAAAGAAGCAAATACAGGATACAAATGCGAATAATACAGGATGGATTTTTGTTCATTTTTGGCCTTTATTGTAGCGTTTTTGGTCTTTATTGTAGCGACCAATCTATCTATCGTAAAAAAGTAAGGAGTCTAATTTCCTACGAAATTTATGGGTTTTTTTTTTTCTGACTTTACTACTACTCAAATCTCAGTTGCTCTCTTAGAGTTTTTTTAAACTTATAAGAAACAGGATCGATTGGCATCATAAAAAGTTTTTGCGGAAATTGCCCGATTTCTTGCTGTATGCATTTTTTCTTCAATATCTGTATGCACATCAAAATATCCCAAAAAGTTAAGGCCTGTATTTTGAGACTGTTTTCCCATAACAAAAATAGTTAAGGTACCTGCCCTAAATGCCCCATATCAAAAATCCAACCTGTATATACCGATGCACTTACACCCATTGTTTAGGTAAAACTTATCCGCTGTAAGTTGAAAGCCTTATTTATCTCTACAAAAAAAGAAAACGGGCGATACCCAAAATTAAAGCAAATTGCGCCCATTACTTACAAACTGCATTCAACACTGCAGTGCAAAAGATTTATTAAACATTTAACAGAAAATTTGCACGATTTTTTACCGACCGTCCTTTTGTCTGAAGAATTCTCTTATCATTCGTCTTAATAAAAATTATTATTTATCCTTATAGTTGGATGAAGGGATGTGATTGACGTACCGACCATCCTCCATCCTTTTAGCAATTATGATTGATACGGATGAGTCTTTTATATCTAATATAAATGAGGTTATGGTAGGTAGTGAATAGCACGTGTTTGATTATCGTTTCTCTATTGGTTGGGGTGAATGACTGATAAGTAGATATCTTAAAGGGGATGCACCAAGGTGGCCCGCGAAATCCAAAAAACATCTTACGTTTATTGGAATTTGCAATTTTAAATTCACATCATATTTCAATTGTTTTTCTTGTGCGTCGTGTGATGTGAGCTGTCAATAGTGGCAGTTCCAGGTAGAATGACAGCTCATTTCAACCTCACTTCACCTACGATTTCACGGTATGGTGTTTCAGAATAAGTCGGCTGTTGTCTGTCATTATGGTTTGATTGAATTGCTTGAGAAAGACTTTGTGATCCTTGGTCAAATCATCCTAAAGGTATCACTCCGTAGCCGATGGCAGGTGGCAGCAGCAGGTGATGTGTCACCGCGACACGACTGATTTCTATGAATTTCTTTGAAGCCGACGCGGACGTGTCGCTACGGAAGGTATTTCATAGTAATTCATAGAAACCAGTCATGTCGCTGCGACACGTCTCTACTTATAGACTAACCTAGAATAAAGAACTTAACTAAAACCAACACAAGCAGCAATTTAAAAAGAAGAAATAGCACTCTCATGAGTTAACAATGGCATCAATTTATTGATAGACATTACTAATTGGCCCCTCTCTGCTCTCAACCGCCCTCACAATTTCCGAGAAATCTATTTCAATAAAAAGAGAATAAAAACACCTTAGTTTTAATAAGCCCCTGATAAATGTACTCTCACATCATTTTTAACAAGACAAAAAGGACAAACACAACCTGTAATAACTCACATGGATTTTATTATACGTCGGTAAACAAATATCAAATATAAGGAGCCGACCTTTGGATACTTCACCCTAAAACGATACACTGGATAATGTACCTTACAACTTATAAAATAAGGTTACAATTCCCAAATTTTTTTTTGATAGTTCGGCCTTGCGGAGTTGTCAGCGTGATTTAGTACTGGCAGGGTGGATGAAAAATTGTCGGCAAAGCGCACAAATCATCCGCGCGCCTATACCGATAGACGGACAGACAATAATTTAGAGTTTGCTGATATTTATCCCCTGTCCGCCGTTAGATTGGGACGATAATTGGTGTTGCTACACTTTCGTTTAGAATCATACAGATTATCGGCTTTAGGATATTTATTAGGTTTTTTCTTTGTATTAAATAGCAATTATTTTGTTTTATTCTAGCTAGACTGGTAGCTTTGCCTTTTTCACTGTGACAAGGGGTAATTCTAGGGAGATATTTAGTCTGACTTATTTGTTACAGATAAAGAAGAGGGCTGCTTAGTTGTTTTCTTTTCCTTTACGTTTAATTAATCGCCTATTTCTTTATTATTTCGAGTGAACGATTTTTCTCATTCTCTTTGAATTGATTTAGGATGCCTCGTTTTATTAAAAATTAACTTAAAAAATAAACAAAGACAATTCACCAACTCAAAAAATAACTTGCTGAAAAAAAAACTGCTGTTTTCAAATACAAAATTCAAAATAAAAATATTTTATTTCACTTATTACACACATGGGCACTTATGCAACGTCAGAAGCTAGGTGCACGGTTCCAATTGGTCGTTTCCTATGGAGAAGAGCCGGCAGGAAACTCAGCAGGTTACTCTTTTAAAAATAATTGTTTTTTACAATATTTTCAAATAACAGTATTAATAGGTATGGGAGGACAGTGTAGGTCTTTCAACAAGTACCAGGTACTTAACAAAATAGAAGATGGTCAATAAATCTACGGTCCACTAAAAAATCTAAGTATATAAAATATGAGTAAATGAATAAAAATTAAAACCTATTTTAAACGAAATTACATGATTGCTATTACAACTGTAACAAATCTGAATAATTATCATGTACACAAAAGCCACTATTAAAGTGTTGAAATTAAATTGTAGGTTTCATAGAAAAGTGTAATACCTACGCTGTCAAAATGTATGGAACAGCTGTTTTTTTTTTTTTAAATAACCGACTAAATATGTCAACGCAGTGGGGTTCAAAATCAGGTATTGCATCCATGGTAACAGTTTTCGCGTCGATGTCCCTGCCACCCTGTATAGATAAAATATGCTATAATGTACACCTCTGCCTAATACTTCAGGAAATACAGGCTTGTTGTTATGTTATTGTACACCAAAATACATACAGAAATACAAAAAACATACATGAACGTAGAATATTATTTACTATACACTGAACAAACCGACATAGTTGCACTGAACAGCTACATTGCCTACCAAAATAACAGTACATGCTAACATAAACTAGACTATGTACATTCAAGCCTAGTTTACATTACACAAGTTCTCAGGTTGTTGCTACAGACCAGCTGCCGAGTGTCGTATGTTTTTATTATAAACACGAGTGTCCTATGTCCCTTGTTTCAGGCTGAAACCTTAGCCTACCTTTGCACTAGCCAAGCTCGAGATAACTTGGACTGTGTATCCTAATTTATTATAAATGCGAAAGTGACTTTATTTGTTTGCTACGCTTTCGCGCTAAAACAGCTGAACGAATTTGGATAAAACCTAATAACTAAAATTTCGGATTTGGATAAAACATGGTTGGACCATCACCTGGGCTTATCTCAGTAAAACGTTCCCTTGGGATAATTTCCGACTTTCATTTATTTACATTAAATTCGTTTTTGTTTAAGAATTTATGCAATTCGTAGTGTGTGTAATGTTAATTTTTTACTGTTATTTACCTGGATTTACTATTTTTATTTGTATTTTATTAAGGACTGATTTGACCAAAGATGTCTTATATCCGTGTAATAAACATTGACGTCTGACAGTTTTTGTATGGAAAAACCTCGAAAAATAGCCAATATTCAAAATTAATAGGCTTCCAGCTGGGTCCGCATGCCGTGGCTGACTTGGAAATCTCTAAATACAGTGTAGCGGCATCTACATCGCTACATGCGAACTACGCATCAAAGACCTGACGTCACACAACATGCTGACGTCACACAAATCCTGCATCGCGCAATTAGAGTTTACCACGCAATAAACATATATAGAATCTCCCAACTTCAAACCTCTGGGCAGTTGCCCGCCAGACACGACACCCGTCTGGTCGGAGGATCCTCCCTTTTCTATGGGGGATGAGTGAACTTTACACCCTGTTCCTCATACCCCTAAATTGGTGACCCCAAGCATGAACGTCAACGCAGCCTTCGTGCAACCCAGGTCAGCCGGGGTAAAGACCATCTCCACAGATAGAGGTCATGGATGGCTCAGATCTCAAGTGCGTATGCGGCATCTCCCAACAGACAATGGCCCACCTTCCATCCTGCACCGCATGCCCTGTCCTACAGGTGATAATCTTATGACTACGTCAGTGAGCGGAGTTTGCGTAGCTGAATTTTAGGCCAAATATATTTGAAAAATTTACCATCGATACGCTAAGAAGAATAGGCAGGATAAAACTAGTTAGGCATAAAAGTTTGATTGATTTTGCCCTAAAAGAGTAACCCAATTTACCTGTCACCTAGTTTACAAAAATACGAAATACTTTTTCCTACATGTGGTTTTACACCAGGACCTCACTATCTCAACTTATCATTGTAAAAATAAACACCTTTTTGCATACATATAAGAAAACTTCGCTTCTATCACAATTTCTGGATATTAGACGACGCAGGACAACACAACTACTCAATGTTTGTGTCAGGAGAAAAATCAAAAAGGCTACTGTAGTAAAACGATACCCACTCTCTCCAATACTTTCAATGGGCTATTAAAAACCGTTCTCTTTATTGCCCCGAGTACGAGCAATATGTTTGCAGGGTCCTGTGCAAACTGTGTGTCATGTAAACAGAGCCTTATAGCCTGAAATGTGGCCCCAGTTACTTGTTTGAGAGAACTTTTTAGTTGATTTCGTGTCCTATACGTGATTTGACACTAGTTTTCGTGTTTCGGAAAGAATTTCAGGGCCTATTCTACAATCCCCAGATAAGGAACAGAATTGACGGGCAGATACGATAACCAGAACTTATATGGAGGTATTTTAATAACCTAGGCCATATTTAAAGTTTTTTTTTTAATATTCATAGAAGATAAGAGTAACTTTATAGAAGAAAAACTTTGTCCGGGAAAGTTCTACCGATGTAGCTGCGTTCTTTTGAAACACGCTGATAATTTACAAATACATAAGGTTCTCAATAAAGGGTTCGATGTGAAAAGGGTAGAGACAGGTGCGTCAGCAGGCATAGAGGTTCAGTTGCTCAGTTGTTCCGCTCCAATTCACCAGTTATTGAATATGCCTGTAAGGTGAAACGAACCCGTTCAGGCACGCATAACATCGGCTTGAATAACTAATCGAGTTACTACTTATAACTCTAATCCCTTATTAAATAAGGAGTAAATTTATGCCAAACTTAAACCTCGACAAATTTATGATTTAACTGATTATAATACGGATTTAACTTCACCCGCATTTATTAATAAGGGGGCAAGTGATTAATAAGGTATTAATTAAGGTTCTGTGACAATTTACTTTTTAATTGATCAACAGTTGTATAATACTTATCTATTTATTTATTACACAAAATACTGATACAATAAGTATGGCCTCCAGACTCACTAATTATATACAGGATGTTCGGCAGAAGGTTGAACATACGAAAATGGCGGATCCCTGGGGCCGTCTACTACGTTTTTAGGCCCAATAACAAGACCCAGGCCACAAGGAATTTTTATACATGCACACTTCACTTCCCAAGCGAAGATAAGATTTTCGCTTATCATGACAATTACTACAATTTACTGTAGAATATGACATGATTAACTCAAAATTCGAAATTCAAAAGTCTTTTATTCAAACTAGGCTGTAGTCAAAATTACATAAGACAGTCCCCCAAAAACGCCCGCCCATCACCACTTACCAGTGCTTTAGCTGAGGTGAAGAAGTGGCGCAACAAACTCCCCAGCAGCACAGCTGTCTGTTCAGTTGGAAAAACCCGATTCTGTATGCAAAATAATTTACATTACGCAATACAAAACATTAAATTAAATTACAATAAACTCACATAAACACAAATCACACATACTACCAAAAAAACATAACCAATCCCAATTTCATTCTGAATTTCAGCAAAAAAACCTTAAGAAAACGCGCTTCTCCTAACTAGGTAAAGTCAAAAGTTTCAGTATACTCAACGTAAAGTTTGCATACGGGAAGAACTCGTGAAATGTGAGCCGGGGCCGCCTCCGATGTGCTCTTATTAAAACTTGATACTACCCTCTTGCGAGGTTCAATGTAGGAGGTACTAGGTTAGTAGCTTGATTATCTTTACGTTCAAACTTGTGTTTAAGTCTATGTTTCAAGACGTTTCCTGATATTAGGATAGGATTTGGAGCAGTGATAGCCTAGTGGTGAGACCGTCAGACTGCCAAGTCATAGGACTCGAGTTCGAACCCAAGACACGCACCTCTGACTTTTCGGATTCATGTGCGTATTGTATAATTATCACTTGCTTCAAAAACGGTGAAGGAAAAACATCGTGAGGAAACATGCCTGAGAGATATTTCTCGACGGCATGTGAAGCCAAGTCAGAGGCCCATGGGCGGCTTTAAAGCTCTGACACCAGGTTAGTCACTAACCACACGAAAATAAGAAGGATAGGATTTGACTTACAGTATGTGAGTTGATAGAGCAGTAGAGGAGGTAGTTGAGGTTGCCCAGTTGTAGCGGCCGTGACTTGGCGTTTCACTTTGTGTAAATTATTTCATCACAACTGTTCTCTCAAAACGAAACGAAAACGGTGAATGAAAACATCTTGAGGTGGTCCTAGAACCAAAAATTCGAAGACATGTGACATCTACCAACCCGCACTGGGCCCGCGTGGTGGATTACGGCCCACTCCCTCTCACAGAGAGGACGCATATGGCCCAGCAGTGGGCATTATAGGTTGATGTGTGTTGATAGATACTGTTCTCATTGTGCGCTTTTATAGTCTCTAACGTGGCCTTATTATCGCGGACCACATCCAGTTCCACGTTCACGTCACGGCATCAAGATAACACAGGGAAGTAAAATGTATGAAAACATAATGAAGACGCATTTGATAACATATTTTCATACATTTTATGGACGTGTACGGAAGTCAACAATAATATAGTCACCTTAGAAATGATAAAAACTCACAATCCTTGAAATATTTTACTAAAAGACAAGCTGTAGGTCAGAAGACCCGACCGGAGAGACCACAAGATAGACAGAAAAATCACAATGACAAATGCTCTAAAACCAATACAAGAATGAACATAACACAAAAATTATCGTCAATGTTTTTAATAAATATGACCCCCAGAAAAAAAAACAGTATAGACAAAACAATCATTTTCAGACAACAAAGGCACGCGAAGCGCTTAACCACTCTCTGATCGAGCTGCCTAGAAACTAAACTAAATCTACCATAACTAACTGAAACTATAATAATTACGTAATAGAAATCTTGCCTCGTATTCAATAAGGCTTATAATATTACTAAAGCAGTAGTTGCATCATAATACCACCCTATCAGAGAAGACTGCCATGATGTTATGTGATTATTAGAACTGCTCTGGTGAAAATAGAGAATGCTCATTTAATAGTTTATGATAATTCATACTAATTCCATGCTGCCATGTCATTATTCTAAGGTAGCCATTTTATTCTAAACTTTGGGCGACCTAGCTCTGCTCGGGTGAATATAAAGAAAACGATTTTTTCTTGATATGAGACCTAGCTGATCGATTTTTCGCCCCCGTAAACCCCCCCTATATTGCAACTTTCATCAAAATTGTTAGAGCCGTTTTCGAGAATGTGATTACAAATATATATACAAATATTGCTCATTTAATAGTATAGGATACGAATACTCGTTGGTCTACTGTTGAGCATGAGGTCCTGCTGGTTCGATTCTCGGGTCAGTCAAAGTTGGAGTTTCTCAGTAGCAGCCCGGATTCTGGATTTGTGCCTGTCGAAACTCTTAGGGGTTTACAGGCGTGTTCTTATGTATGTTTTAAATGCATACCTCACCACTTCAAAAATGTACTTGCCACATTCGAATTCAACAGAAACTCACATTTAATGACGTCATACACAAAAATGGCGTTCCCTATTCGTGCGGACGACCCGCTCGACCGCAGCGACCACTAGTTAATGAATTTAAAATTAAATACACATTAAATTGCGGTCGCCTGCTCACTGCATTGCTTTAAAACATGAATTCACTGAACGATACAAAATTATTCTATTCGGTGGAATCCTCTATCTCCCTCTCTGTTTAGCTTATGTAAGAGGGAAATGAACAGAGTGAGAGCCATAATAATACCACCCTATAAATCTCGTACTGCAGTTATAAGGCCTCTTCTCTAATAAAGAATGATCGGGCATTGATAAACTCGCTTTTTCAGTGTTTTCATGACTTCAAACATTTCACAAGAAACTTTTTTGATGCAGAACAACCATTTTTTTTTATTATAAGGCCGTTTCCTCATTGGTCGGTGCGGTATCGTTTCGGTCTAGTATGCTCGGTATACCGAAACGATCCGCACTGCTTTAATTTTTCCTCCTTAGTCGGTAAACAGAAGTACGTATAGTATACTCTGTATACCGAAACGATACCGCACTGCTTTCATTTACGGACCAGACGTAATTTTTTCGGTATAATTTGTGCAGTACTGCTTAATATATAGGCGCTCGGTAAGCTTTCGGTATCGAGTATACCGACCATGCTATAAAACGCGTGACGTGAGCGGGTACCGCACTGGAAATTTCTACCGAGACGCGGTAAACCGAAATGATTCCGCTCCACTCCCGCGTATACCGAACCAATCAGGAAACACTCGTTGAAATATAGGCGCTCGGTATACCGAGCATGCTGATCTCGCACCGCTGGCGTACCGACCATTGAGGAAAGCGCCTTACGCTTACAAATCACTACCTCAAACATCATAATTGTGAATTTAGAGCCTAATTTATCTCAGATTTGTGTAGCTTCACTGCTCTAACGTAGGTAAAATGAGGTTTTAAACAAAAGTAGCAATTTCATACGCAGCTAGCTGCCACCAAAATATATAAATATCTTCACATAAAATCTCCAAAACTCAATATTTTGGTAGTTCTAAACGATGATTGATGAAAATCCAATTGTGTAAACAAAACAAAATCGCCATTTTGTACAGGCAAACAAAAAATCAATAAGCGGCCGGTTAGCGATTTAAATTAAAAAGTTTTGTTAGTCAAGTAACTTGGAAGCTCGAGATTTTGTTGTACGTCAATCAGTTCCCATTTTATTAGATCGTTATGTATAGCTTATATATAAATGTACTGGTATAATAATGAAAAGTTGTGAAAGGGGGAACATTCTCTATTGTAATTTTTTGTAGAAATATTTTGAAGACGATCAGTAATTTCTTGTACCAAATTTCTGCAGAAAAGGGATCTCGGCAGCATGATTATCTAGGAATTCATTTACATGATCATAAAACTATAAAAAAAACACTACTGTACAGTATTTCGTTTGCACTTATCAGAAGCAACGAAAATATAAACAGAAAAAAAAAAAAACAAAAAATCTGTAACTAGTAAACTATACTAACTAAACTATAGTATTTACAACTTCAATTACTTACTTACTCCCATACTTTATTTTTATTATTAACATTAAAATGTTTATTTACAATATATTACACAACTAACTATCACACTAGGTTCTAAATGAAATGACTACTCGTAACTAACAATACAAATAAATACAAAACAAAAGAATAATTAGAGCGATGCCACGTGGATGTTGCCAATGCGTTGCGTCGGCGCTGCCCTGATCGAACTGTGCTCACCTGTCGCACCGCAGACATTAAAATCACTGCGCTGCGATGACGCAACGCATTGCAACGCCCGTTGGGCATCGCTCGAAGTATTCTTTTGTTTTTTTAAATTTCAGACAGTTATTCCATACAAAAACTGTCAGACGTCAATTTTATTCTACGGATCAAAGGTAATTAAATTGAGAAAAATCGATCTTTAGTAGGTAGTTAAGTTTCAACCCTACAGTTTTCTCCTCACACAGCATTTCTTAAAAACCTCCATTCCCTCAACGTTACACAAAACACATTTCCATGCCATCCTCGAAACGAAATGCATCGATAATCGCAACCGCATTCGGAAAGCGCATCCCTGTTTGGTAAATCGGTAACAATATTCGATACAAACTATCGAATGGGTACGACGCGACCAATGAAACTCGCTCGTACTGGTTGAATCGAAATCCCTGATTGGTATCGACGTTTCTAGGATACAGTCGTTTATTTTATTTTTATGCTGATCTGAAGAGGGGGGAGGTATTTAGATCTGTTTATATGCATATGGAGTTGTCTGTCTAGCCGTGAAGTTGCTGGTTTTAAAATGGCACCCTGTCTTTGCATTAGTTAGTAAGCATGTGTGACTATATAAGTGAATTTGTCTCACAAAAGTTAAGATAGTAAACATAAATGTTGATTTCAGATTTCGTTTTCAATTTATATTATAAGTCATGATTGTATTTCACTCAGTATTTCAAAAGGTACCTTGTATTTATGTAAATACTAGCAGCGTCCCGCAGTTTCACCCGCACAAGTCTCGATTCCGTGGGAATATCAGGAAAAAAAAAAAGAAAGGAAAACAAATTCTACGTATGTGTTAATCCAAGTTACAAACTATTTGTTTGCCAAATTTCATCTAAATCCGATAACGAGTTTTTGCGTGAAAGAGTAACAACCATCCATCCATCCATCCTCACAAACTTTCGCTTTATATTATTATAAGATTGGAAAAATATTGTCTGAAAGCATTAATTCTAATCGCAAAAATCGTTGAATCATTTAAAAGGTACTTAATTAAATATTTACGAAACATGCCGAAACTACGTATATAAAGATTACTACCTATTTGAGTACAGAACCCTAAAACCTAGCCTTATATTTTTTATATCATGTCAGTCAAAGACTTGAAAAACGCAAGAAATCAACTCCCATGGCAGGGCTCTAGCGGAGGATATGTCAGAACAAATCCTGAACTTCTAGAGAACCTTGCACAACTTAGCTCATCCCGAAACAATGCACTATCATATTTCGAAACCAAGTATTCTTCAGTTCTCGATACTAAAACCTCTATACCCAAAACTCTATTGTTTCCAACACTGGGGCATATCTACCGTTATCAACCAGCTATTCAAACTTACGTTATGCGTAAATATTAACTTGTTACCGATATTTTATTACGGTAACCGTCAGGGGTTACTTTGAAAAGCATAAAATTGGTAAATGGGTTTTTGTTTGGCAAATAGAGTATCATGTATCAATAAATATGTGTGTTTTATTTAGAAGATTATAATGTATATTTTTGTTCAGCAAAAAACTACTATGTTTAGAGGTAGAACAAATAAAATCAAATCTCCTAGGAAATTAGGCTGAGAATCAGCACTTCTTATACGTCAAAATTACATAAGACAGTTCTCCAAGACGCCCGCCCTTCACCACTTCCTAGTGCTTTAGCTGGCAAGAAGATGTGGCGCAACAAACTCTCCAGTACAGTTGTCTGTTAAGTTAAAAACAAATTACTTTATACAATAGAATGCAAAGTAATTAACGTTACAAAACAAAGGAACACAAATATTTCATTAAATTGTTTGCCATATGTCAGCTAGGACACGCCAATAAACCAACAAAGTACAGCTTCTTGTTGAAGACTTTATCCAGAAAAGTGCTTTCTATGTACTTCCAAACTATTTTGCCTTCTAGCAACATTTGTCTTGGTTTGCGTGTGGATAATAACCCGATTTTTATAATTGTGCGCCTGTCAACGTCAAATCTTTTACAGTATTATGTGGTTTAAATAATAACAATAACAAATTAACGAATAATAAGACAGAACTGTGGAGACCACACGAGTTATGTAGATCGTATTAAGAGGCGTCGGGGCATTAGGGAGGTAACCGGGCGGGTGAATTCAATACGTATCCGTAATGAATTCCTACGATTTTGACAGAGCACTCAGTTATAAAAATCGAGTTATACTTCTGAAATTACAGGAATATTATACCTACTACTTTGTCTCAGTAGTCGGCAGAGCATAAGTTATTTCCTAGTTAGGAGTTGATCTCACTTAGCCTAGGTAACCACTTTCTTATGTACCTGGGTTTACATGATGAAACTAGTGTCGTGAAACAGCAGCTTGACTGTTCTATTTCGGGCTATTGCTAACTTACACCCGGTTTTTGAAAAGCTGATAGCACGCTGTCATTTAAAGAAATAATAACAATTATTAGCAGTTAACATGAGATATGACAGCGTGTTAGTAGAACTTATAAGCTTTATGCCCACTACACTAGGTGAAATATAAATATAATGACTTAATATTTTTGCAAGTTGGATTTTCAAGTCTTGAAAATCCAACATAAATCCTTTTGTTTAGGTATTACGTGTCACCCAGTTTTAGTGAAAATGGGCATTACCTTCAACATAAATAAAGAGTTTGCCTTAGAGTTTGTATCACAGCTCAATATATATTTTTTACTAGCTGTGCCAGCGGTTTCACCCACATAAGTCTTGATCCCGTGGGTATATCGGGAGAAAAAGTATTTTATGCCCTAACTTAGGTCATGGTCTACCCATGTGCCAAATTGCATCTAAATCCGTTTAGCCATTTTAGCGTTGAAAGCGTAACAAACAAACAAACTCACTTTCGCATTATAATATTAAGTTAGGATTATTATTAAAACATCGTGCAAAATACAAACACAGTAGTTAAATATCGAACCCAAAACCCCTAACGACACAACCATTTTAATTGCACGAACATTGATAGCAAATTATTGAAACCATTTGCGGGTAGTTGTGCTCCCATAAATAAGCCGTCTCGGGATTACATTAAACCCAGTATATATAGCGGATGACTTTAATACTTTAAGTTACGCTGACAATTGAGGGTGTGTTATTCTGCAATGAGGTGTAATTATAATTTTCTTTTAAATTGTGTGTTTATTTAAACAGTTTAAAGTCCTTTTCAATAGGTTAGGTTCATACCTAGAAAAAAATGCATTGATAACTTAATAAAATGCTCTCTGAATCCTAAAAATGGATACATGTTAGGTAGGTATTCCGGATAATAAAATTATATTGAAACTATACTATAGTTTATAATGTTTTTTTTTCTATTTGCAACTAAGTAATGAATTGAATGCCATTTGCAACGCCAACATTAAAAAAGAAAGACAAACGATCAAAATATTTAATCAAATTTTATCCTACGGGGCCTGAAATACCCAAATTCTGGCCTCAAAGTTGGCTACAGTAAAAAATAAAAACACACAGCTCCCCAAAGATGCATTATTCGGACGGTCCGGACCTGAATCTCACCCAAGATGAACATTCAAACCATTTTGGGTAAAAACACGTAAACTGTTTTGGGTTACACTTGAGGCCAACGAAAAGGATCTACAGACTAGAGGTGAATAAATACGAGTATTTCGGTTTCGGTATTTTTTTAAATGAAATATTTGGTAATAAGTCTCGGTACTATTTGAATACACAAAAATAAAGAATTGTTTTTTAAATGACGGTACGGCCTTGGCCGTCCCGAAAAGAGTTGGCGAGATGACCTAGACGCGTACCACGAGAGCAGATTCGAGGTGGCGCGGGATATAAGTTCCTGGAAACTTGTGGGAGGCCTTTGCCCAGCAGGAGGACTGTATAGGCTATTAAAGAAAAAAAATCATAACAAGGTTTTAAATTAGCACCATGATTAAAAAACTATTATAATAAAAGTAAACTAATCTCTTAAGAAACTTTAAAGCTAAAATATAAAAATTTAAAGCTAGCAAGTCTACATTTCTCACTATAATGCAGTCATACGTGACATTACACATCAAAATGACACTTAAACTAGAACGGCGGTACCAATTTCAGTACCGGTCTCGACGTTCCTAAAATTGGTACCACATATCTGGTAACGTGACAACACTACGCGAGGACGTTTATTGTTTCAGTTCCCGCACGATATCTTGATGATTTATTACTTGAAGATATTGCAATATAGTTGCAAAGTTGAGTTATTATGGCGACGACGGCGACAAATTGTTAGTGCGTTATTTTTTTAGAAACATAAATATCATTTGTGGGTTTTGGCTACGTTTTTAGTGGGAGAAATTAGTTTTAGTTTTTCGTTAAATGTGGTTTTGGGGCCAAAATGAAAACGGATTTTATTTGTTGGTAGGTTTTGTCAATTAGGATTTTGTGCTAGTTATACGGCACTACAGTGTTTAAGTTTTTTTGATACAATATTAACACAAGTTAAATCTGAAACGAAGGAAACATCTTGTTATTTATTCAGTTGTTAGTCGGCTTAATAATTTAGTTTTACCTTTTTTTTATAAGAATATTTATCAGACATTCAGGATCACAAAAAAATACCTATTATTTTCATCATTATCGCGATCCAATATTATGAAGATTCACTCTGTTTATTTTTGACAATGTTATCGAAGAAAGCTTACCTCGGTGAATTTTACGCAATCGTATCTCAGTAACTCCTACGCTTTACGAAGGCACGTCTTAAAATAATAATAAATCTTAGTTCGCTTGATAAAGTTTTGGAAAAAACAGTAAGTATGTACAACAGAAAGTTCTATATAAAAGCATAAAATGTTTTTTTTCTTGTGCGTATAAATATTAGGGTAAGATAAGTAGGTTTTTTTCGACTATTTGAATTTCTTTTTTTTCCAATGTAATTTTAGGCAATATTCTAAAAGGAAAATAACAACCCAACCCTAACACACCTCACAAACTTAAAACAACGTACAGATAAGTAAATCCTATCCCCCAACAAAGAGAGCAACATTATCTCGGCCGCCACTACACTATGCATTAGCACAGGCAATATATTATCGCAAAGTGTTTGTTACATTGCCGACTGTACTTTCGCAGGATTTCACTATTTACCGCCAGCTCGAACAACGCACGCAATGTATGCTTCTCATTCGGAAATTGTTTTCGTGCGCTTACGAAAGATTTATATTCAAGTACTTTTAGTTTATTTGCTTGCTTGAAAATGGTGATTAATTTCTCTTGAAACTGGGTATGATAATCAGGGGAAAACGTTTTTGTGTTGTGCGAGTTGGTAGAATATCATGTGGTATGAAGATTTAATAATACTATTATGTCGCTAATTTAACTTTCTCATTAACCTCTAATAATTTAGAAACGGTACATAAACAGGGCGTTATGGAATTTTCCACAGAACATGCTTTATTTTGAAACCAGTTTTCGTTAGATCAGTTTTTTTTCAAATACCGTCTTAACAAACAAGCCATACCTACAGCGCAATAAAACGCCACCAAGAAAGTGCCTTCAAACAAATTACAGAAAACTTTGAAGCCATACTTCACTGGAACAAAAATACCTTCAACACAGCTGGAACAAAAGCAAGATACATAGGCTCTTTGCTAATTAAAAAGATCGTAGAGAGACCCTGCTTAAATCAGCATCACTCCCGATTGTCCTGACCCTAACAGGGAGGCGTATGTAGAAATGTTACTATGGAATAGATCGGATTCGAGACGGGGTAGTGTTATTCCTGTTATTATGAGGAACTTTTTTATACAATTGGTTTATTGGAACTAAAACTGTCTGCATTAATTGAGACCTCTTATACTTATTAGTTACTAGCTAAGCCCCGCGTTTTGTCGGCATAAGTCTCGATAGCGTCGGGATTAAAAGTATCCTATGTCCAACCCAGGTCATAGTCTACCCATGTGCCAAATTTCATCCAAATTCATTCAGCTGTTTTAACGTGAAAGCGTAACAAACAAACTCACTTTCGCATTTATAATATTAGTTAGGATATTAGTTAGGATATCAGTTAGGATATTAGTTAGGATATTAGTTAGGATATTAGTTAGGATATCAGTTAGGATATTAGTTAGGATATTAGTTAGGATAAAGAAATGATTACTCACTTACCCTAACCAAGTTTGCTTGAAGTAGCATTCCCAAATACGCCACGAGGACCCAAAGTTTGAATAGATGCGGATATTTCATTATGTTTTGTGTTAAATGTGCTTGCAATTTTTTTGGTTTAGGGTCGGGTCAGATTGGGGTTGACCGAAGGGCCCACGTGTACTTAAGTACGTAAATATGAAATACAAGAGAAAGAAGTTATTTTAATAGGTCCCCACCTATGAAATCAGCGTTTTGTATGGCGAATTTTAAAGAAATTGCATTTTTCATACTAACATTTTCTTAATTTATATAACAACCATGAACACGAATATTTTAAAACTTTTATGCACTAATATTTAAAAAATAAGTTAACGATTATGCCACTTAGATTAAGCGACAAAAATAAGTTTTAGCTAAGTTAAAACAAATAGTGGTCATTTCTGCTAACAAAATGAGGAGTAATTTTTAAGGTATTTTTATGTTTGTAAAACTATAAGTAATAAGGTTTTTTTACTATTGGTAGTTGTCTATGATGGTCATTATCCGATATAATACCAAGCAATTGATGAATATTTAAAAAAATATAAGTGACGAGGTTCTCTATTTGTGAGAAAAAAACGCCAATTTCATAGAAAATCGCCGATTTACCTATAAAAGAAATCCAAGAGTATATTTTTTAAATACAACGAAATTGGATAATAGACAGCCACACATTATATCCTATACTATAAAAAACTTTTTACAAAAAAAAACAACCGACTTCCGAGTAAAAAGTTTTTATTTTACTTATTTTAGTTGTCGTACCTACCCCACACAAATTCGAATACCACTACCCGCTATGTAAATAACAGTCACAGTAAGTTTTCATCATATCATCCCACATATAATAAGCGGAAAAAATACGTAGGTATTATTGAAGCTTACTCAAAAACTGCCCGAGCAAAGTTAATAAAATTTATATGGACCAATACGGGAGCATACGCTTTCGAACAAAAAAAGAATTTTCAAAATCGGTCCACAATTGACGGAAAAATCGGCGGACATACATAAAAAACATACATACGCTTCGAACATATAACGTCCTCCTTTTTGGAAGTCGGTTAAAAATAATCAATATTTGTATATATATTTGTAATCATGTACTCGAAAACGGCTCTAACGATTTCGATGAAAGTTGTAATATCTAGGTTTACGGGGCGAAAAATCGATCTAGCTATTTTACGTCTCATATGGGAAAATTCGTTTTAACTATTTTCGCCCGAGCAGAGCTCGGTCGCCCAGGTACTGCAATATAAAAAACAATACACAGAAAATCACATTATTTCAATATATACGTACATAATAACTACAAGAACAGAACAGCAATGTTTTATTTAAAAAAAACGGTTTGCATAAGAGCTCAAAGCAAAACTCAACCGCATCGGATTTCTTGCAAATATTAAGCAGAAATTCCTTTAAATTGATAACTTCACTTATCCATACCAAAAAACTAATTTACCGTGCCTAGCTGGTGGCGCTTGGTAGCGTTAAGGCTTATGCAGACCAGCGCGACTTGTCGCGCGACGCGACACGAACAATACAATTTCTAAGAAAACTTCACAGTATAACAATAACCGGTGTCGCGTCGCGCGACAAGTCGCGCTGGTCTGCACAAGCCTTTAAGCTGTATCTAATCCTTAGAAACAGGTCCGGGGCCTGAAATCAGTTTATTTCCTCCTGTTTCCCATTTTTTCCACAGCCCGGATTTGGGTCTAGCGTCAAGACCCAAATCCGGGCTGTGGAAAAAATGGAACTATTTGGAACTTTTGTGATAGAATCGATTAGCGATTTATCGGCGCTTGAATTATAATTAAAAAGGGGTTATTTGAACTCGAATGACTTTTTGCAGGGTTTAAATTAAGAGTAAGTTATTATTATCACATGCAATGAGCATGACGTTCAAAAGTGCCTTATATGCGCCTAATTGAAATAAATTATTTGACTTTGAAAAGTGATAATAACAACTTGGCATACCTATAGCACTCTTTCATCAAAAATGATTTTGATGCTTCTTCTGTTCTTTGTGTGGTTAGTGACTAACCTGGTGTCAGAGTTTTAAAGCCACCCATGGGCCTCTGACTTGGCTTCACATGCCGTCGAGAAATATCTCTCGGGCATGCCGGTTTCCTCACGATGTTTTCCTTCACCTTCACAATACGCACAACATCAATCCGAAAAGTCAGAGGTGCGTGCTCGCTCTTGCGTGCTTGTGTTCGAACTCGAGACCTATGACTTGGCAGTCCGACCGTGACACCACTAGGCTATCACTGCTATATTTTCATGATAATAGTACTAAACTACATCTGAAACGCCGATTACACTACCTCTCTTGGTTTTTCTATTATTTATCTTTAAAACTCGCAATCGCATTGCGATTATAAATGTCCGTAAATAAAAATAATAAAGAAAAAAAAAAAAAAAACAAAGTAATGTTCATATAGGTACTCCAGCAGCCACGTTGTAGCCATAATAATTTCCACTCTTCATTGCACCCTAATCCAAGGCATGCTGATGCACCACTTCCTACACCCAACCTTGCATACAAGCTCGGAAAGACCGAATTATGTACCTAATTTCTCGATTATACCCGAAAGGGTACCGTTTGCAAAGGACGCCGATAAAGAGGCATTTAAAGTAGGCGGTACCTACGTAAATAATGACAGAGGTTTTAGGCCCTTTGAGACGCAGCCAAAATCTACCCATAATTTATAGCGGATCAAGTGGCATTGAGCAAAAAATTATTACTGAGAAACTACTTTTATTTATTAGTTTTAAAATATTGCAAACACGTTCAAGAAAAGGAACAAAATCACTTCCAAAATTAAATACTACAGAGAAAATAACTTTGCTTTTGTATTTTCGTTTTTTGCCAGCGACTTCCGAAATTAAAGTTATTTTTCACTTTTAGTGGTTGTGCCTACCCCTCACAAATTCGTTTACCACTACTTGCTATGTAAACGACATTAACAGGAAGTTTTATAACATCATTAACAAAGAAGATAATAAAATTCAGTAATCACGGAGAAATCGATTAACATAACACAAAAAAAACCTACAAACGAACATACATCCTCCTCTTTTTTTGAAGTTGGTTATAAATAAATAAAAAATAGAACGAAATTTTGACTTTCAATATCGGCGTAACCAGTTGGTTCCCAGGCACATATTATGTCCCATCCCAACACAAAAAAATAAAAAATAAAGAATTTTAACACCCATTTTATCAGAGAACGGGTAAACACCCCAGGTTGACACAAAGATCTTGGCAACGATATAAGTGATGTATAGTGAAATTATGGCAACGCAAACATTTGAACGTGAACTGTAATTGCGAAATTAATTACTTTCTATAATAACCTGTGCCTCGTAGTTTGTAAATGGTATTTTGGACATGCAATTAAGTGTAGTGTGACCCTAGGGCATAGCGTACCCTAGTTCAACACTAAGGACCAAAAAAAGTATATCTCGCTGAAATTTTTGTGACACTGAATAAAAGTTTGTCATTTTCAATTGAGTTTTGTTTTTAACTTATTATGTTTGAGTTGTTTTGTATTTGACTCTTATAAAATGGTTTTGCCTTTAATAATATTTGACAATGATGTAGGTTATATTGTTTTACGTGGCATAATATTGTTAGGTTCTTGATAGTTTTGAGCGATAGTCGTTATGACAGGCGTCACTTAGTAATCATAAAACTATAACTCACTTTGGCATCTCGAACTTAATATTACTGTAAAGTAACATCGCTCAATTTTTTTTTAATATAGCTTGTTCCTTATTCTTATTCTTTTTTTTCCATATTTCAATATTATAGTGACTTCTTTCTCCGATAATTCCTACCCAGGTATCTTTTCAAATGACAGACCCATTAAATCTATCCTCTCAGAACTGTCAACAAATCTCAAAACGACCCTACATTTAGCCAATTAGGTACATGGAAATCTATCAGTAGCTGTCAATTGGCTGGTGACAGCACATTCTCATTAACCCTCGCTAATTGTGTATTAAACCAGGACCCTCTTCCCAATACTGTGTGACATACGCATTGACGGCCGGACTTTGGGCTGTAATAATGTTCGGGTTTTTAGGGACCAATATTTGTTTAGGCGAATTTAAAACGATTTTCGGCAGCATTAGAGGGTTAAATTGAGGATAGAATGGGTTTTGGAGTAGCTGTTCGTTTAAATATTGAGTGGAGTTGGAAGTATTAAATTAAGCCACACGAGGATAGGGTCAGCTAACATATTTTTCACATAATACCTATATTATTGAGTACGTACTTATAAAATATTATCCATAATTTTATTTTAGTAATGTTTCAAAGATTTGTTTTCAATTGACTTTTAAGACAGAATCTATGACGTATGAATAGGCTGCCATGAAACACAAATCCTGTCCAAATGTCCTGTCTTTCCGAATACTGAAGCTAAACAGCGATCATGTCTTGTTTCAGCTTCAGTGTGGTAACTCGAGCCAAATTCCCACTAATTATCTCTCGAAATCAGTCATAATTCGTCTTTGAAATACGCTTGCATTGTGGCGGCATCTACATCGCCTCATGCAACTACGCATAACTACGACCCGACGTCACTCAAAATCCTGACGTCACGCAAAATCCTGTTTCACGCAATTAGAGTTTACCGCGCGATCGACATATATACTCGTATAACTTTCGGACATCAATCGTTGGGCAGTTGCCCGCATGACACGACACCCATCTGGTCGGAGGATCCTCCCCTTTCTATAGAGGATGAGTGAGATTTAAATACTGTTCCTCATACCTCAGAAAACCCAAGCATTATCTAACTACATTAGGGTATGTTATTGTTTCATAATCAGCATATAATGCTCCCCCACTGCACAGACACAAGCTTATTCTCGGTGAGAGCGAGTGGGTAGTAATCCACCACGCGGCCTCAGTGCGGGTTGGTAGATGACACGTAATTTTTGGTTCTAGGACATGCGGGTTTCCTCACGATATTTTCCTTCACCGTTTTGAGAGCAGTGGCGATGAAATAATTTACACAAAGTAAAGCGCCTGTCAGGATTCGAACCTAGGACCTATACCTCATTAGTCGCGGTCGTTACCACTGCGCCACCACTGCTCTCCATGTTATTGTTTAAAGCTACGATTTCCTAGAAGAATGGTGGTTGTCACATAATTCCCGCCATTTATCGGCGGATGACGTGACACGTTGCAAATGAAAGTAATTTGGTGTTTTCCTTGAGAGCGTTTTTACACACTGTTAAGTCAAACCCCGCTGCCGTCAGTTTCATGACAGCCGTTACTCGGCCGTAATTTGGCGGTCACCGCTCGTCTAGAAAACCGTAACTTAAGCTAAGAACCCAATGACATTTAAAACCTCATGAAACGTAATCCAGACAAACTTTTAACAAACAATCATGTTCAAGTCTAGGTACAAACTATTCCCAGGAATTATTCATTGTTCCCGCGTCTCGTCCTGCAGAGTTCAAAATCATGCTGATCTCGCTCTAACTCTTAGTAAAACACGATTATCTCGCTCTAACTTCTAGTATCAAGTGAATAAGTTTGTGCAATTTGTTCAACTTTAACTGTATCGACATCTTGTTAGTATATTTTGCCTTTGTTGTGAGGAGATATCAAGTTCTTTTACATGTTCGGTTATTAGGAGTTATTTTTGAGGTGCGTGTCACCTTGTATTGTAAAAAACCATTGTGCCCTGGCTGCACTTGATATCATAGTCATGTTTTGAATAAGATTTTATATTAATAAAGGAAAGATTATTCAATTAGGTACTTGATTACTTAGTATTAGTTTTTGTAGACCAATACTTAAAAAAAACAGAATCGTTAGACTTGTCGTGAGCACGCGGTTGGAGAGAAGTACCTTTCGTTTTTGCACACTTGGTGAATAAGTACTAGACCGAAAAAAGTGTAACATTTTGTGACGTAACCAAAGTGTTGTGACGGTCAAAATGTCACACTTTTTATGGTTATGTACCTCAAAAGGAAAAACGGAACCCTTATAGATCACTCTTGTGTCTGTCTGTCCGTCTGTCACAGCCAATTTTCTTCGAATCTAATGTACCAATTAAGTTGAGGAATGAATTTCTGAGACCCAAAAACGGACGTAAAACGAAAATAAATGAATTATTAGTATGGGGGTGACAATTAGGGAGCAAACTGAAAAAAAAATCAAAAGAAGTTTTACAATCTGTACTATGTGACATATCAAATGTAATGAGGTTCTCTTTTTTTATAATTTTGAAATGAATACTTTTAAAGATATTTAAGAAAATTGATGAAAATTGACCATTCCCCCTCCCATATATCCGAAACTACTGAGCCTAAAATTTTGAAAAAGTACAGAAAATAGTTCTATGATTACTTACCTACCTAGATTATTGGAAAACCTATAAGCTATGGAAAGTCTATGGTCTTAAAATAACATGGTAATCTCCCAATATTGGGCGTACAAACTTACATTAGCAGTTGGAATGTATAGGACAACATGTTTTTCAAATACAGTGTTAAGTTTGTCCTTGGGATAAATTCATCCCAACTACGGAACCCTTCATTGTGCGTGGTCCGACACGCTTTTGACCGGTTTTTTTGGTTTCATTAGCCTAGTGTGCAGAGTACAAAGTGTGATAAGGAAATTTGTTTAAAAAAACGCCTTTAGAAAGAGTGTGATGTTGGTACAACCCGCAACCCAGTTCACAAAAAACAAAAAAAAACACGTCGCCAAATAAATAAAAACTCTTCTCTTGCGTTATTTTGTTGTACAAGGTTTATTTTTGACAAAACTGACGCGTTAGTGCATCGCCCGAAGCGAAGGTTTATTAAATTTCTGTGATGGCTTGCAATAATCCGATGCATCGTACACATACTCCCACACCCGCGGGGTTACCCCCGGTGAACCCCTGTTCTCCTGGTTACCCGCTACCCGGGTAAAATCATATTTTTGTTACAACGTGTATTTTGTATGGCAGTAATAATATTTGCTTATTAGCCAAATACTGAAGCACGTAGGTAACGTACAGTATCA
Organism: Agrochola macilenta; assembly: GCA_916701695.1. Lineage (NCBI taxonomy): Eukaryota > Metazoa > Arthropoda > Insecta > Lepidoptera > Noctuidae > Agrochola > Agrochola macilenta. Next base: position 21,512,076 of record OU753561.1, on the reverse strand, counting down.
TATTATTATTTGAACCTATTGATTAAAATAACATTGTGACATTATTATTGTTTGATGCGAGAACGTGAAGTTTTAATACGATATTTAATTTGAAAAGTACTTATAGGCAAAATGTTTAATGTTGTTTTACTTTGGCGGTTTTAGTTTAGCAGTTAAAAGCCTCAACAATACAATTTAAACTACTTAATTTGTACGTCATCATCAGCAGATGATGATCATCTACTTACCTAGCCTTTTCCCAATATGTTGGGGTCAGCTTCCAGTCTAACCGGATGCAGCTGAATACCAAAAATACTTAGTTTTCCGTTTAATTGCACTTTATTGTTGTTTTGTGTTTTCTCTTGATATAATATTAATTATTATTATATATTAATATGTGAAGCAATAACTTTGTACCCCTTTTTACGAAAATTACACGGACGGAGGAGTATGAAATTTGGCACAGTTAAAGTTTATATGGAGAAGGAGTGCAGAACGCTAATATTTTTATATATAATGCATTAGAAATAAATAAAATTAATAAAAAAAAACATTACGCACACTACCATGCGCTTGACACACACTATGGTTAAAGACCTTAGAATAATGACATGGCAGCATGGAATAAGTATGTACTACCATGGCAGCATGGAATTTTGGTCGAAATGTTGTATAAATGAATTATGGTCGCATTTCGACTACTGGGCGACCACTAGTTATTATAATTATTTAAGTGCCGACAACCACCTAGTACTAAACAAAACCACAACAATATAAACAATGACTGTCGTAAGTTATTTCGATGATCACATGATTACTTTCTTTTCACCGCACTAAGCAGAATGATTGATGAAAGTCGTCAGTGGTTATCACAAAAAATAATGCTACTTATCCACTTGACATAAACAAAATTAGTTTACAGCATTATAAAAAATCTCAACAAAAGCAATATTAAAATTCTTGGATACAAGCCCGCCGGCCAAATAGTCTCAACCAGAAGCCCCATTTTAATTATATATAAATTAAATAAGACCAACAAAAATTCAATAATATCCCAGCTTAATTAAATAAAGTAAGGGAAAATATAAGGAAAAACTTGGGCCAGAACAATAAATAAATATCTACGAAGTGCTTCAGGAAAAATTTAACAAACGATTAGCGAGGCCCACAGTACTTCAACGATGTTTATGCAGACAAAAAAGTTTTTGATGTTTTATTGCGTTCAATTTAATGTTTTTATTAATATCCAATTGAGAGAGTCGCCGAGGTCGCAGAGGTTAGTCCGTGGATTCACACAAACCAATCACCGTGGACAATTACAAATAAAGATCCCTCCGTGCCTCAGAAAACACGTTAAGCCGTTGGTCCCGGCCGTCATTTGTAGATCCTTGACAGGCGTTACGGGTAGTCCAAAAAAGCCCAAAAATCTGACAACCTTTTTACCAGAGGGTATCGGGGGTATCAGGGGGGTATCGGATACCCAGTAACTGGGATGTGTAGATCAGATAGGCAGTCGTTCCACGTAAATTAGTGGTATTCAGATGCATCCAGTTAGACTGGAAGCCGACCTCTAACATATTATGTAGTTGGGAAAAGGCTAGGCAGATTGCTTGATCCAATTTAGCGGGTATTAGAGGGCTTAGGTACAATATTGTGCCCATAAAACTCTTGTTATGACCTATGTAGGTCATAACAAGAGGTTTTTTTTACCTACATATTTTGATAATAAAGAGTTGTTATCCTTTCTTTTGTACCTTTGTGAGCGGCCATTGTTTCACTACAAAAGCTCCACAACACGTGTAAAATTCCCTCATTAGGAGGCGTTTGTATAAAATTCTGTTTGTCACAGTTTCATGTGTTCGTAATTGTCATTTGATTGTGAAAGATTCGGGTTACTTGGATAAATAATACTCAGAACAAAGAAAATGAGAGACAAATAAATATTTTGTCTAGAAAATTTGTTTTTTACTAGAGAGTATTTATTGTAGTCTAAACATTGTGTTTTCTTTGTCTTGTACGTTTATGTCTATAAAATATTTTCTGTGTCAGCCAGAATTTTAAACGTGTATTTTATTATATGATCAACATATAACTTATTATCTTATCTATTTAAAACACTCCCCTTATTAAGTATAAATAATTCGTTTATTTTTACATTTTCTTTTATTGTTAAGAACCTTATGTAAAGTGCTACTTCTGAAGTTGTGGTCCATTTTTTTTTTTTTTTTTTGTGGGTGGGAAATCATCAAATGACTTCTCCCGCTCTGGGCAGTGCGAGAGGGCGTGTCAGACTTTTACTGACTAAAACCCACCCATGTTCCTTCCGTTGCCTGCGTGCCGGGGCCGCGATATCCCTTTCGGACAAACCCGCAACCCCAGCAGGCATTGGTCCTTACGGACCCCGTCAGTTGGTGCTGACATCTCTTTGAGGCGCGCGTGGAACACAACGCGCCGTCGACCCGGGCCTGGTCCTTATCGGACGGTGAGCTGCCCATCGCTCACCGTCCGCAGGCCCGCGCCGACGGTGGCCGGAAGTCGGCTCGTGACTCCCGACGCCGAACTTGTGGTCCTGGATTCGATTCCAGAGTTGAGCAAAGTGTTATTGGTTTTTCCATCTGGAATTTCTCAGTAGCAATCCGGAGTCTGGATTTATGTCCGGACTTCAATATAACTGGCGAAATGTGGGTGTACTATAGGAAAGTACACCTCTGCCTAACCCTTCGGGGATACATGCGTGATGTTATGTTTTAGTTAAACTAACTAGTCTGGGTACCTGACACTTTAAATAACAAGTGAAATTATATTAACATTTAAAAACCTCCGATACAAAGATTCCCTCATCTCCCTTTCCTGCTCCATCACCAGATCACCAGACTCTGTTCATCATCTACCTATAACTTTTTCATTGAAACCATTCCAATGAGCCTAAATACGATACCTGTGCTGTAAGTTGGTAAGGGAGCTGGGTATCCTCCAAATTCTAGGTGATGCTCCAGCATCAGTTCAAGGTTACTATGTTCTTCTAATTCATAATATCATTGAAGCAACAGAATACCAAATTTCAAATCAATCAGACCTGAGGAAGAGGCTCACATCTATTTATCAACTCGATAAGACCTGATAATCTTCAAGCGGCTGAAACGATTTCAGCCATCGCTAGAAAAAATGCTACCAAAAAAAATTACCGCATTCAAATCGGTTCACCCGTTTAAGAGCTATGATGCCACAGACAGACACACACACATAGCGGTCAAACTTATAACACCCCTCTTTTACCTTGGGGGTTAAAAATAACACCAAAGTCTTGGTTATATTTTTATCCAACTCCGAAAAAATCTTGTAAGAAATAATAAAAAAGAAAATGGAAATCACGCCAATCGGACTGGCAAATTCAATCACGAAGTCAACCTTATATAATTATGTTTGCCTCCTTGCTTTTTCTGGCGGAATGGTGATGTCACAGCCAACTGATATAGCCGCGCGGTTCATTGACCTGTCACAACTTATTTTTCCAAAAGAATGACCCATTTGTTTCACCTTTTTGGCTTATATTCTAGGAAGTGTTGTATGAAACGCTAATGTAGTCTTGTGCGGATTTTATGGGGTGTGTTTTTGTTTTCCAAACTTGTTAGGGGAATATGAAAACAACAGAGTTTTAATCGTTTCGGAAATACTGTTTACATTCATGATAATAATGATAAAACCTTTATTATCAGACCACAATGAATCCATACAGTAGTGTTAGTAAAGGAAATCTCTTCTTCTTTTCGTGTGGTTAGTGACTAACCTGGTGTCAGAGAGTTTTAAAGTCACCCATGGGCCACTGACTTGGCTTCACATGCCATCGAGAAATATCTCTCAGGCATGCCGGTTTCCTCACAATTTTTTCCTTCACCGTTTTTGAAGCAAGTGATAATTATATAATACGCACATGAATCCGAAAAGTCAGAGTTGCGTGCCTTGGGTTCGAACTCGAGACCTATGGCTTGGCAGTCTGACGGTCACACCACTAGGCTATCACTGCTCTAGTAAAGAAAATAAAAAAACCGGACAAGTGCGAGACACGAAGGGTTCCGTACCGTATTACTCGTAAAATCGAGCAAAAAAACGCCGAAAGAAACAGTTTCTTGTGTGGGGACCCCCTATTATTAACTTTATTTTTATTATTTGTTGATAAAGCGGCAATAGAAATACACAATCTATGATTTCAAATGACTACCTATTATGGTTCATGAGATACAGCCCGCTAATAGACAGACGGATGGGCGGTGGGAAAATCGTTTTCTCCGTATTTTCACCCGAGCAGAGCTCGGTCGCCCAAAGTTTAGAACAAGAATAATGACACCATATAATAATGACATGGCATGCAATTAGTAACTACCTACTATCATGGCAGCATGGAGTTAGTATTAACTTTTCTATACTATTAAATGAGCGTTCTTTATTTTCTCCTGTCGCCCACGTACGTAGACGTATGAAGTCCAGTGACGGCATTAGAAAATCCCACCTACCGCATAACATGCTCAGAATGCTGTGAGAACTGGCAGACATTCTGCGGAGGATCGAGGCACACCGCTTTCGAATGATGGTATGAAAGCCATCAACCCTCGCCTCAGCAAACATCCCCGAAGCGCTACAAAAATGCGGCAACCCCGCCACCGCACCTTGAACATGTGATACAGTTTTATACTAGTACGAGGTTATAGGGCGGATCTGTCCAAAAACATTGTCCAACTGTTGAGCTGCCTAAATTTTATTGTCCAAATAATTTTATACGATTTTTGGTCTATCGTGGACTTATTATTAAGTTACTCTGTATGGTTGTCTCATATTCATGAATAAAGAAAGATTATATTTATATTGCACACGCAGGGAGCATTAGTATAAATAACACCATCCCAAATCTAAGATCTAAAGTAACTAATAAAAATTCAAAATGCCAAAATAAAACAACTTAGCGAGCTTCAGAAAATTTAAAACGAAAAATAGGTACCAAGATTTATCGAAGTTTTCAAATGTAGGGACAAAAAGAATTATCAAAGATCCAAAATTTATTTTATTGCTTTAAAACTGAAATTCAAAGTAAAAGGTAAAGCTGTATGGCTTCATGCCAAATCGATTGACAACTATAACTTTCGTAAAAATGTGTAGTTTTTTTTTGCATTATTATTAAGATGAAAAATATTATAGTTTGATATTGAACTCTAACAACTGAGTAGGTACACTGAATAGTCTCGTAAGCTTTACGCTTAGCACAAAAAAAAAAAACAATCAATCTGCCTGTCGTTTTCCAGCTTTTTTGGGTTAGACTTGTTTTTTTTATGTGTTTGGTATTCCAAACACATAAAAAAAACACAAAAATAAAACAACAAATTTGCTGTGTCCAGTAAAGAAGAAGCATTTGGTATCCAAAATCTGTGTCTAAACCATGTAACTTCTCTTCATGAGAAGCTTTCTGAATTTGGCACCACCTTCCATTTAAACAACAACTCGAGTGTACATGAACTTTATGAAGCAACTCACCATTTCCTGCGGTACCCCGAAGTTTTAAACCTTTACCGCGATTGTGTCCGCATGACACATTGTGACTAGTTCCACCCTTTATCAGGCCCACTGGGGACATCATGGGGAACCATTAGCATGTTGTCTTTGCTTTGACAGATTGGCGTGGTTCGGTTTTAATGGATTTTTGGCTAAGGTGTGTTAGGTTTGAAACAATGTGTGCGCGTAGTGGGCAGAAGCGTTCTTCCTCCTCTCTCCTACTTTTATCTATGCTGTGCCCGACAGGGTCCATAATTGAGACTGATGTAACTGTTTTTTCCCACCAACTGTATACATTATGGTACGCAATAAAGAATTGAGGATTGAGAATTGAGAATTGAGAATGTTGATATTAAATTGGTCAAAAAAATTGGCAAGATCATTTTCTTTTATTTGATTCAAATTATAGAAAGTTAGAATGTTCAATGGATATTTATTATTTTTAAACACTTGACTTGGTTTTTTCAATGATTGCCAATACAATTTCTGCAGAATTCTATTCAGTCTTTAAATTGATAAGTCCAAACATTTTCATTTCATTGACTTCTTTAGACGTTCTATTAGCTTTCAAAAGATGTCAAAATAATAAATCTCTAAAACGTATTTTATTTGTATTCCAGAACAATAAGCATAAAATGTAAATTATTTCAGACAGGCATTTCAGTCGCAATGCGTGGTAGTCAAAAATATTTCATTTGTCTGAAGTGTAAGTGGTTATCAAGCCTTCAGAATCGCAATTTCAGGCCAAAATTTTGGCTTTATATATTCCTGTGATCGTTATTATTCTGAGGAGATCACTTTTAAAATAATCATTTGGTTAAAATGAAAATTCTTGCATTAGGTACCTGTGACTGATGACTTTCATATTTTTCATGAAAAATAACTTAAAATACGAATGTAAAAATATAACAATGTAGCGATCAACTTTCAGGAGTAAACACAAGTCTGTATTTTACTTACCTACTTAAACGAACTAAATTAAAATTTTCACCGAACTCAATCCCGATTCTCTAAAATCAAGCTAAATTAATTATTATTTTATAAATATACTAGCTTTTGCCCGCGGCTTCGCCCGCGTGGATGTCGGAAAATATCCCACGGGTGCGTACTACCGGGATTAGTTAGATACCTAATATCCGAGGAAAAGTCATTGATTCCTACCGCTGCGCCCGCGTTGTCGGCAACCATAATTATTTTGTCACGCGTAATTTTGAATCTGTGATATCTTTTAAAGTATTCATTTTAATGATATGATATCAAGGCAAATTTTAATCTAAATTAAATGCCCAATTTAAATAACATATTTTATTGGATAAGGATAAATAAAATACCGGTCAAAATAGCTTCGGAAATAACAATGAAATTTTTATCCAATTTTGAAAGGTAAAAATGGTTACTGTTGGTTCATCCTTAGAAGATAGATATATGCTATCGCGGACTTTATTTTTGAACTTTTTTTTCAGATATATAATTCTGTAAAATATAAATTTGTTTAAGATATAATAATTCTGTAAAATATAAATTTGATGTATCTCTTACGGCTTACGCGGCGCACGCCAGTAAAGCTCCCAGTCGGCATGATTTTGAGAACTGTGTTTCGGAATGCCATACCTGGCGAAATATATTATTATACCATGAATTGAACGAAGTCGCAGGCAAAGCAAAGCTAGTAGAATATAAAATAACTATGGCTTACCTGTATTAAACTCATATTCTGTTTAATTATATCTGGAAACGATTGGTTGGCACTTCTCGTGACCAAAGGGCTCTACCATTTTTTTTATTAGTCGACAGCGATGCGGAGGAAATTTTCATTGCCGTATTTAATTTTATGTTAAGTTGAGATAAGACAATAAATAAGAAATGTACAAGATAAGATACACATGACTATGGCATAAAACTATTCTAACTACTGCAACCTAGACCAAAAACACTTGAATAAAATTCTTGTATTAGATTTTAATATTGTTTTTTTTCTTTGTTTCAGACTGGCAAACACTTTCATAGGACTTCACTTCTCATCAAAGCTTTCAACCACAAGTTCCGCCTGGATCTTGAGCTTAACACGTAAGTCTTATTTGTGTCTACAGCGAATTTTTATTTAATACAATAGACGTAGATATATTTAATAACCTTTTCCGCTTAACTATTCCAAAACCCCTGTAAGAAATCGACACGTGTTTCACGTCTGAACGAGGCATCCTCAGGATGACGATTGACTTGTCACGAACCCGAACATGGCGTGTTGCCACGCCGACCGCTGAACGCAGAGTGTCACACTGTGCGGTTAATGTTTGGTGACGCGTGTGTTATTTTTTGTAAACGATTTCAGGAAACGATTACCCATTATTTAAGAACCGAGTTAATGTCAAGATTTATGAAAACAGTGTGGAATAATAAAAACAAACGAATTGCTTGTTTGCAGCATAAGTATATTCTATAAACAAATATAAATGTACATAAAGTATTGCAATAGACTCACCCCCTTACATGGGACTTAAATATAACTGGCGAAATATAGATATACCTACTATAGGCATATCTCTGCCTAAATCTTCGGGAAAACAAAGCGTCATGTCATGTTATAATATATCTTAACTAGCCATAAATAACGCTCAAAATCAATCATCTTCGACTTGATTCGTAGAAAATATCAACAAATCGAAAATAAAAATTCACAACCAGCATTGTTATGACACAATTCATTGAACCGCACTCTTATTTATACCAAACCTGTACATAGGTACTAAGAACCAAACAAAGAGATAAAAGAAACTTTCTAATTTGTTGAAAATAAATACACCAATCGATCCACGAAAACCTGAATGGTACAAAACGCTAACAAATTGTACCAACTCACAAGGGAGGACTTCAAAAACAGTTTTAACCAACACCATAAATGAAACAGGGATGTCCTGATGGGAACTTATGGAGGTAACACAGACAGAGATAGACATATAAAAACACCATTGTTAGAAAAAGAGGGAGGATCTGAAGACGTTCAAAGAATCGCTATTACGGGGGAATCGCTGAGTTTCTTTCGCAGATAAGCTGCTTATAATTCTGTAAGAGTTCCCGTATTGCAAAATTCATATTATGGTTCGGGCTAGGTAAATGGGGTATTGCGGGCTGGAGGTTGATTTGGGAGTAAAAGGATATGGACAGATTGTTACCTTGAAAGTCTTGAAAATCATCTTTACCTACAGGCTAAAAGTTTTGAAACAATTATATGTCGTGGTATTGGTATACACTACGGTGTGTTATAGTAGCAGTATATTCACATTGACTGGCTCGATGGTCTTGTGCTCACAAGCGCTACTACTGAGCATGAGGTCCTGGGTTCGATTTCCGGTTTGGGCAGTGTTATTGGGTTTTTCATCTCGAATTTCTCAGTAGCAGTCCGGAGTCTGGATTTCTGCCTGATTAATGGTAATAGGCTCGCCCCCTATTACATGGGACTTAAACAGAACTGGCGAAATTTAGGTGCACCTAGTAGAAGTACACCTTTGCCGATCCTTTCGGGCAATACAGGCGTGGTGTTATGTAAATCACATAGAATTAACAAAATCACTCGCTCTGTCTCTTTTTTTACGTGTATTTTTTTCTCGAATAATAAACAACCGTACCTATCAACATTTTTCCTTGTCACTTGATTACCATAGAATCCCACTTCCATCGAATTTGCTTCGGAAATCAATATGGAAATATGTAAAATATTTACATACGGCCGGCCCTTAGGGATTTCGTTCGTGGGTATTTTATTTCAGCCGTTCGTCTATTGACCCACTTCTCAATTGAGATGGATAGGTATCCATGAGAGGGCTTTGTGCCTAAATGGGTTCCGAACGTAATTACTTATTATAGGTACTGCTTCTTGACTACGTGGGGGCTTGACAATGTGACATTCTATTAGCGATCACGTTGATGGAAAAGTAAAAAATTTGCGGAAATAGCAGCAATTGAGCAGTGATAGCCTAGTGGTGTGACCGTCGGACTGCCAACTCAAAGGTCTCGAGTTCGAACCCAAGGCATGCACCTCTGGATTTTCGGATTTATGAGCGTATTGTATTATCACTTGCTTCAAAAACTGTGAAGGAAAACATCGTGAGGGGCTTCCTCACAATGTTATCCTTCACCGTTTTTGCATGCCTGAGAAATATTTCTCGACGGCATGTGAAACCAAGTCAGAGGCCCATGGGTGGCTTTAAAACTCTGACACCAGGTTAGTCACTAACCACACGAAAAGAAGAAGCTGGTATAAGCTTATGTCAAGAGCTCAAGCCTTTGAAAAGTGCTGTAAAAATACGAAACGCTTTGAAAGTGATTGCCATTTCTTAAGCCCTCTGGTTGGCTAGTGGTCGACAACCAATCAATCAAATATATTTATTACGGTTTCAAAAATTATATCCATAGGTGTTAGTAGCAATAAACTTAGCCCAGTGTTCGCCTGAGTCTGGGTCCCTGGTTCGATCACCGGGTCGGTGAAAATGTTATCGTATTTTCTATTAGTATTCACAGCAGCAAGCCGGTCGAGTCTGAATTTGTGCCCAGTTAATAAAAATAGGTACGCTCTCCATTACATTGGACTAATTGGGACACTGTAATGATGGCGTATGTATGATAAAAAAAAAACGAGCGAGCCTAAGGCTGCCTGTCCATTGAAGCGGAGCGAGGCAGCGGAGAGGAAAATGGCAGCGGAGTGGAGCGGAGTTGCGGACAGTGTCCGTCCATACGGAGCGAGGTAGCGGAGCGGAGTTACGGACTGTGCGGAGCGAGGTACCGGAGCGGTGGTGCGGACTGTGCGGAGCTAGACCGAGTTAACGTATTTTTCCGTATCGCCTCTCCGCTTCCCCGCTCCACTTCTCTGCTCCGTTTCCCCGCTCCGCTTCCCCTCTCCGCTTCTCCGCTCCGTTTCCCCGCTCCGCTTCCCGGTTTTGTATGAATTTTTAAACTAGTTCGCAAATCCCTGTCCACTGAAGCGGAGCGGAAGTTTTATGCAATTCCATTGGTTAATATCGGCACACGGCTACTCCGCTCCTCTCCTCTCCGCTCCAATAATGTGTAATATCTGAAATTTTGGCTGACGTATATATGGTATAAATCATCATCTTCATCATCATCTCTCGGAAAATGGGTTGGTTCCATCTGACGGCCAACTCTACCACCACATGCGCTCATTGATCAAATCAAATAGTGCGCCCCTCCTCCTCTTCCTGTGACACACTTCCGTCCCTTTTCACTAAATCACTCCCACAGATTGCAGGATCTGAGGAAAGATGTTATACATCAATAACATAGGTAAACTGGTACCTGTGCATGTAATATACAACTGACAGTCGACTGACGACTGACTGTCTCTTTCTAAGAATTCAAGCATCATGCTTTGTAAAAATAAAGTACGATAAAACGTCGCTTTCCTCCGAATACTAGTTACCTCTTTAGTTCAACATTTAGCTTCATAATAGAGTTGCCCGTTCAAAAGTTCGCAAGCTCGTTAGACGTTAAAACACACTGAACTAGCGAATGGTCTTCTTTGTACGTAAAGTAAATTCTTCCCCGTGCTGAAGAAAATTTTACCTTTAAGAATAAGAAGTGTGCCTTATTAGGCCAGAGCTCTAACGGTTGCAGGTTGTGACATTCTGTGCTGTATTTATTTGTCGTTGTAAGACAACGCTGAAGAGAATAAAAAATAATTGTGTTCTGAAATAGTTTGACTTCAATACGTATCGACACGACCATAGTTTAAAGGAAAAACTAACTGGGCTTTTCATGCAAATTATTAAATCTTATTATTCCTTACGATTTCATTAAATTGGTTAACTTATTTTGTAAGGTATTTAATGAGAATAGGGATGATGCCTGGGTAAAAAAAAAAAAACTAATTAATCCGTCAGTCAGATAATAAAAAAATATTAGACACGTATTTTTTGCTTTAACATATTAATAAAAAATAACTTAGATAAAACGCATTTTAGGTTGGGGAGTGGGGGTTGCTACGTCACTAGTATGTATAAAATCTATATACTCGTCACGTCATGGCACATTTTACCTCAATGTATCTTTGGATTACGTAAAAAAAAAAATACGTGTCCAATATTTTTTTATAATCTCAAAGATGGACAAAAAAAAATTTTAGTCATCATCCATAGAGGAACCGATGGTTGGACTCTTTTGTGAAAGTTGATATGGCGACTACCGAGATGACGACTAATAGAGAAGTGTGGAAGAAAAAACATGTTGTGCCGACCACTATGAGTAATAAATTGGAATAAGGGCAGCAGAATAATGATGATGATGATGATTAATTAATTTGAAATATGATAAAATCAAGTTAAATTCGTTCACAAATACTAGATACACATCTAGGTGTGTGCAACACCCCTGACTCCTCATAACACTCCACGTCCGCATTATGTCCCGACGTCATTTTTCCGCAATTGTGTTCAGTTTTCAATGTCCAGCTTTGTTCCGTTACTTCTGTTAGATATTCAACGTGTCCAGCCGATGATTAATGCGCACCCGCTTAAACATGTTCGTTTCCATTTTTTAATTTACATTTTGAAATGAAAATGTTTGTGGACATGTGGAGTGTTATTCCGTTGTTCGCGTGTGCAGTTGTTTTTTAGTTGTTCATTGATGTGTTATTGTTTTTTATAGTGTTCTGTCGTTTATGACATGTCAAGTTAATCAAAGGTGGAATTCTGGATTTTGGTTTTCGGTTTGGTTTCATAATTCTTTATCCTATCATTTTATAACAATTTAATGGATGAATATATTAAACCGTAGTTTACCAAGTCTACCAAGTCAAGCGATTACCAAGTCAAGCGATTCTGTCCAAGGATTTTTTATAAAGAAACCTGTTTGACCATCCAATCAATATAACTTTGTTGAAAATAAAAATATACCGAAGCACGATAACAAATTTTTGCAACACAGCCCACACTCCGGACAAACTACACCAAAGGCACAACACATTGTTACACCAAGAGAAGATCCACAAAGAACACGCGATGCTTAACACGCTGAAAATCACAGAACAGCTATTTCTACGTGTTTGCAACAAAAATGTTGATTGGCACACAAAGAGTGTCGCGGGCGTGTTGCAGCTGCGTTTTGTTTGCGCACCGCTTTTAATGAAGTTGTCGTGCGGAGCGACACGCGGACATTTTACTAGCGGGTTAAGTTACACGCTCCTAGAGAAATTTGCTTGAGAAGCGTGATCTAATGTGGTTATTTCAATTAAATAGCAAAGAAAATTCTAAGTTACTTTAAGTCTATCTTGTGTACCTACATTAAATTTTCGGGGTTGGTATCAAAATTATGAAAAAATGTCACGCTGTAGTAGAAAAAATTTAGTCATGCTTTTTGATATCTGCATGAAAGATTGTATATTATTGGGAATTGTCAGGTTTCATTTATTTAATTGACGTAGTCCAATAAACTAAAGTTGATTGGCACAAAGAGTGTCATGAGCGTATTGCAGCTGCTTTTGCTTGCGCAGCGCTTTTAATTAAGTTGTCGAGCGGAGCGACAGGCGGCCGGTTCTCGAGCGGGATAAGTTACACGCTGCCAAAGAAGCTTAGTGTTATTTAAATGATATGAATAATGTGACTAATAGGGGCATAGATTTTGCAGCGTGACAATTCTCACCATAACGTGATTATTTTATTGTCACAATGCAGAATCTCTTAATCAGTGACTGAAACTCGAGTGCTACGCTCTTTGTTACCTAATGGTTACGTGTTATTTATTTTACAGTACATGAGTTCGTGTATAACTGCTAGGTGCTGCTTCAATAAAATATGTAACTTCTAGAACCAAAACAACAGTATAAAGCAAAAATGTTGATTAACACACAAAGAGCTTTGCCAGCGTGTTGCATTGCCGCGTAGTACTTTCGTGTAGCTTTTAATAAAGTTGTCTCGACTCGCGAGACTATCGGGAGTAAAGGGATGTTTAATAATGTGTCACGCTCTGTATCTTTAGCAGCGTGACGAAATTTTAAAATAAGCGTGATACATATTGATGTACCTAGTACCTACATAGTGACGTAAGTACACTGTTACTTCATACTAAAGGCTGGAAGTTTTTATAATTGCAGCACAGTATAACTTACTTGTTATAAACTAATATTTCCAAAAGACACACTCTAAACAAAATACAAATATTAACGAGGTCTTCTTCTGAAAGTGCACAGAAGATTTGTAAAACAAAGCGCCACAAGCGTGTAACCTTACATTTTATTTGTACTTTTTAATGAATTTCAGAGAGGACAGAACAAGTAATAAGCATGAAGCGTGTCACTTGAAATATAGGAGAGAGTATTTAAAATGTTGTTGCACGAAAACTAAATCGTAATTACACAATATTTAAAGCATGCAAAACGTTGCACGATGCAGGCGGTGTAATTTATTTAAAAGGCACTTTTAATGAAGTTGTCGTAAGCCGGTGGACGTGGTAATGTGTTTGTGGGACAAGTTATTGGTGGGCAGCGGGAACATTATTGTAGCGTTTATATTCACATTTCTGTGATTGTTTGGTGCAAAACAGAAGTGAATATGTGTTAAAAATTTATGAAAATTTCTGAAAAAAAAATCCTTCATGGATCCCTTTTTAATCTGTCAATTTTACAAATAAAGTTAGGGTCATAGATAGTAGGTACATTAGTAAGATATCACGCTATAAAATGAACAAGACAACATTACTATGAGGAATAATATGGAACTCTAATAAAATTTGAAGCTAGTCGCACCCAGATGTAAAAGTATGAATGGACGTAACTCAAACAAAAAAACTCAATCTGACATTTTAGTACAATAAATAATGGTTTCTATTTCTGGCACGATTATTTTAAAGACAAAACCATGTCTGTACAATTGTACATGTACAATCAATATTACTATATTTAGGAGTCGCACCGCTCATACGTTGTCCCACAACTCAATCTAGACGAGTTCGCACCGCGTCTGCTGCAGAAAGCGAAGGGCTCAGAATTCGGGACTCAAATTGGAACATGCAGGCGACACAACCAGGTTGTGCGACACAAGAAACGTTTCTGATTAGTCGTATATTACTGAGAATTACGTACATTCTAATTAGTGATGTGTATACTCCCTATCCTCACATACGGCGCTCAAACCTGGTCTTTGACGGTTCAGCAGAGGTCCAAGCTTGAGATTTGCCAGCGCGCAATGGAGCGCAGCATTCTTGGAGTCAGACTAACGGACCGTGTTAGGAACACAGTGCTGCGCTCCAAAACACAAATCGCCGACGTCACCTATAAAGCAGCCAAGCTTAAGTGGGACTGGGCCGGACACGTCTGCCGCATGTCGAATGAGTCATGGGCCAAAACTACCACAATGTGGGTCCCAAAAAACGTCCGTCGACATCGAGGTAGACCCAAGAGAAGATGGCGAGACGAGCTTGACGCCTACAAACAGGATTGGTCCACACTAGCTCAAGACAGAGAAGAGTGGAAAGAAGAAAGGGAGGCCTTTGCCCTGCAGTGGGACAACACAGGCTAAAAATAAATAATAAATAAATAAATAATTAGTGATAGAAGTAATTGAGTTTGAGTTTTTTTTACTGATTATCAAACGCTACGATGAGGTTTCAGGCTTTTAAAACCTTTTATGATACTCACCTTTTTTAATATTGATTAACTCAAGGTTTAAACTGCTTTGTTCATGTATTTAAAGAAAGAAAAAATTATATTTGGGACACGCACAGGAAGTACAAGCAGTAAAGGAACAATTAAAACTAACAAAATTTAAACATTTTATAACAAAGAAAAAAAAAACTGTAATTTACAGTATAACACAATATTAATATTATCTGCATGCAGTTGACTGCTGTCCAGGTCTGAACCTAGAATAGGTATGACCTATATTTTTGTGAATATCGTAAGTCGCACCAACAATTATAGTGAAGTCAATCTCTTAGTCTCAGCGTAAATTGAGGATCCATAGCGCATGAATGCAATATTAATTGCCCTCAACCCGAGGCTAAGGCGTTCTAATTAACTGAGTCAGTTGGTCACTGAGAGTCCTCTCTCACTGACATTTCATCGTAACAATGGTAGGGGCCTCAGACTCGGGCCCTGCCTCAAAATGAATCACGTACTTCAAACGCTTTCGAGTTAAATATAGCGATTCTACCGATTCAAGATTATAATTAAAAATATATTTAGCTGAAAACAAAACGAAAATAATACTTCCAGGAAACCACTCAATCAGTTTCAAAGAAAAAACTCCGCAAAATGCAAAAAAACTTAATCTCAACTTAAAAAAATAATCACGAAAAAAGAATCGTTACGTCATCCTTCATTTTGGGTTAATCTCCGAAATGTTACCGTGTAAGCGTAATTCTGCGAAAACAGTCTCGAGCGGGCGCCATATTGTTTACGGTGACGTCATCTCTCCCTGGGAGACAAGGGGGCCGATTGAAAAACAATACAGCGGCGGTGGCGGCCATGTAAATAGCGAGAATGATGGGTTTGTACAAGATTTTATTATGTTTGTCAGTGCAAAGTACGGCAAATGCTTTTCTTTTGTCGTTAATGTATTTATGGCTTACGGAGTTTTAAGTATTTAGGACCGCGTCGAAGTTTGATGGATTAGTACCGTTTTTCTTCGTTCTAGTTATTCTTTGAGGGTTGTTTTGTTCTTTAAGTATGTTATTTTTCTCTGTATGCGAAGAAAAAATTGCCCTGTGAGAAGTTACTGGATAATATTATATTATCTATTTACTAGCTTCTTCCCGCGACTTCATCCGCGTGAAATTTCTTGTTCTCCCGTTCCATTCAGTCGCATCGCGTTGCTTGCCCCCGCTATTACTTCGTTTGCGCTTAGCGTTATTTCTGACTTTTTGCTCGGCTCCGAAGGGCCCTAGCGTAATGTCAATATAGCATAATCACTGTCATCACTTCGTGTACAATAATGATTTGGTGTAATTATAATAAAAATATATGTATGTTTAGGTTAAGGTATTTATTTATGGGCCTGCGTCGCCTGAATTAAATGGATTATTATTATTATTATTATTATTATAATAGCCTTCCTCAAGAATTAGGCTATCAAATACAAAAAAAAAAACAATTCCGACGGGTACTTCTAGAGATTAGCGCGTTCAAACAAACATAAAAATAAACAAATTCTTCAACTTTATTATTAGTATATATATAGATATACTCGTAGATTAAGTTTTTTTCTTTCCAACATGTGAGTTTAATGACCGTTTTCAGAAAAAGTGTTTTATTTACTCATCGTCGTTTTATAATAATTTAATTATTATTACCATTCTAACAGTCTTCATAGGCCTCGTAAATTCCCATTTCAGCATCAAAACCATAATTTCAATAAAAATTTCATTACTACTACGCAAACACATTTTAATAGAGGCCTTTTAACTAAAAGCAACGCACAAATTACTTAGGACCCGCAGGAAATTGAATTTGTCAGCCTCTACAACTGTCAGTTCTGTTTGATTTAATACTCTTTGGTCGTTAAGGGGTGCTCCCAAAACTATGACCTCGCCAAATGAACTTGATTAGTTGGAAAGTGTAATAGTGATTATCTTTAGGCCTATGATTGGTTTATACAAACGTTGGTACCTAAATGATTGGAAAAGTTTTGTGAATTTGAGTTGTTGTTATTGAAAACATGCTGTATATTTAGCATCTAATTTGTTTGTGGAATGTTATACCCTAAATTGAAAGGTAGCTTCAATTGAAACACCGAAATTGGTTTACTTTTAATTAACATAGATGATGTCTGTGTTGTATCAGTCTGAATAAACAATGCTGCTGATCAAAGTCTCCCCCATGTTAATGTTGCACATTTTTTTATATTTGTTTTAATTACAAAGCCAAGACCAGCATACCAATCTCATCTACACCACGCAACAAAAAAACAAAAACGTGGACTCGCCAAAAGCACATACACGAAACACTTGAACGATGCCTCTCTCTCTCACTCCCATACAAATCCCCAAAAAAAGAACGAGAGAGAACGTTGGCAGGGATAATAAACCATTTTCGCGTGTCTTTCATAATTTATTCGGAACAAGTGGTCGACGGGAACACCGTAATGAGATGAATTCAAATTAATGCTCCTCCTTATCTTTAACAAGACGGGGATTATACTTTGCTTAGAAATGAAATTTATTCAAAGGGAAATTTTCTGCGTCATTTTGTATATTTGTTAGTTACGGTTGCGAGAACTGAGCTAAATTGTAAAAATAAATTTAGATTGTAATGATGTTGGACTAAATTTCGGACTGGTCTGGGATTTAAAATAATAAGGAATTTGAGCTTTATTTTTGTAAATTAGTGACATTTTCTCTTATAATTTTAATACTCATTCAGTTACAGGTTTTACTGTTTTATAGACAATGTCTACGATATACAGAAGCGCTTGTGTATTACTTATGTAATTTAATTTAATTTACAACTTAAGTATTTTATGCCGAATCTCAAATTTTATTCTTAAATTAAATAACCTTTATAAAGTCTTCAACGAATCCTTCATTGTTTATGAAAAATTATACAAAAATAACTGAGACAAACACATAACAATTTTAAAAAAAAACGGTACTTAGTTGTTCCTCATAATTAAATAGCAACGGTATGCTGACAAAAACCCGTATAATAACCGGTTTCAAGGTACTTTTATTTATTATTTCCGCAACTTGACAGAGTGGCCTACTCTAGGGGGAAGTAAATACCCCACCCTACTTGACTGTACTGTTTTGGGTACAGATGAATTACCCCGTATCCTTTCGTGACGTACAATCATGGAGAAAATGTTTATTATTTTCATTAAATTGTGGACTAAATAGAGTATTGTAGTATTATTCTCATAATAATTGTTGGTCCTTTAGAAACCGTCGTTTTGTTGTGTAAACTTTTTTACTTAGGTATAATTGTGGTGTTTACGACCCGCAGTTGAGCTGGCTTGTTTACCAAAAAATACTTTGAAAATGTTTAGGTACCGAGAGAGTTGTATTCATGATTCTAATGGCGGTATTGTTTATATTTTGTTCTGTATTACATGTACGCATAGGAGCGCGTACAAAAAATATTTTTTTTAATTTTATTTCAATCCATTCAAGCTAGGTGGCATAGACTTTTCTTGGTAACTTAACAGTTTTCGGACGAACCTAACGTCAACAGCGCAAAATGTGATTAAGATGTCACTGCTGAAGTGACTATTGGTTTAATAACTAAGTAAATACTAGTAATAAATGTTTAAATAAAAATACGCATTGATTATACATTCAAAAATATAAAACGGAAGTAATCTGCAATATGAAAACTACCAGCTTAACATTCAGTATTCTGTGTTTTATTTGTGGCAACATTCAATATTTTTTCACTGCACTTTGTAATTTATTGTCAGTACGATAATTGAACGAATGAGTGAATGAATTAAATGAACATGTGGACAAGAGGCGTTAGGGTTGGGTTTGGGTAATAAAGTAAGCGATTGAGCGATCTCTGGATGTTGAATATGTTGTTATAGCAACAAATTCGCTGAATGCGAGAAGCACAGAAACGGTTGAAGTGGCAATGCTTGGGGACGGCCTATATCCATCAGTGTGTCTTTCGGATCACAAATTATGGAAAATCTGGCTGACTAAGTATCATTATAACATAAAATAAATCTGTACCTTTTTTTTTTGGGTGGCAAATTATCAAATTATTTCTCCCGCTCTTCGTGTCAGACTCTTACTGACTAAAACCCACCCGTGTTCCTTCGGTTGCTTGTACATTGCCAGGGGCCATGGTATCCCTTCCGGACTTTCCCGCGAATCCTGCAGGCATCGGTCCTTGCGGACTCCGTCAGTTAAAGTTAAGGACCAGGCCCGGTCCTTATCGGACGGCGAGCTACCCATTGCTCGCCGTCCGCAAGCCCGCACCTACGGTGGCCGGGATTCGGCCTGCGATTCTAGATGCCCAGGGCGTCTCCTGCGTTGGCTAGGGGCGTGAGGGCGCGAAATTTGCCTCTCCCTCAAGTTTTCCGCCTCCTCCATCGCGAGCATTACTGCCTCGCAGAAGGAGATGACGACCTCCCGTGCCCTCTCGCTCCATACCATGGCCTGACCAGGGCTGGACGCGAAATATCACCGCCACCGATCGCCTCCACGACACGTCGATGCTCCGCCCAAGCCGGGCAGACCTCCACCGTACGCTCCACCGTGTCCTCCGGCGATCCACACAATGATGACACCCGGGCTTTTCCTCCCGCTTTATCCGGAACAAATAAATCTGTACTGCTTTTTTACCCGATTCAATATTTTAGCCAAGTCCGATGAATATACAAATCTTCGTGGCAGCAAGTTGGAAAACAGTGTGAAACGTAATCCCTGTATCGTGGTATAAGCGTGGTGATTATGGGCTGTATCCTTTCAGACGGCTCACTGCACTAATAAATATGCTATGTTTAGCAGTGGACGCTAAGATAGAAAGAACATACCTTTATTTGCGGTGAAACTTGACGCAAAGATACAAACACAGAAAAGAACAAATGGGATGAAAATATGCGTCACATCAACGTAAAAGGGCCATCGCTCAGCATAATGCTGTGACTCAAAGCCAGCAAGTTAAAGCTGTATAAAAATTAGAAATCTCCATAGGAAACAAGGTTGAATATCCATAACTTACTAAAGCCATATACCATCTTTCCTTGTAGCTTTCAAAAGATATCACTTAACAAACAAACCCGCTCATCGCTCCGCTTATCACCAACACCAAAGTTTCCCGCAATAAATCATTTTATTTACTACACATTAATGATTGAAACGTTATTTCCCATTCGCTATGTTGTGACGTCATTACTCAAAATGAGTAATTGTTTTCCAATTTATTACGTCATCGGATTATAATAAATAAGGGATTTGAAGTTTTCGTGACGGTACGGAAATGGAAATGCAGTATGCATGCTCGCCTTTTGAATATTTAATTTCGCATTTTGCGAAGGACGTCGTGTGACGACGCTCGAGTGAGTGGTACTCGTATCTTGTGAATTTAGACCCTAACTGTTATGCTGCTAGGAGCTCGTGGCTAAGTAATAACAGCCACACGGGTCGAACCATCAGGTTAAGCTACGCTTGCCACGGTTGGTCCGTGGATGGGTGACCATCTTTGCATACAGAAACTCCTCCGTGCCTCGGAAAGCACGTTAAGCCGGTGGTCCAAGATACGCCCGAAAGTCTGACAACCGCAGCCTTACCAAGGGGTATCGTTTTACCCAGATGGAGGTCAGATGGGCAGTCGCTCCATGTAAAATACTGGCATTCAGTTGCATCCGGTTAGACTGGAAGCCGACCCCAACATGGTTGGGAAAAGGCTGCACAGATTGATTGACTCTACAAGCTACAGTACTAAGTTCTGTTTTTGCTTTGCAAACTACTTATTTAACTTTTTTATTAGGTTTATATACCTAGGTTCATAGTAGAAGAGCTCGTGGTTTAACAGCCGAAATGGTCAATCGATCAGGTTAAGGTACGCTTGCCGGGTTGGTCATACAGAGACTCCTTCGTTCCTCGGAAATAATGTTAAGCCGTTGGTCCCGGCTGTCATCGTTGGTCCCAGTTGTCAATGTCATCTTTGACAGTCGTTACGGGTTGTCAGAAGCCCGAAAAACTGACCACCGGTCCCCCCGATACCCCTTGGTAAGCCAAGGGGTATCGTATTACTAAATGTTACTGGGTTGTGGAGGTCAGATATGCAGTTGCTCCATGTAAAATAATGGTATTCAGCTGCAACCGGTTAGACTGGAAGCCGACACTAACATAGTTGGGAAAAGGATAGGCAGAGTTTTTGACCTAGGTACATTGTAATAAGAACAACAGATCGATGCACGATAACGTTATTTGTATGCTACGTGGCGATTAAAATAATTTACACACAAAAAACAATTAAATTCAAAACCAATAAAAAATGATTGCGTACTCATTACATCGAATCGATACATCGATACGATACGACTCGTAATAAGAATCGATTAACATAAATTTCCAGTCGGATCCCGAATTTGAGTGGGACGTATTTCACGATACAGTAATTAAGTTACAAAATGTAATACGAGATCGTATGAAATTGCTCATTAAACTGGGCGAGAGATCGATTCGACCAATGCGGTGTATGATTGTGTTACGCACGGGAATGGTAGAAATGATCTGCGTATTTCAAATTCAGCAGAAACATTATTGTTTTTTTTTTTTTTTTTTTCCCCACCGAAGCCTAGAACACGGGCGTTACCCAGAAAGCCGCTAAGCTTAAGTGGGACTGGGCCGGACATGTCTGCTGCATGTCAGATAACAAATGGTCTATAAGAGAACCACCGATTGGGTCCCTCTAAACGCACGACGACATCGTGGCAAGCCGAGATGAAGATGGCGGGACGAGCTTGACTCGTACCGAAAGGACTTGCCGACACAAGCAATAGACAGAATTGTGTTTGGAAAAGGGAGAGAGGCTTGGGACAATACAGGCGTTAGATTAGATTACTTTGCAACAAATTGCATTATCTATCGCTCTCCATAAACTTAAACTTAAAGCATTTAATTCTTAAACCAATTACAGGCACTTTTGAATTGCCAAGGGGTCGGTCAGTCAGAAAGATGAAACAATAGTTGCCGATTGCAAAGCGTAGTACGTTTCTATGGAGAAAAACGGACCACTGGATTTTATTGTGGGGAAATGCAGCCGACATTCAGGCTATATTTGTTCTACAGAAACGAGTCATTTGAGCAATTTATAACCTAAGTCGTAGGCATTCACTGAGGGATAAATTTAAACCTAATGACGGTCGCATCTCAATATGTATATGGGAACCTGATTTATGTAATAGGTAATAGGTAATACGGGCTGGTATCCGCAACTCCACGTCTAAGCGCGTATTTTGCGTACGGGTGGGAAAATTGGTTATTCGATCCACCCCAGCTCCACAAAGAACTGACAATCTCACGTAGGGTACTTCGGTAACCCAGGTAGGGTTACCGAAGTACTTTACAGCAGTATAACAGCACATGAGCTGCTGTCTTATCGTCCTCCATGCAGGCTCTGCACAGCGGACTGTCTGTGACTCCTATTACAAAGAGGTGTTTATTAAATGACCCATGGCCAGTTACAGCTGCTGTGACTGATTTATGTAAAAAAGAATTTTAATTTATATTCTAAATACAGCGACATTCATAGCATACTATATGAAACAAAGATTTATTTATTATGCCCTGGACTAGACTCCAAACAATTAGTAATTCATTAAGTGCCAAAGTAAACGTTTTTACAACAAACTAAACTAAAAAAAATAAAACAGTGTCTGTAGTTCTATTTCACTATTTTTGCTTTACTTTTCTTCACAAGATAAACATGTTATGGTGCTCCAAAACTTATCACGGCACCTGTGTCAGTACTAGAACAATCCCGAGCTACAAAATCAGTTTTAATGCAAACAATACGATTTTTTAATACTAATGAGAGAAGCAAATCGCAAGAGCAATAGACAAAACAATGATCTACTTACCCCATTTGATAAACGACGTAATTTCACTATCAACAAAGAAAACACTTTATAAAAGCACAAACAATTCATTCTCAATCGACTCTTAAAACTCAGCCACCACAGAGATTAGCATAAAAACAATTTATAAAAATGTCGATAACCGGAACTCCCATTGATCTACCAAAAATACCCGACTTGGACCCCATAATTCACCCCGAACAACCCCTCGAAACTACCCCTTAAATGTAAATGTGTCCATTAATATCATTTTGCGCTTTTACGACAATAAAATCGCACGATTCGATCGCACGACACCGATACTATCTATTTTTATTGGTGAATATTTGCATAATTGCCGTAATGGGTTATAATTTTTTTTGTTATGATGTTTTAAAGTGGCCTTGTGATGTATGAGTGTAAAATGGGGACTTTTATTCGAGTTACCAAGTTTTATTAGGTAGGTACTCGCTCAAGTACTAGCAAGCGTAAACTCTATGTAGATTGCAGAAATGTTTTGAAGCATACAAGGTGTAACACAAAGTTACAATAAAATAGATATCAAGGGAGCAAATACAGTAGATAATAACTATAATGTCATAATTCTATGAAATCAGTACACCGTAGCCCACTGCTGGGCATAGGCTTCTACCAGGCTGCGCCACAACTGTCTGTTCCAGCCACCATTTCCAGGTCATCGGTCCATCTGTTATAATTAAGTAGTAAATTATTTGAATAAGCATTTGTAGTTTCATAAAATAGCTCACTTTCTGTAATTGAAACAACAAATAATTGAAACTTAATAGTTATTTTGCATATACATAAATCGCTTTGTAACTGACAATAACAATATTATTATTACAAAAACGTGACGTCCGACATTTATAACCATAAAACAATGCTATATAGCAATTCAAATAAAATTTGAAAAGCCAATTAAAAGTTTTCGTCAACTTCCTCCGACCTCGATTGAGAGAGATGACGCATATGAGCCGATGTATATGACTGAGGGAGACAGTTATATGTGGTTTCCTCGCTCAGGTCAATATGTTGAAGTTCTAATGGCAATTACGTTGGAAATTGAATTAATAAGTTGTATTATAGCTAAGGTGCCGGTCGGGGACGTGTTAAGTCGTTATGTATTTCGTTTGAAGAGCGTTTACGTGATCTCGTGTAATATTGGTTGGCATATGCAAGTTATATACGTGATAAGTGATCTGTTATGAACTTGAGTCATTAAACTGTTACATTAAGAATAATATAATATTCATTGTTGTTAAAATTACGATGATTGATAATTATCAATGTTATAAGAACTGACTTTTATTGACTTAGTCTCATCTTCTTCTTTTCGTGTGGTTAGTGACTAACCTGGTCTCAAAATTTTAAAGCCGCCCATGGGCCTCTGACTTGGATTCACATGCCGTCGAGAAATATGTCTCAAGCATGCCGTTTCCTCACGATGTTTTACTTCACCGTTTTTGAAGCAAGTGATAATTATACAATACGTACAATAATCCGAAAAGTCAGAGGAGCGTGCTTTGGGTTCGGACTCAAGACTTATGACTTGGCAGTCCGACGATCACACCACTAAGCTATCACTGCTCTACTTTGTCCTATGAGAGTAAATGATTTCTACTGAGCCTAGACATAGACTTCGTTATAGTCACAACCACTATTAGATTACATTATTTTGAGGTATAACGTCACAAATTATCAGAATATAATGTTATTGTAACTAATCTCAGTTTTGATTCAGGTTTCTCATCTATTTTCGTAGAAAAATATCATAGACCGTGTTCCAATCAGTAGGTGAGGCTTGGATAACATAATTATTACGTTTATTAATTGGATAACAGATCTATCCAATTAATAAACATAATTCCGTCAATTTCCTGTTCACAGCGATGTGGACGAATTTTTTGATGCCCTATGATGATGAATATTATTCTTTTAAAACTGTTAGCTTGTTTATTAAGTATGTAAATATTATATCGTTTGGAAACAAAATAAAAAATGCAGATGAAAATGGTATTAACGTAATTGTTATGTTTCTGTCTAAGACTTGCTTTAACCTACGATCATAGCCATATGAACATAATCAGGCAGTTCCCTAGTCCATAAAATACAAAAAATATACTTTTTCCCAACTATTTTGGGGTCGGCTTCCAGTCTAACCAAATGCTGCTGAATACCAGTATTGCGACTGCCTATCTAATCTCCACAACCAAGTTACTGTTACACGATACCCCTTGGTAAGACAAGTTGTCAAACTTTTGGACTTCTGACTACCCGTGTAACCCCATGCTCGAAATTCCTTGTTTATATTTTACAAAAACGAATACCTAATTTTCTTTCCAGCTACTCCCGCAAAGTTTAAAACCTCCACAAAGAAGCCGTAAACATAAAAACAAGGTGTAAAGTTGCTAATCAATGCTGTAGCGATTGAAACAGTGAACAACGATCGATACGCGCCGGATCGTGTCAAAGGCACGATTCATGATTGTGTGGCCTGACGCATGAGCTTTTGCGTATAAGGTTATTATGTTAACGACCTGCTGGCCGCAAATAGCTCAAGATAGACACACATGGTATTCTTTAGAGTAGGCCTTCACCTTCACTTGAGGAGGGGTTCATGCAAACAAACTTCTAAATTATTAAAACATTAAAAAAAAAAAAGTGAAATACGTGTAAATAACAACACATTTTTTTTTTTTTTCTCTTTAATCTATGTATGTATCCTACTTTTTGCATGAAATAAAAGGCTTATTAGTATTATTTATTATAACGTAGTGTTATTACCAGTGGTGACCCAGTGGTAACGACCGCCACTTACGAGTCGTAGGCGCCAGGCGCTTGACTTTGTGTAAATTATTTCATCATCACTGCTCTTGGAACGGTGAAGGAAAACATCGTGAGGAAACCGGCATGTCCTAGAACCAAAAATTTTTCGATTCACTAAGATAAAGAACTCTCAAATTGCACACCACTGATTAACTTACTTGTATCCTAGTAACTTTCATCTAAAAATAAGCAATGTAAAAAGTTAAGCTGTCAATGTCATGACCGAAAAAGAGCCAAAGAAACTAAACACAGGTAGATATTAGTAGGACACTTTCTTCTGAAGAAAGTTAAATAGATTTTTATTTTCTGAAAGCTGGCACTCGGAGTATAGAAAATCAATATCATCATTATGCAAGGAAGGCTAATGCAGTCATTGCAATGAAAATAATATGACACATATGATAGAAGATAGGATTTGAAACGGCGAAGAATGGTTATTAACAGCTGATAATAACAACGCTCATTCAAAGGGAGGTCTTTAAAATAAATAAAAATCGTTATTGCAGACCACACAGATGATGCATAAAAAAATAACATTTAAATAAAAAATAATAAAATCAAAACTATAATTTAAATCATTTCATTTTATTTTATTATATTATTCTTTATAGATTACTAAATTCATCAGACGATTAGACAGCACGGTCTTTATTTTTTTAAATTTTTTGTTTGATCGTGCTAATCTCGGAACTACCAGTCGGATTTGATAAATTCCTTTTTCATTCGATAGCCTTATTCTTGAGGAAGGTTATTGAGTATTTAACACAACCCTTAGAAGCCGAGCAAAAATCAAAAAGTCAGAAGGAACGCTAAGCCAAAACGAAGTAATAGCGCGGGCGACGCAATGCGACAGGGTGGGACGGGGGAATAAGAAATTTCACGGAGACGAAGTCGCGGGCAGAAACTAGTAATATATATGACGTCATGTCAGCATCACTATAACGTCATTTTCCGCTATCTCTTACACCTAACACCACTACCCATTACAAAATTAAATCCCGAGGTCGGATCCGATTTTGTGGGCCATCGGGACGCACCTGGTACACTTCACATCGGCCGGCAGAGGGCGCTGTGTGGTTGGACCTCTTTGGTTGTGACGGAGAGCTTGAAAGCAATCGACGCTAACCACACGTCACAATTAAGTTTTAAGCCTAACATTATGTTGGTTCAAACGTTGGTTTTGTTGTAATGTTGGTTGGTTTTATTGGGTTATTTGGTGTTTTAAAATGGCGTAATGAGGGTTGAGAGAAATTGCATCATTTGAAATACATTGCAATTTAAACCCATTATTATTAGATAATCGATTTCAAAAAATGTCACACAAGGAAAACGATAATTCCAGTGTTTTAGTTGGTAATAAGAACTTGACCTCTGAAAAATATAATAACACTTTGCAGGTCGTGTTTGCCGCCACAAAATGACAATTATTGTTCCTATTTATGTCTCCAAATTACAACTATTAAGTTAAAGTTAAATTTCTGAAAACTCTTACAAACAGCTAGTGTAAGATTCTTAAAAGACTAGTTTTATCATCAAGCAAAGTGTTCCAACTTTCACAAGCCCACAAAAAAAAACACACGCACCAAACAGTAGCACATCTAAATTTAGATTTTCATTAAAGCGCGCACATTGGGACGCACGGCGCGGCTAAGCCACACAAATTAGATTCGATCCCGCGGTTTGAACACAAACGAACACTGTGCAAATGTTATCGCCTACGATTATTGCCGTAATGCCGGTTTTTTAGATACTAAGCCCTGGCTGTGGCTCGGAAGTGTTTTCCTTTTACTTGTGCAAAGAAGAAAAGTAACTGGTAACAATTAGGTTTAAATGAAAAAGTAAGGTTTTGTTGTAAAATCGGCAAAAATAGGTACTCCTACCAATACTTACCCAAACCAATACCCATGTTTGCAAAGACATAAAAGATCTGATTTCCCGAAGTTCTAAATGATGATAGCAATGACAGCAATATCCAATTGCTTATTAAAAAGTATCCATCCATGCTGACAAAATTATGCTTATCCAGGAATCACATTCACACTGAACTTATATTAATCTGAAGTAGCACAACTTGAACTTAAGATATTCGTCTAATCTAAATTAATGAGAAACTGCTCATTGACGTAGGTATGTAGATTTAAAAAAAAACTTATCAAACTGTAACTTAAAAATACATAGAAAACAAACTCCCTCTCTAGAAAGTAACGTTCCTACTCAAAATTAATGACGTTTTAATGAATAAACCGGATCATAATACTGCTGGCCTGTTACTGCTCGCCATAAAAACGTAGAAAGGATAACGCTGTTCCTAATAATCATCATCTTTAATCTCATTAAGTTGAGATTGTAAACAAGATAAGTGCTTTCAAGTTCGTTATCTTTTTTTTTAAATGGTTGATAGGCAAGCATTAGACCACTCTCCAACCTGATGGATAGGGATGATGTGATCAATGATAGAGGTCACTATACCAGGAAGTAAACTATTCACTAATTAATGAATTGAAGAGCAGCAGGTTACAAGTAATCCTAATCCTAACTAATATTATAAATGCCAAAGTGAGTTTGTTTGTACGTAGCTGAACGGATTTGGATGAAATTTGGCACATGGATAGACCATGATCTAGTTTACTTTTAATCCTGGATCGCAGCTGAAGTCGCAGGCAACAGCTAGTAAAGTAATAAAGTAATAAGGAAAGAGGAAAACACATGACTCTAAAACATTTTATTACCTAGGGATAGAAAACTTGTCGCCAAATCAAGTTTTGCTGCTGAGCTCATGGGCTGTTACATAGGCTTAAAAAATTACCATTTAATATTGTCTATATTCTTATTGACAAGAACGGCACGTATCACAGCAACAAAAAACGTAGTTAATTATCTTGCAACCCTAAAACTTCGAATGATAAACAAACTAAGTGCTCACACAAATTCGCGCTCTCACGGACGACATCATTTTTCAAACATAACTTTTGTATTACGTTAAGCAAAACTAAGTTTCTATCAAATTGATGTTCCATCTACTTTCACCCGATTGTTCGCAAATGTATTGTGATTGATAATCTTAGGGTAGAAGTTTTGAGGAGTACAATTATTTGTTTTTATCTTAACGTAAAAGGAAGAAAGGAAAAGTGCAAATACATGGTGGATAATGGTTTTGATAAACACTCATTCATCGTCTGCCAAGCCACCAACTAGATATATTGAGGTCGGCTTTTAGTCTTGATACAGCTGAATATTAGTACTTAACATGGAGCGACTGCCTATCAGACTTCCACGGCCCAGTAACTGCGTAACACGATACCCGTTTTTAAGGCTGGTTGTCAGACTTTCAGACTTCTGACTGTAATGACTGTCGAAGATCTATGAATGATAGCCAAGACCGGGACCGAGGGCTTTTTTAAGTATTTCAGATTGCATATTTTCTGCAAACTGTGTGAGCTCGCTTGCTGAACAGTTCCGCTTTTCGCTAGTAATTCCAGATTCGGTATGGCTGTAGAGACACTTGTATCACTTGTTTTTCTTCTTTTGTAATATAGGTATTTAAACTAGTTACCACTAGTTTAAATGAATTTTGACCTCTGGGCGACTGCCCAGAGGTCGAAATTCGACCAAAATTCATTGAAATGTCATGATTCTAAGGTAGCCATCTTGTGTCAAACGCATGGTAGTCTGTGTAATGTTTTTTTTTAATTTAATTTATTTCTAATGTATATTATATAAAAATATTATCTTTCTGCACTCCTTCTCCATATAAACTTAAACTGTGCCAAATTTCATACTCCTCCGTCCGCGTAATTTTCGTAAAAACTACAATTTTTTTGCTTCACGTATTTATATACTAATGTTTCAGTGATACCTAAATAATTCAGGCTAATACATACAACAATGGCTGTGCCCGTGTTCCGACAATTGACACATCACGGTATCCCCCTCCCAGCTCACAAGGCTCAGAGGTGTTCCAAATCAAGTGGGTACATTTAATAAAGGTTCGCTTGACAACGTTCATAATTTATATTCCTTGTCGACTTACCCTCCGGCGCCATTCTTTCGATCTTATACCACATGGGTTTATCGGCTTTCGAAATAAGCTACGATTAAGGTTTGAGCGTTTTTTCTTGTTTATATTTTGGGTATTATCTTTGAGGATGACGTAACATGAATTTATGGTGATTGAAGTTTTAAATAATCGTTTATTTATGTTTGGTTCCTGTAACGGGTCGTTTTGATAACCATTTATACGCTACTAGCTGCACCCCGCGGTTTCACCCGCTTAAGTCTCGATCCCGTGGGAATATCGGGATAAAAAGTATTATATGTCCTAATCCAGGTCATGGTCTAGCCATGTGCCAAATTTCATCCAAATCTATTCAGCCGTTTTAGCGTGCAAGCGTAACAAACAAGCTCACTTTCGCATTTATAATATTAGTTAGGATTTGGTTTGTCTTTTAGATGTAAGTACCTTGGCGACCGAGCTCTGCTCTGGTGAAAATAAAGAATGCTCATTTAATAGTACATACTAATTCCATGCTGCCATGATAGTAGGTTCTTACTAATTCCATGCTGCCATGTAATGACATTCTAAGGTAGCCATCTAGTTCTAAAGTTTGGGCGACCGAACTCTGCGTGGGTGAAAATACGGTGAAAACGAATTTTCCCAGATATGAGACCTAGATAGATCATTTTTATTTTTATTTAATACGATTTTTATTATTACAACTTTCATCGAAATCGTTAGAGCCGTTTTCGAGAACGTGATTACAAATATGTATTTAAATATATATAAACAAATATTAGTCGTTTAATAGTATAAGATAGATATTAAAACACAAATTTCATTTATGACTTTAATATTGTGACATGACATACAAAAATTAATGTTAAAAATAATGTTTTTAACCATAGTCAAAACAGCATTTAATTAGGTAGGTACAGTCAACCTCACATAGTGGTAACACATGTACTTCAAAAATCGCCCTTATTCTACAACATAAAGGCGCTGTCAATGTCAAATTGTTAACACTGAAGTGCGACGTGTGTGACTTTACCTAAACTGACAAATAGTAATAAATTCTTCAAAATTGTCATAATATTTTGGCAGTTCAAATGATTTTTCACAACAAATAAACGCTCCGCCTGCAAAGAGTACATACGTCATTCTTTTAAAAAAGCTTTTTCAGAACCCGACGTAAGAGATCTGCGCATTGAGTACCAAATACCTGTAAGGTATGTCGATTCAATTTGTCTCAAAGGGTTTACCAGTGTTCACCCCTATCTCATGGGGGTAGAGCGGCAGGGGGGGGGATGTCAGATTGTGTTTAAGCAATATGGTTTTCGGATAAAACGGAATCAGAGGCTTTGGGGACATCGAAACTCAATTCGTAGAATAGGTGGAATTGTTACTAATATTAAAATTCGTATAAGAGGGCTGTCTGTCTGTAGATTTGTATGGTATAATTTAGGCATTGAAACAAATTTACACTAAATTTAAACTTAGTCGTTCATATTATACTCGTTGCAGAGTCTACAACTTACATTCATAAATGTTTTTTTTAGGATAAAGCTGCGCAAAGACAAGAACGGATGTGCTTGTAACCTAAATTCTGAGGATTTTTTTGCGCCACGTCTTCCCAGCTAAAGCACTAGGAAGTGATGAAGATTTGGGGGACTGTCTTATGTAATTTTGACATTGATTAAGTGCTGTTTCTCAGCCTAGTTTGACTTTTGATTGTGTTATAAATATTACATGACGATTAAATGGAAATATACGTAAATCTCTTGCAAAGTATTCAGTGACGTGTAGTTCCGCCTCTCTTGTTATAATTGGTCATAAATCAACTCTGAGAACTGTCAGCTGGTAAATTACGTTTTTACAAAATATTTTATTTGTGATTCTTTTTGTAGCTGTATCTCTCATAACTCTTTCGCATTATATCAACTGCTAGGATACAATTTACTTTCCCTTTCTTGTGGGCTGGTGCTAGATTGGTAATTTTTATTACTAAGATACAGCAAAATGTTCAAAATTCATTACTTTTTAAAACACTCTATGGAACAACATCCGATCACTTCCATGACAACCCTGCACTTTAAAGCCTGAACTTCACAAAACATGCAAAGCCACCAACACATTTTCCTTATGGCGAAGGCTGTAAAATAGGCTACCATGCCAGGATTCTGCTCAGCTATCATCACCCGCTTCACCGATGCGCAGCGTAGTTGTCAAACGCTGGTCCAATAATCCAAGTCAGTTTCTGATCATTGGCGATTTCGGACTCAGTGTGAAAGCTGGTTAGTTCGTTGTTACTCGAATACTATGCGAAAATTAAAAAAAAATATATAAGAGAATTACACAGAAATATTATCAAAACATAAATTATTCATTTAATGTAGATTTTTAGTAATTAAGTTATATTAAAAAGATGTAGGATGGTAGTTTGTGCACTCGTTTTCGAATTAGAACATTATAGAAATATCTCCAAATAGAGTATCTCCAATGAGAATTTTGGTTACTTAATAAGTATAATACTTTCCTGAAATGAAACCGTTTCTGAAAACCCAAGCGCAAGAAAATTGTTACTTGGCAAATATTTGATATATTTTTCTAAAGAAACATACGATCTTACTTACATTAAGAAACTTCGGTTTGGTTTCCAGAATGATCGATGAAGATGTTACTAAACTTCCAACTTTACTTTGAACATGAGATGTCAGATCATTTATTTCTCAGAAGCTGCTCAACTACAAATGTAGTGCCTTTACAAACTTATGTTATTAAGATGTTAATATGAAACGAATATTAATATCACTAACAGTGTATATTGCACGAGCACATAGTATCATATTAGTTTTTTGAGATATAAATAGGTACACAGTTGATAGGTTCGTTGGTATAGTGGTCGCAAGCGCTACTACTGAGCATGAGGTCCTGGGTTCGATTCGCAGGTCGAGTAAAGTGTTATTAGGTTTTTCCATCCGGAATCATCAGTAGCAGCCCGAAGTCTGGATTTGTGCCCGGTCGATGGCAAGGCTCGCCTCCTATTACATGGAACTTAAACATAACTGGTGAAATGTGGGGTCCCTATGTGCACCTCTGCCTAACCCTTGGAGAAACAAGACGTGATGTTTTGTAAATAATTAGTTAATTGATTCAGTCGTGACTTTTTAATGTTTTTACTACCCATTTAATTATTCAATTTTTTTTGTAAGAGTATATGGGTATTTTACCTGAAATAAAACACATTTTTTTTTGTTGCGGAATTCATTACGTAAATATACGTCGTCTATTGTATTTTGTAAATAGTTAAAATTTCAGTCGTTTTAAATAACCTAGTCATCATAAGTAACTTTAAATTCAATTAGGTTTTTGCTGTTCATAGCCAACTTAATAATAATATTTGTACATTTTGTAAAGTTACTAGGATTTTAATAGTATTGAAACCAATTACAACTTTTCTAATCAAGTATTTTACCATCTCATTGTACTTATACTGCTTACAAATCAATATTCAAATACACTTAAATCAATCTACCTACCTTTTCTAAACTATGTTGGCGTCGGCTTCCAGTCTAACCGCATGCAGCTGAATACCAGAATTTTACATAGAGCGACTGCCTATCTGAACTCCACAACCCAGTTACTGTGTAGTACGGTACCACTTGGTAAAACTGGTCATCTGACTACACGTAACGACTGTCAAAGATCCACGAATGACAGCCGGGACGTCCACTGGGGTAGCAGAGGCTATTAATATAGGTATAATTAATCCCCTGGTTTCTGCTTTCAAATGGTCTTATGGATAACGACTTCATAGTCGTTATCTATAAGACAATTTGAAAGCCAATCACGGAGCAAAGTTTGAGGAACCAAATTACTGCATAAACAGTTTTAAACAAAGGACGTGTTTAGATGTGATTAGCGCGCGGAGGTGAACGAGATTAGGTACTTGCATAAGCTGTGTAGTTAGTATCATACATAGTTAGTAGACGATTAGAAAGTATCAAGCTTAATATGTGTTGAGATAAGAACATTATAATAAGGATATTATATCAACGTGGAGAAAATTAAGTTATTTTTGTGAGTTCTGCACCCCAATTGCAGAACACACTTTTTTTCACAATAAAGAAATTCCTAATCCATTTCTTTGTATTGTATAATTATCACTTGCTTCAAAAACGGTGAACAAAAACACCGTGAGGAAACCGGCATGCCTGAGAGATACTCGTATTTCTCGACGGCATGTGAAGCCAAGTCAGAGGCCTATGGGCGGCTTTAAAACTCTGACACCGGGTTAGTCACTAACCACACGAAAAAAAGAAAAAGATCTATTGCTACATATGTTTAAAAAAATTGCTATGTCGCCATTAATGTTGTCAAATTGTACCTTCATGAACCTATTCATAAATCGCAGGCTGGCATTATTTCAAACATTGGCTGACTTTTATTTAAATTTTTGAAAGAATCTAATCCCTTTTTTCTCCAGCTTAAACTGACAATCTTAATCTTTTTATCTTAACCTTGAATGTCTGTAGCTACAATCTTTTGAGTTCACTACAAATGACGTCTCAACTACAAAATATCAGCCTTCAAACACAAGCAAACATCTCACACAAAGCCAGTACTCTCCTCACCTGAATCCACCCTTACCTCCAACTAAAATAATTAGCCAAGTTGACAAGTTGGTGTCACAACGTACCTACAGTAACAAGTTAATTTACGTTGAAACGGTACAAACGAAGCACCTTGTTTGAACAAGCATTTATTATGGAAGGTACACGCCGAACAAGTGTTTAGCGTAACATGTCGGGAATGTTTTAATAATGGAAGCTGATCATAGATGAAGGTGGGTTTAGATTGGATAAGTTTGTGAGATAGTTTATGGTTTGATGGTTAAAAATGTGATGTGATGTTGCGCTGTAACTAGCGTAGGTTCGGTAATATTTTGTTCCAATCAAATCGAAAGTTTTTAGAGGCGAAATGCATCAATCTGAGAGGTAATTTATGTATTTATCAGAATGTACTTAATCTAATCTAATTGTCAATCTGTCAACATTTTATGGTGTTTACTTATATTTTATACATTGACTGTCACCGACATGATGGACTGATGACCTTTTGAAGGTCGCAGGAATCCGCTGGATGCGGAAAGCACAGAATCGGTCGAAGTGGCGGTGTTTGGGGGAGGCCTATGTGCAGTAGGGGACGTCTTTTGGCTAAAATGGTGATGATGATGATGATGTCACCGACATGATTTGCGACTTTGAACGTTTTTAATTAAGGGAATTGGCGTTTTGAAGATGTTTAAAAAAAGACTATAATTTTAGTAGTGCTATGAATTCTTTATGGTCTGTCTATGCGCAGTCCTACTTCTGTAATTATAATTGTTCCTGTTTGTCTTAAACGGCTCTTAAAAAGTATTTTTAGTATAGTAGAAGAAATAAGCTATAACAGCCTAACTAACCAACCCAACCCAGCCAACCAACCAACCTTCAACCCAACCAAACAACCGTCTGTTCTGTCTTTCTTACATTGCTGGTTGGTTAATCATTATTATTATCAAGAACTATTCAAAATCAAAATCAAAATATTTTCTTTCACATAAACCTACAAGGGCACATATGAAACGTCAGAAGCAGAGAGAGTTGGTCGTTTCTTATGGAGAAGAGCCGGCAAGAAACTCCATGTATTCTCGGGTCTATCCGACAATAACTGAATCAACACAATACAGATGAAGAAAAATAAGCGTAACGTGGTTATCGTTTTCTTGGTACCTATTTCCTTAGGAAAATAATGTAAATAGCACGGTTTTCTTCCACTATTCCCATAATATTACGATAACTGACACTAGCACGCTTCTCATAAAATAAAATTGTTAGTATTAAATCAAAAGCAACAGACGTCTTGAGCGCGCATTTATCTTGTGAGCACAATAATACTGTGTATTAGAACTAAATATTATATATAGCAGCAAAATAAAGGGAAGAGCTCATTGGGCATCAAAAAATTCCTCCGCATCGCTGTCAGCGGGAAAAGTGCCCAAAAGGCTGTCAGCATTGCCACGGTGGATGGCAATGCTGATTCTTTGGCCTAAGAATTGGTCAGGCCTCTGGTCACGTGAAGAGTCGACGAACCGCTTGGCGATGTCCCGAAATATTCGATGAGCGGCCCACGACCCTAGTGTTTAAGCCCCAAACGGCTCAAAAATATAGCTACAGAGGCTGCCTGTCCACTGGCGCAGAGAGGAGAGGAGCGGAGTAGCGGTGTGCCAATATTAACCAATGGAATTTCATAAAACCTCCGCTCCGCTTCAGTGGACAGGGATTTGCGAACTGGTTTAAAAATTCATACAAAACCGGGAAGCGGAGTGGGGAAACGGAGCGGAGAAGCGGAGAGGGGAAGCGGAGCGGGGAATTATTACTCGTCGTGTGAACTCGGTCTAGCTCCGCACAGTCCGCAACACCGCTCCGCTACCTCGCTCCGCACAGTCCGTAACACCGCTCCGCTACCTCGCTCCGCATTAATAGACAGACCAGTAAATCCAGCATTGGTCATGAGTCTCTCATAAAGTTCAAAAACTGAACTTAAATTATAAGAGACTCATGACCAATGCTGGATTTACTGGTTTACATAGATAGATAGAATAGGTACTCTTTATTCTGTACCTACACCATACAAATACGACGTTTTATTTTTAACAAAATCCCAACTCTCTTTCCCCGCGTCGCCCCGCTGACATTTTATCTACGCGACGATCGCATATTCGCGGGTTGATCGCTTTTAAATAGGACGCGGCCTTATATTTGACTGAGCGAGCGACGCTCTGGACGAAACTTGGTATACAGTTTTACGACTTTATAGATTTTTTTTGAAGTCGGGGATCTTGGTTATTATTTTATTTATTTATTTATTCATTCATTCATTCAGTACTTACTTACATCTATATACATAATAAGTTGGTGCTAACATAAACTCATTAGAGTTTTACCGTGCACCAAAATCATCGACCATATAATTTAGAGATAATCAAAACAAACTTAAGTTCATAATTATAAAATGATACAGTAACAAAAACAACAACGAGGGTAATATGCGAAATATTTATCTATTACTTACGAGCGAACATCGATGACCAATCTGACCGTCTTAAAACAAAAAGTGGTCGAGGAATGTGATTTAGATTGATACAGGTTGTTCTTAAAAGTATATTATTATTAGTTATAGTTAATTTTTCAATGGTATTTTTGGGTGTTATGTTTATTTACTATTGTTGTTTGTTGTTGTTGTTATTGATTGGAGGGGTATTTCCTCCAAAAAGGGGAAAAAAGCGGGCTATTAGATATGTCCGCCTTATGAGATCCGATATCGATGGTTCTTTTTTATTTGATAGGTAGTAATTTGGTGAAGATTTGATGTGGATCTTCAGCGTGATGAGCAGAATAGCTCCTCACAATGCAGCAAATTACTCACTTTTAGATTTTTACCAGTGAAATCGGCCCTTTAATACTATATTTGTAATGAGGAGATGGTCCCAGGTGCTCCATAAGTCTCTTCACGGGTGGACGATCTGGGACCACCTCATCACAAAACTAGAGAATTCTGAAAATTATGTATGTGCTCGCGAGGTCTACCGTTCGCAGAACTACTAGTCTAAGTACGAGTCGCATGACGTGTTATTACAATGAAGCTAAAAGTTTTATGAATAAAACAAGACTTGCATGTTCCTCGCCGCATATTCTGACTTCTTTATTCCATATTCTTGCTCCCTTGTATCCGGGTTGTATTAAAGCAGGAACTCTTACGATATTATACTTGAGAGCTAACCTACCAGAGCTCCTCAAGATCAAATATTTAGGTATTGAGAGCTATAGCTATGTTAGAGCTTAATAGCTTTATCTACAAATAACATGGATAAACTAAAATATAGTACACTAGGTACAACAAATTGTAAATCATTCCATTACATCACCCGTAGCTATATTGCTACGCCGTAGCGCCGATGGCGTAGCAATTTAGCTACGGCGTAGCATGCACTGCTAGAATATTTCCATTCCATAATGATTTAGAAAATGTTGTAAGTGATAACAAGCAACATGTTTTTATTAAAATACAAACCTCCATAAATAAAATCCATTTAAATATCCAAATTACTCTCTTTCATTCTACTTACGTAATGTATGTTTTGAGTGTAGCTATTGAGACTAAATTAGGTGTCACTGTTTAGATAACTGCACTCGACCGTATCGGATAAAGATCAATCCCTAAACTGGACCACAAGAGTAAGAGCTTTTAAACCTCAAAGAGACAAGTAACGTACATTAGTAATACATCTCTTGAAATATCTTGTGAATTAGACCTCTTCAAAGTAAGTTTAACTACTTTTTATACTTTGTTTAAACTTATAAAAAAAGTATAAACAATAATTTATTGTTCTCTCGTTATCAAAAACACAGTACATAGTCAAAGTAACGCCTTAATAGAGACTGGTGTCTGTTGTAGGTAAAACCTGTATTACAAATCACCAGGCTTACCCTCCATCGGACAACTCACTTACGAATAGAATAGAATTATCTTTATTCAAGTATTTTACTCAAAAATTATTAGTAGGACTTATGTGAGATGGCACAACAGCGACCCACGAAAACACAGTCTAGGCGACTTGAAATCATGCTTAGGATACTGTTGGAGCTGCTCCACACCCTGCGCACCATGGAAGCACACCTTTTGCGCATGGTTGTGTAAAAACAATCTACATGTGCATCCGCGAACATCCCCGACGCACTACAGAAGCGGGGCAGCCCCACCAGCATCCTAAACGCGTTACTATACTGAACGCCAAACGTATGACCGTATTCAATGAACAAACAGGTTCATGACGAAATTTCTCTACGCAGACCTGGAGTTATTCTGACTTTGTACATTTGTTATTATGTAATGTTTAGAAAATAATAATATTTCGAAAAGAAATTCCCCGAATGTCGATAAAGCGAAATTTAGTTGGTGGCATATACAGGTAAAAGTTCATACTTATAATATTTGCTGCTGTGCAATAAAAACCACCTAGAATGTTTGCGAGTCTGCATGCAATTCTTTCTCCACATATTCCTCGATAAAAACAAAGGCAGCGCAAACAAAATACCTTCAAACATTCGTTTGAACTCAAACAAATTAAAAATAGATTAAATACGCAAACGGGTAAACTGCACCGCTTAACTCTCACTTATTTGCAAGCTCTAAATCCAAGCGATGGTTTTGTTTTTATTCTATTCTCGTTTTGCTTCATAACTACAATAGGGTTAGTACGTATTTTCTTATCATAGGGATGGCAAATAAAATCAGAAAAAAAAATACAACTGCACGCCTGGAATCGCCGAAGAGTAAGGCAGACATGTGCGTTCCCTTTTTTACACCGACATAACACCAGTTATTTCTAAGTCCCATGTAATAGGGGGCGAGCCTATTGCCATCAACCGGGCAGAAATCCAGATTTGGGGCAGCTACTGAGAAATTACTGTTGGAAAAATGCAATAACACTTTGCCCGACCCGGGAATCGGACCCAGGACCTCATGCTCAGGAGTAGCGCTTGCAACCACTACACCACCGAGGCAGCTAGAAATTAAGTTAAATTCAATATGTGAAAAAAGAATATCTATCGATATAGTCATCACTTAGCATGATGCTGCAGCACAAAGAAGCGGTGCTTGCGTCGACTGGTCGAATGGTATTTGAGTGCAAAAGCAAAAAGTCCGAAAACGTTTGGTACTCAGTCAGTGTGAAACAAAGGCATTCGCACTTACATGCCAACTGTAGTTCTGGTTGGGGCTTTGATTCCCACACGAACTAAATATTTGTCGCCAATAAATAGTTGGTACGGGTCCTCAGGAGCCCAATTTTTAAAAACGTTCGCATTCACGGCACACATTCACTTCCTGTTTACTGATCTCAGTCACAATCAGTAAACAGGAATTGCATGAAACATGGCTTAGACAGAGAGTAACCGGAAACACATCGAACGAACCAAGTTATAAAAACCTCTATTTCCCTACAGTTTAGACAAGTTTTTGATATTGTTAGTCGCTGAGATGAGATTGCGACTGGGATTTGAACGTTTTTAATTACGAGAATTGATTTTTTAGTCTTTGTTCTTCTAGGTTTGGTGAATAAAACTGTAATCTATATTGAAAAATCCTACTAATATTATAAACGCGAAAGTTTGTGAGGATTGATGGATGGATGTTTGTTACTCTTTCATGCAAAAACTACAGAACAGATTTGGATGAAATTTGGCACACAGATAGTTTATAACCTAGATAGATTAACACATAGGATATATATACTAACATTCTTACAAGATCGAGACTTATGCGGTTGAAACCACTGAGCGCTGCTAGTAAGTACTAAATCATATTTATCAAACTTTTATTAGTCACAGTAACAATACAACACATTTGTCCTGGAACAGAATTGCTCTCAATACTCCATTATTCTAAGGTCGTTATTGGGATCAAACTGCCATAAATACAACGAATTCGCAATTTACCACTCGCCAACCCTGCGAAACACTTGTTAGTTTCGCCTCGGTTGCGTCACGGAGCAAGAAAATTCAGAATGCCCACTGACATTCTATAAGCAAAATAGAGCAAAAATATGCAACCTAAGATTAAAGTGCGATAATTTTAAAAAAAAACAGGTGTCACTTCAATATAAGTACTTTAAGCAGGAACGCGCTTTTTTCTCTATTGAAAGCAACAAAACTACTCTACTCTGAAAGTCTATCCCCGTAATTAATAATGTCCAAAATATAGTT
This sequence comes from Agrochola macilenta, assembly GCA_916701695.1. Classification (NCBI taxonomy): domain Eukaryota; kingdom Metazoa; phylum Arthropoda; class Insecta; order Lepidoptera; family Noctuidae; genus Agrochola; species Agrochola macilenta. Next base: position 21,471,406 of record OU753561.1, on the reverse strand, counting down.
ACAACGTCATGTCAGCGATAATCGATGTCAAAGACATAGGTTTTCATTGATGAAATTGACACTGCGATTACACTGTGAACGTTCTTAAAAATACGAGATTAGCCCTCATGACAACTGTTGCTGTGATAAACTTATTTGATTGGTCGAGCATATTATTAATAACAATTGATTAAAATATTGGTACTCAACTGCATCTGGTTAGACTGGAAGCCGACCCCAACATAGTTGGAAAAGGTAACACAGATAGTTTTTTTTTATGTTAACATCTTTCCTCACGCCTTCCTACAATCAACATCAAATCAAAATCTAAATAATCAAATCTGTGGGAGTGATATCGTGAAAAGCGACGGAAGTGTGTAACAGAAAGCCGGGGAGCGTGCGCTATTTGATTTGACCAATGAGCGCGCGCGGTGCTAGCAGGAAACAACCTTGACGAGGCCCCGCCCCTTTAATATTGCTTATTACCAAGGTGAGATGTCAGATGTTACACATTACATGCGACTACTGAAAGACTCGCTCGTTTTTTATTAAAATGGTCCTTCTGTCTTATTATTACGTCCGTGCAGTAAACATTATTAAAAACGGACTGCGGTATTCGCGGGTTCTTGCACTGAGCTCTGAGTACCGCACCTAGCAGTATTATGTATGAAGCGGTATTATGATATGACGTACAGGGCTTCTGATTGCGATTTCAAATGTAAGCTTTTTGAGGAGTTCCTTTCTTTTGGAGCTATGGTGGCCTTGAGGTTTATGAATGATTAATTCTTAAGTATCCTGTTGCAAGTTCAACACCCGGTCAATTTAAGTATTATCTTTTAGGGTTTCGTATCCAAAGGGATGCCAATGGGACATTACTAAGACTCCACTGTCCGTCCGTCCGTCTGCCACAGGGTTATATCTTTTCAACCGTAATAAGTATACACTTGAAATTTTCACAGTGAAATTTCCACAAATTGTGTGTTTGTGTGTGTGTGTGTGTGTGTGTGTGTGTGTGTGTGTGTATGAGTGGGTGTGTGTGTGTGTAGCCGCTATAACAACAAATAATAAAAATAAAATAAAGTTAAAAATTATAGGGCCATACAAGAAACGTTTTTTTTTTGGCGTTTTGTTTAATGAATATATTAAAAAAACGTACGGTACTACGGAACCCTTCATGTCACATTTTTCACACCTTAAACACTAGTTTTAGTGCATACATTTAGCAAATTTTGCTAATAATTAGTTATAGTAATGTCAAAATCATCAATAATACAATAATCAAATACAATATAATTTATAAAATAGGTATAATAAATACAAAACAAAACAAAACTCCCCAGTGTTTCATAATCAATTAAAACCCTCCCTCCTACCATTACGGGAACAAGTAATGCATACGTCACTGTGGCTCGTTATTGGCGCAGGCTCGCATCGCTTTCAATGTACTCGTGCGGTGTGACGTCATACAGCCGTGATGACGTGGCTCACAACCGCACCGCACTCTACTTGGTACGGTACGAGGCATAAGCGACAGCGAGTTAGAAAATGTTTTGTTCGCTTTTGGTCCGGTTACTCGTATTGATTTGCAAGAGTCACAAAAACTGACCTTGAGTAAAAGTTTACACTATTCTTAGGTATAACATAATCTATCTCGTAAAATATTAAGTTAAAATTAAATAACTTATTAGTCTATTACGCTAGATTGTAATCAATTACTAAGAACGTAAATACCGATCAATACACGAAAATTAAAAAAAAGCTGCAAGCTATAAAAGATTATAATCTACTTGATTTCATCATAATTCACAGTGCGACTTCACCCGAAGCTAAGCCTAGGCTTCTTTTTGATTAATTTTCCATATTTAAATGCACGACAACTACTCTCCTCAAATTAAGAAAGGAACGAGCATTCGTCTGATCAAAATCTAATTGTGACACCGAAGCTTTCACAATTATTATCACCCTGATAGGCGCAAACAACAAAAACCACTACATACCTACTCAAAAATACCGCACTTTATTGGTTGTACGGTCGCGGTCTCTTCCAAAGAATGCACATGATTGGCTACACTCTAGTTCACTCTGACACACAAACATGCAGAGGTGTAATATCTCTCCGTTTCTAATGTAGGTCTGAGATATGACGTCAGCGCTGCTGACGCTGTGGCCGCAACTACACCGCACTCAGCATCAGTGGTGTGGTACAAGTTATAAGCTAAAGCGATCTTCACTACTAGTGCTGAGATAGATAAACGTGACTTGGCATGAGCTTTGGCTCAGATATGTTAGTCTTTATCGTGCACTTATACTTTGACAGTTGTGTGACTGTGACAGAAATAATGCAAAGCCAAAATAACATTTTAATCTTGACTTAATTAAGACATGCTTTAGGATGTATGCTCATCGAGCGTGCTAGGTCACAGCACACAGTCTTATGTGTACCCTTTCTGTATGGCATGTTTTAAGAGCGTTTATCCAAAAAAATTGGCAACGTCGCAAATAGCTGTCAAATATTTAAATTACCTATTTTGATTAGTTTGGCTATATTACTGTATGGAAATATGAAATGTGGCTAAATAGTGAACTAAAATATTGATTATGAAATGCAAAAATTTGAATATTTTAAATAAATGGTTCCTGTCAAATTTATTAACTATCAATACAAAGAAAACCGCATACATGGTCTTTGCTGCAAAAAACAAAGAAATTCTCAATCAAATCCAATTAACAATAAACAACGAAAAAATTACAAAATCAAACAGTGAAAGATACTTAGGTCTCATTTTAGATACAAAGTTAACTTGGAGACCCCATATTGATCATATTAAGTGTAAAATATCTCCTTTGATAGGAGCGATACGCCGAATATCTATTTGCATTCCTAAAAAAGTTCGCGCAATGATCTACAACTCTCTTGTTAAACCCCATATTGAATATCTCATTGAGATATGGGGAACTGCAGCAAAATCAAACGTCCAAGAAATACAAGTTCTGCAAAATAAAGCAATAAAAACACTTTTTAACTATGACTACCTAACACCAACCACCAAAATTTACAATGATACAAAAATACTTAAAATTAGCCAATTATACATACTTAAAACATGCACTCTAATACATAAAATCATAACACAAGGTACGCATTCACAATTAAACTTTAAAAAGAAAACTTACACATACAACGCTAGACGACGAGACAAACTAGAATTAAGGCCACCCAGGACTAACTATGGAAGAAAAAATATACTGTACGAGGGAGCAAAACTGTATAATCAACTACCTGACGATGTAACCAATAGTGACACCATGTATACATTTAAAAAAACCCTAGAAGAACACGTTAGAAAACAACACTAACATTACCGATTGTCACCTTTATCTCTTAATTCTCATAGTGTGAACACAGAGAATCGCACTTACTTTTATTTTTTTTTATCTTACTTTTCTCAATATGTTAAGTGAACTGTAATGTTCTTTTTTTTTGAGAAATAAATGTCTTTAAACCGGAATAATTAATATCGTAACACCGAATACGTAGTTATAGATGTAATAAAAGTATTTGGAAACTTTCCAAAAGCCCGTTTTACACCTAAAACGGTTACAACATCAAATTCAAATATTCTAGTTCGCTAGTTAACCACATTTGTTATTTCCATTAACATTGCCAAATTAATCAAAACACCGAAATATTTGACATCTATTTGCGACGTTGCCCACTTTCAGAATAAACGCTCCATTTGTGTTAGAAAACACATTCAACTGTTTTAACCGACCTCAATGAAACAGGAGGTTAAGAATTGGGGGCGTATTTTTAGGGTTCCGTACCCAAAGGGTCCCCGGGACCTGTTACTAATTGGCACCCTAATACTAAGGCTCCGCTGTCCGTCCGTCTGTCATAGGGTTGTATGTTTTCAACCGTAGCAGGTACACTTGAAAATTAATTTCACAGTGTGTATTACTATGGCCGATATAACAACAAATAAAATAAAATTTAAAATTAAAGGGGGTCAAGTACAAGAAACGTTTTTTTGTCGGTGTTTTTTTAATGAACATATTTATAAAATATAATATAGTGTTATATATTGTATGGTAGTACGGAACCCTTCGTGTGTCGCATTTTTCACACCTTAAACACTAGTTTTAGTACATACATTTAGCAAATTTTGGTAATAATTAGTAATAATGTCAAAATCATCAATAATACAATAAAATTTATACAATAGGTAAGGGGATCCCCCACAAAAAACGTGCTATTTTCGTTATGTATGTATGTATAAAAAAATATGTAGATTTTCGCGATACATAATATTTTCATAAATGAATTGGCAAGGTACCGTCATAATATTAATCTCTCCAAATAACTCCCTGAGATTCGCGACGATGTAGATCATAAATGGCTCTGACAGCTCTCTTTTGTAAGATAAAGATGGATTCAATGTCAGCAGCCCAACCCCACAGTAAAATGCCATACGACATAATACTGTGGAAGTAGCTAAAATAGACCAAACGCGCGCTTTACTTAGCACGTACCTACTTTGGCCAAGACCAACACAAACACTTCTAATTTATAATAGGTATTACTATGGATATGGATTTTAATACATACGGTTACATTCATAGAACAACAAGTAGATAAGTAAGTATTTACCTAAACAAGCACTTTCAAATATAGGTACACGCATCGACTTCCTGTCTTGTCTTCTCATGACAATAACTTGGCCCTGCTATTGGATCCTCGTATAGATCTCGTATATCGTCCTCTATAAAAACAAAAAAATATTTTCAACTATTTTATTATAGTTTCTCAAACTCAAACTCAAACTCAAAGCATTTATTTCAATTAAACCATTTACAGGCACTTTTGAATTGTCAAGGAATTGGTCAGTCAGAAATATGAAGCTAGTTGCCCATTCCAAAGCGTAGTAGGTAGGTACCTATGGAGAAGAACGGGCAAGAAACTCCACGGACACTCTTTTAAATAAATTGTTACAAAGTATTTGTTACATCATTCATGTTGAAATTAAACATGTGAGAACAATGTAGAAAGACGTGCACGTTAGAAGCGTCCGTAATAAAAATATAAAACAACGAACAATTCAAAAATTTAAATCAGCCAAGGCAGCTAAGAGTTGACCAGTCCCAACTGACGGCGCCCGTTCACGAACATGACGCATGGATTAGCACCATTCAGCTCAACCATGTTGAAGGGAGCTAAATGATCCAACACACGCGCCACCATCAGCGAGACATCTGGGTGAGCATGACATACTCACAGCCGCCAGGGCACATTCAAGTCAATAAAATACGTATTACCCGGTAAATGTTAGCTCTTTAGTACATAGTACTCACACCTGTGCTCTGAAATTATATAATACAAAGGAAATTGATTTTATACAATGCAAAGATGGTCTTAAACTCTTCAGCAGCTCCAACAGTGTTTTCAAATGTTAATCAAATAGTTGTGGTTGTGGAGCAGGACCAGCATTGAGCCAAGCATTTTTATCAGCGATGTAATCCCCCAACTTATAATATGCCTGCCTGCATAGTGTGCGTTTTATACAAGATTTGAATTTCGTCTCATTCAGTTGAAGTATATATTATATAAGTATAGTTTATATACCTACTTAGCAACTTACCACATACTATTACCGATTTGCTTCTAAAAAGAGCAGTAATGTAAGTAATTCACTTACCAGCCACTAATGCACCTGTTTCGCTAGGTTTAGCTTGGTAACTGCGGGACCGAATTAAATTTAGAAGATTGGCTAGTTTGCGTCTTTTATTGAGTAATTGGGTGAATATAACATTCTGCAAAAAAAAAAGAGTAGATACACCTAAGTAGTTCACAACATGTTTAAATACTATTACCGATAAAATCACTAACCCACACCACACGATTTGACAATATAAAACCTATTTAGTACCTATTTATAGGTTTTGTACTTACCTGATCTTCAGTCATCCATTGCTTAGTATAATAAGTACTTATAAAATCATTCAATAATCACCACTAGTTAACCCACAAGCAATTAAATGCACTATTATTTCGACATTACTAACTATTCGCGCGCGAATAACTTCTATTCATGTAAACAAAAAATCGACGGACATACATAAAAAAAAAAAAAAAAAAAACTTACTTACGCGTCGAACATATAACCTCCTCCTTTTTGGAAGTCGGTTAACAATCCGATGTCACTCTATCGCGTCGGTGTGCGGCCTCGAAGTCAATGGAATAGTGTTTCTTTTTCACATATGCATTTATGTACAACGTTAAAGTAACACTTTTTAAAGGCATAAGGACTAATTATGCTTATAGACCTTAACCAAACAAATAAAAAATTTGAGGCATAACACTACATCTCAAGGCACGACATCAGATTATTTAATTTCAAGAGGCATAAAGTTCTATCTGACAATACGTATTATTTTTACCAACAATTCTTGTAGAATAAAGTCGAATGACAAAATAGTCCCTGCCTTACGCGTAAAATAATTTAAAAGCATAAAAGCTGAAGTCAATGTTCGACGTTCTAATTACACCAAAATTTTAAGTATAAATACTGTAGTTGCTATCAAGCCTTATTCCACGATATAAATTCAAAAACTCGACAGATCTGACCTTATGAATTTGTATATCTACCAGAAGAAAAAGAGATAGAGTTATGATTGTTATATGCTTAGAAAGAGCGCGAGATATTGGTTTCAGCTGACTATTAAAGTAATTTTGCTCCGATCTCGAAATCCGACCTTATGCGTCTCAGGTCGAGATTTATCTATGTAACAGTTAAATAGTTTCAACCTTAGTAAGCAATTATGGGGTCGGTTATACTTACCTTGTCGCCGTTCCCACTCCTGGGACACTGGCCTCCTCTCTGTGAGAGGGAGTGGGCCATAATCCACCACGCGGGCTCAGTGCGGGTTGGTGGATGTCACATGTCTCGAATTTTTGGTTCTAGGACATGCCGGTTTCCTCACGATGTTTTTCTTCACCGTTTTGAGAGCTGTGCTAATGATATTATTGTGCGTGTTATACTAAGGGCCCAGATAAATGATATGCACTTGGTTTATAATTTACACAAAGTAAAGCGCCTGTCTGGGTTCGAACCTACGACCTCGCGAAGTCGCGGCCGTTAGCACTGGGTAGTCTCATACCATTGTGTCCTAATCTAAAATAGAATATTACCATTCTATTTTCCATCCATCCACAATGTATTCATACGGTACGGCTTATAATCCAACCTCGCTAAAATTTCTATTTCTATTCGACTCAAAACATATAAGAATCTCGAATCCCGAAGACGGGTACCGAATGCCCTCACCTCGGGCCGAGTTATCCTCGGTCCGTTGGGCTCGAAAGAGGACTGTTGCTATGGTAACGGACTTTGATATCAAACCATGTGAGAGGAAGCACACTATTGAATTAGATGTAAAAGTGTACATATTGAATTCAGTGTTATAGGCCAGTGTTTACGCTACGTTAGACGAAGTTAGGCTATAGTTTTTTTAACCGACTTTTTTACCGACCGACCGAAAGCAGTGATAGCCTAGTGGTGTGACCGTCAAACTGCCAAGTCATAGGTCTCAAGCTCGAACCCATGGAACCTCTGACTTTTCGGATTCATGTCCGTATTGTAACATTATCACTTGCTTCAAAAACGGTGAAGGAGAACCTAGTGAGGATGAGAGATATTTCTCGACGGCATGTGAAGCCAAATCAGAGGCCCATGGGCGGCTTTAAAACTCTGACACCAGGTTAGTCACTAACCACACGGACAGAAGAAGACCGAACTCAAAAAACGAGGAGGTTATATATTCGTTTTTTTTTTGGTTTGTTTTGTACTGAAGCATAGCCAGGTCATTTTAAGATACAGTTTTTAAAAGATTTTAGAAAGATTATTTCAAGATTTTTGTAATTATAATTTTAAATTGAAGGTGGTATCCGCGTTGTGGTGGTGCTGGGTGGTGATTTCCGTTTGGCATCCTTCGGGTACGGAACTCTAAAAAAAACTTCTCAAAATTAATAGTATTTTTATCAAAAGTCCTTTCTTCTATAAGAGGAATTCAATTATATTAAAATCGAAACTTTTTAACAGCAGTTTCGGTCGCTTTGAAAATATTATTTGAAAACTTTGATAGTTTTTCGGTGAAGCAAGACAAAGTTTCCGCAATTTTTACACCAGCTAAATAAAACTGTTACGTATGAAAAAGTAAGTAGCAAGTCTAAGCGGATGGCTCTATCACTTATCTCGTAACGTTGAACATATTATAAGATATTGCCCGCGGCTTCGCTCAGGTTGAGGTCTGAAATTATCCCGGGAGAACATACTACCTGAATAAAAAGTATTCGAAATAATTTTAGCCATTTGAGTTACTTTTGCATTTATAATATAACTAATAATATATAGTATGGAACGCGAATCTCTCAGGGAACTATTTAAAAGGATTAATATTATGACGGTACCTTGCCAATTCATATATGAAAATATTATGTATGTAAGAAAAAATCTTCATATTTTTAATAAAATAAGTGATAGACATAATTTTAATACTAGAAATAAAGATAAAATAGATCAACCATTTTTCAGACTATCTAAAGTACATACATCTTTTATGGGGTACTGTGTTAAATGTTACAATAAAATACCTTGTGATATATTACAATTAAATGAAAGAAAATTTAAAACTCATATTAAAAGTACACTCTGTAAACAAGCATATTACAAATTAGAGGATTATATCCAAGATAAGAATGCTTGGAAACATGCTGGTCCTGCTCCATAGGACAATTTAGAGTCTAGACAAAATCAAACTGGTTGCTTATTTAATTATATAGTTTGTTATTTTTTATCACTGACTTATTAGTATTACTTGTTAAAATGTTAGGAATATCGTATAATTTTGCAATGTTTGTAAATATGTGAGCACCATGTATCTATCTATCTATCATAATTAATTTATCTGCAACTGCTTTATTTTTTTTTCATTTTTTTTTTACCTATCGTGGTATAGTAATCTTATTCTAGATGCATCGTCTTCACATATAATTATATAATTAATGTATACAAAATATTGTAAAAACATTTTAAAAGAGTAACGGTGGAGTTTCTTGCCCATTCTTCTCCATACGAAAACTACCTTTTGGAAGGGGCGACTAGAATCAATTCTAATTTTTTGTAAATTTGACGTTCACAAGTGCCTTTTATGTGCCTAATTGAAATAAATTGTTTGACTTTGACTTTGGAACAGAGCTTCCACCTCTTTCTTGCCTTTATTGACCGGCATGAGTGTAGATTCGCAAGAGCAAACGTGGTCGGAGGAAGGAAGTATTCCAGTAAGATGCTGGTAGAGATCTAGATCGTACTAGCAGGATTGTCCTGATAGCCATGGGATATCTCTCCAATTCACATAAGCAACTCAGGACATATTGCCCCGTTGCCGCTACGAGACTATATGGTAGCGACTGTTTGCGGGGCCCATTTTTAAGTGTGTAAGTCACCCCCTGCCATTTTATCTGTGTATTTTATATAAAACATTGGTCAGGCAGGGGCCCATACATAGTCGTTCCATAGTCCTAGCTAACCAGTTCACTTAAGCCATCCAAACCTATAATCCAATATCTTTGTTTTATGCTGCAATAGTGCTACCAACCGGGGGTTGTCCTTGGGTGCACTTGATAAGATAAGATAAGATAAGATTTTTTTATTTGTTTAAACATTGTATACCTACAAGACCATGCAAGATAGAAAAGCATAGCATAGCTGCTGGCTTGCATAGTGCGAAAAGGGATAATCAGCGGTTGGTGCCTCATTTAATTAAAAACGTCTAACGGGCCTCTGCGAGTTGGCTTCAGCCCCGCGTACGCCTTCCAAAGACATTTTTAATAATATAGTATGGAAGTATGGTTCTGTTGCCAATAACATAGTTTCAGATAATACCGTCACCTCTGGATACCCTACCTAACAATTCGGTCATCACAGAACAGGATAAACTTTTTATAGATACTTCATGTTTTCGCTACTACGCGTTCAGGGATTTTTGACTCAAGTAAGCAGTTTGTCAAAGGATATGCGTGCACGTGTCACTAGGTTCTTACCCGACTGCAAAGAAGGGTTATGTTATCACAAAAGGTTTTTTAGGGTTCGCGTGAATTGACTTATTCAGAAATAAGGCTGTTTTTTAAAAGGTAAAGAATCAGATTATATATGGCTTAAGACCTATAGCTTAGCTGTGTTTGTATTGTTATACTATTTTAGTACCTGCTGAAGAATTGTATCAGTTGAGACGTGGTGTTAAGTTAATGCTTTTTATACAAAGTCTAATAATATGATTGAAGCATTTCTTCAATTTGGAACATTATTATCCTATCCTATCCTATCCTATACTATTAAATTAAATGAGCAATATTACGTTATGTAATTAATTACGTTCTCGAAATCGAAAACGGCTTTGACGATTTCGATGACAGTTGCAGTATTAGTTGTTTACGGGGGCCAAAAATCGGGCTAGGTCTCTGGATATCTGGGAAAATTCGTTATCTATATTTTCACAGCCCCGGGATGATTTATTTATTTATTTATTGTTAATAAACGGTAACACCAATTACATTAATTAACATAGAGATTGTGGTAAACAAAAACAAAAAACAAAAATATTTCAAATACTACAAAATACTACACAATAATGGAGGACACCCTAGCATACTTTCTCTCACAAAACATCAGACATACACGCATAATTCTACTCCATCCATCAGCAAACAGATCACATTCAGGATTGGATGTCAGGAGGGCGTTGATGATGAGGATGATACAACGTTGCTATACCTGCACGATATGTTTATCTATTTTCAACTGAGCGGAGCTCATTCCATCAGGCACTAATTATTATAGCAGTAAATCTCCTGCATAGATACTATATGTATTTTTTTCATTTCGAATGTCTATTGCAATGTTTAAGCATATGTGTCTAGGTAAACTTGCTCGACTTCAACCCTTCAGAACACAATGATATCATTTTACAGTCACACAATAGTTTCGTTCTATTTACATAGTTTAGAAGGTATATAGTTTAGTTTAGATTTATTTTAACTACGCCCCCGCTTTATAACCACTTGATATTTAAAATAAACTGGAGTTAGAGCAACCTTTGTCTATCTTAAAATAGAAAGTCGAGTCTTAAGATACTATCTCTTCGTAAACAACAAAACAAGCTCCCGGTAAGATTTACTAAAAATAGACTCATCGCAGGAAAGACGTAATTAAATTAAATAAAGTCTAAAATAAAGGACACAAAACAAACGCCTTGAGGTAACTTAAAAACTTTCTGCTACTGAAAATTTCCGACAATCGTCACCTAACTAAGTATTTACTTAACTGATTACCTCGCCAAGTCCGCCAAGTTACACCAAGTCGCGCCAAGTCGGACCAAGTAGCGCCAAGTTTTTCCCATACACATTTAAAGGTGTTTTGAACCAAGTTTTTTACAAAAGTTCTCTTTTTTCTGCTTCCGCGGTGCCTAAGGAAAAGTTTCCTGTTGATCTGATTGGGACTCCACTTGGGAATTTTCGGTCGTGATTTTTCACACCGTCATCTTTAAAAAACTTGGTTACGGAATAAGTATTTTTTTTTTTGTGTTTTTTTTTCCTTCTTTTGATTTGTTTCTTTGAGTAATTCTTGCTTTGTGAGCAAAGGGACGTGCGAGACAGGTGCCTTTGAGTATGAGTACTTTTGTAATCTTTTGTTAAAAAAGTTGCAAGTCAACGGCTCTCGAGGTGTTGTAAAATAAATACAAGGCTGTAAAAGAACGACAAAACAATAAAATTACATTGTGAAAGCGATTTAATTTTTTAACACTGCTTTTGTATGTTGTTACCGCATTTTTTTTTTAAACACTTGAACAACAACGTTCTGGCCGATGAATTGAAAATAATTTTTCAAGTTGCCAGTATAATACGCCATGGTTATCATCATAATACACTTTGGCAACCCTGACCGACTGTTCACACTGACCTGCGCTGTGGTTGATTGAGGCGCTGTGAGGCATGTCACGTCCTGCTATGTCATTACATTTGAACGTCAAACTTTTGCAACCTACACAACCTTTACTGCAAAACGTGCGGTGTGTAGCGTCGCCTTAGGCTATTGTTAAACAATGTTTAAGCGTCCGATAGAGACTAAATGGACAAGCTGCACAATATCTGCTTGCAAAAGTAACCCCTGCTGGTAAAAGCATTTTTCAAATTAGATAGATAGATAAAATTTGATTTAATGTACACGAAAAGTTTAACAAAGCATAGCTTTATTATTAAACGTTTAATTATCAGATATCTGAAATGGGTTTCACGTGACTGTTACCTACAAAATTATTACTTTTAATACTACGAGTAATAATGTTGTACACACACTTTTTTCGTGCCGTGAAAAACTACGGTTTATTCGCCGTGTGTAGGCACGGTCGTCAGTGTTGTATGGATCACTATGGAAGCTTGTTGACGGACACGTTATTTTTACGACGCTATTTTACGCCGTACCGTAAAGAAACCGTGCCGGGGTAAAAGGGCCTTATTCCTTTGCATTGCGTTATAACTAAATCGTTTTTTACGCCACCCCTAGTAGATACCACTACTAAAATATATATCTATTACTCACATAGTTGGGCCCTCGGGTCCGCACCCTCTTATCATTATTCAAAAGACCGCGAGCGCTTACGGTAGCAAAAATCTCTGTTAACAGCCGCAGACGTACAGACGTACGTACATCTCATCAAGGATATATGGGGGCTCGCACTCTCATTTACTGACACACGGAAGCTGGGAGACGGATACTTGGAGTTTGATTCATATACTTTTTACTATTTAGTTTTTGGTTGTAAAGTGTATGGAAAAGTGACAAATGCTTTAGCTCGGTTCTTATTAAACATACATTTTTTTAAGATTATTACCTAAGGTCTTCGGTTTTCTTCTCAACCAAAGTTATACCAACCAAATAAGTTTACAATCTGATTTAAAGGTTTTTTTATTGATGCCAGATCTTTACCATGAGGAGGCACCGAAAACACAGCCATGTAGGCATTGTAGTCTGTACGTCAGTGGTAACAAAACGAGAGTCATCTCAATTACTTACGTCTTTCCTTCAAAGTATATATACATAATGTAGGTATATTATTATAGTAAATATGAATGTATGTATGTGTATTATAAGTTTATAACCGAATTATTTACTTGTACCTATGTTATTTATAATTCTTTTATTTTATATTATTAACTCTCAAACAGACAACCTGCCATCTTATCTCTTCACCACCCTTGGTCGACTGGTAGAGAATGCCTAAGACATTAATTCCGCCTTTGAACCTTACTGTGTCCGACAAGTTAAAATAAATAAATGAATAAACCAATATAAGCTGGTCTCTTATTCTTGGGAAACTCCGTACTATGCTAGGCCAGTTCAAGGTCAAAGTGTTGCCACCGAAATGTGGTCGGCTGTACTATCGTAAAGACATGGCCTAAATTATGGTAGTTTAGTCAACCTCGTAGTTGCTGTACTGCCCTAAGATTGAATGTCACTTGCACGTCTTATAACGATAAGTTCTATTTGTATATACGACAGTTAGATAGTTTCAACCCTAGTGAAGTTTGGACTTATTGGCAATTGTTGCCAAAAGGTTAATTGCTGGGACACAGGCGTCATCGACTGGGCCGTAATCCACCACGCGGGCCCAGTGCAGGTTAGTAGATGTCATATGTCTTCGCATTTTTGGTTCTAGGACATGCCGGTTTCCTTTTCTTTTTTTTTTTTTTTTGGTTGGGAAATCATCAAATGACTCCTCCCGCTCTGGGCAGAGCGAGAGGGAGTGTCAGACTTTTACTGACTAAAACCCACCCGTGTTCCTTCCGTTGCCTATGTGCTGGGGCCGCGATATCCCTTTCAGACAAACCCGCGACCCCAGCAGGCATTGGTCCTTCCGGACCCCGTCAGTTGTTGCTGACATCCCTTTGAGGCGCGCGTGGAACACAACGCGCCGTCGAACCGGGCCTGGTCCTAATCGGACGGTAAGCTGCCCATCGCTCACCGTCCGCAGGCCCGCGCCTACGGTGGCCGGAAGTCAGCTTGTGACTCCCGACGCGCGGGGCGTCTCCTGCGGCGACTAGGGGCGCGAGGGCGTGCAGCTTGAATCTCCCTCGCGCGCTCCGCCTCCTCCTTCGCGAGCATAACTGCTTCGCAGAAGGAGGTGACGGCCTCCCATGCACTCTCGCTCCGGACCATGACCTGAACCAGGGCCGGACGCGAGAGATCGCCGCCGCCGATCGCCTCCGTGAGGACACGGCGGTGACATACCGGTTTCCTCACGATGTTTTCCTTCACAGTATTGAGAGTAGTGATGATTTAATAATTGACACAAAGTAAAGCGCCTCCCCTCGCGAACCCAGACGTTCGAACCTACGACCTACAACTTGTAAGTCACGGCCGTTGCCAATGGGCCACCAGTGCTCAAGCAGAGGTCACCTATATTAAGGTACCATTCCGTATCCAACCGCAGGCGGCAATTGCAGGCGACGTGTCGCGGCGTCATTTCACTGCATTCATGATTCCGAACCCGACCGCAGGCGGCATCAGCCCATATTCCAGTCGGTAGATAGAAGACAGAAAAACGTGTTATCGCTCGAGCGTTGGCGGCACTACTGGTCTGCGGCCGAGCTGCACGTGTCGCCTGTCACTCGCCCGTCCGTAGCTACGGAAGGTATTTCATAGAAATTCGTAGAAACCAGTCGTGTCGCGGCGACACGTCGCCACCGGTTGCCTCCTGCGGTCGGGTACGGAACCTTTACACCCACATTTCGCCAGTCTGTTTAAGTCCCATGATAGATGGGCGAGCCTATTGCCATTAACCAGGCACAAATCCAGAATCTGGGCTGCAACTGAGAAATTTCTGATGGAAAACCCAATAACATTTTGCCCGATGTGGGAATCGAACCCCAGGACCTCATGCTCACCGGTAGCGCTTGCAACCACTAGAGTAATGGGGTAGTAACAGTTTAAAATCATCATAATTTCCCTTACCTCTAAAACCAGCTCAGTATTCCTTTCCGTTTGCGATCCGGTCGTAAGTCACGCCACGACCACGCCTCCTCGTTTTCTCATTAAAACCCATGTATTAGAACTAGTAATGTCTTGATTATCATATTAAGTGTCGCCCTCTGCACAGAATTAACATGGATTCTTGGACAGGTAACGTCTTTTTACATTATACTTGGCTCAGGTATAATTCTGTCTTTATGTAAAAACTTGGCTATGTTGTGATATGTTCTAAGATAATTAGGTAAAGAGGAAATTAATTGTTTATCACATGGACTACCAAATTGAATTGTCCGTATATTCAACCGCCTCTGTGGTGTAGTGGTTAGACCACCTGTCTCAGACCAAAAGGTCCCGGGTTCAATTACCAGTGGGGGAAAAAAAATCTCTTCAGGTTGGTTGGTGGTAGGGCTTGTTCTAAGTCCGCCTGGCCACCATCTTATCTAAGTCTGTCGCCTTAATAACAATGTTTACAGCATTGTTGTGTTTCGGCAGTAAGAAGTATTAATAACCAGTTCCTCTGTGGTTGAGGATTCCGGGTGAAGCTCGCTTCCACCTTCGGCCTGATCATCACTTACCATCAGGTGAGATGCAGGCCAAGACCTTCACCGGAGATGAAAAAAAAAACGCGGCTGTCATTCTTTGTCAGTTCTGTAAAATCTGTAACTCGAAAAATTGACGTAGTGTGTCAATAGTATCTTCCTTCCTATGAGTATATTAACCACCTTTGTTAATTATTCAGGCTTTTTGATTATCTACGAGTGCTGTTATCAAGCCAGTAAAAGTGTTTGTTACCCTTAAGATAGCGCACACTGTAACTTGAATTTAATTTACCAGGAGGGCGCAGGGTGTTGCATGGCTGATCCAAGGTTTAATGTAGCAGAAAACAAAACCGAAAAAATTCAATCGTCAAATGTATTTTTTCAAAGGCACTTTTGAACGTCAACCAAACCAAAAAAACTAACTTCCTTTTGGGCTCCGCCGCAATAACGAGATAGCCAATCAAATTACAAACCTCACTTTACCTCACAAACAAGGTAGACATCTCACACAGTCCCCCCACTACTTGTAAACCCGTAAAACTCACAGATTTATTCCTAACTAAAGACACATAACTCTTCGTTACAAGCACTCTTTATGATTTTCTTTATTGACATAGGTGTAAAAGGAAATGCACCGAGTATTTTTCTTTCCGAGACATAAATAGCACTTATTTTATAAAGGAGGTTGAACGTAATTCTGATATGTGTACTGTTTTAAGGAAAGTGCATCAACTTGAGTGCTTGTTTTAAGTTGATTGGGTTACATACCTTCTGATGTATGCAAATGGTTTTCACAAAGGGGAAGAAGGAAATTCAAATATTTTATATTAGCAGCTATCCGCAGCTTCGTCTGCGTGGACCCTAATTATCGGTCCAGCCATTTCGGAGATTAGCTGGAACATACAGATAGACAAAAAAAAAAAAAAGTTTTTTTGTTACAAGTACCTTTAAGACTTGTTGCTGACAGTAAAAGCATTAAATTACGCACAATATTGAACTTTTTGATTTAGTTGAAGCTGAAAGATCTACTACAATAAGCCATCTCCTACTTAAAGAATGGACTAAAATCTCTCTCAATATATTTCCATTCAATAATGCTTTAAGCGTGTATGTAGTTCTTAAAACACAAGATCACTTAATCAATTCTACGCTGTTGTAACCGAAAATCTCATCCACCAATCCAGAGATTCATCTCACTACCCAATAAATCTAATCATTCGATAACCTATCAAATCTATCAGATAAAAACTGCGTTACCAACAAAATGGTCGTTCCCCGAAAACAAATCGAAGACTAACGCGCGGATATGGCGTCATAAGTTTAAAAAAATCGCCCGAAACCATTTACATTGGGCATCAATTTAGCGATTTCCGTACCTTATGCATCCCTCCGGCGACGAGGGAGGAATTCGTGAAATATGTATGACAAGCAGAATGGTATAAAGTATAAGCGGTAGAGGGTACGAAAATTCTTGAGCATCTCGTAACGCTGGAGCCGCACCAGCGCCAGACCGCATTTTTGTGTATATAAATGAATATCACCCATGCGCCGCACAGCCAGTACACCGGCGCCGCACCGAAGCCGGACCGCAAGATGAAAAAGTCTCAGAATGAGTGCAAAATTTACGTGGCGCCGCCCGGTGCGGGTCCGGCGTCAAGTACAGGAAGCCTTAAAGTTCAGCATAAACCTTTTTTATTATCTTCTTATAGTGGCGATCAACGAATAATGTTATAAGTCCTATGTCCTTCCATCAACTTAGTCTTGTTTTACTTTCATCTTTCACCATTATTTTATTCTCGTATTAAAAGACCTAATTATATGACTGCTTTTCTACCTACAGAGAGCAAGCAATGGCTTAGTATTTCTTTTAAAGACTATGAGAATATCAATGTTTAAAATGCACACCGTGGCGAATTAATCACGGTTAGCATAGCTTTACTTCTCAGTTCAAACAATCCGAGCCTTTGGCCCTTCTAAAATGTCTTGACCCTTAAAAATATACTTCAAACCTTATTCTATATCTCTCATAACTTGTATCACAACATCCGAAGCACCTACATTTTGCTACAGACGAAAAATATGTTGTCGAAAATTGTTTACCGCGTCGCGTCGGTTGCGTCGCTCACATGTGTCGTATACTAGCTGCTTTATTACTTTCTTGTTTTTGCACTGATTTGTGTGTCAAGTTCGTTCGCGCCCGTTTAATGGGCTAAAATGATGGCATGTTAAAATGAGGGTGTAATAAGCTGGGAAGAGTTAGAGTACGTACGAATTGTGCTCGGAAAATGGAGTGATGGATTATGAGTTGGGAAGAAGTTGCATGGTATGGTGGTGGTTGTTTTGAAATGCTTTGTCATGGCGTTATATCAGCACGTATATAGTTATAACCTAACATGATTCTTACGAAAGTTGGTACAGTAAATGGTGTAAGGATAAATTGCCATAATCACGACGCTTTGTAGGTTAATAATAATCACAGTGCTGCAGGAGAATGCTGCTTATACTCTAGACGTAAACTTGTAGTCGCCTAGGCTTAACTCGATGGAGTTCTAGATAAATGAAAATAATGATCTTGACTCTGTCTTCGCATCACTCTTAGTAGTTTTAGTGTTAACGCTTCTTGGCATATATCCAAAAAAGCCAACACGGTGGAAAGAGGTGATAGGGTCACATTTATTACCCTTCTTCTTTGATTTTTTTACTATAGTATGTTCCAAAAGAATCTAATAAAAGTATAAACGAATGGATCAAAAAACTTACCTGTGGATACCAATTTGTAGTGCCACTTACAAATTGAGTACTTTGATTTGATTATTTGAATATTTAAACGCGAAATTCTAATTTTAAATCACCGTAAAGATGTTTTTCATTTGACAATTGAGGTTTTTATTTTATAACCACAATTTTTGTCGATGATTTTTCAATTACAATTTATTAATGTTATTCAAAAAATTATTGTTGTAAAGAGAAACAAAGTTAAAAGCTTCTAATCACAGATGTATGTGTTAATACCCTTTAGTCACTGATTGCGTAAGAATTTAACTTGAACAGGGTTTGTTTACACTTTTATCAGATACTTTTGGACCCGACCATTATTTAAAATATTTAGTTCAGCAAAATTCCCTAGATAGCTTAGGAGTGCCCTAAAAATAAAAACGAATGAAACACTACATTTCCTAGCTCAAACGAGAGTTTATCATCCGCAAACAGTTGGTATACAGGTAAACAGTACATCACCACAGACTAACACAGAATGGTTCAATGCGCACAGCACCACAGTAGTGCTTCGTACGGATGCATGCACCGAATGATGCACTGTGGTTTGAAACATCTATAGTTATGTGACGTCACTATTTTGTGAAGGACAATGAACTCGACTAAATAGAACGTACTATATTGTATAAAATACGTCTGCCGTTAGCATTGTTTGACATGGAATTTCATAGTGTTTACTGACATCGATATTAGATCGATTTCCGATAACGATTCCGATTGTACATTGTATTCAATCAAAACGATAATGCTTCTGTTATGAGCGTTCTGTGAAACGGTAATTGCTGTAGTCGAATTATAACAGTAATCGAAAATGAATAAACGAGTCTTTTGTGCGGAAATCGATTGTCGTGGTATGTAATGCAGAGGAATGAGAAAAATGTCGTGAGGAAAGATTTGAGTATGAATGTATGTAAATATCTATAAGAGTAGATGAAGACCAAATAAACGATGGATGGACTGTGTGAAAGATGTTCTTAGCGGTAATAGCATATTTTACCTAAGATCTAGTTATGATGCATACGATCGGTACATTTACAATATTTTTCCGAGTGCATGTAATAAATGTATAACTGCTAACATAGCACCCAAGCTCAAATTCTGCCCAGTTACCTCAGTGAATGTGGAGCGAACCTTTTCCACTTACAAAAATATTGTAAATGATCGAAGACACAATCTTACCACTGAACATTTGGAACAATACATGATTGTTTACGTTTACAAAAATATTAAACAATTTTAATGTCATGTATTGTTACTGTACCTATTAATGCCTATCAAAAGATAATTTACTAATTGTATGCTAATTTTGTTCATAAAATTTTTCATTTAGTTTCGCATATTCTGCCAATTTTCGTGCATAGTTCAAGCATTTTTTATGCATATTTGCATGCATATAACAAGCTTTTTATGTTGCATATATTCCGGTCTCTAGTGATGATGTTGAAAAAGAGTGTTTTTGGTGGTGTAGTAAGTGACAGTTGAAGGATAGATAAAACGGGTAAACTCTGCCTACAAAAGAGCCTTGTAACAACGAAGATCTTTTGATGTAGGCTCTTTTGGCACTCGGATAACATTGACAGGGAGGCGCTGTTGGCATTTTGTTAAATTGTATTGAAATAAAAAACCGAACGGGTTGATGGATCCGGTTTAGCTACGCCTGCCGAGGTTGGTCCTTGGATGGGTGACCATCTTTACATACCAAGACCGTGTCTCAGAAAGCACGTTAAGCCGTTGGTCCCGGCTGTCATTCATAGATCTTTGACAGTAGTTATGGGTCGTCAGAAGTCTGAAAGTCTGACAACCAGTCTTACCAAGGGGTATCGTATTACCCAGTAAATCGGTTGTGGAGGTCAGATTGGTAGTCGCTCCTTCCAGGACTATGACACTAAATCTGCCTCATTAAACCTGCGATCTAAAAGGAATGGACATAAACGAGAGAAAAAATAGCATTACAAAATAATAAATAATATGTATAGATTTGACCAATGACCGCGCGCGGTGCTAGAGTTGGCCGTTAGAAACGACCTTGACGAGGCCCCGCCCCTTTAATATTGCTTATTACCAAGGTGCGATTTCAGATGCGTCATCTTTCATGCGACTACTGTAAGGCTCGCACATTTTTTTTATGCGTCACGTTTAGTGCAAATAATATGTACCTACCATCTTCTTTTCCTTCTAGTTTCTATATACTGGCAGTTGTTGTCAAACGTGGTAACACAATAACGAGGTCAACTGTACCTGTAACAATGTCAATGTAAGTTTGATCTCTGTCACACATATCCTCGTGCAACAAGGGTGCAATGACACAGAGGTGCTGTTTGCTCTCGGACACGTGCAGCGAGGCGCGTCGCACGGCTCACGGCGCGTATTGACAATCACGTTGGTTGTGCTATATATTTGGTTCAGGGATTCAGCTCTGTTTCGATATCGAGTTGTGATAAATGATTTTATTTCTGTAAAAGATACTAGGTATAACAAGACAATATTTATTAAGAGCAGTGATAGCCTAGTGGTGCGACCGTTGGAATGCGAAGCTGCATTATATAATTATCACTTGCTTCAAAACCGGTGACGAAAAACATATTTCTCGATGGCATGTGAAGCCAAGTCAGAGGCCCATGGGCGGCTTTAAAACTCTGACACCAGGTTAGTCACTAACCACACGAAAATAAAAAGAAGAAAACCATATTATATTGGTTAATCAATAAGATGGAACCGGCTTTTTACACTGGCTGTAAACTAAACTTGATGCCATTGATTAGATCATGAAAAACCACCTAACACGATAAAAATATATACATTGAATAAACTTCTGATACAAAATTAACTAACAAATTATTTAGTTAATATTAAAAATTAACAATAATATATCATCACTTATCAAATTTTTTTTAAAAAAAATGCCGTTGTAAATCCTCCGCATGGCTGTCGACTGGTCATATACCCAGAAGACTCCCTTCAATGTTTAGATTTAAATGTTCATAACTAAACTTTAAACATTGACTTACTCTTATGTAAACAAAACTCAAACTTAGTGTTTCTGGAAAACGAAATGGGGATTGCACTATATCCAAGTATATAGTATATCCATATATTCCACTCCCACCCTAACTTTTTCATAAGCATAAAATACGGCACACGATTCTCCACCCTATAAACTTACTAACAAAAAAATATTAACCTCAGTTAGAAAAACACAGAAAATCCTTTACAGTTTCTACAAACTCATACATAATTTAATATATGAATAAAACGAAACTTTTAATATCCCCACGTCGCTACGTCATACGTTTTATAAATATTAACTCCCGACCGAAAGCTGTTTACATGTACCAACTTTTTATTTATGTTTATGACGGATAAATTAAAACATACAATGACTTTGTTCTTTCATACAAAGTTCGAAAGGTCGCTTTCGCGGCGTGTATTCAAAGTTGGTTATTACTGTAGGTACACACGGCTACATAATAATTATCAAGCCATACAATTCCAGTATAAGCTGATCTCGCATTGTATAGGATTTCCTTACAATGAGAGGTCAGCTTATACTGGAAATGTATAGCTTGATAATGCAGTCGTGTGTACCTAGGTACTGTTTTAACGGAAATTACAGTTTGTAATTTTATAATGCTTTTGAGACTGCGCTGCTTACATTTTTAAATGGTACTTTTACAATGTTTCGTTTGAAAGGTAACAAAGACTTGCAAATGAGAACGAACTCCTTGTTATTTCGCAGGCAGTACGTAAATAATAATGCAA
The DNA here is from genome assembly GCA_916701695.1 of Agrochola macilenta. Classification (NCBI taxonomy): domain Eukaryota; kingdom Metazoa; phylum Arthropoda; class Insecta; order Lepidoptera; family Noctuidae; genus Agrochola; species Agrochola macilenta. The sequence goes on along the minus strand of OU753561.1, from coordinate 21,449,274 downwards.
CCAAGCAATATGGCATGTTCCAGTTTGAAAATGGAAAATATCTAATTGATCCTCTAAAAATTTATTGACCATCTAATGATGAATACTTTTTAAAATTAATGAATCTCTAAAAACATGGTTATAATGTTGCAAGCGAGCGGAACCGCGGCAGCGACCGGGGCGAGTACTATCCACATTAGTCGCAGATACTGGGCTATGTAGTACAATTGATGGGGATTTGTGGACAAAAGGTTCACAAATCCCCATTGATGGGGTTTGTCAATGGGGATTAGTGGAATAACCCATTTTCAAGACCCCGAAATAGGAATTATTTAAGGTTTACAAAAAGAGGCGCAAGTATTATATTAGAGTGTTCAATAATATTTTTAGGAAAGCAAAATGGGAATTATTTGTGAGTCGATTAAATACATGCCTTTGAAAGTTATGGAACCTGTGAAATAACAAGCACTTCATGTGGTACAATGGTAACTAATCATACCTATCCCTGATGATATATTGTCTACAGGTTGTGATTATCAGTTTGTATCAGGCTGGTCCTGTTTGCCAACCTATGTGTAGAATTAAGTTCTTCTAACTAAACAGAAAGCTTGGGGAGCTGTTGGGGAGTTTTTTGCACCACTTATTCTTCCCAGATAAATCACTAGGAAGTAGTGGTGGGCCGACTATAGTATTTGCCGACTAGCCGACTAATCGGCAATGCCGATCATTCTGATACCTACTTGTCGGAGGTGTTCGGGCTTTTTCGTCATCACACGGCTTAGTCATCGCGCAGCCGCTGAGCATGTTGTGACGTGTTTGTTTATATGAGCATGTTTGTTTTGGTATAATAGAGATGATGACTAAAAATTTTTTTTAGTCCGTCTTTGAGATTATAAAAAAATATTGAACACGTATTTTTTCTTTTTTTACGTCATCTAAAGATACCTACATGACATGGCGATACATTGAGGTAAAATGTGCCATGACGTCACGAGTATGTAGATTTCATACGTACTAGTGACGTAGCGACCCCCACTCCCCAACTTAAAATGCGTTTTATCTAAGTATTTTTTTATTAATATGATAAAGCAAAAAATATGTGTCTAATATTTTTTTATTATCTGACTGAAGGACTAACTAGAATTTCATTTTTTTTTACCCAGGCATCATCCCTATTAAATCTATTTGAAATAAATAAAACAGTGCTGTGTATTGTGTCACGAAATGTCGAAAAAGAAATCGCACATGTGGACATTCTTTGATGATATTGAAGGTGAACCGTCAAAAGTGAAATGTAACCAGTGCTAGGGAATTATTTCACGCGGCGGTCAAGGGAGAAAAGCGAATACAAGTCAATACAAGTATGACGAATCACATAAAATATAAGCAGTTTGTTAAGTTAGCTTAATTATTGACTGATTAATACGTTCCTATATTGTAAAGACTGTAACTTTAGATACCTACTTTATGTACCTAGTGTTTAGAAATTATAAAACAAGTACAAATTATTTGTTTTATTTCATTTGTTATGCGCCGATTATAATCGGCATATTTTGCCGAATAGTCGCCGACTACAAACGATGCCGAATAGTCGGCTTTCCCGACTAGTCGGCCCATCTCTACTAGGAAGAGATGAAGAGTGGGCGTTTTGGGGGACTGTCTTATGTAATTTTTACGTTCAAAATGTGTTGATTCTCAGCCTAATTTCAATAAATGGCTTTTGATTTTGATTTGATTTACATTCAAAAAAGTCTCAACAACGCTCATGAGTACTCATGTAGTACCAACAAACAATTCACTCGTAGAAGCTTAGTTTAAACTACTCACATGGACACATTGATACACCCTACATCACCAAATAAATACCATAATTAACCGTGACCCAATAATTAACGGCGTTAACACAATAATTTACCTGTTTTGATTAATTTGGAATGGTACTGAATGAAAGTAAGAATTGCAATTATAACATTGAATTTGATGTTGTAACCATTTTTGGGTGTAAAAAAGGCATTGTAAAGTTTTCAAATACTGTTTTTACATCTAAAACTAAATATTCGGTGTTACGATATTAATTAGTGCATTTCATAGTCAATATTTCTTATTTCCATACAGTAATATTGCCAAATTAACTAAAACAGCTAAATATTTGACATATTTGACAGCTATTTGCGACGTTGCCCACTTTCTGTATAAATGCTCTTTAAGCATTACGTCGTACCAATATTGTGAGAAGACTTCACCACAATATTCCGCTGAAAAACCCATTAATGAACTGAAAAACGAGATTATTGCTCTGTTTCACGAATAAAATGTATAATTAGACTTAAGTAGCGTAACAAGTACCTACGGCGTCATTTAATGTTTGCTGTTTTTCGATTTAAAATTATACTGAAATTCGAGGTTTTTTGATGCCATGTAATATGGTACGTTTATATTCTGTTAATGACCCATTCACAGTGGAGTTAAGAGATAGGTATCTATTTGTTTATTATACTGTAATCTTCTTTATTTTGTGGTGAATTTTTATCATAACTATTAGCATTTGCAGCAAGATTTTCAAACAGCAGTGTATATACTCATATATCTCGTCACAATACCTCCATGCGTCGAGTTTGACTATTGATAGTCTAAACTACACGGAACGTCACAAACACGATCGCAAAACAGCGCCAGCGTGCGCGGTTTGCACAAAACGTCTAAATCCAGCATGGCCGCCATACACAATCACAGCTGATCGCAGCACGGAGCGGAAACAAAGGCGCGCAATAATCACATTTAAACTGAAGCGCTTCGGACTTCATTAATACCGCTTGCAATGAGGATTTTGAAATGTATAGCTGTTTTATCTGTACCGAGTTACATTTTGTAATGTTGTGTGCAGTTGAATTCAATTCATTCAATTAATGATGACACTTTTAGTGATGTGACTTTAGGATCGAAAATAAACATTAGATTTTTTTTTTTACCGGTGGTGTTCATTTTTTGGGTTTCCGTACCTCAAAAGGAAAAAACGGAACACATAAAGGATCACTCATGTGTCTGTCTGTTTATCCGTCTGTCACAGCCAATTTGCTCCGAATCTAATGGACCGAATATGTTGAAATTTGGTACACATATGTATTTCTGTGACCCAAACACGGACGTGTAACATAAATAAATCAATTTTGAATATAGGGGTCACTTTTGGGGGCAAATAAGAAAATTATAATTTTAATTTAATCTTAAAATAAATACTTTTAAAGATATTTAAGAAAATTGATAAAAATTTACCGTTCCCCCATTATCTCCGAAACTACTGAGCCTATAATTCTGAAAAAAAAATACAGAGAATTTTCTCTAAGATAGATACATTTTAGAGAGATTTTTATGTAAGAAGTTTATGGTTGAAAAATAAAATGGTAAATCTCTCAATATTGTGCGTACAAACTTACATTTGCATTTAGAACGTATAACATGTTTTTCAACAGCAATGTTAAGTTTGTTCTTCGGATAAATTCATCCCAACTACGGAACCCTAAATTATGCGTGGTCCGACACGCACTTGGTCGGCTTTTTAATATAGAATTAAATAAACACTTGACATTATTATTGATGTAAAGGTAGCGGTTACTTAATTAAAATCAGATTCAGTGGTTTGCTTGCTGACAAGTGCAGGTAAAATTGGTGTAAACGAGAGATATGTGTGTGTAGAGTGATTTACGCACCTTATGAGTGAACCCGAAACCATGTAAGTAAAAAGCCTAGGCAGATTTGATTGAAGGTATGTGCACCTTCAATCAAATCTGCCTTGGCTTTTCCGAACTAACCGGATGCAGATGAATACCAGTATTTTACATGGAGCCACTGCCTATTTGAACTCCAGAAGTAGCACATATCTTATTGAATGGCAAACATTGAGGTCCATTTACCCGATGAAAGTTTGTTGCCTGTGACATACAATATAATTGAAGCAACAAATAAATTACTTCGTTTAAACACTGTTTATAAAGTGCAATTTTTATTGTTGCTTCAACTTATGGCATGCCACAGGCAATTGAATCGTAAACAATTGAATACCACTATAAGACCATTACGTGGATATATTAGGATACTAACATTAGATTTAGTTTTTTTTTTTTTACTAAAACTGTGGTCTGAAAATAAAGGTTTAATAATAATAAGAAACTCACACGCATTTATACGATTGCATGCGATTCTTGAACGGCAATAATTGAACGTGCTTGTTGTCATGTCATACGATTAATGCTCTCGAACGTTCCATAAACCGTTCCACCGTGTAAATCATTCTCAAGTAAATTTTGTATACTAATTGCACCAAATACAAATTCCTTAATGCTCAGTAAATTGGCTCGTTATTTTGCCTTGTTTACTACCGAAGGGTATAAACACTTGCCCCACAAAATCCTATACAGCCATAGAGATCTATACTGACCCCAAAAATCGAAACAAGGCTGTGCCGGGCAGTTAGGAGCGACCGTAAAACCGGCGCCAAATACCGAAAACTTTTGCGTCGGCTAACAAATTATAACAAAAAGTGTTTGCCTACAAATTAAAGTAATCAGCTAACCGACTGTGCGAAGCGAGTATTTTGTTGTGTAGCTAAAACGTTTTTGGTGTATAGTTACGATATTAATTATTGCATTTCATAATGAATATTTTAGTTCACTAGTTAGCCATATTTCTTAATTCCATACAGTATTACTGCCAAATTAATCAAAACAGCGAAATATTTGAGAGCTATTTTGCGACGTTGCCCACGTTCAGTAGCTTATAGGTAACGGATGATGTTTTCAACAGATTTTATTTTTCTAGCTAATGTCTCGCTTAAGTCAATACTTCACACATTTGTTTACGGTGACCATAATATCAATCTGTTTGCACGAACTGTTACGTACCTCTTACTATTCGTGAAAATCTGAGTGTTTGAATTGTCGAAATTTTTATTTGTATTTTAATGTATTCTTTTCTCTTTTTCACAGGCAACTGCTAGCGCCAAATCTGAAACAAACACAATACTTAGCAAATGGTGCCGAGAGCGACATCAGAACTGTAAGTACCAGTAGATATATTTCATTTGTAATTATCGTCAATGAACTGTCCGTATCCTTTAGATCCTTTGATTGATACAATCACAAAGCAATGCTATGCAGTACTTATGAAAAAAAAATCGCTATTAATTTAACAATAAATGAATAAAAGCACATAAGTATCGTTTTCAAAGATGTAACATTATCGTCACGTGTCTATGTGTTTAGATAGATAAAAAAATAGTATTAAACGACTGTTTGCCGAAACCAAACTACGTTTATGATAGTCTTCTCAAAACTGTTAAATTTCAACAAATATTTCGTTCTCTTTTCCATATTTTTATGGAAATACCATCCGATATTGACATACAGTTATTTTTAACTACAAATATTTGACTGGATTCCAATTTCAGTTCAGTTCAAAACGAAAAACAAGATGGCTGTGCTGACATAGTTATAAATGGGGCATGTCAACATAGACTGATTTGAAAAACCGTATATATTTTATGCTGAAATTGGGAATCAAGACCCGATTCAGTTTAGACTTTATCTAGTATTAGTTTCTGATAAGACTTTGTAAATATAAACGACCTCATCATTTTCAACATAGATTACTATAACTGATAAGACCAATTTTATTATCCCGGTATGTCATCGACAATCTACAGACGACTCCACACCAACATAACACGTTACACTATAAATCTAGAACACAAACCTACATTTATTTCTCACACAGCTAAAATCGAGCTCAAAAGCTAGCCCATTTTACAGCCGAAACTAGAAACAAAGTTTGGAAACGAATAGAAGAGAAAAACAAAAATTGCCTAGATTTCAATGCTGGTGTCGACACTGCGAACGCTGCCAATCTCTCTTCAACCACCGACACTGAAGCACGTCTATTTTGACAAAACAAGCTATTTTTGGTCACTGCTGTTGCTAGGAATTTAAAAAGCATTGGTTCAAATCCGAGGACAATCTAGTAACATTTAAACACTGATAACTTAAAACGCACGTCAAAGTAATTTTAACATAAAGGTGTTCCTATAATTTTATAACATTTTTAATGATTGTGTCTACAGATGTAAAACTTATGGTTCACTAATGTTTCACCAAAACACCATTAACAAATGTTTTGTTTACAACCAACGTTTCATAAACTATTTATTTTACAAACAACTTAATCCGCAAATATTTTATTTTATAAACACTCGTTTTACAAACATTTATTTGGCAAATGCTTCTTTACAAATATATAGCATGATATTTAATCATTAGATTCTTTTGAAAAAATCACGTATATACTAAATATCATTTTATAATAAATTTTCTAAACCAGTCACAAAGGGATCATGGTTGCAATTTCCATTTGAGTCTGAAGTTCTTACATATTCTAGTCGTTTTTAGCACTCGCCGGCTGCTATCGCGGCACCGCTCGCTTCGCTCGCTCGGCTCGTGCCGGGTCACAGTTCTAACCTAGCCTAACCTTTTTTGCGAGTAAAAATATTTAATCTAATGTAGCCGGTCCCGAGTAGCCGACTAAAATGATATTTCTGTTAGCACAAGTCCTTACTAGCTTTAAAAAAAAATGGTTTATTTATTAAATTACGCTTTTGCTTATTTAATGAGTTTCATTTTTAGGAAATTGCGTTATGCAATATGTAAAACGTTTTTATTCCAAACGTTGTTTTTTGAGATAACATGAATAAAAAATGAATAGTTTGGCAAATAATACGTTACAAATTATTTTTTTGTCAATCCTGATTGGATTGACCAAAAAAATGATTTGTCAAGTGAAATTTTGGTGAAATCATTGGACACCAAAACTTATAGGTACCATGAAAATTTATACTTTTAATTTATCAAGCCAAATGTATATTTGGCTACACACACACAGTAGGTTTACACACAGTAGGTGGTGGTAGGGACTCATGAAACTACCTACCTACATGCTTTATTGTACTTGTGCCCTATTCGAGGTGTTAGTACCCATAACATTCAAGTTCGGATATCTACACTTACGGATATCTGCCCAACATTGTCACAAGTCACCACCGGACACACCGCGATCCGCCAAGGCGCCATCTCGCGGATTTATATCAAAACTTTTTAAACAGTGCCGGCGATTCACAGACAGTTTCAACTTGGAGATTAAGTGGGCAGCGAATGAATTGTTTCCCCTAGTAAACTTGCAAGAAAACTGCACTTAAGATAAAATAGTGCAGTTTTCTGTAATTGCAAACTTACTACGTTGCAACCAAGTCGGATACAAAGTTGTAAGTTGAGCGTTCAATCAAACGATGCTTCTTGGAAAGCCCTGTATGTATAAGCTTCGCGGATTTTTTTTGTATAAAGTGATATCTGTTTACTGCTAAAGGAGTATTGCATTTGAAGTGGAATTGATATTTATTTACCCTGTTTGTACACTCAGGTCTACTGAGCTGAATAATTTTTCATTACCTTGATGCCTTGATGTGATGTATTTTCGAATAATAATGGAAGTCAATTCAAGAATATAAATAAATAAATAAAAATAAAATTCATTTATTTTCAGGTACATAACACCCATAGCCAAACATAAATTAATAAAATAAATGGTTATAGGTAATTTTATTTTACAACTTTAATCTTCTTATATACTTATAATTTACTAACTATTTACACTAGGTACTAAATACAATAACTAACTACATACTATAAAATAAATTAAAATACAATAAAATCAAACATCAAATAAAATTAAAATAAATTATATATAATACTTGCCATTTTGATCACACTATAATAGCTTTTACAACAAAAAAAAAACGTTACTTAACCAAGGGGGGTAAACCAAAATAAGCAAATTTTGAGTGTGCTCTGATGGCTGTGAGTGAGACCATGCAATGGGGTTGGAGCTTACGACCTGTCATTCATCAGTCGAACTATAGGCTATTGCTTCGTTATTCCCCACACCTATATATATGACGTACACAAAAGACGAAATTCAAAAACATTTCAACGCAAAAATATCTTACAACACAAGAACACAGAAATAAAATAAACATGTAAGCGAAAATTATACTATTTATTTTACAACGGTATAAAAACACCGTCTCACACAAAAGATAGGAATATATCGGAGGAATTCAACAAGATTTGTGCCACAGAAATGCTTGGCTGTATATTTTGCTCTTTCTACCAACAAAATGTATGAGAAAGCGGAATCGAGGACTTTGGTGAACGATAACAGAATCGTCGGAATTTGTCCTACACTTGCTTCTCGCTCGCGACTTTGTCTGTATAAAAAGGGAGCTTTTTGCTTATCTTTTTGCTCGATTTCTCGTATTTAGTGAGTAGAAAATGTAACGTATCATGCGAACCTGGTACTTATGCTTTTGGATACTTGTCCTATTATGCATATTTTTATGAGACTATTGTCTCTTTGAGGCATCATAAGCACGTCGCAAGTGGTGGTAATATCACTCTTCATCAGGTGAGCCACTTTCTTATTCATCAATAGATACCAAGACCTAAACTTTTTTTTTTTTTTTGTGGGTTTTAAATTATCAAATAACTTCTCCCGCTCTGGGAGGGCGTGTCAGACTTTTACTGTCTAAAACCCACCCGTGTTCCTTCCGTTGCTTGAGTGCCGGGGCCGCGATATCCCTTTCGGACAAACTCGCAACCCTGGCAGGCATTGGCCCTTACGGACCCCGTCAGTTGGTGCTGACATCTCTTTGAGGCGCGCGTGGAACACAACGCGCCGTCGACCCGGGTCTGGTCCTTATCGGACGGCGAGCTACCCATTGCTCACCGTCCGCAAGCCGCGCCTACGGTGGACCAAGACCTAACCTGGTGTTCCTATTTAGGAAAACACTACACCATTATGGTCTTTGCCAACGGCTATCACAATATACTTCTCAGTATAAACATCGAAACCTAAACAAACTATTTAAACGATCTTGTTTTCCTACAATACAACATTTTCTTACTGAAATACCGCGACCTCTTACCTTCTACAGATCTAAGCCTTCAGTCAGTTGTAGTGTCACGTACAAAAGAGCCTATACCAAACCTTCCCCAGGCCTAGGATTAGTCCTAGGCCTGGGGAAGGTTTGGTATCCCCAGGCCCTTGAGGTTAGCTCAAGTGAAATAGAATTATAATATCAACATTATTAACACACACATGAATCATAGATATATAAACTTGCACCCTTTTCACAAGCAGGGGAAGCAAAATTTATACAGAATGCCAAATTCTCCTGTTTTATTCTCCTACGTACACAAATCCGTCCAAACGCGCATTTTTGAAGACAACACAACCACAAATATATCAACACATCTTGCAAAAATCTAATAAAAACCTCACAGCTATTTTCCCTCTCAAAATCAGATTTAAAAAACAAATGTTTGAAATAAATAAAGAATACTGTTTATCCGTCTTCAAAACGACTCCGGTCGAACAGACGGGTAGTATTCTGTTATAATATCAAACGCAAAGCCGCGTATAGAGGTGGACCAAGCTGACAAATCCTTGCATTCAGAGGTCCCGGAAAAATATTACAGAATCTTTCCCCCTACTTTATACAACTTTCTTATTGTGGGATCAACCCCCACCCCCGAAGGAAATGCGTGAAATTAGAATTTCGCGATATATTTGTAAAGGAGGGAAATATTTTCGGAATGAAATCTTCCTTTTTTGCTGTAAAAGGTCTAATGTTGGAATATTAGTTCGGTTAAGGGCTGTTATTTAAAGGATGTTTGTCTACCGCTTTCTGCTATGTACTGAGTTTTTGCTACATAAAACGGTATAAGAGGTATATTCTTTTCTATTTATGTAATAAAAATGAGATTTATATTATTTCAACCTTATCATAAAATTACGTCACGTTTTTTTATTATAACAATATAAATTGAAAAGCGAGAAGCTCCTAAAACTTCAAAAATAGTCTCACTTAATTTCAACACAAAATGTGGAAAAATTATATTACCCAAGTGACTTTTCCTGAACAGAATTTTAACAAAAACAAATGTTCCTTACAAAGTCGAGGCCCATCAAATTGTAACGGATTTTCAACTGAAGTAGCACTAGCGGGACTCAAGGCTTCCGTCGAGGCCACGGCCTAAGGAAAAGCGAAGCGGCAGCGAAATAATAAGACAGACATTATTGTTGTTGGTCAATTGAATTTTATTAACTTAATGGAGACGTTATTAGTATGTTTTCGGTTAGGCTGTCAAGCCAGGACTTATGAAATGAGGTTGAGTTGCCAAAATCTAACAAAGCAACCGACAAAATGAGATTGCCAAAAAAATCAAATAGAGCCTCAAATTGCTGTCGTGACGAAATCACTTGTTTTGATGGTTGACTAACTTAGAAATGGCGGTCACTATGTGACATGTGATTGCGACAGCTTGGCGACTAGATGTAATGACAGGCTGCGGCCGACATTTTTCATATATTTTGTTCAAAGCTCCGCACCCTTGGCATCGAGTTGCAGAGTCGCAACGACAGGCTAGGGGAGTCACACGCTCTCGTTACACTTCGCATGCGTTCAGCGTCTTGTCGTAGAGCTGTCGCAGTCGCATGTCGCAATGTGCGAGATGGTTTATTAAAGATAATTTACGTAAAACAACGAACGGTAACAAGACACTAAATCAAGGTACAAGTTGCAGGTAATGCGTCATAAATTCAAAATTCATTGAACACAATGTAACCACGGGCCGCCATTGAGTCGGTAAGGTACATAACTCAGACGAGGAAGTTGCAGCGCGACTGCAAAATGACATAAAGGCATTAGTGACTCATAAATCCAAATTCCGATGCACGTAGTAGAGTGAGCTTAATATACTTACTTTGTAGGTTACGCGGTAGAACAAAGAGATGTAGGTACAGGGCGTTTCTTTTATGAAAATCTATTGGAATTGTTTTTCCTGATTAAAAGATTATCAATCTAAAACGCCAGATTAAGCCAGCCTAATTGAGATTAAAAAAAAACAAAAAAAAAACTACTGTTCACGTAGATATATTACACGACGTGTTGCCACACCGAACTGCGCCGTGTTGTGTCCAGTGCTCGGCGTGGCAACACGCCGTGTTCGCGACAAGACAATCGTCATCCTGAGGATGCCTCGTTGAGAGGTGAAACACGTGTCGATTTCGACTCTTTAGGAATAGTAAAGCGGAATAGGTTACTAAATATATCTGGTTCTATAATATTTTATAATGAATTTGAATCAATTAACTATTTTAACAATTCAACAATATTCATTTCGTTATTTACATTGTCGAGGAGACGAATATTTTAAACATAGGGAGCAATGGATTATGAATTTCCTAAAATATCCTTTGGATTGTGATTGTAAATGTGATATGCAATTGGGGTGCTGAAATACTTATGTAGTAAACGATGACAAGGTAGCTACGAGTTTATTTTTATTTATTTATTTATTAATCACCAACTTGCACTAACAGTAGTAAGACACCAAACATACAAGTTATAGGCTAATAATAGACAATCATGAAATTAAAATATACAAAAATAAATTTACTCGCAATTATTCAAAATTAAATAGAATTATACAAAATTAAATAGGATTATACAAAATTAAATAGTATTAAACAAATAAAATAGACCTATACAAAATTAAATTAAATAGAATAAGGATGGAATTATTGATAGTGTTAAATTAAAATTAGTATATAAATATCAATATATAGCAGCTTTGGTTAGTCTAATACAACGAGATAGTACTAGGTGCAGCTATGGACTCAAGGTAACGTGCAGCAGTGGTCAGGAATCTCAGCTCAGTACTAGCGAAAACATCTAAGAACTCGTCATAAAGTAAAATGTTGTTTATATGCGTGAGGGCTACATACAACGAACTTGTTTTAAGGGTCACAGAACTGTTTTGAGGAATTGAAAAAAGAGGACGCTGTCGTTGTCGAAGTGTATGTCGAATGGGTAAAGGAACGTTAAAGGAAATGAATTGCAGTAGAGAAGAATTGAAGTGGGAACCACGGACTAGACGGAAGAAATATTTAACGGTTGCAATATTTCTCCTTAGTTCTAGCTCTAGCTCTAGTTAGTTAGTTAGTTCTAGCTCTGGTAATTCACCATACCCAGTATGAATGGTGTTGAGTACATATACGGGTAATAGCCATACATTTTAATGTGTAATAGTGTGTAACTCTACATAAAAGACCGAGAATGACTGGAAACTGTTCGACAAATTTCAGGCAACCGGAGTCCACAGGCTTATGGACCCCAATAGATTGAATTTTGAATGATGATAATGACGATAACCCGATTTAATAAAACCGTTCATATCGATATGTTTTTAGCTAAGTTTTGACCTACATCATGTTGTTGAGTCCCATCACTTCCCCAAGTAATTGCTTTGCCGTTCGGCTTTAAAACTAAAATGTCAACGGGCACTCTAAAATATTGTTGAAAACTTCCCACAGCTGATATTTCCGGATACTGTAACAAATAAAATAAGCCCACGTTAGATGCAATATTTATCATCCTCGATGTCTATTATTATTTCTAGTTCTTTATTTATTCTGAGCATTTCTCGGTATCGAAGGTCAGGTTCCTTCGTCCGATGTCCTCGATAACGTGGCCTTAGGAATTTTCTTTCATTGCCAACTCGCAGAAACTTGGTAAGTTATAGCAGTAGCTAGATAAGAATCAAAGTATTTATGATACGTTTGACATTGAGCAAGTCTATCCAGTCCACTTTCTTACCTATTAAATTTCGAATTCAGATCAATGTATTTCTTGGCTTATGACCTTATGGTCTTTCACAGTGTGCAGAAAATCCTTATGACCTTATGGTCTTTCACAGTGTGCAGAAAATCCATCAGATAAATTCAAAAGTGGAACAGAATTTGGCCAGATACGTTTACCCTAAGGAATCTCGTGGACTACGAAGCCACGAACGAGAGTGGTCGCACAACTGGCTGCAATCTTGAAGAAAGTTGAGGTGCAACCGGTCGGAAACTCTGCGGCCAAGGTTGCAGCAGGTCGTGCGACAAGGTCGCGAGCTCCTTTAATTCATCAGAAGGTGGTGGCCCTTAATCTCCCATTTTTACTTCAAAATCAAGATAGCGATTTTTATTTTTTAAGCTTGTAGTCGATCGCCGCTGACTCGCCGCCTGTAAGACCAGCGCTTTACCGTCGACTATTCGAGTTAAGTGCCAAGTTATATCCAAGTTGTAACAAGCTCTTTGTTTAACGATTCTAACTTGAAACAGTGACTGTTTAATTTCAATTGCTCCACGCCTTTTAGAAGCTTAAGTGTCGATGTGAAAATTTTTAATTATCATGTTCCCGTCCGCTTGTTTGCACGGAATATTATTGTTTGCGCTGCTAGTTTGTAGTTTTATTGTTTATGTATCAAAGAGTTTTGTTTTTTGTATCAAAGAGTTTTGTTGTATTTGTTTTTGTTTAGGTATCTGGGATTAAATTACAATGTTGAACGATGGAATGCTAGAGAGTTGAAGTGAGTTGTCTATCAATACTAAAATAAATATTCATAATATGATTGAGAAAATTGTTATAGCCACATACACTTCTTTATTTTACAGAGTACAATCATACTTAGTTCTTAAGCTCCACATTTCCGTAGTAAGTAAACTCTAAGTACAAGTAACTTCACTTTATCCTGCCAGAAATGCATGTGTAAGTTCGGGGACACATAGTGTAAATCTATCGTACCTTTAAAAAAAAAGAAATACTCTAAATGTATTTAAAAAAAACTCAAAATGTATTTCAACGAAATATGTAAAAAACCTTGACTGATCCGAAAGGGGGCACATAGGTACTGCAATAACATTACCAAAAAGTAATAACAATTCCTATTATTATTGAAAATAAAAAGATATTGCTATTTTTTATTCACATTTTAGTACGAAAATTACCCAAAATCCATAAAAAATTTGCAAATTTTCAACAGGGGTCATAAGTTATGACATGAAAAAAATGTGGCGATTTTTTTTTTTCCTGTATATTACCACTTAAATAGACTCTCAATACGTTACCTAACAACACCTTCACGGATCGGACAGGGTTTTTTTTACATATTTGTATAATACACTTCACAAAACCCCTTGGTTTGTGTAGTAGCATAATTTCTGCTGACCAATCAATGTTTAAAATTCAAAATCAACAGTACACGCCTACGTAGGCTTACACAAAACGCCAAAGTATTTATTTTTAATTGACGTCTGGCTTTTAACATTGGCATTTTTCTCTTTTTATCGAGGGGTCGAAGCGTACTCGACCCAGCCCAATATTATAAGCCCACACGATTATATATGAGGTTTACAAATTTTAAGTGATCCTGGGAGAACAGTATATTTTGCTTTTCTCTATGAAATCGACTAAAATTTGACCTTGTAAAAAAAATATAACTGAACAAAAAAAAAATTATAAGAGCTAATTATTGTTTTATTTCATAAACATCTCTCAAAAGACAAAAACCACCCATAATATCTAACTTCACAAAATATCAAGCCGGGACGAAACTATCATTTAATTATGATAGAACTAACCAGTGAGTGTACTGGTAAGATCGTTTAATCACTAAATTATACTCTAGTCTCGTACTCGAGATTAGTATTGTAAACGTATAGCTAAGACACCACATAAGAGGTCCATTGTCACCCTACACATGCACATAATCGAAATCGAATTAACAAAATCTCAAACTCAAATCTCGACGAAAAACGGCCATTCTAAAATATTATCGGAAAACAATCGTTGGCCGTCCAATTTCAATACGCAGTGAGTCTTAAATTTTCTGAAAACTCAATTAAAAGCGATTCTCCAATATTTTAATTGTATTACTGATGAATGGAACAAGTTGGCACAGCTAGACAGGTAGATGTCTGTCTAAGAATGTAAACTAAATTTAATTGATAAGATGGATCGCTGTAGTTATTTTGCTGCTTTAGGTAAAATTAAATTCAGAGTTTTATGTTAAGGTATCCAATCTGCTGATTTTGAAATGTTTAAGGTTTGAAGTAATTAATGATGGAGCGAAGTACTTAATTTTGTGTTCATAAGAATACTGAATTTCCGAATCAAATGATAATGAGGTTATTATTTCATTGAAGCTTTTCTGAAAAGGTCAACTAAGATAAAAAATGCAACTACGAGTATTTAAAGCCAAAAAATAATCACCAATCAGCGAAGAGTTTCCCTTCCCTGCTAACAACTGTGAAAATAAGTTAACACATGTGTAATTATCTTTATAGGTATATGAAAGTATTTCTGTGGCAATTTTCTTTCTATACATTTATTTATTTCTTTTAACCAAATTCAACATTCATCGTTGTGGTGGGGCCCACACAAAACACCGAACAACAAATCAAAAACAAAAGCGCAACGCTAATATCACATCGCTTAAAAAAACAGTACGCAATCCGGTGTGGCAATTAAACGTAGGCAATGCTATCGCATCGACTTAGTACGGACTTTAATTAAACCAGGGACAAGCCGGGATCCCGAGTCCCGGGTAAATAGCCCGCCGTGCGGACAAATCGATTGCATAACAGGAGGAGGATGGCGGATGAACCGAGATGCTCGCTTAGCAGTTTTTTAAAAGGTGGTGGATGATAATGTTCCAGATTAATCAGCGCTTTTGCAAAAAGATAATCTTCGGACTTCCGAGTTTGAACGGGGATTGAATTCGATTTTATTTTGTTTTGTGTCAGGAATTACTAGATTTGGATCGTTATGTTATTTCCATATAAGATAGTTGAAATTTTGGTGAAAACATTACCCTCATTCTGAGAAAATCAAGTAAAACTTCAGTCACTCTCTTTATGGTAGTCTTTACTCTCCCAAATATGAGATCATAATCAACAACTGACACGGAACATTCACCCCTTTAACACACATACAAGATAAAAGTACTTCCCTGTACAAAAAAAACCTGACACACTTTCAATAATCTTTCAACCAAGCAATGAAATCATTCGCAATAACGTATCATAACCCCTAATCTCCCACTTGAAGACTTCACTCCAACCCTCAACCGCGCACAGCTCAACAAATCACGAGCATCTTTGTACACACTGAATATACACATCTTAAAAAATCTCTATTCACAGCTATCGATCGGGGGAACATCTGAGAGTACTAACCTTACATCTGCCGAGGGAAACGGCTCAGAAACTCGTACTTTTCTATGCAAACGTCGGTAGATAAGGTCCTCGTAAAACTGTATCGTTGGCTAGGCGAGCTCTATCGGCTGGAAGTTATCGCATGGCTGTGGTGGAGTCTTTGGCAGTGTTAATGGGGTTTAGTATGGGAGAAGGTAGGTTTTAATTCTGTTTAGGTATTGCAAGAAGGTTTATTATTTTTAATTTAATGAAGCCTTTTGACAAAAATAATGAAAGCAATTTTTACAACAATAAATACTACATAAATAAAAACAGAAAAAACTTTAAATAATAGCGGCATACAAAATGCTGATTAAATAAAAATCATATTTTCAAATCTAACAGTACGCCCGCAGTTAAAATACAATTCTAATTTCAAAAGCACTACGCAACTAAAACAATTAACTTGTACACAAATTTATTAAAAACAAAACATGCTAAAAAAATCTTATTTGAAAAAAGAATTGGCCAGTTCCATAGCCCGCATAAATTGAGAATGGATCATGGTGGCAATAAAACCATTTCCCTTAATTTCCATAATAGAGCGGCATGCCAACATGAAACGGCACTAAACTAAGGGTTGTGTGTATGATATATATATATTTTTTTTCATCTTTAAGTAAATGAAATTATGACGGTGTATTTGATTCAAATTCAAAATATTTCACATAAACCACATGGGCCCTTATGAAACGTCAGAAGCTATGTACACGCTTCAAATAATTGATCGTTTCCAATGTAGAAGAGCTGACTAGAAACTCCACGTTTACTCTTTTAAAAATCTTTTTGGCTTTTACAATGTTTTCAAATTACACTGTTAATAGAGAGGACAGTGTAGGACTGTCAATTGGTACTAGGTACTTGAAAAAATAGGAAATGGTTTAACACATTTGATTTCTTTAGCCCTATAGTTGAGCTCCTTAAGTTCTGAGTTGAGCTCCACGATTACTGACAAATGCTTGCTCTGACTCGACAGGTCCACTCAAATATGTGTGGTTCTTTTCTCAAAAGCCCATTTCAGACACTAATCTACATGGTTCTCATATGTCTTGAACAAGGTTATGTCTGGACTTTAAAAGAGACTGTGATCTCTGAGTTTGTTTTGGTTTTTCTTCTCAGAGCAGTCAGATAGGAAACACCGACCTCATCTAGCTTATTTTTATTATTTTTTTAAGTGATTCCGATATCCTATTTACAGAATAAACAATTTCATTTAATTTTATGAATGCTTCGAAGTTGACGTTACTTAAAAAAAATCTACAAAAAGATAGATAGATAGAATATTCTTTATTATGCACACCATACAAATTACAGAAATAAATTTAGAAGTGAAAAGTGAAGTGAAGTGTGAAAGTTTCATTAATAGATACCGAAACGAAATTGTATGTAAAGAAAATGTATTTCTTATTGTTGTTATTATTCATACTTTTTGCATAGCCTTATTAAAGAGTTGTTTTATGACAGTGACAGTTACCACGGATGTCTTTTGGTAGTGATGACAAAATGACATAGAAAACACAATGTTATGTTTTAGTTGTTAATTATTTTATTTAGAATATTAAATTAGAAGGAGAATCGACTTAGGCGCAATAGAAAACTTTAAATGTCGTTTCTTTAATTTCAGGTATGTTTTTTGTATACAAATACCTAGTGCCGACATAATTTTAGTTTACTAATATTCCATGTACTAAAACCTAGATATTAATTAAATCTTTAATTTCAGCAACACATTGGAGTTTTATTGCTACGCCTATTGAGATAAGAAATATCTTATATGTATAATTGTCTTCTACTAAGCGCTGTTAATTTAAACACTCTGCCTGTTGCATCGCCATTAATAACTACACAGTGCAAGTTCTAAAAACTTTTTCTGTTTTAAGCATCGAATAGGTATCCTAAAACAGCTATAACATTTTATGTTACTCCTTTCCAATGTCTAGACAGACAAAAAGATGTTCAAGGTTATGAAACTGGATTAAGTTATCGTTTTTATTGTTTTGGGTACCGAAGCGCATACCTACTTACATTTTATCCTCAAAACGGTTTGGTACATTATTTAAAGGTAGGTACTTTACAAGTTTATGTGCAAGGCCAAAAATACGAACCCATTTGTTTTAAAATCACAATTCCACAAAACCATAAATTACACCCATAAAATATTTTCAATAAAACGAACTATGAAAATCGTAAAACTTAAATTGCTTTTAGGAGATTAAGGTTCAATAAATTATCTTGACAGACCACCACTAAAGTCGCCACTTTTCACAATACGGAACCCGGAATGCGTTAAACGCCTATATAATTTATGACCACGTAAAGAGACGTAACTGATAAATCACAGGGTTTGCCCGTGGGAATTCAAATGCCATAGTACTCGTAAAATGGGCACACATGAGCTAGAGATGTGGATAAGAAAACTATTGTTGATCACGATTTTTTTCAAAGACGCAGCCTTGAGAAAGTGCTAGAATCGGATTGTGCTCTAGAATAAAAGAGGAGGCAGTTATAAAGGCTGGCGACATCAGTAGAACAGTAAATTAGATCATAGAAATCGAAAATTGTTTTTAACGAGGTTATAATTTAAAAAATAGATTACTTCAACAGATATGACCAATTTTATTATTCCGGTATGTCATCGCCAATCTACACGACTTCACACCAGCTTAACATGGTAACACAATAAATCTAAAACTCAAACCTATATTTATGTCTGGCACAACTAAAATCTAGCTCAAAAGCTAGCCCATTTCACAGCCGAAACTAGAAACAAACTGTGGTGAACGAATAGAAGTAAAAAACAAAAATTGCCTAGATTGAGAAATTGAAAAACTCAAACTCAAAGCATTTATTTCAATTAAACCATTTACAGGCACTTTTGAATTGTCAAGGAATCGGTCAGTCAGAAATATGAAGCTAGTTGCCCATTCCAAAGCGTAGTAGGTAGGTACCTATGGAGAAGAACGGGCAAGAAACTCCACGGACACTCTTTTAAATAAATTGTTACAAAGTATGTTACATCATTCATGTTGAAATTAAACATGTGAGAACAATGTAGAAAGACGTGCACGTTAGAAGCGTCCGTAATAAAAATATAAAACAAAGAACAATTCAAAAATTTAAATCAGCCAAGGCAGCTAAGAGTTGACCTGTCCCAACTGACGGCGCCCGTTCACGAACATGACGCATGGATTAGCACCATTCAGCTCAACCATTTTGAAGGGAGCTAAATGATCCAACACACGCGCCACCATCAGCGAGACATCTGAGTGAGCATGACATACTCACAGCCGCCAGGGCACATTCAAGTCAATAAAATACGTATTACCCGGTAAATGTTAGCTCTTTAGTACATAGTACTCACACCTGTGCTCTGAAATTATATAATACAAAGGAAATTGATTTTATACAATGCAAAAATAGTCTTAAACTCTTCAGCAGCTCCAACAGTGTTTTCAAATGTTAAACAAATAGTTGTGGTTGTGGAGCAGGACCAGCATTGAGCCAAGCATTTTTATCAGCGATGTAATCCCCCAACTTATAATATGCCTGCCTGCATAGTGTGCGTTTTATACAAGATTTGAATTTCGTCTCATTCAGTTGAAGTATGTGGGGAGGAATTTTGTTATAACATTTTAAACAGTATCCCATGAAAGATGAGTCCACTTTAGCCAGTCTGAAACCTGGTTGAACTAATAAGTCCCTATTTCTTGTACTATAATTATGTCTATCACCTCTTTTACTAAAAAGATGTACATTTTTTCTTACGTGCATGATGTTTTCATAGATATATTGACAAGGTACCGTCATGATGTTAATATCCTTAAACAGTTCCCTTAGAGAGTCACGCCTGCGGAGATAATATATGGCTCTAATCGCTCTTTTCTGCAGAATAAAAATAGACTCGATGTCTGCAGCCCGTCCCCATAGTAAAATACCGTAAGACATGATACTATGAAAGTAACTAAAATAGACCAGCCTCGCGGTATCCACATCAGTAAATTGACGGATTTTTCTGACAGCATATGCTGCTGAACTTAGCCGTCCTGCAAGAGATGTTAAATGAGGACCCCATTGTAACCTTGAGTCGAGCGTGATCCCCAGGAAAACAGTTTTATCGACGAATTCTAGTTTCTCTTGATTCAATACTATTTCACAATCAGTACTTTTGACATTTGGTAAAGAAAATTTTATGCACTTCGTTTTTTTTCCATTTAATACTAAATTATTAGCAGTGAACCAACTTTGGACCTGCATTAGGGCGTTATTTACGTCGTCAAAATTTGTGGCACGTCTATCTACCTTAAAAATTAAGGAAGTATCGTCAGCAAATAACACCATTTGTGTTTGATTTTTTAATAAATGGAGTAGATCATTGACATAAACTAAAAAGAGGAATGGACCCAATATCGAGCCTTGTGGCACGCCCATTTTTACTTTTAAACCTATTGAATTGACACCGTTTATTTGGACTTTCTGTTGTCTATCATTTAAATAAGATTTTACTAAATTGAGCGCAAGTTTTCCAAGTCCGTAATGCTCAAGTTTGAAGAGCAAGGTTTCGTGATCGACGCAATCAAATGCCTTGGAGAGGTCACAAAAGATTCCTATGGCGTCTTGGGCCTCTTCCCACGCGCTAAAAATGTGTCTTAATAAGGTTACACCGGCGTCGGTCGTACAACGTCCTTTGGTGAAACCATACTGTTGATCATGAAGGATTTTATTTGTGTTAAAATGATTGAGCATTTGATTAAGCATTACCTTTTCAAACACCTTGCTGAAAACCGGCAACACAGACACGGGTCTATAATTATTAGTGTCTTTACTGTCCCCGGATTTGAAAAGTGGTATTACCTTACTGTATTTCATTAAATCCGGGAAGACTCCTTGGTCCACACACAAATTAAATATTAATGCTAAGTAAGGCGCTATGGTCTCAATTATGGAAGTACATACTTTAATGGACATTCCCCAAAGATCTTCGGTTAATTTGATCTTAATTTGCTTAAAAGCTTTTATTACTGTTAAAGGGTTAATATGCTTAAAGTTAAATTCAATCGGGCAAGCTGAAACATTCGCCCTTACTAAATCAAAAGAGAGCGAGGGCGAGGAATTTAAGGTTTCAGTAGTTTTAAGTGGGATACTGGTGAAGAAATTTACAAATTCTTGAGCAACTTCTTTGCTATCGCGAACGAGACCACCACAACGAGTCTTCAGTGTGTAGTCAGAATTATGCTTTTTGTTCCGGTTCGTTTCATTATTGATAATTTTCCAAACCGTCTGTATTTTATTGTCTGCTGACTTAACCTTGTTGCTAATGTATAAGGCTTTAGCTGTCTTACAAGTGTTCTTAAAAGTTCTAGAGTAAGTAGCAACATACTTATTAAAAGTTTCCGTGTTAATATAAGGCTTAAGGCCATACAGCTCGAACAGTCTATCCCTACTTTTCCTGAGTCCTTTAGTTGCCCAGTCACTAAATAAAAACTTAGGGCTGATAGTTTTTGTGTTCTTCTTAAAAGAATTATTGAACTCTGTCTGGACTAACGAAAATAATTCTTCATACAAAATATTAGCATTGTTCATTGTAAGGTCTTGATTATTTAACTTACAAACTAAAGTGCTATTAAATTTATTTAAATTAACTGCTGTCATTGGTCTGAATTGTATCTGGACTTTTGTTATTGGTATGTTGGATTCAAAAGTTACGGATTGACCACTGTGATCAGAAGGGAGATAATTAACTATGGCTTTATCTAAATAGTCACAACAACAAAACACATTATCGATACATGTAGCAGTAGTCGTAGTTACTCGGGTTGGTTCTACAAACACATTTGACAAATTGAATGATTTGAACAAATTTAAAAATCTACTGGTATTTGAATTATTTTCTAAAATATTCACATTAAAGTCACCACAGATAATTACTGATTTATTACCAGTTGCAAGTTTTGCCAAAATATCTTCCATTACTGACTCAAATAAAGAGTACCTAGTTTTGATAATTTGGGGGTCTGTAAACGCACACTATAACATGCTTATCTAGCTCAACACAAGACAGTTCAATGCTATGTTCAACCGATAGTTCAACTATGTCAATACGGGTTTTTGATTTAATACAATTTTTAATTAATATTAGTGAACCACCACGCAGCATAGATTTTCGGTTAAAACAACTGGCCACACTATAATTCTCATAGTTAATTAACATTTCATAATCCTTTAACCAATGCTCAGTTAAACAAATAATGTCAAACCTTGTTTTTTCTAAAACAATTCAATTTCCAATTGTTTGGAAGAAAAGCCTTGAATATTTTGATGAAATAATTTCAAGGATTTCTGCTTAGCCCCTTTTGTACAGTTAATTATGTTAGTGCTAGAAAATACCTTTTTGTTATTAAGTGTAACTATACTGTTAGAGGTACCTTCTGTTGTCTTACAAACTAGTTTAAACTATTTGAACTAACCACCTTAACATTAGTACTATTACTAATTGTGGTGCTAATTGTAGATGACTTAGACATACTAATTATGTCTGGGTTAATATTAAAAGCTAATAGCCTAGCTATTTGACGTCTAAAACTAATGGGCAGATACACAGTATCCCTAGTCGACCTTAACTTATCAACAAAAATGTTGGTATCAAAAAATATAAACTTGTCACTATGGTGACTAACTAAGAAATGCATGTAATTATTTAATATGTGAATGTAGTTGTTTTGCCTATTTGACAAATGCTCAAAATATGGAAAAGCACACAAAATTATTTTCTTACAATTTAACTTCAATAGTTCTGTGACACAATCAGTAATATCATCTTTTTTAACATTAAAACTATTACCTATAAGTACGGTAATAATGGCATTAGGATCATATTCCTTCCTAGTTAATGAAGACATTATTTGTTTGTAGGAATTCTGAGGCATACAATAGTTTTGAGAAGAATGACTCAGGTTGTTGCTAAGTAATTTACCTAACCCTTTTCCAAAGCTATCAGAAAACATAATGGAGAAAGGGAGAGAATCAGCTTCTGTCTGAACTACTTGCAAAGGACCTTGTTCAATATGTGGTGTAACTTGATTAGTTATAGAGACCTGAGCACTTCCCAACTGGTACGGGTCCTCCGTTGCCTCAGGCTGGAGAGTGCCAAGATTGTTTTTATTTTGCAATGATGATTGAGGGCTGCTGGGAGTCAGCGGGTCCACTTTATCTATATTAGAGTTGCACATTTCCACTAACTCATTTGCAGCAAGAATGTGCTCCTGAATTTGTTTTTCAGACCTCACATACTTAGTATAGAGTGACTGTAGTGATGCTTCTAGTACCTGAATTTCAGACTGTAAATGTTGAGTGTCAAACTCATAAATGTTCTTACTGTCTTCTAATTTAATTTGATAGTTTTTTAATTTATTCAGAAGAAAACCACGTTCTTTCCTTAGTTTAATATTATTTGAACTGTGTTTTTGTTGTTTCTTATATTTATTACATTTATTTATGATTTTATTTAGCTTTGCATATTTTTTAATTTTGTTTTGACTTACTTTATAACTACTACTATTATGTTTCATTAAAGAATCTTCAGTAAGGTCTATTGTTATTAAGGAATGCGGGTTGCAAGTAGTGTTTAATAATTCATTATACAAGTTATTATTCTCCTTAGCCTGAGTACATTCTTTTAGTTTCTGTAAATTTGTAATTCGTACATTTGCATGAATTAATTCTTCTTCTAGGTCCCTAACCTTACATAAAGCCTCCTCATATATGTTACTGCAGTTGTTGAAACCATTTGTGACCACCCGAAGTCCCGTTCATCAACAACATCCAAGTATTGCTGATGAAGGTTCACTAGCTCCCGTTTTAAGCCTGTGTTTTTGAAAACGACCTTCTCGACTTCCTTCTCACTTTCATCTATCTCCTGTAACAGTTGTTGACATTTACTGTTTGAAGCCTCAAGATCTTGAACGGCCGTTCTCAATTTAAGCTCCAACTCCTGAGCAAAAGCCTTACGGGTCATCACAGGCATGGTTTCAGGAATTAGTACTGAAAGTAGAATTAAAGGAACGGTGAGAACCACTGAGATAGACAAACACAAAAAAGGAAAGCTAGAAATTAAAGAAAAAATAGTGTATTAGAGAAGTTAGTGTAGCGTTATAGAGAAATGAGGTAGGCTGCTAAATCTAATTGAAATGCAACTTGATTTGATCAGATACTAAGTTACATGGATTCTATTTTCTTATGATTTTACTTTTCCTTATGTGGGTAGGATGCCTTTAAAATAAAATTATGGTTTTACATAGAGATTAAAATGCATAAACGGTAAATAACGTTCTTGTTGTTGTGTATTCCAATAATATACTACTACTAGTATTTCGAAAATTCACTGAGACATAAGTTTCGTTATCTTATAGGCAAAAAACTAAGCGACTTAGATCCACTGCTGAGTGCCAAGTCAACCAAGAAAAGAGATTCTAGGGATCAATGAAGGCGTGTTACAGAGTCTATGAGAGGACTGTGTGGTGATTAAAGAATAAAAGTAACAATACTCCCCATTTAAATCCGCAGGTCGAACATCAGCTGTTCGTGATAGGTTACCGGTACCGGTGGGCAACCAAACACTGTGTTTTATTATGAATATTTGCAGGAAAACAATAATCCTGAGTATTTATGCATTTATTTTACATTTAATTAAATTATTTCACTATAATTACACTTAAAAATAATTAAAATTAATTTTAAAATACGGAACAAAATTTTGACATATCACTCGGGCAGTGTTGCCAGTCTCAAAATTGTTTACTATCCAGGTAACAAATAAGGAAGTACACAGGTTAAATTCATATTACCTACAACTAGGTTAAATTAGTCTTAGATACCAGTGAGCCCCAAACTAGACTGTTAGTCTGTATCTTAGGGCTAAGGACTTGGGAACTAAACTTCTTATACCTAACTAACTAACGACGACCCCAGTCTATAAACAAAAACTCAACCATATTCTATACTATTAAACAAGCAATATTTGTTTATACAAATATTATCGTGGGGACGACAATACGACATTAAATTAAAATACTGATACTATTTTGAAACCAATGGCCTTGCACTCGCATGGGACTTACAACTTGCCTGGTGAAATGTGGGTGTACACTAAAATTTACCCAGGTTCGAGGATTACAATAAAGTATAAATATAAATAATAAATATAATTCATACTAATTCCATGCTGCCATGATAGTAGACACTTACTAATTCCATGCTGCCACGATAGTAGATACTTACTAATTCCATTATGCCATGATAGTAGTTACTTACTAATTCCATTCTGCCATGATAGTAGTTACTTACTAATTCCGTGCTGCCATGATAGTAGTCACTTACTAATTCCATGCTGTCATATCATTATTCTAAGGTAGCCATCTTGTTCTAAACTTTGGGCGACCGAACTCTGCTCGGGGGAAAATACGGAGAAAACGATTTTTTCCAGATATGATGGATAGCTAGATCGATTTTTTGCACCCAACAATTTCGATGAAAGTTGCAATATAAGGGTTTACCCATATATTGCAACTTTCATCGAAATTGTTAGAGCCATTTTTTTGGAATCAATAAATGAAAGGTATGTTCATTTTATTTTGGACTAGCTTCTGCCCGTGACTTCGTCCGAGCCTATTACCTTCCTCAAGAATTGGGTTATCCAATGCAAAAATATTTTTTCAAATCCGACTGGTAATAGTATAGATTAGCATATTAGTATAGCTAAAGAACATCGTATTTTAAAGATACGTTTGACACTGTATTTTAAATTCTAAGAACTCCTAAATTTCTAGTGTAAATGCGCTATCATTAAAACTGCAGCAACACAGACATAGTACTACAAATATACACTTCCATCCACCTTTCTAAATTATATTATTTATACACCTAATGACATCACTCGAGAATTTCTATGAAAAACTAATAAAACAACAAGCTCCACACATTGCAAGATACCTAGACAGCATTACGAGTGATATAGCTCAACAAAATACAGCTCAACAAAATACCGAGCTCAGCAAAATACTCGAGACTCATCATTTAGGTTTTATGAGTCGCGACAAAGACGGTACGTCGACCGTAGTGATATAACTAGTGGCTAATACGTGTTTGTTTGAGAATAAATAATATTTATATTGCATTTCTTTGAGACTAACACACAGTAATATTGGGACTAGGATCTAAACATTCACTGGGAATAAAAACTTATATTATGTAAATGTAAACATTCCATTTATCCATTGCAATTCAGTCTTAGAAAGTGCAATTTAGTGCAATTAGTCAACTCAATTTGATTCAATGTATTTTTCTTTCTTCATTTTATACCTCCAAACCAGCTCACTCCGTGGTGTCTGGCTGAATCGATAACTTTTCGGGAATAGAAAAACATCGTTCAGTTGTGGTTTGGTTCAAATAATTTCCCTATACCTCTTGTAAGTATTAACATTGCCGCACAAAACACAATATCCATCCCGTACTCATACCTCTACAACAATACGAATTGACACCTTTGTACGACAACACACAACAACGAAGATACGACATGCGACTGTCGACCGCATACTGTGGTATCTTCATTATAATTCAAATACGTGATCCCGCAGCGAGCAGATACGTCTCTGCTCTCTGTACGTGTTATATTCTCATGCACTATTGTGCTCTGTTAATGTACTGCATTTCAGTAAACAAGAATACCTTTGATAATGTACGACTGTACGTGGACTAATTTTAAAGGATGTTTTGTTATTTAACTCGTTAGTATAGCGGGCTACGCTCAGGTGATTGAATGTCAAATCAATTTCGAAAAATTATTTAAATGACGGTGAAAATGTATCGAAATCAGCGTTTTGTATGGAGAATTTTAAAGAAGTTAAGTTATTTTATATAACAACCAGGAACACGAAGGTTTTAAAACTTTTATGCAATAATGTTTAAAAGCTAAGTTAACGAATATACCACTTAGATTAAGCGACAAAAATAAGTTTTGGCTAAGTTAAAACAAATAGTGGTCATTACTGCTAACAAAAAGAGGAGTCATTTTAAAGGTATTTTTATGTTTATAAATCTATAAGTAATAAGGTTTTTTTACTATTGGTAGTTGTCTATGATGGTCATTATTCGATATAATACCAAGCAATTGACGAATATTTTAAATCATAGAAGTGACGAGGTTCTCTATTTGTGAGAAAAAAACGCCAATTTCATAGGTAAAGACCCAAAAGATAGATAAGATATTTATTTTTGTTAAAAACATGTAGTTACTTAAAAAATAGATTTATATGGTCTTAAAATAACATCCAGCAACAGGATTTACATCTTTTTGAGGCTAAGCTGTGATAAAAGACCAACTAAGCAGTAAGTTTAGTAACTGAAGAAACTGCTCGAATTACTTCAGATGCATTAAATCGTCACATGTGGGCCCTTTGGCGTGTAATTCCAATTTAGTCACAGCACCGACTACAACCTCTTTCACAGAATGTTGTGTATTCCAAACTACTATCAGTTGGTACAAACAGATAGTAGTTAGGAATAGTATGGAATCCTTAAGTCAGCGTACGAATTGACAGCAAGGACTGGGATAAATTGCACTGAGGACCATTTAGGGGGGTGGTAAGGGGGGAGGTAAGGTGAGGAAATTCAAATTGGATTGAAGGAAGTTTAGATTGGATTGAATTTTCCCTACACCTTGTTTAATTTAGTATAAGTGCGATACCCTCTGTTTCGCGAGAGATTTTTTTCTTTTCATATTTTTTTTTGTAATTGTACGCCAAATTGATGATGAAGGTAATTTTGGGAGATATTTTTGAAGAGTTCTCATGTGTAGGTAATCAGATTTTTTATGATTTTTGTTGCGAAAATATTAAAAGAGGGAAACACTGAAATGATTCGATTAGTCCCTGAATGGATATTAAAATCCTGATATAGACAACTAGCTTTCAAATGGAATGAGACTAAAATAACAACAGTAAATCATACAAGTTGACAGTCCACGTCCACGGAATCATTATCGCAGTATACTGCGTTCGTAAACTTTTTTCTTTTTCCAAACAGAACAACACAAACATACTCGGTAATAAGCCCAAGTTTTTGAAGACCAGCGGAATAGTGATCTCCACAGCAGACGAGACCACCTCAAGAGTAAGCCACCCTCCAACACACAATACTATTACCAAAATGGTATACTAACGCACTGCACACGTACGTACCTTCACTGCCAAGATAGGCTATATTAGCCTCTTAAAAGCACACGCTTGTAGCCCATAGCGGTCAGAAACAGAAATGATAGTATATGAATAAATAAATTACTTAAACGATTCTTTCAATTAATTCAATATATACCACCAAAGTCATAAAACAACATAGGTAAAGTCACTAAAATAAATTATTGATCAATTTAACTATCAACTTATAATGTTTAGTAATTAATATTACATAAATTGGTTTAATTAAATAAAATTAACCATTATTATTTAACTATGAAACAATTTAAAAACTAACAGACTTAAAATAATAATAATAATATGTACAAGTATATAAGAAAGGGGTCGGGGGGGAACAATCACTATCAACTTAAATTGTCCATGTATTCAAATTACAAATGTATCAAATTGTGTTCATGTATTGAAATGGCTATAACACGGGAAATTGACGTAGTGTGTCAATTTCATAAACAATAAATTTCCCTGAACTTACCTACCTCATCACCACCTGTTTATGAAAAATGAAACACACTAGCCAACGAAATTCACACCCCGTTGCCCTATAGCGGACAGCAAGGGGGGGGGGGGGGTGATAATTACACCACAGTACTTACAAGATGAAAAATGGAAGCGGTCGTGTCGCAAAATGTTTTATCAACGAGTAACGGTGTGACAGCGTGAAATTCTTTTAGATAAGTGGATGGTGAACGTGCTTTAAGTATCGCGTTCTTATAGTTAATAATATTCTTAAAGTGTAGTTACACTACTAAAGGGAAAAAGCCTCATTTCTTACTCAGAAGGAATAGGCATTGATTACAACCCTGGTTTACGTGGACTTCATGAAACGAACCCTTGAATCTTCGGGATATGACACTTGTATATTTCTTGTAACTTTATCTGTGCGTAGCTTTAACCAGCAATTTAATCTACGAGTATATCTGTACTAATATTATGTTTGTTTGTTCGTAAGTTTGTATGTAGGGGGTAATATCCGGAACTCCCAGTCGGATTTGAAAAATTCTTTTTGCATTGTTTAGCCCAATCTTGAGGAAGGTTTTAGGCTTGAAATCGCGGGCAGAAGCTAGTATTTTATAGACACACTGATAAATTAACAGACACGCATCATGTAAGTTTAGACTGGACTAGACCAGAATTCACTCAATAAACTTTGTTGCATATTTATACTACATACACAGCTCACTGCACAGTCAGCTAGAAGGAAAATAAATACAACATCAGTGATTTCATCGTTACAATAATCTAATTAATTATACCAATAAGCCTATATACGAATCATGCTGAGCAATACCTACTACAATGTCATAAATATTACGCTACTTACTTAGTACTATCACGGTCTAACATAATCACAACCTATTTGCCTATTACGGCGTCGTCGTCGGTAAAAAAATGCTGATTCATAGATACTTTTTTGTTGATAGCTAACTACTTTATTTCAGTACCTGGTCGACCGAGCTCTGCTCGGGTGAAAAAAGAGAATGCTCATCTAATAATATAGGATAGTTCATACTAATTCCATGTTGCCATGATAGTAGGTATTTACTAATTCCATGCTGCCATTTCTTTATTGACATGTTATTATTGTCGTGTTCTAAACTGGGCGACCGAGCTCTGCTCGGGTGAAAATACGGAGAAAACTAATTTTACCAGAGAGACCTAGCTAGATCGATTTTTCACCCTCGGAAACCCTATATTGCAACTTTCATCGAAATCGTTAGAGCCGTTTTCGAGAATATGATTACAAATATATATACAAATATTGCTCGTTTAATAAAAAAACAAAAGGACATTTAGGCGTCGAAGAGAGGGTTATCACAAGTAGCACAGCTCAATTTAGTAATTTTTTTATAGCCTAGTCTTCATAAAATGACTAACCACTTTGGCAATTGCTCCAAAGAAATATTTTTTACGTCTACCCGCGATATTGTGTTAAAAGAAAAACAAGGACCAAGTACTTCTGAAATGATTGATGATGCGCTGAAGGAGCAGGCGAAAGAATTTCATATACGAGTAACTAGCCGTCCCAAGTGAGAAGCGTCTTGTTACAGTAAGATATGATGTTTTTAGATGTATTAGGTGCGTAGAACTGGAATTATGGAGGTGTTTTCTTAGAAAATGGTTAAAATATTGGTTATAAGGTAATAGTTTCATGGAATATTCAGTCTTTTAAGTATTTGAAACTTCTGAGTCCTAATAAACGAGAGCTATCGATGTCCCAAAATGGTCAGTTTGAAAACTAGCTCAACTTTATTATTATTTTCGTGGTAAAATACCGTGAATGATTAATAACATAATTTCTTGTTCTTTTCGTGTGGTTAGTGATTAACCTGGTGTCAGAGTTTTTTTTAAAGCCGCCCATGTATCTCTGCCTTGGTTTCCGTGCCGTCGAGAAATATCTCTCAGGCATGCAGGTTTTCTCACGATGTTTTCCTTCACTGTTTTTGAAGCAAGTGATAATTATACAAAGCGCACATGAATCCGAAAAGTCAGGTGTGCCTTGGGTTCGAACTCGAGACCTGTGACTTGGCAGTCCGACTGTCATACCACTAGGCTATCACTGCTTAATACAATAAAAGAATAACTTAACAAGATTTTATTATGCATTAATAACCTTCTACAAATAATAACACGGCTAGAGAGTTTTTAGATGTAATAATGCAGTTTGTGCAAATGCTTTTCAATATTTAAAAAAAAGTTACTCCACACAGTAATTTACAGGCATTAAAAAAAACCTAATCCACCAATAACCGCCCATTGTGTCACCCTATGTAAAATGTCTACATTTTAATCTGTATTTTTTATGGTGTACATAATAAAGAATATTCTATTCTATTCTATTATATTCCTAATCTATTACAAACGATTACCAAATATTTTTGTACTGACTCCATGTGAAACTTCTTTACGTTAGCTAAAACGGAAATCCATTTCATAAATCTCTTCTCTATTCTTGTTGCCTACGTTTTGAAATTTAAAAAAAAACATAATAAATCACAGATTATAATAAAAAAAATATACGAAAAAATATGTCAAATAACGTCACTCGAAGTGTACCATTCACATTGAATGAATGAAAACCTTTCCGATTTCTTGTGAGCGTGCGGTCCAGTCTTTCATTCGTTCCATTCGCCGCTGAGCGAAAAAAAGAACGCGGTCTAATTGCGAGTGAGGCTTTTACGTGAGTGGCCATGAAATTAGCGGGTTGAGATAGCGTAACGTTTTTAGGATACATAGATTATGACACACCCGTACGCTTCCGATCTAAAGCCACGGCGAACCGTCGCCGCCACATAATGGCCGCAGACTGTCATGGAAATGATGCAGGGTTTGACTTTGAGGTGTCAAAAAAACGCTCTCTAGTTTTCAGTGACGTCATTCAACGGTAAATTGCGGATGGTATGTGGCGGCCACCGCAGTCTTAGGGAACCGTAGTTCTACTAATTCTTGCTGTGAAATGTTCAAAAATACTTTTATTCTGCATATGTATATCAATGTTATAATTTGGATTAGTATTTATTTTTAATTCTAAGCTTTTTGCTGCATGTTGAATTTAATTTTAAAGCGGTTTGTAAGTTAAAATTTATCATAGACAACAAAGGGCAATTAGTTAGTTATTTTATTAAAAATAATAGATAAAGTGAGTGAAATTAATTTTTAAGCAAATTGAATACCAACTCTGTTCACATATTCAAATCGCAATTGTCATTATTTGACAGTAGTATCAAACATCTATAGCAAGACGAATTGAAAGTTTTTTTTTTTTTTTGATTCCCTCCGCACGTTTTCTCCACACAATTACATTGGCAGAATTGTCGACATTGGCACCATTGCCTTATGGAAAAATAGAATAGAATAGAATAGACGTAGGCTGTCACTTTGCTCAACAATTAATTTCCCTTTTTTTTTTGGGTTGGAAATTATCAAATTACTTCTCCCGCTCTGGGCGGAGCCCGTGTTCCTTCACTAGATTGTACGTTGCCAGGGGCCACGGTATCCCTTTCGGACTTTCCCGCGACCCTGGCACAATTAATTTCCCTGATATTTCATACCAGAAAAAAACGTAATCTCGCTTGTAAAACATTATTCGTTATAATATCCATCCTAATCGCTGGTTCCCCGGCCCGCTTACATGGCATCTTTTTCCCTTCTGTTAAAGGACGATACTCGTGAATGACAAATTAGAAGATCTCTTAGCGCACGAAATTGCTCCACAAGAATATTTTATTGAATTCCTACACTTTTTTATATCGCGACCATATTCAATGCTATATTTAGAACGCCTTTATGGAAATCCCGGCTTTTGTGTACTGATTTGCGATTAAATTCTGGATCTCGTGTTTTGGGAATATGGTTACGCTTTACCTCGGTAATACCTAAATCGTGCAATCTCAGGCTATTCCTATTAGGTATTCTCTACGCAAAATAGACTTTAACAAAACCCGAGAAAAATATGCTGATTATGCAATCGAAGTATTCTCCTGTACTTGGATGAAAATATGTAGAGCGTGAAGCAAAGCGTTTGTTTGCGTGGTGATCACGGTAATATTGATTCTACATATAGGAAAATTACCATTTGTTTATTCTCCGCGTTAACATGGCGTTCGATGTGTCCTATTGTAAACCATGATTAGCTATGACAAAATTTTATTAAATCTAATTATGAGATAAATGTTACTAATCTGCGTTCGCAATTCATTTGCTAAATATGTAAAAACAAACACGAGTTTTAGGAAAAACAACTGTAATGCCTACACTTAGTGTTCCTAGTGAAAATAGCACAATCGAGGATTGAATGTCCTGAAGCTGTCTCTGAATGTTCCACCTCGACATTCTCGTTTGATAAATCTTCTTCATGTTTCTTACGCTCGCACAGTTTACCGTACTAATTCTTGTATAATTCGCTCAGTCAAAGTATTTAACCAAATTGTTAAGTATAAACACCCCTCAATCGATTTGTTTGCAAGCAGCTTAGCATCCATTAGTACTGTTTTATCTAAACACTATAATATTGTTTCTGATGTATTGTAATAGCGGTTCCGCATGCATCTTTGCCTATGCAGGTACTTAATTTAATAGTTCAACTAAAAATATACTTAGTTATATACATAGTGTTATAGTTTACAAATTGTTAATCAATTTGAAAATTTGTACAACAATAGTCTATTGCTAACTGTGGAGGCTTGTAAATAGCTTGTCGTCAATTACCTTACTGCTACTTCTGTATTGATAGATACACAATAAAATAAAATAAATGTAATTTACATAGGTTACTCAGTTGACTGTCTTGTCAGATGTTATAACTACTTATTATTAACTTCCATTCTTATTACTATTTATTTATTAATAAAGAGTTTGCAGAAGCAAACAATCAAAGCGGATGAGCAATCATGATCTTGTGTATAAATGACAAGATTATTTTATAATTTCGAACAGTAATTAATAAAATATCTTCTTGTTCCCAGGAAATTGAACACTGCTACTACCACGGTACGGTAAAGGACTACCCAGGGGCATCAGCAGCATTCCACACGTGCAACGGAGTGTCGGGCGTCATCCACATCGGCAACGAGACCTTTGTCATTCACCCCTTCTACGGGGGTGACCTGTCGGTCAGTAACGCTTGCTTTTTTACCAAACTTATAAAGATTTTGTGTTTTTTTCAGGTTTGATTGATTTTATATAGGAAAATGTTTCAGTGGCTCCAGACAAAAGTACGTACGCTCGACGAAATTTAAAATTTATACATGTCCAATACAAGCTGATCATATTAGGTACTGAAAGCCAATGCGATGTCAGCATATATTGGAAATTTATAGCTTGATAATTATGTATGTCGCCGTTCTTCTAACTGACAACAGAAAAAACGCCTTCTAAACATATTATTAAATGGTTAAAGTAATTAAAAAAAAAAACATGTTTAAAAGGAATATTAGTAGTATTAGGAAAATTAAAACAATAATGGGACATACACACTGTTGCCGCGCGGCGTGTACCCCCGGCTTTTGCGCCTTCATTTCCTTTGCGATCCTTTGTGTGGCAGGGCCGGGCGCGCCGCGGCTTGCCCGCCGGTCGGGCTAGCGGCAGTGCCGCCGGCATAGTGTGTAGGAGCTATAAGCTTTTCTATCAATTTGGAGTTGTTACCTTTTTGTTTGGAGCCACAAATTTTATAGTTTTAATCCTTTGTAGAATCTACACGTTTTCAGGTTTCCAAACATTTTATTACGGAGAGTTTTATAGACACGTCATATTTTATGAAAATTTTCATATTATTTGTGAATATATGTATGTATGGCAATGCCTAAAATATAACTTAATCTTATTGGAAGTTTGCCTGGGGTTCGAACCTACGTCCTACTCACTTTCGCTTTACTTTGTGTAAATTATTTCATCACCACTGCTCCCAAAACGGTGAAGGAAAACATCGTGAGGAAACCGGCATGTCCTAGAACCAAGACTTCGAAGACATGTGACATCTACCAACCCGCACTGAGCCCACGTGGTAAATGAGCCCTTCTCACTGTGAGGAGGCCTGTATCTCAGCAGTGGAATTATTATGGGCTGATTTTGCTTATGCTTTATGCTTATTGGAAGTTGAGACGGTAACACTACGTGGCATATTAACTCGCTTTATGTTTATTTATAACACGTTTTCTCAGATAAGTAATCAACTTTTTGTCAAGGTAATATATTGTCACCGTCTTTTAACGAAAGTGGTTTTGCAAAGACTCTTATTATCATGAAATATAATAAGTTAAAATAATCGTAACTTCGAATAACCACTAAGTTATTCTTCGTATTCTTAGTTTATATTCAACTCAAGGAGTCATTCTTTGAAAATGATACTATTTTCGACAACATTAATTAACCTGAAAGAGCTTAACTTGAATAATGAGTAGCGTTTGATGTTTGATACTAAGTTAAGCTTTTTTTTTTGGTGTGTTTAGTGAATAACCTAATTTACGCTGTGTTCTTTAGTTCAATTAACTCAGCCTATCGTAGGACTACGATAGGCTGAGTTAATTCCTATGTCTGGCAGTGGACACTGCATGACATAAGCCTCTCTCAGGCTGCGCTACAGCACCCTGTCTTTTCCAGCCACCTTATAAGTTTGTGGGCCCATCTAGCTGGGGGGCGTCCCATACTAGGCTTGCCGATGCGCGGTCTCCACTCCAGGACTCGTCTGCTCCACCGGCCATCGGTCCTTTGACAAACATGGCCAGCCCACTGCCACTTCAACTTGCTTACTCTGCAAGCCATGTCGGTAGCTCCGGTTCTTTTCCGGATAATTTCATTTCTGATTTTATCCTCCAAAGAAACTCCGAGCATAGCCCGCTCCATAGCGAATTTGTTCTTTAGTTATTTGACAACAAAAAACTGGTTATTGTAGCTATTTGGATACATCATTAAAATGTACGGTTTTCGTAAAATTCTACCCAAAATAAACTTGTGGTGCACTTTACGCCAGCGCATACATTTTCTTCGTTATTTAAACTTTTATATTCCACAGTTTCATTCAGTAAAAATTGATACTCAAACGGATTAATAATTAATTTCACCTCAGCCAAACTGATTACAATTTTAATCATCTCTTTCAGTATTCTTATTACTTGACCAACTTATTTATTATAAATGCAAGTTTTGCTTCACCCAAATTGTAATTAAGTTTGGTTACGTAAAATATTTTATGGTGAAACACGTTAAAAACTTGTTATGATCGGAGTATTTTTTTATGGCGAACTGAATGCTTTTCAGTGAAATTTATTCTAAATGTATTGTAGCGTCTAAGTTTTGTTATGGCCTATTAACTTAAGTTACTGACCTTTATTGGATTAATTAGAGAACCTCGTATTTTTGCGAGTCATAAAACATAGCCATGCATTAGGGCCGAGTCACACCGGAATGGCAGCGGCTGGCAGCGGCCGGTAGCGGCCGGTAGCGGCCGGTAGCGGCTGCCAGCGGCTGCCAGCGTCCACCAGCGGCCTCCGGCGTCGACGCTGGCGACCTCGCGAGACTTCCTGATCCCACGTGCCTAGTCTCCTCTTGACTAGTTTAGTTTCTACATTACATACGCGCGGCCGCCCGCGGTGCCGCGAGCGGCCTCGCGTTGCCGCTGGCAGCCGCAGGCAGAACCACCGACAAGATGCGCGTGGCGCGCGGCCGCTCGCGTGACCACGGGCGGCCTCGAGACCTTTCAAGCTTTTCAAGCGATACTGATATTTTAAGTATGTAGATAAAGTTTAAAATTATTTCACACTGAAAGTGCTCGCCGCGTCGCTGCCAGCCGCTGCCATTTCGGTGTGACCCGACGCTGTTGGTTTTCGACTCCATCTCAAAAGCCCTACTTTTTTATTCGATTTATAATTTTTCATCGATGTAATCTAGAACTATTATATACATACGCCTATTTCCTATGAGGGTAAGCAGAAACTACAGAACGCCAGCTGCTACATACTCCTTTTGCTTCGTTTACGTTAATACATATTCTGGTCATCCACGCATGCCAGTTGCGAGTACTACAAACCTGACCTTTGAGAAGAACATCACCAATGAGGTCACTATGTCCTTCTAGGGTGTCCCGTCCGGGCTTTTCCGCTCACATTTACCTTGTAAAGAACTATTATTGCGCTCCCATTTTTTATAGAGAATACCTAAACCATATTGTTTTTATTGAGAGCCCCAAAACGAAAATGTCGTGGACTAGTGACCCCTGAATAATGAAGCCCTTTGAACCAGTTTTAATACAATCAAGGTTTAGCTTAACATCTTCCAAGAAAATTAATGTTATTTACTTTTAACCGTAATAGTAACCACGTTTAAGTCATTACACCCTATTTGCTTCCTTGATTAAAATCGAGTTGAAACTTGTCCTAGTCTTAACTTGGCCCGGCCTCAAGTTGGCCTCAAATAAGCATAATTACGGCCCCACTTAGAAGAGCAAAATTAAAAAATACTTTTTATTTGTAATCTCCTTCAGTAATAGTCCACTTAAAGAGTAATAGATTATTTTTTTATTTACCGGGCGTTTTAATTGAAAAGTTCAAAGTTGAGGAGAGTTGGGCTAGTTTTTTTTTCAATATGGCGGCCTCCTTGGCGTAGCTGTCGCAAGAGCGAATTCGGAGCGTCTTGTTCTGCAGGTTAAATTTTCGGATCGTGCAAAATGGTAGTGGATTGTTTTATTAGGCAATGCTTTGTAGCAGTTTTGAGACCGGATTTTTGCCAGCAGGTTCGCCGAATTTTACATGGAACCTGTATTATAGATTGCGAAACGCGGTATACGCCTCAGCCCTCCCCTGTTGCGGACTACATGCATGAGGTCACGTATTTGATGAGGTCAAGTGATGGTTGGGCAGAAAAACAGTTAGGTAAATCCTTGCTCGACTTTATTCCTCTTTTGAAACTGCATAAAAGATCTACATCTTACAGCTTTCCATACTGATCCATAATAAAGAGACACACATTCTAAAAAACCCTATCTAAACCGAAAAATGTACCGGTTTACATCAATCAGGGAAAATTGCGTAGAATCCACTCGGTCCTTAGTTTATGCCTCATTGGGTGATCAATCTTATCTCAAGCATTTTGTTTCGCCTTAAAAAGAAACTTCATCTAAAGTTTTCTTTTGAGCTTTATATGGTATTGGTTGGAACTTGGAAGTTGGGATAGATGTAGGCTTCGGTGCTAAAGTTGTACTTAAGTTTTTTTTTATGTATGGGCGCAAAGGCAGTAGGTATGTTATCGGATTAACGTAACATTTCTGCAAAGGCAGTGTTTAAAATGAACGAAGATTTTTTTTAAACTGTCTGTCCTCAGAATTGATTTAATCATTTATTCATCATCACATAGAGCAGTGGTAGCCCAGTGGAGTTGTAGGTCGTAGGACCCTGACAGGCGCTTTACTTTGTGTAAATTATTTCATCACCGCTGCTCCCAAAACGGTGAAGGAAAACATCTTGAGGAAACCGGCATGTCCTAGAACCAAAAATTCGAAGACATGTGACATGTACCAACCCGCACTGGGCCCGCGTGGTGGATTACGGCCCCACTCCCTCTCACCGTGAGGAGGCTTGTGTCCCAGAGCATTGGGAAAATTATAGGCAGATTATGCAATGCTTATGCTTATAAATATATATAGACAACATAACGCCTGTATTCCTCGAAGGTATAAGCAGTGGTATATACACATCTCCTGAGTAACTGATGTGATAGAGGTCAACCTTACTGCTACATAGGTGGATTGATTGATCCATCCTTATTTATATAGTAGATATTTTCTAAATGGAAAAGCCGATAAAGTATTATTCATCCGCATCTCTTTACAAAGCTCTTATGGTATGAGGAGCTCGTGGCAAAGGAATAACAGCCGAATGGGTTGAACATCAGGTTAAGCTACGCTTGCCAGGGTTGGTCTGTGGATGGGTGACCATCTTTACATACCGAGACTCCTCCGTGTCTCGGAAAGCACATTAAGCCGTTGGTACCGGCTGTCATCCGTGGATCTTTGACAGTCGTTACGGGTCTTCAGAAGTCCGAAAGTCTCACAACCAGTCTTACCAAGGGGTATCGTATTACCCAGTTACTGGGTTGTGGAGGTCAGATAGGCAGGCATACTAGTATTCAGCTACATCCGGTTAGACTGGAAGCCGACCCCAACTTAGTCGGGAAAAGGCTAGGCAGTATTCGTTGATCTCTTTACAAAGTCAACCTCAGCATGTTGAAAATGATAGTAAGTATATGATGAGTTCTTAAACCGACATAAATTATTAGAATATATCCGACCTGTCATCAACTTCCATAACATAATCCATTGGCAAAGTATTCAGCAATATACGAGTACTTACATGAGTAAGTAAAAACGTGTCAAAGAGAGCTATTTATGGTATTCACGACCATTTTCTTTAACGACTCGAATTCTTTTCATGCGCCTACTTTCGATAAAAAAGTGGTTTACATTTGTAAGCTTCCAAGATTGTTTGGTGTGAGTTATAAGAAGAAGCGGGAGCGGGGATTTCAATGTCAGCTGGATAAAAAAGGACATTATTAAAACATCAATTTAACTACATTACATTTATAAAATAATGGGGTTAAAAGCGCTTGTGAATACGAAATTTTATGAAAACACAAGCCTGATGTTATTTGCTATCGGCAAAAACAACTAACATCCATACAAACTTACATCCTCTATTTTTCAAAAATCTTTTCGTTATGTAAGGAACTCTTGTGCATAAATTTCAGACTTCTAAACCCAGAGATTTAGACTGTGCGTTGTCTGTCACTGAAATAATGAATTCATATTGATGTCTTTGGAACACGTCCCCACGGAAGGCCGGAACTATAAATTCTCCTTTTACATAAAGCTCTATCCAAAAGACCGTGTAGTAAGTGGGTATAGTTTGCATAGTCGCTTATATCTTAACCCAAAGTGAAATTTATTAAGGGCGCGCACAAATTTGTCGTTGACAAGTATAACACGTTCATGCTCCACGAAACCCTGATTGCAGGATAACACATAAACACCTACGGGGCACAGAGGTACAGGCCTTCAGGGGAATAGAAATTGACAAAACGTTGCTACAAAGAAACGACAATTTATGCCACAAACTGTGAGAGAAATGGGCTCAACACTTCCTTCCTTCCTTTCACTTAGTGAATTTCTACTACAGATGCTAACTAAAGAGTTTATTGGCGGTACCTCTATTCAAATTCAAATTCAAAATATTTATTTCACATAAACCTACATGGGCACTTATGAAACGTCAGAAGCTAGGTGCACGGTTCCAATTGGTTGTTTCCTATGGAGAAGAGCCGGCTAGAAACTCCACGTTTACTCTTTAAAAAATAATTGTTTTATTTACAATATTTTTAAATAACTGTGTTAATAGATATGGGAGGACAGTGTAGGTCTTTCAAGAAGTACCAGGTACTTAACAAAATAGAAGATGTTCAATAAATCTACAGTCCACTAAGCCTACAGCGTTCTCACATTCACAAAATAGAAAAAAGAAATCTAAGTATAAAAAATATGAATAAATTAATAAAAATAAAAACCTATTTTAAACGAAATGACATGATTGCTATTACAACTGTAACAAATCTGAATAATTATCATGTACACAAAAGCCACTAATAAAGTGTTGAAATTAAATTGTAGGTTGTAGGTTTGTATTCTTTTAAGAAAGTGTAATTTTATGCTTTGTGCAGTTGTCATATCTCGACACTGCATCATCGTCATTTTTCCCGAAGCATTGTTGGTGACGTTGTCTTACTGAAAAGCCAGTTACATCATAGTATTCCTTAATATACCTTCATCACCTGTTTATAGCTGATGCCCACAGTTATTCATTTGTTTCTCCAGCTGCACGCCATTTCACGGCCAGCATTTTGCGTTGGCGGGCTCCACTCTTGCTCATACATTTCATCAGCCATTAAATGTTCCCACTGCTGGGCCTGTTCTCTTTAAAAAAGAGAGTGGGCCATAAGTCTGCCATGCAACCCAATACGAATTATTGAATGACTTTGCATAGTAATCAATGTTAATAACTTACAAAGATTTACATCAGGTAATTGTAAATTCATCTGATAAAATATGTCAGTAATATTGGACTACATAGGTAGGCACAATTAAATATAATTGATACTTAATTACCCGAACGGCCTGCTGCGTCGTACATACATTTTATTATAATTAATTTACAGAGCTGTTATTAATTGTATTATAATTACAGAGGTAGCTTAAGTGTGATTATAAATGCTGATAAGCAATGTTGGATTTTCCTTAATAACTTTTGAGGTGGTTTTAGAAATCGATATTCAAGTGAAAAAAGTTAACTTTTTGTATTTTTTTACAAAAATTATATGATCTGAATGCCTCGTTGGTCTAGACGCGAGACTGCTGAGTGTGAGACACTGAGTTTAACTCCTGAGTCGGGTAAATAAATTATCAAGAACTGCCCGGTGTCTAGAGTAGTGCCCTGCCATGTAAATGGCAATAGGCTTGCCCCCTATAATACTACTTGGGGCTTAAAAATTGGCTGATAAAACGTAGATATCAGGTGTGATGACGGCCTTAAGGGTCCCACAAAATAAAGACACAATCTTATAACAGTAACTTCAAACGCAACTTCAATAGATAAATAATCCATTCACCACTCACACAAACAAAGCGGTTGATACACACATTGACAGCTATAGCTATAAGGCTTGGCACAGACAATAGCGCCCTTATCTCCCATGACCCGCTAAACAAAAGCGCCAGAGGGGCAAGATTAATAGATCGCCGTTATTGTACCCGAGCCTTATGATCACCTGCCTGGGAAGCTTTGATGTTGAGTATCAAGCTGAATTTTGTATTAGTTCAAGGTTTCTGGGTATAGAATTTGGATGGGAAATGCGTTTAGCAGAGCCTGTGTTGTCGTTTTATAATTCACTTTTGGAGTAAGTAACTATAAAATTTACATATTGACCTTTCGAGTACACTGGCACTTAGAGGATCAACTTGACAGTTTGCAATATAATAACGAAAAAATATCTCGCTAATACGACAATGAAAACGACCCTCCAGTCTCCACCTTTTATTCATCCACTTTCATAACTCTAAAGAGCCAGGCAAATATATTCTTTCGTTTTTAATCGATGAGAACATAAAGACACCCTTTACATGGTTCTTCCTGTATTACTGGCCAAAACTATTGAAAAAAACGGCTGTTTTAACACTTTCCATAGTCGATGGAGACATCTTGTTGCAGTTTCCGACCATAACAAAAAAGCATCCCAAAAAATCTTGATAAAAATTTCACTCCTCCATCTTAACTCAAGAAGATCCACTGATTTATACCATGGTCTAACGGCAGCGTTTACTCTCTGTCACTTTAGCCCTTAATAAGTACACATCAAATAAGTAGGTACTAAGTTTGCCTGTCCGTCCTGCCGTCTCGCAGACCCGCTTGTCAAGCGGGACGTGCAGGGGACGTGATAATCCGGACCCTTATCGTGCTAGTGCCATAAATTTGGCACGTTTGGGACGCCTGCGGACTGTGACACTTGGCTTGGAAGTGTAGATTTTTTTTTATATAAGCTCTGTAATGTCTGAGGATTTTGTCTAAGGAGGAACTTGTTTTTAAGAGGTGTGGTAGGGTTTTAGGTCTGACATAGTTAAATAGCAACAATATTTGGATTTTATTTTATTGTTCTAACATTTTTCAGAGGGAAAACAAACAGTGACACATTACATATTTTAGGAAGTAATACAAAAAAAGGTACGGCCAAATTTTTTTGTGCTAAATAGTAAAACAAAAGTAAAGAAAAACTCAACATGCAAATCTTAATTAAAATGACTAGTGACTAAGTGTTTTGAATATAATATTTTTGGATTAGTAACGCTTGAATCAAGGTAATCTGTATCATAATGCTAGTTTTTTATGCTGCAAGAGTTTTCACAGGTTTTGGTTTCGTTTCCTAACCTTTACCAAGCCGTAATCTGTCTTTAATAGAAAATTCAAAAGTCATTTATTCAAACTAGGCTGAGAATCAGCACTTTTCGAATGTCAAAATTACATAAGATAATCCCCCAAAACGCCCACCCTTCACCACTTCCTAGTGCGTTAGCTGGGAAGAAAGAGGGGCGTAACAAACTCCCCAGCAGCACAGCTGTCTGTTCAGTTTGAAAAAAAAAATTATTCTATTAATAGTATGCAACATAATTTACATTATGTAACACAAAACATAATTTAAATTATTAGCACACGCCAATATACTAACCAAAATCATCGAGAACTATACTCAGGCAGAAATAAAAACTAAACGTAAACAGAACTTAATATCTAAATAAAAGCCTCCAGGCATAACGGGCGTGCCCGCTCGCCCGTTATG
Organism: Agrochola macilenta; assembly: GCA_916701695.1. Lineage (NCBI taxonomy): Eukaryota > Metazoa > Arthropoda > Insecta > Lepidoptera > Noctuidae > Agrochola > Agrochola macilenta. The sequence goes on along the minus strand of OU753561.1, from coordinate 21,406,000 downwards.
CCTGGAGGTAACATAACAGGTAAAATAAATAAACAGTTAATTACTAATAACAACAACAAAATCATAATCAGCAAGATTACAATTTGTTTCTAAACGTAAATCAAATTAATGAAAATCGAATTTAAAAATCTATCTCGGTCTCAATTTAGATTACCTGTCGGTAAATTTAATAACATGGTTTCCTATTACACCAACAATTTGTAAGCATATTTAATTTTCGCTACATTTAGTTGAAAGAAGAGCGTTGCAATGTTCACGCTATACATTACAGCAATAATAGCGAGGAAAATGGCGTAATAATACAATCTAAAGAAAAACTGCAAAACAGCAGTGCACGAACAAAAAGTATTCATAATCTATTTTTATGGATATGAGTAGACAGGAATGTACTTATGATTTATATTATCTACGAGCTGTTGCCCGCGACTTCGTCTGCGATCCAGGATGAAAAGTATCCTATGTCCTTTTCCAGGTCATGGTCTACCTATGTGCCAAATTTCATCCAAATCCGTTCAGCCGTTTTAGCGTGAAAGCGTAACAAGCAAACAAACTCACTTTTGCATTTATTATAATACTAGCTTTTTCCCGCGGCTTCGCTCGCGTGGAAGTCGGAAATTATCCCCCGGGAACGTACTACCGGTATAAAAAGTATCCTATGTATTAATCTAGGTTATAAACTATCGGTCTGCCTCATCCAAATCCTATTAGTAGCATAAAATTATGATTGAATACTATCGTAAGTTCATGTATCTAAGGTTAGTACTTTTTGTTAGGTTACTGCTCAGAAATTGTGCACAACGTCTATCGATTGAAATAATACGAGTATATTGAATTCATATTGTTTCAAGTTTATTTTATGAAGGAATAAGATTTTTCATACAAACGAAATCCCCCCTTTTCGACCCCTTAAAGGTGGAATTTTCAAAAACAGTGCTCCCTATTTTATATATATATTGTATATATTTAATTCATAATTTATAATAATTTTTAATTTAGTTTAATTGTATGATCCAAAGTTGATTGAAATATAAAAGGAAGCTGTGTGCAAAATTTCACGTTCCTAGTTCCAGTAGTTTCGGCTCTGCGTTGAAATGCATGTCAGTAAGTCAGTTTCTCATTTCTCGTATATAGATTTATGCTGTTGTTTTTTACATAGTTTCATACTTTTTCTTTTTCAAAAAGCTACCATTGTCAAAAATATTTCTTGAGTATAGCCATGATTTTAAAGTACCTAGCATATGTGTCATTTGTCACGCTGCGTTTAACTGTCACGCTGTCGGTAGAACACAGAATCATTTCGTTCATTATGGAAATTACAGCTTGCTTTACTTTTATTGACGTGATCAATACTAGACTCTTCGGTTGTAAATTATTATTATCACTTATACGTAGGAAATGCGCGTCCTTATACGAACGTTTACCGACGTCAATAAAACCCTGTAAAATCAAATATTTGACGAGTACAGCAATAATTTTAGAGTGGCACATGACGTCATCAGCACTTGACCCATCTACCCGTCACGACGTTTGTCACGCCGCTGTAATCCGCGATGTAATTGCCGTCACGCTCTCGCCCGCTCGCCGTAATATTCTAACAAATTGTTGGGATCAACCGTTTATTATTTATGACACACTGTCAACCCTGCTAGAGGGATAGCCGACAATTTTTTTTTGTTTATGGGTTTTTTAAAGTACGTTTAAATTGATGGAAAAAAATACTAATAATTTCTAAAAACTATAACCCGACTATGGAAAAATAAAAGTGATCTAAAAAGTACGAAATAAGAAAATATTTCAGACAGAAATCAAGACAAAAGTACAAAAATAGTCAAGGTAAAGCCGTGGTCGAGTGCCTGTATACCATGGGGGTGCCAGGAACACCTACAAAATTATAATGGATACGACGATGGCATTGACCTTGACCATTTGTGTACCAAAAACAAATTGTAATATGTTTGATTGTGTTTGTGTGTGTGTTTGTTTTTGTGTGGGTTGAATGTTTAGTGTTTTTTTTTTTGTATTTTTGTGTATTTTTTTTTTGTTTTTTGTCTTGATTTTTTTAAAGAGTGTACTAGTGTGCTGGAAATCCTGGCTGCAGTATCAAACCAAGAATTCCATAATTTTGCATGGTTATATAGCATACATGGGTGTTTCAAATTTTAGGTCACACACATGTTTGAAAGTAAAGTAAATACCCATTATGCGTCTAAGATCCCTAAGATCCATCCAACAAAAAAAAATTGTCGGCTATCCCTCTAGCAGGGTTGACAGTGCGTCATAAATAATAAACGGTTGATCCCAACAATTTGTTATTTTTTTGTTAATGATTTTATTTTATTTTCCATTTTAATTTTAATTTTAATTAATATAATTTTGTGTAATTAAAGAAGGTTGCTTTGTTATATGTAAATGTCGTGTACACCTGTAATTGGTATATATATAAGAGCTCATATTTGTTAACTTTGATATGTAATGTAAAATATATATGCTGTTGGCGTACCTATTATAAATAAAAAAAATAAAGATCCCCCGCAGCTAACACAAAAGAGTGACCTTGAAACGGTTGAATCGATTTTGACAATACATGGCTAGAAAACCAGCTTTCAAATAAAGAAAATCGCATTCAAATCGGTTCACCCATTTAAGAGTTACGGTGTCACAGACAGACCTACAAATACAGCGGTCAAACTTATAACACCCCTCTTTCTGCGTCGGGGGTTAAAAAGAACAAGCAAACTAGTGTGCTGCACAAAAATGACAACCTTTTTTATTTCTGCATTTTTACATTATTCTGTATCCACATTACTACGCCTACATGAAGACATTTGAGTCTGAGTGTGTCTTACTTTAGAGTAAGTGTCACTTAGTGTTCAAACCACATGACGTCCTACGTAGCATAATTATTTAGCCTTCATATCGCCTTAAAAACCAACTTTGCGCTTCTAAACCGTATTATAAAAAGTACTTTGTATCAAAATATATCTTGCTTGCCAATTGTTATTATTGCTGTGTCAAACTGACTGGTGAATTAAGTCATGAATAAAGGCATATTTCGAGTCGAAATTTTGGACCAATGCGTTATACATAAAAATTTGATAGAACACTATGCAAACAGCATTCCTTGCAGACCTTCGTTACAACATATCTTTGAGTAGATACTCACTTGGCGCCACGTTTCCCTAAATATCTATACACTAAATATATCAGTTTTACAGATTACACAGTATTTAATAAAGATTGATAAACGCATGTTAGTGGAGCCATGTGTCTCTTTAATATTCCCATTAAGCCGGCGCCATGAAAACATAATCTTTGTGCGCCATTACTTCAGAGTCACCCACAGGCTCGTTATTGCCTATTTATTTAGCAGTTTAAAACTCGTAAATTACAGTAAAGCCGCCACGCGAATTACAGTTAATTACAGAATGTGCCCAATTGTAATTTAGTCTGCGTTGGGGATTTTTGTAATTTTTTCTTTATTGTTGTTTTGGATTTGGCTGATGAGAAAATGATAGGAATTTGCATTTGTGTTTTTTGTGAGACTGGCGTTACGGTTTTTAATTGAGGGTATTTTTTTTTACAGGCAGTACTAGTTTGTCTTTACTTGCTCTTCTTCATAATTTAACTAATAGCTCTGTTCGTTATTCAATCAATAATCCTGGACGATGATTTAAAGGAAGGAACCGTAGGGTTTTAAAAAACTGTTAGTCATTAGAAATTAAATTCGCTTCCAAAACAATGTCTTCGCCTTTGTGCCAGCATCTATTCTCCCAAAACAATGAAAAGGTTCAGTAAAAATAAAATTAGAACGATAACCACGCTCCCCGTAAAAGCAAGGGTCTCTCCACATTATCGTTGACCTCCAAAGCGTACGTGCCAGCATAATTGTCGAGATTACTCCTCATTAGGACTGAGCCCAAAATATTTAAGTGTCAGCCCCTCTTGTGAAAAGTATTTATTTTCATGTACGAGACAAGTTGTACTTGTCACTATGTAGAGGGGATTTGGTGGTACATGGTCTTGGTACATCTATGTAATCTCGTTTGAGTTAAACGTTATTTTTGTTTGAGCGTGTGTCGAAATATTTCTGACATCTACAAATACTTTAATGAATGTTCCAAAAATTTCTAAATGTCAATCGAAAAAATCAGGGCTCTATTTGTTATTAAAAATGACAAAAAACCAATAAATTTTGCATTATGGTACCTATACGATTTTTATAACCACACAGCACTGCATTAATGACGTTTTACCAAACCCCGCTTATCCCCTAGGCCTGGTTCATTAGGAAAAACGATTTACACACGTACGAACGATTTATTTTGTGAATATTCGAATATTTGTTACAGTCGTTTCACGGACGCCCTGTGATTAGCTTAGCGTACAGAAAAGTAATTACTGTGAACTGAAAACCGGCGCCGTTGATGTATTTTTTGACAAAAAGTTTCACAGCTAAATGTTTTTACCATTTATTGGTGAAAGGAATAGGAAATTTAATTTTTTGTTTTTAATCTAAAACGACAACTGTAATTATAGAACGTAATTGGAAAATGTTTCCGCGGGTTATTGTAATAAATTTAAAATATTTATAATTAACTCACTAGCTTAGTAATAGGTAACTTATTAAATCAAATATTTCATTTAACAGTTGACATTGACGTTAGTTTACTTTTATGTAACAATCCAGTTTCCTTTTAATAAATAGTGTGTTCGATAATAATTTACAACCACCGTGACAAACGCCGTGACGTGTCAAGTGCTGATCACGTCAAACGGCACTCTAAAATTATGGCTGCTATCGTCATTTTAGAACCCATCGGAATGATTTTGTGTTCTACCGACAGCGTGACAGTTATACGCAGCGTGACAAACGTCGTGTTGACATAATATGCCTTTATTAAATTATGGCTTTAGTAGTATTGATTTCAAATGGCGTGAAAATAGTAATATTTACTAATCGAGATGAACTATCGATGTAATCTAAGAAACAATAGCAGATTTATCATAATAATAAAATTCAGTACGCATAGTGGATGCTTTCACCTCGTATCATACATTATTAGAAGAAAAACGAAGTAAGCTTCGAAGAAAATTACAAACCATTAACGCTTCCGACCCTTAACCTACACTAGTTAGTGCCTACACTACACACAACATAACTAGGTACCAGTACCAACCACATCCAAAACTACCCTCAATTACATTATTCCTTAGCAACCGAATAGACCCGTTGGAACATTAATCACGGCGAAGAAACTGACGCCTTCAGTGACTAGCATTTTACCAACTTTTAGATGAGTCCTCGCCTCCCAGGCTTACTATTTGAGTACTTCGTGACTCGACGGATTGGCCCCCAAGTATCTGTACTTGAGATTTTGTAGGCAGTTTTGCTAAAAATGTTCGGCTAAAAATACATTATGAGGTTGTATTTGGAAGGAAGCGTGTCTAGATGTTGCCAATGCCAAAATCTTTCTGTGTTTACGACAAGGATTGTGGAGTTTCAACACGTTTTATATAGATATACAATTAAACGTGTATAACATAGGAACGTATTTTAATATAAACACAGAAGTACCATTTAAAAAGAATGGGTTCCCAACAATATTTTAGTATCGGTTCTTATCACTAATTCGTATTAAGGAGAACGTCGTGATTATGGCATCGACTAACCAACCTCATTAACCTTTCCAGCTCTTAGAGATTTAGCCTTTCCACTATTACTTTACTTTTTTGTGAACTAGCAACATTATTCGTCGCCCTCTTTGATGAGAACCACTTTTCATAAACCAACTGACAGCACATGCAAGTCGTTTCCCGTTAGAGTAATTACCTACGAGGCCCAACTATTTTAAACTCGGACTTAACTTAGCTCATACTTACGCCACATGCTTAGGAGCGCATTCAGATGTTCTAGATAAAGTTAGGACGTCTAGCTAAGTTGCTGCAAGTTGTACGAACACCACCACATATTAGGTTTAACTCGATGATGTTGGAGCTTTTGTCAGGATAAGCAGTTTGAGTTGTGAAGTGGTTTTAAAGGGTCGAAAGGAAGAATACTGTATGTGAATCTTAGTGGAATTGGGTTTATGGTAATCGATCTGTATTATTCTGATCAAATCAGCCGTCCCATACATTTGAGTCGAGTAGGTATTGAATTTTTATATGGGACAGTTTTCATTTTTTTCTTTTTATCCCATGAAGAAAATTGTTCAGTTTCATGCTCTATACTATACCCTGACATTTGAAATATTATACCTCTTTTTTTCAAAACCTATCTCACAATTTAAAAAGTATTCATATATGAAAAGTGGAGCCTACTCCAACAAAATGACAACACACAACAGCAGAGTTATTGATGCATTTATTAGAACATAGAATTTATTTGTAATATTAGTACTATAATAACATAAATCGATAGTTGGTAACATAAGTACATGCATAACAATTAAGTTAAACTATACAAGACACTTAGTAAACTTGTGAACAGCTCCGGGCATTCCCAAACATCTACCGACTTAAACATAATCTATATCGCTAAGCCCTCTCTATTTACCTTTCACAAACACACAACTATCAATCGGAATTCCTCAAAACATAATCAAAATCCTCGAGAACCCACTCACAAAAGGAAAGCAATTGACAATACGGAAATATGGAGGAAAACTAATTTCACAAATAATATTCTGGGTCCGTCGTCCTGTCCTATGATCCTCTTACCGTAATCTCCTTGAGAACATTCCAATTGTGTGCGGAACCATATCGTATTAGTACTTTACTCTATACGGATTTAGGGAACCCTGCTCCTCTTAATGACTGCCATTTTTTAAGTTCTTCACAGATCCCAATTGAGTTTTTGAAAAAACAATTCTATTGTTTTTGGGGTAGAGTCTGTTTTCTTTTTGTCTGCTTTTTTGTAGCTTTTGTTTTTTGGAGTGGAATTGGAATTGCAAGTGTGTTCGGTGTAACAATTGTTCCTGTGATTTGGGTGGAAGAGAGCAGATAGATATCAAACGTTTGGAATATGTTGTTGTTTTCAACTAAGTTAGGCGATATTTTAGTTATGTAACTCTCCTCTCGATATCAAACTTATCTTTTTTTCTGGTATTCTCGTTTACTTTCCTAACTTGTCACAGACTTTGCGGGTATACTGGCAAAATACCTCATTGTAAATAATTACATCATTATCATCATGAATATCCATCAATCGAGTTATCTCTGCCTCGGTCAACTCTGTCAGTCTCAGTTCGCAAAATGGGCACTGCATTCGACATCTCACACGTGAACATAAACTGTCAACAACACACCCCTCTCTATGACTCCCCGCAGGTAAACATCGTCCAAATCCCCAAGCATAAAATTAAGCGTCAATCACTCCAAAGAAAATTATAACCCGAAACTGCTACAGCATCGCACGGTGACGTTAACCCTAAAACTGCTCGCGTAATAACGGCGTGACGTATTGTATAACACGTGTTCTTGTCACCCTGGGGCCACATTTGTCACGCCGGCGATAATCTGCCCCGCACAGCCCAACTCTGTTTTGCCCAACACATGTATCACAAAATTATGTGGTCACGCTATCTATAATTTTCTCGCCTTTCTCTATACCCTTTGTGTTTGAAATGAGATTTTTATCACGCTGACTGTCTCTTTGTATGTAAATTTGTAGTATTTTTCGATAAAAATTGTATCAGATTCACGGTTTTTTTGTTGACAATTTTTTTCAACGGGTTTGTATATTGACGGTCGTTGATAATGAATATTTATTTTTTGTGGCAAAATTCAACATTCTATATTCCCTTAGGCAGCTCGGGTCATACATATTGTAATGTCACATAAATGGTGGAACGCTTCGTGGAACCGCATTTTGAAATAATTTATGTGTCTGCCAAAAAAGATAATCTACGTATCAAATCCTTCAAAGTTAAAGCCTAATCAGTCACTGACTTGTAAGTAAACAATAGTATAGGACATAGGTATAGCTCTGCACAACTTTCGGGCGTAATTATACAAACGTGACTTGAATGTGTATGTATATTTATGTGAGAAAAAGCGTGAAAGTGCAAATCACGCTGTACAGAGCTCCCCTTATTCCCGTGATTAATATCAACGAAGCAACTCTGTCTTTGAGTGTACCGTATTTTTCAAGTCAAAGCATTTATGGTCGTGGAGTGTTCGCACTGTGTGCGTGTGTGTACTCTTGTGAGTCGTTATGGTTTTGCGTATGTATTTATGTTATATGCGGAAAAACTTTGTGTCGATTAGATGAGGATAATGAAACTGAAAAAAACTGGCCAAGTCCGAGTCGGACTCGCACACGACGAGTTCTGCACCGTATTAAGATCGAGCAAAAACGCCGAAAATACACGTTTATTGTATGGTATATATAATTTTTATTAATTGTTATTATAGCGGCAATAGAAGTACACAATCTATGAAACCATCTACCTTTTACGGTTGATGTGATACAGTCCGCTGACAGACAAATGGACGGACGGATAGCGGAGGCTTAGTTAAGGGTTTTGTCTGGCACCCTAAAAACACTGTCTTAGAATTTAGAGTTTTGATCTAAACATTTATACACAACTAGATTCTACCCGCGACTTCGTTCGCGTGAAAGTCGGTAAAATACAGCCCATGTTACTCGCTGATAATGTAGCTTTCTATAGATGAAAGCATTTTAAAATCGGTTAAGTGTTTTTTGAGTTTATCTATTACAAACAAACATACAAAAAATCATATCTTTTCTCTTTGTATTATAATATTAGTTTCGTTAAATTAAAGACCCACAAAAGCATATGACATATACCTATGGCTTGGTTATACACAGACTGTATTGGTCATACATATCATGGAATAAAGGAAATAATGTCTTATATCTATCGCGGGCCTTGAGCGTGGAGACCGAATCCAGAAATTCCGTAACGAAAAAAACTAACACCCCCCACTCCGACCGGCACAGCGATGATACTTTCTTTGAAGTTATACTTCTTTAGGCGCGTTATGAAAAAATGATGAGAGTGAAATTTTAAGATGCGCGCGCATCACTGTGACACAAATTGCATAAGTTGATAAAAAATTCTATGCAATAGCTTTACCGCGGCAGTCTCCGAGTGCCACACGCCTTTTTTTTTTTTTTTTTTGTGCAAGAAAAAAAATCATCAGGACCATGTAGGCCAAAAGGTTGACTGGTAGAAAATGCCTATGGCATTAAGTTCGACTCTGTACATTTGTATATAATATAATAAATAAATCCTAACTAATATTATAAATGTGAAAGTGAGTTTGTTACGCTTTCACGCTAAATCGGCTTAACGAATTTGGCACATGGGTAGACCATGACCTGGTTTAGGACATAGGATACTTTTATTCCGATAGTATGTTCCCTTGGGATAATTGCCGAACTCCACGCGTTCGAAGCCGTGGGCAAAAGCTAGTAAATAGTAAATGTGGTACACCTAATATAAACTTTTGTGCAATTGTTTTGTCAAATGTATTGAAGAAACAAGATGACTGCGTTAGTTCCGATTTGGCCCACCCTCCAAAAATCCTTATAGAGCAATAATTCAAATAGTACCTGATAGACGCTAACCTCAAACTACTAATCTATAATTACACCACTGACGTAATCCCGTCAATGACACGTCACCGAGAATAATCCAAGATGGCGTGACCGCGTGACGTCACGGTCGGTGGACGCCTTAATGATGCACTGAACCAGACACAGACAGTACCAAAGATTTAAATCGTCAGATGTGCCCTCACCGTACTTAGGCGCCAATAGTGAGCTCGCACATTCCGCATGGAACCATAGATACGATTACAGTATAAGCGAGACACTACTATTCAAATGTCATTGTCAACGAAATAGAAACGTGGTCATTTTGTGACACGTTAAGGCGAATCTAACGATTTATATCTTTGGATAGCACCGTTTGTAAATCAAACATTGATCTTTGGTACACTGTCATTAGCTTAGTTCATTGCTCATGCTCATAGATGGTAGTGTTGATTTTCGCAAATACAGGGTCAAATTAAATTAGCTAACGAAACGAACATGAATGAAGCAGACGTGATAAGTATCGATAGGATAAGATTAGCTTCTTTTTTTGGTTATCGACCTTATTTTAGTACAATGGTTAACCTGTTGAGCAGTGATAGCCTAGTGGTGTGACCGTCGGACTGCCAGGTCATAGGTCTCGAGTTTGAACCCAAGGCATGCATCTCTGACTTTTCGGATTCATGTGCGTATTGTATAATTATCACTTGCTTCACAAACGGTGAACGAAAACATCGTGAGGAAACCGGCATATCTGAGAGATATTTCTTGATTGCACGTGAAGCCATGTCAGAGGCCCATGGGCAACTTTAAAACTCTGACACCAGATTAGTCACTAACCACACGAAAAGAAGAAGTGGTTAAACCTGCTGTCTTGTATGGATCAGAATGTTGGGCCACAAAAAGGATGAATGAAAGGCTGCATGCAGCTGAGATGAGAATGCTAAGAGGGATATGTGGTGTTACACGAATGAATAGATTAAGAAATTAGTAAATAAGAGGAAGTCTGAAAGTGGCACCAAAGACCGAAAAGTTGTGCGGAAATCGGTTGTTGATATTTTATTTCATTCCATATAAAGCGCTATATAATTATTTGTAAACTTTATCTAATCGAGTTTAATTTTATTTGCTACACATATCTATCTACTTTTATTTAAATATAGAACACATACACACTATAAAACTGATTTACATCCTTAAGACGTCCTCGTAACATAAGGTCCAGTTGAAAACCAGCGTCAGACATTAGTTGCCTGGCATTTATGCTGAACTGGGCCTATTTGACGCAGCCGTGAGGCACACAATATTATTTTAAGTTATCTTTATTTTTTCTGTTTTTTTTTGTTTTTATGTGAATATTGTGTGCCTTAACCCGAGTCAAAAAAAACTAATTTTTTTTCTTCTTTCTTTGTAATGGGATGGGCATGTGATGTGGAGGAGTGAGAAAAGTTTTGAGTATGAATGTCGATGGCTATAAGAGTAGAGGAAGACCAAAGAAACGATGGATAGACTGTGTGAAAGATGATATGGATAGAGAGGGGGGTCTACCGAGATGACGAGTAATAGAGAAGTATGGAAGAAAGGGATATGTTGCGCCGACCACTAATAAATTGGGTAAGGGCTGGAGAATAATAATGATGACTGTATTTGAGTTGAAAAACTCAAACTTAAAGCATTTATTTCAAATAAACCAATTACAGGCACTTTTGAATTGTCAAGGGGTCGGTCTGTCAGAAAGATGAAGCTAGATGCCCATTCCAAAGCGTAGTAGGTACCTATGGAGAAGAACGGGCAAGAAACTTTACGGACACTCTTTTAAATCATGATATGGTTACAGTAGTGTAGTTACTTGGATTATTAGTATTAGACGTAATAGCTGTCGATATCTAGACACGATAAAACAAAAACAGATATTCTCAACTTGTATAAGTTGAGAATATCTTTTTATAACACGCTTTTATTAGGTCGACCTGTCTGTAACTATGTAATGGAATCTAAGGTAACTAATTTAACCATCTTCCAAGGGTCGTAGCGTAATGAAAATGGGCAACTGTCTGTAGTTCTGATGACAATACAATAATATGGTACTGTCGAACAGATCTGATGATGGAGCCGGAAGATATGAACTGGAACTTCGTGATGGAAAATCGTATTTTTGTTTTTACGTGCATTTATAAAAGCGTGTTTTAGTAGTGTTTTTTAAACTATTAATTTATTGTTCAATTAAATACACTACTACAGATAGTGTCATCCACGGAGACGCGCGCCTCTTCACGATTACTGTACTGTAAGCTGTTCTTTATTACGGAGAGGAACGGAGTGAGGCGCGACTTCGTAGATGGCACTATCTATAGCGGTCGTTGACCCCAGAAAAAGAATCAGCAATTTTTTTTTTCGTTTATCGTGTTTAGATATCGATACCATCACGTCTGCGGAGTTTAGCTAGTTAATTTATTTTGACCTTAAATTCTTATATGAAGTTGTGTATATTTTGCCAAAGTCAAGCTACAGATTCATATTAAGTAACTAAACTGCCTCTTTAAAATAACTCAATTTGTAACAAAATTGCAAAAACTATCATCAAAAAAAAAAACTACATATTTCCCATTGATGCAAAAAATTTACTCGACCGAAGTGTGCCATTCCACTGACAGACGCCAATGACGTCACACAGACATGAATTCCAATTCTCAACAAAGAAATAGAACCTTCACTGATTCCCGAGCACCGTCGATTGGTCTCGATAGAGGCACCCCATTCATTACGTAGCGTAGAGGGTTACAGCGCTACGAAAGTGCTACGCCGAGCTACGCGGCTACGAATATAGATGATACCATCGGATAGATTGATTCTATCTGGATAGATGTAAAATTTATTGTACGTTTTCGTTTCTAAGGAAATATTTTTGAATATTTTTGCTTAGATTGGTTTCTTTGTTTCGGGTGTTGAATAAAAGAAAGGGATTGATACTGTGTGGAGCAATGCTCTGTAGGTAGTGTGGTTCTTTCTAATACACAATCCAGTTGTGCATCGACATTATTTAAAAAATAATTTACACCGTGGTGTTAATTAAGCCTTGCATATCTTTTGTATCCTCATCACCTCATCTTCATGTCTTTATATCTTCCGCTTTCATAACATTACAGTCTACACTAGTAAGACAGCAACCTAATTATTTTTACCTGGCTTTGCTTGACTTCACAATCTTAATTAAAGTATCATCTCTCTTTTATCTCAAAAATAAGTTATCCTGTGTGCTCCGAGTGAAATACCTCATTCTACAAAAGAAAAAAAAACTCCAGCAACTACTAAAATCTAAACGAACCCTTTTACATCGAGAAACCAGCGATTCCACAGTGCTGAATCTAGTTGTTTGCTAAGCAAACTGCATTACTCGGCGATGCCCGCATCCCTATGTCATTAGGTACTCCCATACTACTAAGGATACTGCGTCATCAGCCATTATTGTTTGAACCATCTCGACTCACGAATACGTAAACATTGATTGCCGTGGACTGGTTGAAAATCGTCGACGGTTTTTGAAAGGAGGTGTAAGCGTGTGGGTGTGTTGTGTTGAAGGTGTGACCTTGACATGTGGGGCAGTGAGTTTTAGTTTTGTTGTAATTTGAAACTACTGTTCTGTAGTGTTAAGTCATAAATAATGGTTAAGTGAAAACGTAGGAATTAGTAAATTAATATTTTTTAAATAATAATAGATCTATTTGTATTCAAACTATAAAGAAAGTGAAATAAAATTAATGTGCGTGTATGATATGCATTTTTTATAAATGCTGTTTATAACATATTTTGTGATTTTCGTGTGATAAATATGTGTGGGTTATAATTTCAAAAGTAATTTTAGATCGCTTTTATTACAGTTACCAATTGCTAAAATGATAATATTAAATATTATATTGCGGTCAGAAATGAAATATAACGTGGTTTTGAATATTTCAGAAGCACGTTTTGAAACCACATTTAAAAGGAATTTGAAATGATTAACTTATTTGAATTACAAATTGACAAATATTTTCATAATAATAGAGAATACATATTCAAATATTTCAACATTTTACCCAAATGTTACGGCGTGATCATGAACGGGGAGCATAACAATAAGAAACACTTTTAACATAAATCACACTGCAAAAATAGTAGTAGTGTTTAATCCAACGATACGCAAACGCAACCCGTCCAGCATCCCGAGATCTTCATCTATCAATTATCTAGATTCAACGATAGCACCTAACGCCTAACTATATAGAACTCCCACCCCCTCCTCCGCTGCAGTGTCACCGCCGACAAAGGGGGTGAAGTAATGAAGTATGAAAGACCAAGATAAACTGGTGATATCGTATCCTTTCTCAGAGCAACGAGTAGATTTTCTTTGTGAAGGTAGTCTATTGTGCTATCTCTTTGTTTCGCGGCTGTGATTTGTGGATTTTGATAAGCCTCTCACTGACAGTGTGTTCGCAATTGTCAGTTGAAATTGATTTTAATTAGGATGATTTAAGTCTAGGCTTCGTTTGGCACTCTTTGAGTTCGTTTGGGAGAATTTATGAGCAATGGTAGTTAATGAAGTGGCAACTGTTGGAGTGCGACCGCTGGGATTTATGATCGAGATTTAATTTAACTAACTTAAGCCGACCCCAACATAGTTGGGAAAAGGCTAGGCAGATTGATTGATTTAATTTAACTAACTTGTGCCAATATTTTTCTAGTAGTATTTTTAAGGGTTCTGTATCCAAGAGGTGTCACCGGGACCTTATTACTGTGCCTACGCCGTCTGTCTGTCACTGGGCTGTAACTTTTTAACTATAGAAGAATAAAGTTTATTTGGACACAATTCGTGAAACACAAAATACAAATAACAGAATAAAAAGTGAAACAAATGTTTTACCAATGGATAATGCATAATGGACTAATATGGATAATTTGAAATCACAGAAAATGTGGTAAATAAGGTTAACTATTATAGTTTTGGTGATGATGATTAGTATTATGTAAAAGTCTCCCCGTGAAAACTTACTAGGTGAAGTAAATTGTCAATAATGTCAGTTGAAATGACAGCTTACTTCACCTTAGTGTTCACGGGGCGATTTTTACGGAATAGACCGTCTGGTGTCAAACACGATAATCTAATATGAGCAAAAATATCGATTGATGACGAAAATAGCAGTTGAGAGCTATCAAGAATTCGTGTCCGGATTTCCATTGCAGTATTAACGTGACTCTTCTCTTATTACAAGTATATTTAGCTTAATTGGTGTGGTTAACAGGAATCCTGTGTATTAATAGAAGCTAGAATAGGTACTAATAATATAAACCTGTTGCAAGAAGCACTTGAAAATGTAAATCCAAATCTATTCTATAACCTACACCAATATTATTAAGAGGAAAAAAATATATTTTTGTTTGTAATTAATGAACTCAAAAACTACTGGACCGATTTTTAAAATACCAGTAGAATATTAGCACTGAGCTAACATTGGCTATAATTTAAAAACAAATCACGTGGGGGAAACCGCTGGCGGACGCTAGTAACATCCTATGCTATTAAATGAGCAATATTATAATTATATTTTTAGTATAATAAAGAGAGAGAGCGAATTTTGTGAGTTTGTGTTTATGTGGGGGGTAATCTCCGGAACCACAGCTCCCATTTGGAAAACGATTTCACCATTTGAAAGGTGCATAACTGCAGGTGGACATAGGCTATATATTATGTAAATATGTATATACAAAAATAAGTGCTTCATAATACTACCTTGAATCCATGCAAGCCTAGTACTTTTTATTAGATTACTGCTTAGAACTTGTGCACAACGTGTCGTGAACAAACTACCGTCTTCACATGCACCATGTGTATTTACTGTAGAATACTTTATAATTTAAGTTGCGGGTATGCTTACTTTTTTCACTCTGCGCATAACACTTTGTCACAACACTAATCATTTATCTCGTCTGCTCGACGTCCGTATGTCACTGCAGGGATCCAGCAGAATATCAGCGTCAGATATATTTGCCTGACACATGCTGAACTGGACTCCCATTTGGTGCAACCTTGAGACGCACACCGCACCTTGTTTTTCTTATTTCATTTAAGCAAAGTATGTCATAATGTCACTCCATTTCTTTAAGTACCTATGTTTTTATTTTTTGTATATTGGCATCTTGTTTTTATGTATTTTCATGTAATTTGTTATCTTTTAATTGTGCCTTTGTGTGCCTTTTGTATGCACTGAATAAATGTTTTATCTATGTATCTATGTAAATTGGACCCGTGCGAAGCCGGACGGGTCGCTAATTTATGATAAAATTATAAACTTGATACGGAAATTGATGATTATGCCTAAACAATGGGAACTGATTGGTTTAATCATGGCAATCTCGGTAGTCGACTAAGTGAATTGCTTATAAGTTATTAGTGGAGCTAGACAACTTATACTAGGTATGGAGTAAGATATCTCTGATCGAGCCAGGTTACGAACAGTAAGTTTTAGCCAAAGGAGGTCTGAATATGAGGAAGCAGGACGAGGAGGCTCGTACATTAGCAAAGGTTTAACAAAAACTTACATCGGAGAATTACAGATAAATCACAGTTCATCTCTTCCTCTCATGAAAAGGCGTGTAACTCTTTAATAATACAACTACTAGAGCCCAATTAACTGTGAACAACCTCTAGTCTTACAAGTTGTATTGTTACATTCGGCCATTTTGTTATCCAAAAGCACCTGAGACCACAAGAGGTAGCTCTTGATACAAATAATTTAGGTACACAATAAGACCTCATAAATATTAAGGGTCATTAGAGCACTCCTACACTGTGACCTTTGAGCTAACTTCGTTTGATTTATCTCTTTGATTACTATTTATTTATAATAGCCTTCTTTGAGATGGGCGCGGAGAATCTATCAGTTTGTGTGATAAAGGGACAGTGCCTGGTTGACCGAGCTCGGGTGAAAATACGGAGAAAACAAATTTTACAGATATGAGACCTAGCTAGATCGATTTTCGCCCCTATATTGCAACTTTTATCGAAATCGTTAGAGCCGTTTTCTAGAACGTGATGATAAATAAATATATATATATATATTTATATACGTATATACACAAATATTCCTATAAACTTTTTTGTTGACATCTGCGATCTTAGATGGTTTTCGACATGATCAAAGTCAAATCACGTGACTAAAAAACACGTTCCCTATTTTTAGCCACCTTTGCCCAGGTACGTCCATTAAGCATCGAAGCTCCTTCTCGATAAATTGGAAACGTAATGCGATTCCCCGAAATAATTAAATTTTTCGAAAGTCACCGATGGCTGATGTAATGAGCGATACGGTTGGCATCTTCAGAAAAAACGAGGATTATCAACGGCCCACTGAAGACGTAATTGTTTCAAACGGATAATCTTTCCCACGAATTTAAATTCTTATTTTTTGTTCCCATTTTGTGTGAGTTTAAATGCTGATAGTATTTGTGACCGTTTTGGGATCAAAAATCACCAGAGTATTGAATATGCAAACACTAATACGTTTGCCAAGTTGGATATTAATTATGTTGTAAATAATTTCATGAATTTTTAATTAACTACACTACCGAAATGGGGCACTGGAATGGTAGCGTATGTATAAATAAATAAATAAAGCTTTTTGTATCTCATTGAAAACATTACCTTTAATTAAAATGATGAAAACACCAATTCCGTGTACCAAAAGTATTTTATTACCAATCTTAAATTTCTTTTTTCAAACATTTATTTTCCAAAAACGTTACTCCACAAAATTATTTCACGTAAATACGTAAATGCACCTGCAACTTTAATATACACACGAACGCAATTCCGTGGATGTACATTACACTCGTCTCCCATGGTCCCGCAGCAATTTTTGCAAATTCACTCAGTTGACTTTTCATTTTCGAAGTTTCCATTTTTTTCGTGATATTTTTTTTTCGCAAAGCCCGAGTATTCCGAAGGGGCTTCGCTTAACGAACGACGTGATGGCCTGATGGGTTTTTTATTTCGCGTGCGCCGTACGAATTAATTTTGACAATATTGTTGGTTGCTGCCGGAGTTTTCGCGGTAAATTTTCGCCGCGAATTTTTGCACAGTTCACGTTAGTAATTATCATATCGTTGTTTTATTAAAGTTGTATGATATGGTTTGGGTTTTTTTCCTGTTTCACGTGGAAGAATCTTAATGGGGGTCTTAATTAGATATTTTAGCCTATAGAGGCATGAGGAACAGGGTGTAAAGTTCACTCATCCTCTATTGAAAACGGAGGATCCTCCGACCAGATGGGTGTCGTCTCCGGTGGGAAAATGCCCGACGATTAAGTCGGGAACTTATATATATTTTGATTGCGCGTCTATTTTGTGTGACGTCAGGTCTTTTCATGCGTAGTTCGGTAGATGCCGCCACAAGTCAATTCCTAGTATAGCGTTTATTTAACACTAAAAATAGAAAAACGTCGGATACCTCATTATACAAGCCCTCGGACTGAATCATTACTTGGACCGGTTCAATGACCGATCCCAAGCAAAAAATATCCTTAAGAGCGTTTATCCTAAAAGTTGGCAACGTCGCAAATAGGTGTCAAAAATTTACCTGATTTGATTAATTTGGCAATATTACTGTATGGAAATAAGAAATGTGGCTAACTAGCGAACTAGAATATTGATTATGAAATGCAATAATTAATGTCGTAATACCAAATATTTAGTTTTAGATGTCAAAAAAGTATTTGGAAACTTTTCATACGCCTTTTTTACACCTAAAACGGGTACAACATCAAATGCAATGTTATAATTGCAATTCATTATTAATATTCTAGTTCGCTAGTTAGCCACATTTCTTATTTACATACAGTAATATTGCCAATTTAATCAAATCAGGTAAATTTTTGACACCTATTTGCGACGTTGCCAACTTTTAGGATAAACGCTCTTAACCAATAAACTTGTCACAGAAGACATACCTACTACCTATAAAACTGTTACTACCTACCCACACATCTCTAGAAACGAACCGAAATCTAATTAAACACAAATCACCTTGATAAAAGGACCAATTACAATCTACATCGGATCTTGCCATAATCTTGGAGCCAGACACCCAGTTCAGCATGGATACCTCTGGAACTGCCATTCGAAGCATTAAACAAATTGATTTGGAACCAAAAAATGGCGCTCCGTAAGCCAGCACTTTGTGTAATGAAACGTTGACAGAGGTTAGAGGGATACTATTCTATTTTATATAGCTTTAAAGACAAGTGAATGTTTATTTTTCTAAAGTAATATCGTGATTTGAAAAATATCAAAGATATGCTCTGTTTTTTTTTATAATTCTTAATTTATCATAAGACTTCCTTAAAGAATTTAAAGTGTGGAACAAAATATGTCTTCAATGTTTTTTTTGTTGAGCGTTGATAGCTGCGCCACAGTATTTTACTTTTGCAGCTATCTACTTGTGTTTTGTTAAATTATACCTAAATTGTTCCTAATATCCTTTTATTATTTATTATAATTGGCAATTACAAAAAGTGATGATAACATTATAAATGGTTGTGGTGGCTTCGAGGTTTAAATACAAAAAAGTTTATTGGCAAAAAAGAAAAGGAGACGGCAAACAGTAAGCTTACATTTAACACAAATAATTTTGTAGAATACAATGTTTTGGTTTGACGATGACCCCCAAACTAAGCAGGGCTTGTATCTTATGGGTCCTAATATGTAACTACTTGGGTTTAAAATATCACACCTGACAGCAGATTTAAAAACTGGGACTTAATGAGTAAATTCACATAAATCCTAACTATATTTCTTTCATCCTCGTCATCCAACTACAAACGCACCCTGTTTACATAGCAGTAGGGTAACCGCACCAAATGTTTACCATAACGTTAATCCAATCCAGCGAATCGCGACGCTATTTAATTCGAGTGGGAAATTAGATTCGGATCCATGCGGCATGTTTGATTTGAATTACTTGCGCGAGACGTGAACGACACGGCTCCAATTTGTGGTGCCGGTACGGTTTGATGTTGTGTTTGTTTGCTTGTGTGTTTTTGTGTCAATGAGCGGTATGTGTGTATGATGTAGAGACCTTCATTTAGCTAGTGTTTTGATATGAACGTGTTGTCTATAATTAATGATAAGATGAAAATAGTTCATCAAGTATGTGGGCTCACAATAATAATGTAATAACTGGGCTCAAATTCACGGCCTCTCAGTTACCAGATCGACGTTTAGCTATTGGGCTACTGCCAAAACCAACTTACTAACTAATTAATTACGTGATAAAAATTCAAAATCTCCCTAACACCCCATGATACTTCATTTCCAAGCCCATAGATATTCCATTAATACAGACCACAATAAAATCCACTTTATTTACAACACGCTGGCAACGCGTTAACAATTAATTTGATTTCAAATTACAGCTTAAAAACAATCTTGTCGCGCGGCCGGAGTAAAAATGTTTACGGCTCGTTACCCACTCACGTCCACGCGGACAACTTTTGGGCACTCCACCCTTCGCTAAACGGGCGCTAATCACGAGTTTGTGGGGTGAGCGCACCAACTTTCGGACAGTGTTAAGACGTGATCGCGTGGCAGGTGGTGAATTAACATTTTGATTTAAATAATTTTACAGTTCGTTTTGTTTGATTTAGAATTTTGATTTTGTAATTAGGGATGGGATAGGCCAAGAATTGTTCGCGTTTTCCATTTGAATTTGAAAATCTGGAGTTAACAGGTTTAAGAACTTTATCAGAGTCTACCGAGCGGGGTAACTATCGTTAATTATCTCTCTGAGATAGACGCAAAAAAGATAAAAATATCTGATAAAAATAAGTCTTTTGACTGTTAAGTTTATCTGAATTAGTTTACGTCGAAGATTTGGGTTCAATAGTCTTGGAACTTATCGACCGTTCTTCGTCCTCACAATACACAAATCCGACCTCCTTCTCTGCAATACATATAAGTCACACCCATTATCAATGAATAACAGAAAAAAACGATACCATATCGTCATTCTAATACTTATATGCAAGGATAAAAGCTGAGATACGGCGGCATTAGGCCTCGGTAGGCCACTGTCTACCATTGGAGGCCCCATTTAGGGCCTCCGTACCGCTGTGTGCTGATCATTGGGGCCCCTCTTTATCCCATTTGAGCAATAAGTTAGGGATAACGAGTAATTGCTCAACGGTATTCGGTTATTTTCCAATTTTGAGGCCGTTAAGGGTTTATACGGGGTGGTACAAGGGTTATATGGTGTGACGATGAGAAGGTTATGTCAGTCGTAAAATTTTCACTCGATTTCAGAAAAATCTGCCATGGTTTGCTATATTTATTTATTTATATATACTTTACAACACATAAATTAAAAAAAAAATTAAAATTTATTTATTAAACACTACAAAATATACAATGGACGACCTTATCGCTTTCCGCGATATCTTGAAGCGGACAGTGATTTGCCTGGACATAAAATGGGGCTATCGTTGGTGCAAATAATAAGTATACAATATACTAGAATAGATACACAGATAAATACATATCCTAATTAGGAATTTCTCAGTAGCAGCTCGGAGTCTGGATTTATGCCCGGTTGATGGCAATAGGCTCGCCCCCTATTATATGGGGCTTCCCAATAACAGTTTGCCTGAACTGGCAATCGAACCCAGGACCTCATCCTCAGCAGTATCGCTTGCGACTACTAGGACCAACGAGGCAGTTATAGTTTTAGTCAGAAAATAATAAGGAAGTCATCAAAATTCAAGTCAAAGTACTTTCTTTTTAGTATAATGTTAAACCAATGAAGCTTAGCAGTTAAGTTTTACGCAAAATGCCGACATCAGCAAGCTAAGTAAGCCACTTGGCCTGATTCCCAGTTTTAAGCTTTCGTTTGACGTTAAATTAGACTGCTTAACTGGCAATTATTTGAAAACTTCTCATAAAAATGTAGATTTGAGTATTGAATGGGATGTTAAGGAGAATGATTTGGAGAATGATTTTTTGTTTTTTGGAGTTAAATTAACAGTTCATGTACATCAAATGTGACAACGCAAGCCAATAGCCCAATTCCAAACACCAAATTGTCTGATAACACAAAGACCCTCGAGACCCTTAATTACCTATCTGACATCCACAGTAACTGGGTAATACGATACCCCTTGGTAAGACTGGTTGTCAGACTTTCGGGCTTCTGACGACCCGTAACGACACCCTATGAATTTCGGATCTTGAATATACCTTTATCTATGCATAGTATAAAACAAAGTCGATTTACGTGTCTGTCTGTGTGACCGCTGAGATCTTCAGAACACAATGAATTTTGATGTGATTTTCACAATCATTTAGAGAATTTATTAACATAAATATAAGATAAGATAATATTTATATAATAAAGAAATCTTTGTTTTGTCAAGTCGTAAAAATCTTGCAAAGCAAGAGTTGGTCGATAGTGATTTTATATAAAGATTGCCAAACATAATATTTGAAACATTCCTAACAACTTTCTTATTTGCCAATGATTTGAAAGAAGATAAATATTGATCTGACCGACGAAGGCCTACAAAATAAAGCCAGTGACACACTCACGTCCGGTATGGCGACAGACAATAACAAATGGCCGCCTCGTGTTGTTCGATTGAAAAAGTTGAAGGGAAAAGTGTTGGGATGCGATAGTTAATGATTGAAGTTGATATCGATGACCCACATATGGAACGAAGAAATATATTTTTTTTTTCTACTGTCTCGGTAGTTTGGTAGAAAGTTGGCTGAGGAGATGTAATTATATTTTGTATTGAAGATATTTTGATGAGGAATAAGAGCACTATCTGGTATATAATTTAACAACTTATTTCTATGTACCTACATTTTAAGCAAATAAAGACTTATTCCATTCTATTCTGGCTTGCCTTATACTTCTGTAGTAAACGTCTTGCTTCAATGACCATAGACATTTTCTTATGCACTACATTCAATTCATTCGATGCCGTGAAAAGAATATGAATTACGTTTTCAATTATAAAAAAAACTTTAACGATTTGAAAATTATTTAGCCCACAAAACCCATTTACATTTTTAGCTTAAAAACTTTCCTATGCTAATCAATTTCATTTACCAACCGGGCATTATAAACACTACCCAAATTCATCGCAGAACTAGGACTCCAGATAAACTGCAGCGAACTCTCAACATACCATTATTCCATGTACAACAAGTATTGTTAACAACTGCTGGGCGAACAAAACTAATTTGCATTAACTCTGCCCGCTACCCGCTCCGACCGGTCAGTGTGCGAACTTGTTATGTATTATATAAGCTGACGTAATTGCTGTTGACGTATAGTTCCCGTAGTTAGAACTGAGACTCGTTAACGATCTGTTTCGTTTAGATAAACTTCCTGTCAATAAAATGGACTCTATCTTGTTTTGAGAGGATTCTAAAAAGGCGGGGATGGATGGAGGGTGTATGATAAGAAGTATTTGCTCATACAATGATTAAAAAAAAGATAATTTACAATAAACAAGTACAAAGAAAAAAAATTGTTCACACAAAATCAGAAGGCCAATTCTCGTATTTAAAAATGTTCAAAATGTAGTCGCAATCTCAATTCACAGACAATCTACGTTAAAAACCGTATATATAAGAAAATTAAGGCTATTTTAGACAGATTGAGTGACTGATATTAGAATGCGAACGTTCTTAAAAATAAGAGAATTGCCCTCTGATTTTTAGCACAACCAGAGCACGAAATAATCTTTCGCCACAGAGTTTCTCTCTTACAAAGTCTCATTTAAAACCAAAATCGGTTCACAAACACACTTCCCTCACCTAGATTCAAAACTACGGTAACCCCATTACATGAGGGGGCAATAAACCCAACAGAATTTGAGACAAACAGCCCAAACTTGGAGTTTAGTCTTAAAAAGAGTAAAGTTTTGCAGTAAAATTTTATCCAAGTTCCTTCCACAGCGAGGAGCAATTTGTGAGACTCTCGTAAATACACCATCGCTCGTAAATAATGTTTAATTTTGACATATTTTTCTTCGTGGTTATTTTAGGCTTTTTAGTTACTGTAAAATGGTCTGAAGAAAAATTGTACCTAGTTAAATAATTAATGTTTAAAATGTCCTAACCTATACCATGTGACTTAAAGGTGAATTCGTAGAGATAACCCGCCCTGGACATGTCACGTTATGACAAACTATACTCGGGTAGATCATCATATCCCTCACTGTCCAAAGAATCTTACTAAGCAAGCTCCTTATACCATTAAGTTGATTTTCTAGTCAGCTTAGCAACACCCACAGAAAACTAAGCCGGAGAAGATTCAATATCACAAATCTTCTCCGGCTGTCATCCCAATACCAACTCAATCGCACTTCCTTAAAATTCTTAATCGCGTACAATAAATTAAAAGTATACCATCTACAATACATAGAGTCCATTATGTCCATAAATAAAGAAGTCTAAGTAATTAAAAGCGGCCGGTAGACTCGCTATCAGCTCGGCCGATCACATATTTTTTGCTCCAGCCTAGATAACGCAAAACGTCCTTTATTCCTGTGTTTATTTCCTGCAATCGGTCTGAGTTATCTTTTCGTGAATTATTGTCTTTCTTTCTTTGCTTTTTTAGTATCTAAATTATTTTGATGAGCTCAAGTATTGTATTACGTTACGTACCTAAGAGGTCACTACCTACTCTGTCTTTATTGAAGGTTCAAAACGGTTTGTACAATTTAAAACCTCTTGGTCGAGCGACCTTAAAACCTGTTTGTTATTGAGTCAATTTGCATATTAATAAAGGTACATTTCATAATAATAAAATGAATCATGCATGCAAGTTTGATTAGCAGAAGGAACTTCACCATAAATAGTTAAGGGCGCACCGAGCTTTTGTCACTAATTAGTGGGATAAAAAATGGGCGGTTTGCGCGCTAATTTAGGTACGAGTATTTCCGTCGTATTATTAAAACAAATACACTTTTTGAAAATGTAAAATGTTATATTATCGAAAACATGTAGTTTTGTTATTATTAAAAAAACTGATGACCTCCCGTGAAGTATTTACGCCGTACTAAGGGTTTATGTTGTTTTTTAGAGATTACTTTGGATTTTTTATTTGTCGAAGAAACTACAAGTAATCGCATTTCTAAAGTTTATTTTATTTATTTATTAATCACCAACTTGCACTAACAGTAGTAAGACACCAAACATACAAGTTATAGGCTAATAATAGACAATCATGAAAATAAAACAAGACAAAACTAAATTTACTTGCAAGTATACAAAATTAAATAGCATTAAACAATTTAAATAGAACTATACAAAATTAAATTAAATAGAATTAGATTATACAAATATCAATATATAGCAGGTTTGGTGTATGATGTTTATAGTGAATCCTTGAATATCTTACATAACTAAAGGTTAAGCAATAACGATGCAGCAAGGAGTCAGACGAATGCAATTATTTCGCAATAAGCTCGGTGCGCCCTTAAAATTATATTCGAAACAGAAAAAATATGTTAAATACTTTTTCTGAACGTACAATAATTTACACTGCCAGCCACGAAAAATTTACCCATTGCACCCAAAAAAGAAAACTCAATTATTGTCAAAATATTTTCGGGGATACCCATAAATGTACATAAGGTAAACTTCACGCCAATATCGATGAATCATTTGACCTAAAAATGATCTTTAGCGAGGGCCCCTACATTAATTTAACCCGTTCACTGCTCTACCGGGAATTTATTGAGGAAATGAGTTCCGCGGGCTTCCCGTACCAGACGTTATACGTACGAAAATATGAACTTATGTTGTAAATAAATAACCGAGTATTTTTTTGGAAAAAATACGCTGTGGTGAAATTTATGGTGGTCGGTCCGTGTTTGTGATTTGTATTGCGTGGCATGAAAAAGTTGTTAGCCTTTTTTCCTATTCTAACGTTTTCTTGGATGAAAAAATATTGTTATATTGTTAACGAGGCAAAACTTAGAAGTTGGGGAACTTGTTATGCTTAATGTTTGACGGATAAATAACCATAATGAACCAAACACGTACATATTTATACACTGAAGGCCTTGTTTATAACACAGTCAATAACTGCGTAGTTACCAAATGCAAACAATTTTTGTTCATGCTTTTCTTTTTTATACATTATCCAATGATGGAAAATACAGTAATTATCCTACACTATTAAATAAGCAATATTTGTACGTAATATATATATATATTTGTATATATATACGTTCTCGAAAACGGCTCTAACGATTTCGATGAAAGTTGCAATATAGCAGTTAACGGGGGCGAAAAATCGATCTAGCTATCATATCTGAGAAAGTTCGTTCTCTCTGTATTTTCGCCCAAAGTTTAGAAAAAGATGGCTCTAACTATACCTTAGAATAATGACATGGCAGCATTGAACTAGTAAGTACCTACTATTATGGCAGCATGGAATTAGTTAGTACCTACTATCATGATAGCATGGAATTAGTAAGTACCTACTATCATGACAGCATGGAATTAGTTAGTACTTACTACCATGACAGCATGGAATTAGTAAGTACCTACTATCATGACAGCATGGAATTAGTAAGTACCTACTATCATGGCAGAATGGAATTAGTATGTACTATACATGGATTTAGTATGAACTTTCCTATACTATTAAATGAGCATTCTCTATTTTCACTAGAGCAGAGCTCGGTCGCGCAGGTACTAATTCTTAATAACAGTATTTCACAAATTAAAATATCATTCACTTCCTTGTTCAAACAAAAATTCATCATCATAAACCTCCAAACGTTAACTTGTTACCATTAACTAAACTAAACAACTCGCAAGTGGACGCAATCTCGAAAAAATATAAAACAAAAGGCAACGCGGCGAGAAAAATAAACGAAACTCAATTTGGAGTGGGACATTAACTTCGAAATATAATAGGGACATAATGTAACATGAAACATAAAGTAAATATAAAATATAACAAGGCCATCCAATCATAGCTCGATAAATAACTAGATGGCGCCACGTGTGACTTACGGCTTACGGCTGGTACGGTCCGTGGCCGCATGTCCCGGTTTTTGCCAGTGGTCCGGCGAAATATTGCCGTGTTTGCGCCCTTTTATGAAGTGGGCCATAACTCGGGTATCGACAGCATCCACGGGTTAGCGGACAAGTAAATAGGATTTTTTCGTTTGTGTAAAGGGACATGTTTGTTGATTGCAATGATTTGATATTGCTTTGTGAGCAACTGGTATTTGATACATCCATTACGTGGGTGAACTCAGACTATTTAAAGTCTTACTCTGTGACTTTTTTGCAATGGGTTATTTTCACTTACCTATTTTGTTTTACGGTTTATAATCGCCTGCATAATTATTCAAAAGAATATTGTTGGTTGTATTCATGTTACGTTTTCTCGTTACTTCACTTTAATCACTTTTTTTCTTAAATAGTGTCTGCACCATGTCACACACCATCTATGTGCCAAACGTTCACGACAGCAATCAGCATAGTAATGTAGGTAATAATTTTAGTCACATTATACCATAGAATAGGTATGGTATGGTGACTAACAGATTTGTACATTTTCAACTAACAATAATCGCACCACGGTTGGTCGACCCAGGTCGAATGCCAATAAAGAGAATTAATTTCAAAATGGCATTAGTTTGGTTCACCGCAACACTCGAACTGTTTATATTCTGGAGTATTTAATTTTTTTTTTTAATTATTAAATATAATCACTTAAATTGTATAAAAAGTGGTGTAACATAGTGTAAAAAGTATTTTGATGCAGTGATAAAACTTGTAACAATTTTGACCCAGTAAAGTATCAATTATGACAACAGTTTTGTAAGGGAGCTATATCAGTGATAAACCAGCTATAAACAATAATTCGGTGCTTTATCTATCATCAAAACGTTAAACCTATTCACCCCGAATAAATGACTGCTTTGAGTGACACTTTTATTAACTTCAGTGAATAAAAACTAAAAACTTAATAGACTTTAACACCGTTTAGAAAAATATTTTAAACAGTGGACTTTGACCCCAACTTAATGTATGACAACTCGCGCCATAATCATCAGAAGTGGTGAATAGGCAAACTAAAAACTAACGCTACTCGTCACCAGAGGGCGATTAATGATACCATAGTAAAAAGTATTTAGTATTTGGTGGAAAAAATACCACTATGGGGGACGAAAATATTACACTGAGGAAAAAGCCCGTCCTGTCTACATCGTTCTCAGAGACGTCATTATTCGATGCCACAGTAATGAGTATGCCTGATACTTCACTTCAGGACAATGAATCCTTTGCTAAGCTACAGGAAGAGATCAAGGAATTAAAAATGAATTTGCAAAGCGCTAATCATGAAATTGACAATTTACTTTGTGAAAATGAACAGTTAAAGTCAGATCTACATAAATCAAATCGCGTTATACAATTATATAAGGAAGTTGGTACAGGAGAACCCAAGTGTTCCACGCCAGGTTCAAAACGTAGGATCTCGAATACAAAACCTCAAGTGAGTAGACTAACATCAACTCCAATAAAAAATAACCAAAAAGTTACTTTGCATAAGGAGACGCAAACTAATAATCCAACGGCTCAAACACCAGTAAAATTAAAATACCATACCGCAGTATCAACAGCTTGTAGCAATAACCGACCAAGTACAGAAGAAAAATTGACCCTGAAACGCAAACATAATTTATGTATTATGAGTACTAATAACACCAACAGGAATATATTAACTTTAGCACAACAGTATTTCCAAGAAAATTATCAAGTTTGTCACTACTTAACACCAAATGTTGGTATTATGTATCTTCTGCACGAAATAAAGACTAGACTTAGGAATTACACAGAAAATGATTACTGCATAATAATGATCGGCGAGGAAGATTTTAAAACAACGAAATGTTATTTCGACATAATCACATACATGAGAAATGCGCTGCAGGATATAAAGAACACAAACATAATCATTACTTTACCAACATACAAAGATAGTGATAATGATACGTATATTTTGTATAATTCAAGGCTGGAAACATTCAATAACATGCTATATTTGGACAATGTTACGCATCAGTACTCATATTACTGTGTATACGCCTTGTATACAATACAATAATATTGCCCAAATAAAACACTTTTCTTTCAAAGTATAGTTTTAATGAAACGTTCTAGTGAAGCGGACGGAAATGGAATTCTACTGGGTTGCTAGCCCTACATTTCTTTTATTCCCTAAATGGTGTTACCAGTAAATACACTACAAAATATACTACAATACTCCCCCTTTACAAATTCAAACGTTGAGGTGCTTTCCTCTGTCTATCAGAACGCCTCAAAGTTTGATTCTCATTACTACAAGAAACAACGGGTTGATTACCAGGTAAGTGTTTGTATGTACTGTTACAAGTTTTTGCATCCTGGTAAGTATTTGAAGTGTGTGGGCTAACTTCAGAGACTTTATTAAAACCTTCTGGTAGAATATTAACATTATCATTTACTTCTTGCAATATCTCTGAAATTGGCTCATTTACAATAACCTGAGATTCATCATTAAGAACTATTTGCTTATCATAATTATTATCTCTTAAATCCTTAGAACTCTTTAAACTTTTCTTCTCTTTTTCCTACATTACCCTGTTTTCTATCTTTCTTAGTAGACAACAAATCTAGTCTAGATCTAAGTTTTCTATTAAACATAGCTTCCGATGGTGAAATATTTGTAATTTTTTTGTAATAAATTATAATATAAAGGCTTTAGTTTTATAGATAAATTGTTAATGAATTTACCATAATAATTTACCATTCCTAGCCATGAACGAACTTCTGAAACATTCTTGGGCGCAGGTGCATTAACAACAGAGTCAACTTTTGACATATCTTTGGATAATCCATTCTTTGAAATAATATGTCCTAAATATTTTATTTTAGGTTGCATAAATTCACATTTACTTTTATTTAAACGAATACCTGCCTCCTTGAATCTTCTTAAAACTTCCTTTAAATTTTCTAAATGTTCAACATCATTAGTACCTGTGACTAGGACGTCATCAATAAAATTTACAACACCCCGAGCCCCTAACAATACTTTCTCAAGTTTGTTTTGAAAAATAGCACTAGCTGGCTTTGTACCATATGGCAATCTGTTTACTCGGTATATTCCTTTTGGTGTTGACCAAGCTAAGAGTTCACTACTCTCCTTACTTAAACATAAATGATTAAATGCATTTCTTAAATCTAATTTTGAAAATGATATACCACCCTGCAATGCAGTAAAAATGTCCTCAATTCTAGGTAAAGGATGGTTAACATCTTTAATGTGTTTATTCACAGTAATTTTGTAATTTGCACATAACCTTATTTTATTATTTTCCTTCAAAACTGGAACTAAAGGTGTCCCCCATTGGGATGTTTCTGCTTTTGTAATAACACCTTCTTTCTCTAATCTAGTTAATTCGGATTCAACCTGTTCTTTAAAAGCATGAGGTACTGGCCTCGGTTTGTGAAAAATAGGCTTTACATCTTTATCCATTAACTCTAATGTAATTTCCTCACCTTTAATAATACCTAACTCACTTTTAAATAATGTTTCAAATTCCTGTAACAATAATTGCAATTTCTCTTCTGTACTTTGCACATAGTTAATTTGTAAAAGTTTTGAAATATCTACATTAAATTTCTGAATTAAATCTCTACCAAATAAAATTTTACAACCATTTTTAACAATAACCATACTACAATCCACCTTTTTTTCTTTTACCTTAATTCTACAGTTTATTTCTCCAACTGGTTTCAAAATATTACCATTATATGTTTTTAATTCAATATCTGAATTTTGTAATTTAATGTGAGAAAATTTAGATAAATAAATGTTTTCAGGTAAACATGAAATTGCAGCACCGGTGTCCAGTTCCATTTGGACCGGTTTGTTGTCAATACAACATTTAATTGATATTGGTAAAACATAGTTAACATTTTTCTCTATTGCAAAGATATCAATAGAATTATTGAAAGTGTCTTCATTTACCTCTACATTATTAGTTTGACCCTTACTCTTACATACAATAGCTAGGTGTCCAATTTTGTTACATCTTTTACATTTGAATGACTTAAATTTACATTTTGAAAAATTATGGTTCGGTTTACCGCAATGAATGCATTTTAATAACGATGACTCACCGTCCTGTTTCTTCTCAGTCTTTTTAAATGTGTTGTGGGAACTTCTATTCGTCTTAGCATGTCCGTATTGAGCTACTTGATGTACTTCCTGCACCTCCTTCAAAGCCATTTCCTTATTCAGTGCTGTATCTACTAAGAATGTCACCGACTTGGAGACATCTTGTTCACACAATTTTTCTTGGATTGGTCCTGGACGCAGACTCGTAACGAATTTATCCTTAACACGTTCTTCTAATGTATTCGCAAAATTGCATCCCGCAGCAAATTCTCTAACACGAGCATACCATTTGGCTATACTCTCCCCTTCCAATTGTTGTAATTTTTCGAATTGAATCCTTTTTCTAAAATGCGAAATTCTTTTCTCGAACCTTAGTTTTAACAAATTCTGCAGCTCCATATATGACAACTCTTTGGGCATCTTTGGATGACACATATTCTTTAGAATTTTATATACATATTCGTGAAGACTTATTAATAATATTGAGCATCTTTTTTCAGTTTTAGTCTCATTCGCTTCAAAATATTGCTCTATTCTTTCCAAAAAACACAAGATATCGCCATCTTGTTTGAAAGCATCTATACGAAAATCGTTGGCCATGTTTCAGCCGTAAAAATGTACCTTTTATGCTTCGAAATTCTTGTTTATCCTCGTCGCCATTTACTGTGTATACGCCTTGTATACAATACAATAATATTGCCCAAATAAAACACTTTTCTTTCAAAGTATAGTTTTAATGAAACGTTCTAGTGAAGCGGACGGAAATGGAATTCTACTGGGTTGCTAGCCCTACATTTCTTTTATTCCCTAAATGGTGTTACCAGTAAATACACTACAAAATATACTACACATATATTCTGGACTCCAATTTGAATTTAAGCTATGAACATACTATGTACACAAGGTCAGGAGCCTTAAAAGACTACGCCATGAAAACTATATTTGAAGACCTATATAACCTTCAATTGGGAATTTTTGAGGAAAATAAGTGCAACACAAATAGTGAACCAAAAGAACTGTTTTTTCTCCAATAAATATATCAACATACTGCACCAGAATATCGCAGGTTTATTAAATAAAACGAATGCTCTTACAGTAAGTCTAGACGAGCTATCAGGGCAAAAGATAAATGTTGATATTTTGTGTATTACCGAGCATTTCATCATGAAAGATTGCGAAAACCAACTTTGTATACCAAATTACAGTTTAGCTGCATTTTATAGTAGACAGGGACAAAAGAGAGGAGGTGCATGTATAATTATTAAAAATTGTCACAAATGGAGGGATGTACCTAAAATAGCGAAGTTGTCAGCTCAAGGAATGTTTGAGTGTTGTGCTGTTG
Source organism: Agrochola macilenta (assembly GCA_916701695.1). Lineage (NCBI taxonomy): Eukaryota > Metazoa > Arthropoda > Insecta > Lepidoptera > Noctuidae > Agrochola > Agrochola macilenta. The sequence continues at coordinate 21,373,876 of OU753561.1, read as the reverse complement.
AGCTTATAGATTTAAAATTGATAGTTGTATGTATTTATAGAGTACCAAATGCTAGGAATATAAATGACTGTTTTAATAAACTTGAAATCTTACTCAAAGATATATCCATCAGGCGCGGTAAGAATATTGTCATTGCAGGTGATCTTAATATTGATATTTTAAAACGAAGTCATAACTCAATTACACTGGAGTATCTGCTACAAAGTTACAATTTGAAACTTGTTCTTAAACAACCAACTCGAATGGCTAGCAGGACATGCATAGATAATTTTGCGCATAACTTTAAAAAGACTTGCAAGGCGGAAGTACTGGAGTTTGCATTATCAGACCATACAGCACAGCTACTTCAATGCCCGGTATCTAATGTATGTAGCTTAAAATACTATTACGTGATCAGACGGGATTATGGTAACGAGAATATAAATAAGTTTAAAAATTGTATAAGTAGTCTAAAGTTTTCGGAGATCTATCTTACTGATGATCCTAATGTAGCTTACAATGAATTTATTGACACATTTATATTGTTTTACGACTTATGCTTTCCGTATATCAAAATTAAAATTAATATATTAAATAAGCCGAAATGGCTATCGCGGGGCGTTAAATTATGTAGTAAGAAAAAAAGAAATCTTCTGTGGCAATTAAGATTAAACCCTACCTATGAAAATAAAAATAAATTTGCAACATATTCTAAACTTTACAATAAAATTATTAACTTAACACAGAGAGCACAAAATAATCACAAAATACAACAATCAAAAAATTAATCTAAGACTACATGGCAAGTAATTAATCAGGCAAAATACAATATCCCTAAACAACAAATTGAAAAGATTAAGGTTGGGAATGAAATTATACATAAACCTTTGCATATCGCTAATGCTTTTAATGACTATTTTGTTGATAAAATACATCCAAAAATAGATCATAAATATAAGCCAAAGCCAAACTTGTCATCTGCAAGGAGCCAATCAATGTTTATGGCACCTAGCACACCACATGACATACATAAAATAGTAATGTCATTAAAAAACACCACTAGTGTAGGTTATGATGGAATCACAACTAAGGTACTGAAGTCAGTGGCAGCTGAAATATGTAGTCATTTTAGTTACATAATCAACCTCAGTATTTGTACAGGTATATATCCAGAAGCGCTCAAAATGTCTATCATAAAACCTCTATTTAAGAAAGAAGATAAGGAGTTGATGAAATATTATAGACCCATATCACTCATACCAGTAATTTCAAAGGTATTTGAAAAATACATGTACAAAGAATTATATAACTACATCGAAAAAAATAAAATACTGTGTGAAGAACAAAAAGGATTTAGGCAGCACAGGACCATTAATATGGCAATTTATGATTTTCTATATAATATTGTTAAAAATATGGATAAACGCTCTCCGATATGTGCCATATTTTGTGATATGACTCAGGCGTTTGATTATGTCCATTACAATACTTTATTAAATAAATTAGAAGCCTACGGCATTAGAGGTAACGTTCTTGACCTGATAAAATCATATTTAGAAAATAGAACGCAAATAACTGAAGTTAGTCGCATTAATGTAGTTAATAAACAAGAAGAAGTTTCACGGTCACGAGAACGTAAAATTGCATTCGGTGTACCTCAGGGAAGTGTTATGGGCCCTTTTATATTTATACTATATGTTAATGACATGCCCCTTTACATTGAAAAACCTTTGACTATGTTTGCTGATGATAGCACCATAACGATCCCTTGTGAAAATCCAATTACATATGAAAATGACATAAATAATTCTATTGACTCTATAATTAAATGGCTAGATAAAAATAATTTGATAATCAATTTGAGTAAAACAAAGGTAATGCATTTTAGACAACGAACACCCGGTGTGCCGAACCTCCACATACATTATAAAAATGATGATATTGATGAAGTAGGAGATACCAAATTTTTAGGACTACAAATAGATTACAGCTTAAATTGGAAAGCGCATATAGATTTACTGTGTAAAAAATTAAGTTCATCTTCTTATGTTTTATATAAATTATCATCCATAGTGGACACATGCACACTCCTTACGGCATATCACGGTATAGTTGAGTCTCATTTGCGGTACGGTGTAATTTTTTGGGCGAACTCAACTGACAAAGACACAGCATTTAAAGCTCAAAAAAGATGTATAAGAGCAATGTTTAAACTCAAAACCACTGACAGCTGTGAGCCATATTTTAAGCAGTACAATATTCTGACACTCCCTTGTATTTATATTTTGGAAGTAGCTATGTTTGTAAAGCACAATCCAAGTCGTTTCAAACGTATGGCTGATGTAGCTCCAAGAAATAGGCGTGACCACAGTAGGCTATGTCAATTGAGGTGTCAAACCGCATTGATGCGCAAGAGTGTTTATTGCATGGGTCCAATTATTTATAATAAATTACCAAGAGATTGGAGAGATTTAAATGCTTTGTTGTTTAAGAATAGACTACGTAAATTTTTGGTGGGTAAAACGTACTACAGTGTGACTGAGTTCCTATCTGAGGAAAATATTTGTTGACTTTTCTAGTATTCGTTACTTATAAGGAACTCTAATTTAATTGAATAAGTATTGATTAATTTAATGCCATATAATTTAATAATAATTGATCGAATGATAGATAGTAAATAATATAATTATGATAATAATTTGATTTGTATGATACTATAAAATTATAATAATTTGACGTAAATATTTGCATGCTTAATGGCAAAATATGGCTGATCTTTGTATTTTACTAACACCTATTGATGTATCATCTACCCATATTTGCAAAAATAAAATTATTCTATTCTATTCTATTCTATTCCGCCAGTGTAATGTAGGATTGTTTGGAATAAATGAAGCTAGGTCAGCGTTCTGATAATTTAATTCTGAAACTTGATTGATGTATGCGATTGATTCTCTTGGGTTTTCATTGCTTTCGATATCATTTTCATTTTCAACTTAAAGCACATAGATAAAAAACATTTTTTTTTGTGTGGTTAGTGACTATACTGGTGTCAGAGTTTTAAAGCCACCCATATGGGCCTCGGATTTGGCTTCACATGTCGAGAAATTTCTCTCAGGCATGCCGGTTTCCTCGCGATGTTTGCCTTCACCGTTTTTGGATCAAGTGATAATTATACAATACGCTCTTAAATCCAAAAAGTCAGAGGTGCGTGCCTTGGGTTCGAACTCGAGACACAGCACTAGGCTATCACTGCAACCTTTTTTTAAGGTTACCTAAACTGTAATTTTTTTCCAGGTATCCTTTTCCTAAACCATCTCGAATTTAGACTTTTAAATCTTAGAATAAAAAACTAGTTTAAAACCGAACTCCCCAAGGATGTTTATGTACATGAAACTATACTGGAAATGATATACCTATGGTCTGAAAAATGCACTCAAATATTTTAACTTAACAAAGATTGTTATCGGTCTTGTGTAGCAGCACATACCATTACAAAGAACGGTGAGATCACGCCCACGGGATCAAAGAACACATATTATTGTCGTAGTAAATGGTGCTGTGTGTAAACTGTCGCTTTTCGCACTCCTTCAGACACACAGGAAAGACTAGGAAATAAGACCTAAGGGACTAAACAAAATGAAATTCTGCGATGATGGAAAAAAAAAATGGGACTAGATTTCAGGGACTGACACAACGAAAAGCTTATGTCAATCCTGTTGAAAGTCGTTGCAGAAATACGAAACGATTTGAAAGCGATTTTTATTTGTCTAGGCCCTCATTATCTTAGTAAAATTGGCAAAAAGCTGTTTTTATTAACATCTGAAATAATATATAAGATTCCATTCTGAGGAATACCCACTTTTTAGAAGTGTCTTTTCAAAATCTCTATTATTACATAACATAAAATCACGCCTTTTTGCCCCAAAGGGTTAGGCAGAAGAGTAGGTAGCTACATAGCACACAAACACTACACACAGTTCTATTATTAGAGGCCAAATATTCACACCAACGTTAGCGCAATCCCTAATCTTCTCACCTCGAGGATGCATAAACTACACCAGAATCTCGAGTGTTAACGTGCTTTAAATTCTGTCAACGCTATTCAGTCGCCTCAAACTATCTACCATGAATTCCAAAGCCGTAAACACACCGCAATTGTAAAAGTCCGAGCACATTATAAATAGAATAAACAATTCACACATCCCACTAAGGGCGCCGCTAAGAGCCCCATTCACTTGAAGTATTCGCCAATAAATAGTGGATGTCCCGAGCCGGTGGTTCGCATTTTTCAAGCAGCTAGTGAGCCCCAGCCTTTATAGTTTAGCTCTAGTAGAGATAAAGATGCTCATGAGATGAACAGCACGTGTTACTTGTAAAATATTAGTTGTTTGTGCATGTTGTGTTGATAGCAGCTGTGTTGGGGAGCGTGGAGTGAATTGTTATATGTTTCGTAAGTTGTTAAAAATAGATACCATGATAAGTGAACTTTTCGGTTCAAGCGCAGAACGCATGGTTATTTGTTATGATTGTTGATCAAACAAAACTGGAATCTGTCCTACAATTATATTCAGCATTTTTTTATTAAACGTATTGCTTGTGATATTTAGAAAACAAGTCACAAACAGAAAATCTTCTCCCAAACTATAATTCCAAACACCCCTTCAAGTGCAATCATAATCGGAGACTATCAAATCACATTATTTGATTATATCCAACATCCGAATACGAATTCGATTGAGCATTGAATCGTTAAGCTGTATGCAAACCGCATCGGAACGCTATCGGACGACCGGAGACGTCAGCGTGACAGTCACTTGACACAGCCGTGACAATGACAATGTTTCAAGCTGTCTGCATTCGCTGCATACGATGCCACAGATGAAACATCTTAAACTGACATTGTTTAATTTTGGAGCGTGTTTCAAATCTGTCAGGCACATGTGCATTCCTTTGCGTCTAGGAATATTAAAACGAGCTGCTGCGCTGTGGTGGCAATGTTACTAAGATGGGTGTAATATATTTAGGATGGTGGGTACAGTGTAGTCTTAGAAGAATGTGGTATTATTTATTTGTCTTGTTCAACATTGAAGATGGTATTCTATGAGAATCATCGCAGGACTTGAAGTTCGAAGAAATAAAACAGGATTACTTTGATTATCAACATTGTAGACTACAGTAAACAGTTTATAAATATCCACTTTGTTGATACGAAGCTGACAGGGTGTCCCAATATCTCGTAGTGTCGTAGTTTTTTTATGATGTAGGCATCCAAGGGATGTTCAGAAAAAATGGGGTCAAAATCCCAACGACTTAAATCACGGTTCACAGCCATTCCAGCCACATAATTTAGTATACTGAGCAAGCACACCAATCAGTACTCACTCACATTAACGCGGACTTAGTACACCAATCACTTCGCCCGCCATCCATCTTGGCACATCACCTGTCATGTCAACCTATCGGCTGAGTCCTATAACTCTCCCGAGTCACTCGCCTTGACTTTGACGACGCGTTTGAACCACTTACCGAGCCAGTAATGCACTCGAACAATCTACCAACGATTCAACTGGTTTGACGTGCAAAGGAATTTAGAATTCGCTTTCCGCTTTGCCAATTTGTATGTGTTCAGTTTTTAAGTGGGGGTTTTATAGGGAATGAAAGATGGGTTTTAAATCAAAGAGTGGGAAGTTTTATCATTATTATCGCTTAGAGGGGTAAACAGGGTGTTTGGAATGTTGATTAGAGATTTTTTTTTTTTCAAATCAATGAAATTAAAAGTAATTTTATTCAAATTAGGCTGCGAATTGGCATTTTTCAAACGTAAAAATTACATAAAACAGTCCCCTAAAACGCCCACCTAGCCACCATGCTTTAGCTAGTAAGAAGTGGCGCAACAAACTCCCCAGCAGAAATTTTTATGTACAATCAAAATTGGATTATTATTCGTGGTGAGCTTTAAGTTTGAGTACCTACACATTGTGTTAAGTATTTCCACACAAAGAAATAAAAAAAATCCACATAAAAAGATAATTTATTGATAAAAACACGAGTGTGACGTGCAAATTAGAACTTACAAAGTTGTATAATGGCCTACGTGTTTACTGATACAGCTTTGAACAAATATTTGCCAGACAATCTAAAATCTTCTACCAACTGAGCCCAAAGTAGGATCACAAAAACAAGAAAACATACCTACCTATGCCTATAAAGCGTACTAGGAAAGATGAAACTCCAAGCAAATGTTTGTGTAAATTTTCATCGGGATTAGGAGCAGCATCGTTTGTCATAACTTCCCCTACCTCCCCCAACTTGGGGTAAGACCTAGCTTGAACTGTATTTTAGACTTTGTTTCCGGATAGACGCAATTTATGTACGACAAATTGTTGTTTATAATAATGTTTAAATGTGTTTGTGCAAAAGTTATTTATTCAAAAAGTACAAAATGGGGTTGAAACTTTTGATGTTACTACTATTGTTCTACTCGGGAAATGAAACCTTATTGGTTTTCTGTTACTATGATTATAATTGCAACTTCTTAATGATTTTAAATAATCATATCGTAATGTTTATGCTCAAATAAAGCCATCGACACATAACAGGGTCGTGTTGTGTCGTGACGCGGGAAACACCAATCAAACGAATTTGTTCGGGGCTATGTCAAATCACAACGAGTTTTAATTGGCTAACACTGCGTCAGAAGGCGCCACGACACGATACAACACAGTAATATAAATTCGGCCTTACATAAATAAAGCTATCATTTGACGGAAACGGCTAGAACCTCTACATTAACCAAATTCAGAGGAAAATATTATTAAGGTACTATTAAATTACTAACTTTCTTTTCTGACAAATATAGTTAATCAATAAGCACTATAAAACCGCAAAAAACGTTCAATAACCCTCAAAAACATCATTAGAAACCGTCGTTCTGTAAAGCCTTTGGAGCAACTTTGTCCCCGTCAATCGGGCGACGAAGGGTTAATCCCCCGGCACAAGAGACATATTAAGACGCATTCATACGTCCGACGCAAATCTTTGACTATAAATCAAGTGTTATACAAATGTATATGTAGCCTTAAATATTTGCGGGTTTGGTACTGTCCACAGATAAATAATACTACGTAGTACTGTATTGTGGTTGGATGGTTCGTGGATGTAGCAGAAAGCTGCTAGGGAGTTTGTTGCGCCACTTCTTCTTCCCAGCTAACGCACTAGGAAGTGGTGAAGGGTGGGCGTTTTGGGGGACTGTCTTATGTAATTTTGACGTTCGAAAAGTGCTGATTCTCAGCCTAGTTTGAATAAATGACTTTTGATTTTGATTTTGATTTTGGTCATATGCAATGGAGAATTTACGTCATTGTTAAGGCAATGAAACTAGCCAAGCTGTACTTCAAATTGTCGTAATTAAAAACAAAATGCCGTTTTGTGGCGTTTCCTGAATCGTACACTAGCTTCACATGCCCAGAACTGCACGAACTATTTCACCATAATATTTTATTCCTGCCGACAAACTGTCACGCAGTTTGACAGGCTTATAAGATGTATGCAGTGTTTGGTCCAAAATAAATTATTTATTTATTTAAAAAATGCAAAGCCTAGTCTGTACTCGTAGGCAAAAAATCCCCATTTTTGCACTTATTACAAAATGCAAAATCAACTCTCGATAGTCACATGTACTCGTAGTAGAGAAGAAAAAGTAAAACTCACAAAAAAAAATAAAAAACAAATAACACCCCATACATTATTTAAGAAAGCGGCGTCACTGCTGCACATAGTACGTGTAAGTAGCAAGAGCATCATCAGTTTGATAGTGGACAGGTATGACTGTCCGTTTTTCAAACATTGTATGCGTTTATGTGTGAACTAATATAGTTTTAGCACTATTTTCCTAACAAAATGGATCATGTTGTCTAAAATAAAAAAATATTGCAAAACCCTTTTCACCTCGGGATTATCAATCACGCTGTCAGCACTCTATCAACAGCGTGACACCCACCGTGTGTCCTCAATGACGTGACTGTGGTGCACATATAAACGAAACACGCAAATTTTGCTCTGAAATAAATTTAAATGTCACATCACAGGATTGCAGTCGCTTTAATCAAATGGACGGTGATCGGAGTCCGGAAACCGTCGCGTTTTAGGGTTGAATTTTATGTCGAGTTTAAAATTTTACAGTATGTTTCATATTGACAGTAGATATTACATTTACTGTTTTCGAAATCGTAATAGATCTACTGAATTTTGTTAAAAATTAAGATCTTGAGTACCTAATTTCTGTATCAGAAGGTTATCATTCTTCTTCTCCTTCTTTCCCTCAATGCTGAGGAGCGTGACCACATACGATACTTCTCCAAGATATGCGGTCTTCTGCAGTGCGGACCACCCGGTAAATGCTGCCGCCAACAGCCAAGGTTATCCTACACACCTTTGATTTGGATTTGAATGGTGTATTCGACAAGTGAAATAATTTATGCCGAAATCTTTCTTGATTATTCTATATTATTAATCTCTATGCTATTATGAATTGGGGACAAAATTTAAGACATCATTAATGAATAGTGAATAGAATGACTAAATGTGAACAAAATTTAATTCATATATTTACTATGAATATCAAAGGCAATATTCAGTAAATTATCAACAAAATGTAATTTAACCAATAGTTAATAAAATTTCAATCAAACGTCATTTATATATTGAAGCCCCTAAATAGTTTTGCAGGGATATTAATAATTACAGTCATATGAGTTGTAATTTCGGTACGTTACGTTGTGATTTCGCTGTGTTTGCTAACCTAACTGACACTTGTAAATGTAACATCCAGGAATCGTTGCTATATTTAGGATTCCGTACGTCAAAAGGAAAAAACGGGCATTATAGGATCAATTCGTTGTCCATCTGTCCGTCCGTCTGTCTGTCTGTCGGTTTATCAAGACCCTTTTCTCAGGAACGCGTGGAGAAATCAAGTTCAAATAAATATAGATTCTTTATTTGAATATTGACGTAGTAAACTTATTATACAATTTATTTTACAACTGACTATTATATATATTATATATATTATATATATTATGTACAAGAATATAAAGAAAAAAGTAAAATAAAATAAAGGGAAGAGCTAATAAAGAGAAAAAATTCGTCCGCATCGCTGTCAGCGGGAAAAGTGCCCAAAAGGCTGGCAGCATTGCCACGTTGGATGGCAATGCTGATTCTTTGGCCTAAGAATTGGCCAGCTCTCTGGTCACGTAAAGAGTCGACCAACCGCTTGGCGATGTCCCGAAATATTCGATGAGCACTCGGACCCCACGGCCCTAGTGTTTCAACCCCAAATGGCTCAAAAATATAGCTACCAATAAGGTTGTTATATTTGCACCGTTTGAGGTTTTCTGCACCTGCAGCAGCTGCCCCGGCACAGCCCGCCGTGCTAGGAAGATGGGATGGCGCAAGGGTGTCGACACAGGTTGCATCCCACACCAAAGGCCTACCCAACTTCCAAGACATAATGATCATTCCGTCTGGCCTCTTCCCATCGTCGCGTGCCAAGCCATTGGGTTCTAAAACAGTTCAAATTAATATCAAATACGTAGTTTACCATCCCATGGAACTCAAAAAAAAACAAGTTTTGCGTTAAGCGACATATTTTGATACTCGCAAATAAATCAAAACCTATAGGGCACTTCCCATGGACCTAGAATCATGAAAGGTAAGAAGCGAGGTCTCGCAGCACAAGTGAAGGAAAAAGTCGAATATTCGAAAATTGTTAATGACTGTATAGTTTTATCACACAATTTTTTTTTTTTTGCTATTACGATCGTACATTTGCAGTTGGAGAATTGACCGTGACGTATATCGACGTATGGGAGAACATGTTTTTCAACTACAATGTTAAGTTTAATAATAAGTAAGTATCACCCAAAAATCTTTCGGAATCAGTTATCAAAATGATGGTGAAAACCGCATCAAGATCCGTTCCGCAGTTTAGAAGAATAATTCGGTCACACATACAGACATGAAAAGTGACTCTAATTTATAAATGTATAAAATCACCCACTTTTCGTCAGTTATGCTTAAGTCCAACGATAGGGGGCAAGCTTATTGCCAACAACAACCCAAAGTTAATAGCACTTTACCCGGCTTTTGCATCGAGCTTTATAAAAAGTTCAACATACCAAATTGACTCAACTTTTAAACTATAAAAAGTTCCTAATCCTCTAACAAAAAGCTAACACTAAAAGCACAACACTGAACTCAACAAATGCATTTCATCAATTGAATTGAACGAACATTTCCATTCCTTCGCGAATGAACATTTCTACAACATTCGTTCATTCCTTTTGTCGAGTCTCACGTGCTTCACAAATCGAAGTCGGAACTATTCAGTTGTTCGAATAGTTTTTGTTAGAAGTGCTGGTAGGCTGTGGGAGGCTGCATTGTGATTTTTAAATATTTTAAAAAGCTGTTTGGCTTATCCATGAGAATAGGCGTCGATATTTATATAACATAACATCAGGCCTGTATTATCTGGGTTAGACAGAGCTTATAGTACACCCACATGTCGCCAGTTATGTTTAAGTCCCATGTAATAGGGGGCGAGCCTATTGCCATCAACCGGGCACAAATCCAGACTTCGATCTGCTACTGAGAAGTTCCAGGTGGAGTAACCCAATATCACTTTGCCCGACCTGAGAATCGAACCTAGGACCTCATGATCAGCCGTAGCGGTTACGACCACAAAACCAACGATATTATACGTCGATATTTGTTAGCTGAAAATAGAAATTGATTTTAAGACTATCCTTACCTACACTATGTATGTTATGGCCAATGGAAGAAATCTGTATAAAATCAAAAACTCGCAAAATTGTGGTGGAAAAATTAGGTGTGATCTTAATCAAATCAGTTTCTCTGTCTGTGAACATCATTCATCACCCGCCTCGCTTTTTTCCAAACGTTGGGGTTGAATTCTCGCCTAAACAGATCTATGTAGTTCAAAAATAAAAACAAAAATTCTACATAAAACCATTGCAAAAGATTGAATATCCTTACTTTATGGACATTGACCCTTTTAAACAAAAAACCATTTCATTATTTAACCTAAATTCAACAAAATTTGTATCTTTAGTTTTCCCTATTTCTAAACAAATATTATAAAGAGAAAAGATTTGATTTTTTGTATGTTTGTTTCTTACGCTTTCACGCTGAAACAGCCAAACGGATTTAGATGAAATTTGGCACATGGGTAGACCATGACCTGTGTTAGTACATAGGATACTTTTTATCCCGATATTCTCACGGGATCGAGACTTATGCGGGTGAAACCGCGGGGCGCAGCTTGTCTGAAATAAACCAGAACTTACAGTATCTCACGGCCAGTTAACAAAATGCTGTGCGAGGCTCTTTAGTTACTCAAATAGTTCTTGCATGCATTGCAGATTAGCCATTCTCACTTAGCGGACCACAGACTAACGAATTGCAGTAGGGCTACTGCATTTTTGTACGTAGTAAGGTACTTGCGTACATAGAATTCCGTTTGTACTCTTTAAATGGAATTTGGAGACTTAACTATTCTGTTGCACTTTGGTTCCAGTATTTCCTCTCACAAGCATTATTATGCACAATTTGGGATTGACTGCAATAAAAGTAATTTGAATTACTTCTACGGGTTTCCCCGTCTAAAGCTGATTTTTATTTATAAGTATATTTACAGGCATTTTGCGTCTGTTTAATTACTTACAAAAACTTTTATTTTTACGATCGATTACATTTCTTGATTTAGAGCGTTTATTCTGAAATTGGGCAACGTCGCAATTATTTATTTATTTATTTAATGCAAAAAAGGCATTTGGAAAGTTTCCAAATCCTTTTTTTACATCTAAAACTAAATATTCGGTGTTACGATATTAGTTATTGCATTTCATAATCAATATTTTAGTTCGTTAGCCACATTTCTTATTTCCATACAGTAATATTACCAAATTAATCAAAACAGGTAAATATTTGACAGCTATTAGCGACGTTGCCAACTTTTAGGATAAACGCTCTTAACATTTCGCAAATCCATACTATTCTCAAGGCACTGACCATTCGTATATGTAATCTTGCATTCCCCTTACTCTGTGGCTTACAAGTGCTGCACCCTGGCGTTGATTACCGATGCGGTTCACCCGACGAACTAAACTAATTTACGTGAACCGCCGGACACTGGCAGAATAAGTTCTGGACCGACGCTTATTCAGCTCACAACTGAATGCCGTGGTTTATGCTGGCGTAACGCTGCAGAGGGTTTTGTGTTCCAGGTTTAGGTAGATAGGATTTGTTTTGAAGTGTTGGTGTCGTTGACATCGAGAGCCTTCTGTACTGTAATTACAACAGCTTTCATTTTGCCATTTCAACATGCTCCATATGTCCATGTTACGCGGTTATGGTATTTCTAGTTAATAATTACCTACATTAAATATTGGTGTCTCACTTTTATTGTCAGTATACAATCATACATTTTTGTGTCTTTCAAATTAATACTGACTGTAAGTATTTAGTACTTACTTACGCGTTTATTTGGCGTTTACAGTAAATGAAATGAATATGGAATGATATCTATAATTGCTGCTGAAGCTTGGCAGCTATTATTACTGCTATTACGTAATTTATCTGCAACAGTTCCCCATTTTCGGATATATCCGAAACTTATCCGCCGCAGCCCATCCATACACGTCGTTCAGTCCAGCCCAGTCGCAGTCAAAAGTTAACAACAGCCAAGTATCGAAGTCATGGCCAAGATTTATAGCTCGAAGAGGAGTTACTTGGCGAAGCCATAAGTTTGGGATACAGTAGTATATGTACCTACCTACTTGTATATATCAGGTATAATCTATTGATTGGTTTAGTTTGGATAATGTATACAGCATGTATAGTGCAGACCATCAAACTGAACAATTTTCTCCATGACATCATCGTAATCAAAACTAAACTTCAATACCTACTTGATTCATTTGAGACGAGTAGGTATTGAAGTTTAGTTTTGTATGGGACAGTTAATATTTTGTTAAATATAACCACATCTTTTTAATACATACTGTTTGAAGATAGTAGAAGTGTTTGTTTAAAATTTGCTCTCAAAAAATAATTGAGATAAACAGTCTAAGAAGAAATTTCATTGTTTCTTTTTCATGTGGCTAGTGACTCGGTGTCAGAGATTTTATGCCACCCATGGGCCTCGCACTTGGCTTCACATGCCGTCGAGAAATATCTCTCAGGCATGGGCGTTTCTTGACGATGTTTTCCTTCACCGTTTTGAGAGCAGTGGTGATGAAATAATTTACACAAAGTCAAGCGCCTGGCGATAATTATACAATACGCACATGAATCCGAAAATTCAGAGGCGAGCCTGGGGTTCGAACTCGAGACCTAAACTTGGCAGTTCGCGGTCACACCGCTAGGCTATCACTGCTTTTTTTTATCAATAAGACATAAATTACGTTAATAAACGTAATTATTATTATATCAGAACCTAGTTTTAATAACTAAAATAATAATTTACTAGCACCTACTTACATAGAAACCTTTTAAAGCAAAATATACAAGGCATGATATTCCTATCTCCCTTAAAAAGAACGGGTTACTAAGCAAAGTTTTTTCCTTTTTTTACGAAATCTGTGGTCGGTTTCGCAATAAATTTTATTATAGGGGAATGATACAATCTGGACAAGTTAAGCATCGCTTAAATTATTAAGCCCTTTAAACTCGCGATAAAACTCTCGTAAATCTTCGGCCAGACTCGGCTATCTTCGGTGATAAAGCGGAATACTTCGAGCATGGACGGAACCACGGCTTCATTAGGGTTCTTTCTGCTGGGGTAAAACGAGCTGGTGAAGGAAGTTTTTGGTTGTTTGTGATATTGTTTTGATTTTTTAGGTTTGTACAATTTGTAATGAATATCGGAACATAATTAGAATTGATTGAAAATGTCAGATTTTACACTGCTACTGCCTAGTTCGTGTAGTGATCGCAAGCGCTACAGCTGAGCATGAGGTTGTTGGGTTCGATTCCCAGGTTGGACAAAGTGTTATTGGGTTTTTCCATCGCGAATTTAAACTTGGATTTATTTAAACCTGGTTGATCCCTAGGTGGATGGCCATAGGCAGCTATTACTTGGGACTTCAACATTAATGGCGAAATGTGGGTGTACTATGCACACCTCTGCCTAAGGAATGTGCCTGGGGAATACAGCTGTGATGTTATGTTCTGTTATCAACTTAATTCTTATTTTGCATCGAAATTATCACTGGATTATTCTAGAATACGTGCCAAAGAATGGTTTTCAAAGCAAACAAATTGATGGCCATTGAATTATTAAATCAACATAATTAAGTAAGTAGGTACTTACTAAACAAATTGGTGGTACCTACCAGAATACCAGCGCTGCGACGAGTGTCATACTAAATTTCGACAGTTAATTATTTCGACACGGTCCCAATTTCGAAAAACAATAGTTCGACTACTCATTGCTTCATACAAACATACACTCGATGATTTTGGTTGGTATATTGGCGTGTGCTAGCTGACATACGGCTAACAATTTAAATTATGTTTTGTGTTGCGTAATGTAATTTATTTTGCATACTATTATATAGAATCATTTTTTTTTCTAACTGAACAGACAGCTGTGCTGCTGGGGACTTTGTTGCGCCACTTATTCTTCCCAGCTAATGCTTTAGGAAGTGGTGAAGGGTGGGCGTTTTGGGGAACTGTCTTAGGTAATTTTGACGTTTGAAAAGTGCTGATTCTCAGCCTAGTTTAAATAAATGACTTTTGAATTTATGAATTTTTCATATTTCGACAACACACACCTAAGCTGGGATAGGAGCCTTTTGCCCACCTGCAGGACTTTCTGTTTTTTTTATCTCTTTCTTTTCAATCGCTCTCTCAATGCAGAAAATCGTGCCTCCGTATCAAATTGTCAACGGTATTTTTCCATCTGTTACGATCAATAGCCTGGTGGAGTGCGGCGCTGATAGGTATCGTCAATAGGGATGTAGACTCGGAAAAAAAAAAATTATTTCGTCCGCCAGGCTGATAAAAAAAAAATAGACATGTATTTTTTCTTTTTCATATTAATAAAAAATGTTTTAGATAAAACGTATTAAAGTTGGGGTATGGGGCCTCCCTACTTCACAAGTTAGTATAAAATCTACCGGAGGTTGACGTCATACCACATTTTAATGTATTGCTAAAAAATAAAAATACATTCTCCCTGTGCATATTCCGTCGAACAAACAGCTTAGAACAAAAGTTAGCATGTACAAAACTATCGCCTATCTTCACCCGATAACTGCGACCCTAACTTGGTCGAACAACTTAACTTTAAGTTAACCTGAACCGATAGTTTGTTGCGAGTTAGCTGGCCACTGCTATTGTAGCTTAGAACTGAGGTTCGTGTAGCCACATAGTGTAATCTTACTTAACATCAATTGCTTTGAAATAACTATTATGTGTTTTAATGTAAATGGATTCCTGGGTTCGATTCCCAGGTCAGGCAAAGGGTTTTTCCATCAGGCATTTCTCCATAGCAGCCCGGAGTCTGCGGGTTCGTGCCCGGTTGATACCAATAGACTCACCCTCGTTTACATGAGACTTCAAAATAACTAGCGAAATATGGGTGTAGAATAGGTACACCTCTGCCTAAACCTTCGGGGAATACAGGCGTGATGTTATGTTATGTTTTCCTGAATTTCTGAAAACTGTTAATTGGTCAGGAAATCTGATAATTTGTCAGGAAATCTGATAATTTGTCAGGAAATCTGATAATTTGTCAGGAAATCTGATAATTGGTCAGGAAATCTGCTGACAGCTTCGTTCAAGAAGAACATGGGGTATTAATTATTGCGCCGATAAAATATAAAACCTTAGGACAAGAAAAAGCTAGGCTGTATATTTGTAATATTGGAAGTCAAAATGAATTATGAAAATGTGAATATTGGGACATTGGAATTCAAAATAAATAATTATGTAATATTGGAACTCAAAATAAATGATGAATGGTGCAAATAAATACGGAGTAGAATTTTATGAAATCTTCCGGTAAACATGACTGTTCATGGATTTTTCGACATCACCTAGCTGCATGAAAAAGACATGCTGCACCCACTCAAATAAATTGGAATAAGGGCAAGATCATGATGCTCTAGCTGCAACAGCCTACACCTACGGGTCCCTGAAGCCTGTTATTACCCGACTGCCCTAGAAGGAGAGTAATGTTTTTCGAGAGTATGTCTATTTCTTTGGCACGCTCTGTAGCCTGAACGGGTTAATGGATTTTAACATATGAGGTGCCGTTAGTTTCGTCTTAATTGTGGGTATGATGTGATGTTACAAAAAACAAAACTCAATGCCTGGTTTTCTCTTTTCAGTTATGTGTTTTCGCAGTCGTATTTTTGCTTTTTTTTTATAATTTTTTTTTTTTTTGTGTGATTAAAGGGAGGGAACAATGCAGATATATAACCCCATAATCACACACACCCCACTACTCAAAATGTCTTCAAGAAGCGATAACCAAGCCCATAATGTATTACACTATCTGCAAACTCAAAACTCCATGCAAACTTTAAATTTACCCCAGTTTACACGTTCTATTAGATCATGATATATCTGTCCCCCGCACGGTTCCCCATAATTTTAATTCCCAATTTACATGACAAGCAAGCCTGCGCTCGGGTGGGCTCGGAAGCATTCGGGCAACTTCGGAAGCGAAACGATGCTAATTTGCATTCGCACAATCCGCGCTGTTGACCCGGGATTGTGTCCCACTTAGGCAGAGTTAACGGACTGCAGTTTATTTAACGTATACCTATAGTTTTGAATTTATACCTCTAGTGTTTACCCGTACATCTTCAGTCTGCATCTACCTTTAAAAGCATCTCAAGTCGGTGCAGTTTGTACAGTACTTCGCTTTCTTTTTAATTAAGTGAGAGCTCCAATGCTTTCCTTTGCCAATCGAATCGTTTTATGTACTGCAATATTCAATTAACGTTATGTCAATTAGTTGGTATTGAAACAATATTAGCATAGAGAGAACGCTACAGTATGCTAGTTGACAGTTAGAAAAATACCTTATGAATTTTATTTTGATTTGTTTTTTGTCGTGGAATAATTCTGAGCTAAAAATATTAACTATTTAACTCAACTTAATTTATATTAACTCAACTTAATTTTGAAACTGATTTTATATAAATTACTATTTTACAGAAATAATTGCGTAAAAATAAGGCCTCGTGTAGATAGGTGCGACGGGACACCGGTAATTATTCTAACGTAAAGTTTTCTTAGAAATTGTTTTGTTAGAGTCGCGTGACGCCGTCGCGTCGCGTCTGTTTGGACGAGGCTTAAAACCGTCGGTCACGCCATGTTGAACGCGAACCAGATCACGACACGCCAATTCTTGTAATTGACTATATTCCAAATTGTAAACTTTACGCGTCAGACATAAAGTTTTTTTTACATTACCAATATATGTACGAAAATTATGGTCTTGAAAGGAACAACACTGATTGGCAGTGTGTCCATGTCGCACAATCTAGCAGTGTTCATTAATCTACTAAGTAAGTCAACTGGCGTGTTATAACATCGTTGCTTTACAGAAATACCGGTTGTAGAAATTACTATTAACGCTTCGTCGAATTCAGAAACTGCGACTGACACTAATAGCAACAGTATTTCCTAGAAATATGTTAATCTACGTGTTAAATGATGTTAACTCTACTCTGTTTGAAAACTACTAGTAGTAGGAGAGGTTCAAGCTAAATCCCTTTGATGTGTCTTATAGGAACGTGATCTGAGTTGCCATCAAAGGCTCGTTATCAACGCCACTTATACATCTTAATTTTACTTCGATTAAATGTTATTTATACGTTAATTTTAACGGCATTCGATACAGACATACATATTATAGGACTACAACATTTTACTCAAACGTGTTTTCTAAAGTGGAGCTGTAGTGGTCCAGTGGTATCGACCCGACATACGAGTTATATAAGTCGTGAGTTCGAGCCCAGGCAGGCACTTCACTTTGTGTATTTAATTTCATCACCACTGCTCTCAAAAGGACAAAATATTGAAGAAACCGGCATGTCCTAGAATCAAAAATTCCAAGACATTTGATACCCACCAACCCGCACTGAGCCCGCTTAGTGAATTACGGCCCACTCCCTCTCACAGAGACGAGACCTGTGTCCCAGCAGTGGGGATATTATAGGCTGATTGAATATTTTAGGCTGATTGAATATTATAGGCTGATCATGCTGTTTTCTACAACATTTTACTCAAACGTGTTTTTAGGAGGTAACAACAATTCTCTGGTCTCTCTTGTTCTCTAAAATCTTACAAGACATCTTATATGTAAGATGTCTTGTAAGATTTTACTTACTTAATAAAATTGATAATATGACCAGTGTCATAACACTGGTCATATTATCAATTTTATTAAGTTGTGCATAACCAGCTCTGGTCAACAGAAATCCGATAGAAATTACCATCGGTAAAAAATAGAACTTCCATATAAACTCGCAGCCGCTATTAAAGGAATTAATTTTCAAAAATCCGTGCTTCGTGCTCACCTTGGTTAAAAAAGGAACTCTTGCGCAAAATTTCATGCTTCTAGACCCAGCAGTTTAAGCTTTGCGTTGTCTGTCACTGAGTGAATGGATTTAACTAGATTTTTATTAAATAGATATTAGCAATAGCATTACCTTCAAACTAACGAAACTTCAAATCTACACCACCTGACGTCATTAACCATGAAAATATAAATGTATAATCGGCCTTATTCGAACCGTATATCATATTAACACCATACAAATTTCAACTCTACATCCAGCTTAATAAAGTCCAAATTCCTTCACCAAAACACATTTAGTGAGGTGACAATAACGTGCAAAATTCGGTTCGTAAGACGATAAATCGAGTGAATATCTCAAACTATTCAGAATCAGTTCTCATCCTCTTAGAAATGGGGTGTAATAAATCTTAGAGAGTCGTATAGAAATTATTAGGTTTCGGACCCGATTTTGTTCGATCAATTTTGTTTTAACGATGGTATGCTCAGGCCTTACTAGATAACTCGATAATATATGAAATACCAGTACCTATTACTTATGATTTTCACTATCTACTACCTTACTAAATGGAATTCCAAGCAGAAACTTTATTGTCAAGCATTCACTACTCTATACATTGTCATTGCAAAAATGAACCTTTGAAAACTACAAATATGTGGATCAACGATCCACTACGCAAGTCTATACTTTATAATTTGGCAAATTACCTGTAATTTCCCTTAAGGAATACAAAAAAAAAAACCTATTCAACTTTAGTCTTACACACAGCCCGTAAATAACCTCCACGTACCCCCATTAATCCTACTTTTCCTTTTAGCAACACATAACCGAACCACTTATTTCCCGATACGTACAAAATACCTTCACCCAACACAGTACCTTCTCTCCTAAAGTGCCTTAAAATCTAGGCCTTCGCTGTCCTAACAAATGAGCCTAATTCATCATTCTGACAATGATAAAAACGGGACACGGTATCGAAGGGCCCTCATTGGCCGAACGCACACATGCAGACATATTACTCGAACACATGCAAAGTTACACGTATGGTTTGAATAGGTATTTTTAGGGTTGTAGTGATGTGATTAGCGTGTCGAATGTTAATAATAATATCGATGTTATTTTGACTGAATACTAATACTTATGGGTAGAGTAACTTCAGTAATCGGGCGATCCAAAACATTGACGTGTAAAAGTGTACCTATCGGTATAAGAAGAGCAAACTGACTGAAATAAATTCATCATTTTTAATCTTATTTGATACTGAAGATGGGCTAAATTGACCTCTATTAAAATTCTTTAGGAACCAGCGACCCATACAATTGTATCCAGTGTCAAGTATTAACCAACGAAAAAGGTCCTCCAGTGTTATTTTTCTCTCAAAGTAAAACGCCTGTTTAAAGACTTAACGTTAAAATAATTAACGTTAATAAGATTTTAACTAAACGGCTTAAAACAAAAACGATTTGGCTTAACTAGTTTAACATTTTCTAATTTACATTAAACTGGAATTAACTTTTGTTGTACGTAATGACATCATTTTGAAACATTTATTAAAACTATTTTTTATAGAAATACAATGCAATAGTTAAATCAAAAGTTAAAAATACAATTTGCCAGGTGATTAACTCATGAAATAGCGTCGCTTTGTTAGAGGCCAAAATTAGGTGGCTAATACCAAGACATGCTTGTAAGTAAAGCCGGAAAAACACCGAAAAAAAATATCAATTTGTTTTCTCGTAAAAATAAAAACGGCATTCGAAAATTTTAAATTTTAATCATATTTTTCTTAAACCGTCTCACCATGTAACATCACTACGAAAATTTTAACATAATCCTTGGTGCTGCAGGAGGCTCGCCAAATAGATGCCTTTGTCTCGGTATCGGTAGGTCGCGCACTTTGCATAATTGTCTCCGGAGGTCCCAGGGAACATGGCCTTTAGCGTATGGTACAAGGAACTAAAGCTTGGTGGTTGTTTTCTGGGCGTAGAATCATTTTGTAAGGAAATATCATTTCAGCTGAAAGACGTACATTGCTGGACGATGTGCTTCCCGCATCCAGCGGATTCCTGCGGCATTCACAGGGTATCACCCACCTTGTGGAAGGCCTTCCAACGCTACGTCTTCCGGTATGCAGTCGTCACTCCAGAACGTTTCGGGCCCCATCGGCCATCAGCTGTTCTGCGAGCAATGTACCCTGCCCACTGCCACTTAAGTTTGGCAATTCTTCGGGCTATGACGGTAACCTTGGTTCTCCTGCGGATCGCTTCATTTTCGATTCGATCACGTCGGGAAACTGCAAGCATAGTAAGGATATAAATGCATAATACGGCAGAGCAAAGATCGTTGTCAAAGATAAGGGAACTGCGCCTTTTTCAAGAGTCCAAGTTTTTTTAATCATTTTCCTTCATCGTAACTCAGAGGCATCCTGATTAATTAAAAACTACATTTATATTGTCATGTTTTAATTATCAAGCGAAACAGGAAACTTTTTCAACTAAAAGCACAATAAAATTGTCTAGGATTAAATTAAGTTGCAAGAAGTAGCTGTATCTTACCATTTTTCTTAGAGTAAAAATATACTACTCGCTTTGGATAGAGTGCTCGATCTAGAAGGAACATTTCGATTTATGTACCCCCAATATGTTACCGAGAAAAAACTAGAAGGGGCAATACCCAGAGAATCAGTTTCGATACCAGGGCCGAAATAGGACTGTATTACGGGTGCATATTGCGCGGAACAATACGGGTGCATAGTGCGTTTTAGTTCTGCTGTATTTGAAAGGTTATCTATTAGAGATTTATAGCGATAAGACCACCCATTTCACATATGCACAAATCATTGCCATGCACATGTTTTAATAGTGCACAATAAACATTATTTGTATTGCAATCCAACAATACTGAACTATTGTTTTCAATTCGCTTTTAATACTCGTACATTCAGGGTAGCTTAAAATGTATATTAATTATTCGTACTACATCGTTGGCATTGTTTAAAGATAAAAATGAATGGCCGTAAAATAAATTTAGTATAACACAAAACTGAATTGAAAAGCACTTGAGTTAATAGCTTTATGAGCTAAAAAGCAATTTTAATTTTAATTAAAACATAAATTCAGGATTGAAAGATGAGACATAGCGTATTTGAAATCGAAACGCAGTGTATTTTAAACATTTTAATGCTGTTTACATATTAACTTCTACAAACCGATAAATGCAAATTGTTGCAGTTCGTTATAACCTTACAATAATATTATTATTATTATTTCTTCACAGCAAAAGTCAACAAAATAGTTATTAAATCACAATCTTTTCACATCATAGTTGCACCCTGCTGCACCTTCCCTACCCATCTCAGTTCCTCTCTGTTTACACCAGCAGATGTAATTTAAAAAGGAACAGTGGATTTAAGTGGTGCATTTGCTTCAACCCCACCTGTGACTTATTTATAGTCGAAGATACGGCTTTATGGCTGAATAATGCGATTTCTTGCAAATATTCCTTGGTGCTGGTTACCGAAAGATTCTATTCATGCATATGTGAGGATGCGGTGTGATTCTTTTGTTGAATAGCTGTAGGTAAGGGTGTTAAAAGTTTGACGACTTGGTTTGAATGTATTTCTTTGGGTGTGAATCCTATTGATGTGATGGGTTCAATGAAGATGTTGAAACATTTTTGTTGCAAAAAATGTTTTAAAAGCTGGTTCAGATCGTGTATAAGAAGGATTTTTAGCTGTATTAAATTGAACTTAGGATTCGTTTCAAGAATAGATTTGGTCTGCTTGCTTATTATATTAACAATGTACCCAGATAACTAAATTCAAAATCTCTGAGCTCGTTATATTTGAGAGACAAATTCGAAGATAAGTTTACCATACGTACTCGTATATTAAGCATATTATATCCAAACTTGTCCTCAACTTACAACCGTATGCAAATTCAACATTAGTTTTACAACATTCACGAATTTTAAGACCCCAACACACGCGTCCTAATCTCCTAATGCCACTAAATCACACTTTTAGTGTCAGTAACTATAAAATTAGCATAGTTATCCAAAAGTTTTGGTTAAATTAACTTTCTATTATTCTAACAGCAGTTAGTTTCGAAGTGCGCTTTGATTCGGCGCCATGTTGTGTGAAACTTCAAGTTGGAATGACGTCACGGGTTTTAGCAGGGGCGTTAAATGCAGTGAGTTAGTACATGGATATAATAAGCTGACCTAAAATATGGAATTTCTTGTTTTAACATAAAATTAAATCTAAGCCATGGCAAAAAAAAAAGCTTCCCATCAGTGAAGGAATTTTCTGGATCGGATCACTAGTTCCGAAGATTGTATCCTATATATTAAACGAGCATTATTTATATATATATATATATATATATATTTGCAATCACGTTGTCGAAAACGGCTCTAACGGTTTCGATGAAAGTTGCATTATAGGGGTTTATGGGGGCGAAATATTGATCTAGCTAGGTAGCATATCTGGGATAACTCGTTTTCTCCGTATTTTCACTCGAGCAGAGCTCGGTCGCCCAAAGTTCAGAACAAGAATAATGACATGGTGGCATGGAATTAGCAAGTACTTATCTACTATCATGGCAGCATGGAATTAGAATGAACTTTCCTATACTAGTAAATGAGCATTCCTTATTTTCACCAGAGCAGAGCTCAGTCGCCCTATAGATTATATAAGTGGCATATTTCAAATTTCGGTGTACATTATGACAGTCTTTGACAGGCTCATTTTTAGCAGTTAACTTTCGAGATGATGATGATAAGTATTTTTGTGATGCATGGTTTATTTATCATTTCATTTAGCTTCGATGATACGTAGACCTTTCTGTTCTTTAAGATTTCGCCAACATTGACTATCAGTTGGAATATTCATCAACATCCATTAAACGTACACTCCTAAACACGTGCATCCCAAGACCTCACTTACCATTCCTCCATTTTATCCCGAGGCGGCGCCACCATCAATTGTACCAAACCGAGCCACTTCAACAAAGGTCAGAACATATTAGGTTTTACGTATTCTAGGGTCCTTTAAAAAATAATTCCCCAGCTCAAAGCAAAGTGGAAAGCTTTATTTTTATTTTAAACTTTTTCGCTGTTAACAGGCGAACGGGAATTCAGTAAAAAAGGTTTTCATTCGGCTGGAAGGTTTGTAAATTGAATACAATTTTTTCAGTCCAGTTACTGAGAATTGCTTTGATTCTACACTCGTTTTGTGAAGCTATGTTATTGGTATTTAGCAATTATTAAAGCATCATTTACCGCCGTTGTTAAAAAACTGGTCTGAGTTTGAAATAAACGAATGTAAGCTGCTGTAATTGGTTTTGTGTACTTTAAATTGCTTTTAGATACCAGGGGTTGCGTTCAATAAAATGATTGTAAGACGTGAAAATAATTATTAATTTTATCAAAAACATCAACACTTTTTCCATATGTGGGGATTCTCCCTTGCCGCCTTTAGAGCCTATGCACACGATGCGTTGCAGCGACGGCGCGACCACAGTTGTTTGTGTAACCGTAAATGCGGCGCTTTGCAGCGCGACGCCGCAACGCATCGTGTGCACAGGCTCGCAATTGCCATTTTAACAAAAGACGACTATTCAGTTGGCCAGTCAAATCCATTATAGGCATCAATGCCACTTGTCCAAGGTAACGTCAGACTTAGACTAACCTTCTTTCCCAACTTTGGTAAACTAAGCATAAATTGCCTTCCTATCTACGCAGGTCGAATAGAACGTAATCTCAAATGTCATTAGGCTGGTGCAAACAACAATTTATCAGCCAGTATCAAATTCGTTTCGATATCAAGGCGATAAATCGTAAATTGTATGGCAAGCCTTAAAGCCGCATCCAATATTTTAAACCTATCGCAAAATATTTTAAAGACATGCAGGCACACAGGCCCCGACACCTTGCAACGATTTATGAAGAGATATCATTCGCTTTAATATTGTATTCCCATAAAATGCCTTGCTAACCAAATATCCTATGCACCTTACTCCGCTGACATAACGCCCAAATTCGCTTGTGTTGCATAAAAATCATATTTGCAATGGTTTCCGTCGATACGAATTTGACATGCGGTCATGTTAAACCTAAAGGTGTTGATATAAGGTTGGCTTTTGGTTGTTTTGTATGAATATATGGGATCATATTTTGCTGAGCTGGTAGAAATTTGTGAGTTCTGCGAGGGTGTGATTTATTCCAATCCATATTGCTAAGATTTGATTGAAGTGCTATCTACCGTGCACCGTTTAATATTAAATGGTGGTGATATATTTTGGTGGCCATCAACTTTATATGAATGTGAAGTCTTGAATTTGACGCGTAAGCATCATTAAGTAAATGGGGGAGTTACTTTAAGAGTAAATTTTAAGTGCCTTGTATATTTTTCTTGAAGGTCTCTTCATTTGAATATGAAAGGAAGAAAACATAAGCACCGTTATATTATGCAACAAATAAGCCCTACAGTTTGGGATGAGACAATATTGACAACAAATATTTGAATATTAGCTACATATTTGCAGACTCGAAAAAAAATATAATAGATAAATACCTAACTACTTATTTGTTTAGTTCAGTTTAGAAAAAAAAATAACATTAAAATATATATAGCTGTAACAGTTACACTAATATTAATAACATCACTTTTACTGGCTAAAAGCACCTTTACTCGTATATTTTTATGGCATGTATTTAATGCGGCAACTAAGTAAAATGAATATAGGTTTTAAAAAAAAATTGAGTGGGTACCATATATAATGGGTTGGCAGCTAATTAGGAGTATCGTAATAAGTAATAGGTAGCATATTAATATATCAGTAATAAGCTCCGTTTTAATTTAAACTAGCATCAAGTTTTTCTTTTGGGAACAGAATTAATATCTAAGCGGAAACTTAATGGCGAAAATAAAATAGAAAATGGGCATTCATAAATAATATATTATTATTGTATTATTAGGGCAGGTTTAGATTTTCTATATAATCTAGTCGTTTCTGGCACTCGCCGGCCGCTACCGCGGCACCGCTCGCTTCGCTCGCTCGGCTCGTGCTTAGGAAGTCACAGTTTTAACCTAACCTAACCTAACCAATAAAAAAAAAAAAATTACCTACTCTAACTAGACTGGTAATATATTATCTTTGCCACCCTACTAACATTATTAGTCGCCAAGTCATTATTTATAGCTCCTCGCCTAATATTTTATTTGACTGGTATAGTTTATTTGCTACCTAAACGCAGCTGCTAGTTTTTAGTTTTTATAACACCTTTAATTTTGAACCTTACATAATATAATAGTCGCGAAAATATTTAATCGCTGGCAAGTTATTTTATTTGTTGCAAACATTTAGTCGACTTTTAAGTTATTAGTCACTCGGAAAATAATAAGCCTATTTTTATTATAATAATTACAAACTTATTACAACAAGAGGCATTTAACATCAACATAGGAAATTATCACAATAATTTCATTTATAAAATGAGGGGCAAATACTTAAATAAACATTTCATTTTATTTCACAATTTTTACCAATACCATGTCACCCAGACTCTATTAATATTTTTTTAAAACTTGAAACAGCCGTTAGAGGAAAAAAATCTCATTAAAATCCAAACTGGCCGAACAGAGTCATGTAAAAAAAGAAATAATATGTTCTGGTCTCATTGGCGAAAGTTTTCTCGTTACACGAAGTTTGACGGGTAGATATTAAGACTTCAGTAATTGCGTCAAACACCCAACTCTTAGTAAAGGCAATCAAATGGATTGAGTATTGGAGACGATGGTGTATGAAAATTGATTATTTCTGATATCTCTAACTAACTAACTATTTATTTCAATCAATAGCTGGTCATCTTAAACGCTAACTCTAAAATATTTATATTATGGACAAGTATTAAGTATCGAACGAACGAACGAACCTGGTTGAACGAGCTCTGCTCGGGTGATAATAGATAAACATATCATCCACGTATACCAACGTTGTATCACATTCCCGAGGCTGTAAAAATAGAGAAAACGAATTTTCGCCTAGCTAGATCGAATTTTCACCCCCGTACATCCCTATATTGCAAGTTTCATCGAAATCGATAGAGCCGTTTTCGAAAAAAATATTTCAAATATTATATATATTATATATTATTATATTACATATATATATATAAACAAATATTGCTCATTCAATAGTATAGGATAAAAGGGAAGAGCTCATTGGGCATCAAAAAATTCGTCCGCATCGTTGTCAGTGGTAAAAGTGCCCAAAAGCCTGGCAGCGTTGCCACGTTCTATGGCAATGCTGATTCTTTGACCTAAAAATAGGCCAGCCCTCTGATATGTTGTTTTACGGATATGGATTTATTGATACTACAGGTACCTACTAAACTAAAACTATAGATTTTCCTGTTTTTAATTATGAATTTTATTTTTTACCTTCGTCTAGTACTACTTGTCTTACAATTCAATCACTCTCGTGTACAAAATTAAGAATATAAATAAACATTTATCTAGGGAAATCAGAGAAATGATTCTACTCGGTCTAGAAAAATCTTTTGTCATAATTAGGAGGTTATCTTAATCTCCTAATTTCGGATTCATGTGCGTATTGTATAATATTTATCACTTACTTCAAAAACGGTGAAGGAAAACATCGTGACGAAAACGGCATACAGTCTGAGATATATTTGACTTATTGAATGACTTATTTTTCTATAATTATGTCTAATGAATGTAAAATGACCAATGCAATGGATAATAACCACCAACAATTAAGAGTGTAATTGTATTATTATTAATTATTCTTCAACGTAGCCAATAACATTGACATACATATAAATATTGTACACCCCATGGGTATGCTATAGTGATATAATAATGCTGATTTTAAGAACTCTTTTTACCTGTGAGAACAATAAATAAATGAATAAAAATAAAGAATATTCTATCTTTTATCTATCTATCTATGAATATGAATTTCTTGACGGCTTGTGAAGCCAAGTAAGAGGCCAAAAAACGCGGGCGGCTTTAAAACTCTGACACCAGGTTAGTCACTAACCACACGAAAAGAAGAAGAACTTCGAAATTTTAAACAGACCCTCAAACATTTCTATTAGAACAGTTTATCTGTTCAAATACCACTAATAACCGAGGAAAATAATTACGGTGAGACTGGAATTTACTGTACATAACTCACTGTAAAATCCCATAAATTACTAAATTACTACACGCGTAAACCTGAAATTCCAACAGAAACCACGAATATATTGAATAGAACAGAGCTATTCAGCGTTGAATACTCCGAAACCCCTTTAACCCAACCGAACGAAAAACCATTACCCTGTATTCCACCTTTTAATAATTGTATGCGACTGATAAATTCCCATCGCACAGTAATAAATAAAACGTATTACACAGCCAGTACAATAGGTAACGCGAAAGGCCCAGGTGTATACAAATGGGGACTCTTCCACTTAGCCGGGTTGGCAGGTGTGAAACGAATTAAGCATCCAATCACGTACGGTATGCGTTTGGTTTTAGAATTAGACAAAATAAACGTTGAATGGATAACTTTGTGAAGATAATTTGATAGTTAAATTGATAGTAAATAGTTTTTGAATCGATTAATATTGATACTATTGAACAGAGAAATAAACTCTAATGTACTAATTTTTTCCTAAAACTCTATTGCTGATTTGTGACTGAACTTCGTGAAACAACAACAACACCAAATAAAATAGCAAAAATTACATTGCTAACTAACATTCTTTATTATTTTGTACCTGCTTTTAAATGATCGTAAACAAAAAGAATCAGCCTACATCACAAAAAGCCTACATTCTCTAAACAAACTAGCACAATTTTCTAAAACATTACTATTATTATTTGTTTAATATTTGAGTAGGAGCGCGGGAGCGCGGCCGTCTCGCGCGCCGCTACAACACAACATGGCGACCGGTCTAAATGAAAAATGGCGTCAATTTACAGGGCAAACGCAGCTAAATTGGATATTTCTCACGGCTAAAACTCTTGCTACTAAGAGTTTGCTGTTTTTACTCCAGTTTTGTTGGAAAGGGAAAAACCAAATGATCTTTCGAGGTAGCAAACGCAAGAATAATGTTTGGAAGTTTTACTTTATTATTGTGAAAGTTGTGACATACTTTTGGTTTGTATGCAGATCTGTAAATGAAAAGTTTTGGGAAAGTTGAGGGATAAGATAGCTGACAAAAGACTAAACTTTTAATGACTAAGAGAAACATACATACATATTTTTTGTAAGCTGCCGTGGTAATTTTACAAGACGGAATTCAATACAATTCCTGCCTTAATATAATTAATTAATGACTAGACTTTAAAACTAACATGACAATTTATTTATTTTACATGACTTGTTTCCTTTGTCATTATAGATAATAATAAATCTAATGCGACAAAGTAATTTAATATAAACTTAACTATACCTTATATGCTACACAGTACATAAACTAATAATTATTATTTATATCTAAATCTTCAAGATACATAAACCTCAATAAAATTACATAAGGTAGTTCAAAATTCTGTTCATTAATTTGGCTAGTGATCATTTATATCCGCAGTTGTAATTTGCGGTGGATTTTATCAAACTTTAAAAAAAACTGGTTTACTCCCCAACCAACAAACAAAAACGAATTGTAAAATAAATAAACACAATACGGTTTCGATAAAACGATTTTCCAGCTGCCCTCCATCAATATTGGCTGGGCGGCTACATCGATCAACTCTGTTCCTTATCTCAAACTATGACTGTGTGAAACACAGATATAAAAGAGCTGGAAACAACATAACTTATTGAATAGTACGACGATATAATAATAATAAGCCTTTATTGCTGTTTTTAACTTAATTAACTAAACATAACTATATTACGACGATATTATAAGGTCTGAAATGTGATGCATTTGTGCTAAGACTGGTCTCTGATAATATATTATAATTCTTTACTTCTTCTTTACTTCAAAATTGGAGGAAGCTACCTTGGGAGCCGTCGTAAGCAAATTATACAAGAAATCATTTGAATAACCTACGCGATTACTACGACGTAGGTGTCACCTCTACGCCGTAGACATCACAGCTACGCAAGCTGCGTAGTCGTAGCGGACCTGCTACGCAAGTAAGCGACCTGTTTATCTTCGAATTATTGGAAGTTCTCAATGTAGCGATGCATGCCGCAAACCGAACTGAATTCTCCCAATACATTCTAAGTCTGTCAAATTTTACAAGCTAGAGTGCATCACATCGTTTAAATACATCCAAAAACCTAATGGTTCAATTCAGTTTTTTCACCACTTCACACTCCAACATCCACGATTTAAATTACCCACTCCACCGCCTGCCAAGTCGGGCCGAGTGTCAGCCAAGTCGTGTCTCTGTATATCCGCGTAACACTTGGCTCTCACCTCACGTACCGTGGACCAGTCGTATTTTATTAGATCATTAAGCTTGGCAACGTGTCTTGGCCCGCTTGGCCGGTCCATCACTACGGCATTCAATAGTCCTTTCTAAGGTATTGACGGGGAAATTAGATTACAGCCCGTGGTGAAGCTTTACGTATGTTTTGGTTAGGACTGAATGATGGCAAAGTGGTTTCAGAGAGGGTATTTCTTGGATGAAGTAGTCAGAATTTATTTAAGGAATAGTATCAATGAATGAACTGCAACAAAGTTGCTATAACACAAAGTTATTTTTTTAAAGATGTTTTGTTGTATAATGTTTATAAGTTATTTTATACAAAAACAGGCTGTGGTCTATTTAACATTATGGTAGCCATACACGTTACTATATACTTGCGAAAGTTTAGACTTGCACAAGTCTACGTGACACCGAATGGCTCGGATACTTGTGCTAATTCAACCCACACGCATTAATGTTTGTTTTTGTTTTTTGTTTTTTTTTTTAAAACGTTGCCCCACACTAAGAATTTCTTCTTGTATCGTGGGTACGTTTACAAACATAGAAACTCACATACACTAACACCCAGACCCGGAACAACTACTTGCAGATCATACAAATATTTGTTCCGTGCGGGGATCGAACCCGCGACACGTTGCGCAGCAGTCGATCACTCAGCCACTGCGCCAACCGTGTCGTCAATGTATACATACCTAATCAATATGTAATGTTCTCACTGCTTTGACACAGACTCACAAACACTTCTACTCTTCGAGAGGGAGTGGGCTATAATCTACCACGCGGGCCCAGTGCGCAGTTGGTGCGTGGGTTGGTAAATGTCACATGTCTTCGAATTTTTGGATCTAGGACATGCTGGTTTCCTCACGATGTTTTCCTTCACTGTTTTGAGAGCGGTGGTGATGAATTTATTTACACAAAGAAAAGCGCCTGCCTGGGTTCCGAACCTTTGACCTACAACTCGTAAGTCGGGGGCGTTACCACTAGGCCACCACTGCTCGTTATGTAATGTATACTTGTGCAAGTCCAATTTTACGCAAGTATATCGTAACATGTGTGGCCATCATTACTTCTTTTAGGCTCATTTATTTTTTTCCTTTTCAATTTCAGATTCAAACACCACAGTTGCTTTAAATATTTGACTTATTTGGTACCATTCATAAATTTTTAACTAAACGTTACTTCCTAATGACATAGGTCTATTGTTGCCCGACCTTTCAATATAACAATCAATTATTCTGATCCGTCGTTAAAACCGGTCCTTTGTCACTTTAAAAACTCAAAAGCACTCAAAACCCTTGTCGTGGAAATTAATTCTACATTATTCTCATACATTTTAATTACTAAGTCTTCGGAGCCTACTTTAGACTTTATCGAAATATGATTACACTGACTTCAGACAATCCCTTCAGGACCTAAGAACTGTCAAGGGCACCGACACTCAAGGTTAGGTTGAGTCTAGACCGTCTTGGTCAATAAACTTTAAATTTCCACCTTAGGTCTTCAGCAGCATAAATATTTTTGTTTGAAGACTTTTGTTGAATGCGTTTGGTACTTTATAATTGTGTGCCTAAAGTTTGTTTTGGGTAAAATAATGTTTTTATGTAATTTGAGGCCTAGGGTTTTATGCAGAAATAATAAATGTTATTTGTGTGTTTTTGTGTTATTGTGTCATTGGTTCAATTCTTTTTATTACTAAAATATTATTGGACATGTCAATACTGATACAATTTAGAAAACGTACCCAACTCTAAAAATATTACCCTTTTTATGACAAATTGACTATTCATTAAATTATTGTTGTATTCAAATAATAACTGAAATCCCAAACACCTTCATGTTTACAAATTTTAATTTTATAAAACAGCTCGAAAGCTAACACGTTTGACAGCTATTGCTTATTTTAAATAGTAAAATGAATACTTAACCATGGTGACGAAGCTCGCCTTTGGTTGTACGTATTACATGAGTAAAGCATTTTTTAAAAAAAGACCAATGCTACTCGTGACTAGGAGGTCGAGTGAATACAAATATATATTGCAAACAATTCACCGATAAAATGCATTCAGAATTCCGTCATACAAAATACATTTCGCTGAAGACCAAATCTACTTACTCCAAAGATTTAAATCAAAATTCTTGCGCTCACCGTACTTAGACACGCGAAATTGTGTCTATAATAAGAGATCCCACATTATTAAATATAATTTCCAACACTCAACTCAAACCACTACGTCATAGGTGTCAAAACGAAGTAGAAACGCAACTAGCTTTTAACGCGATAGGGCTAACCTAACGATTTAAATCTTTGACTTATTCATTTCGACTCAAAAATTTTCTCGCAAGGCAAATTAAATGTGTCATACCAAAAACATTCCCCAAAAATCCATTATTAATATCATTGCCAGTTCAAACGTCACAAAATTGAAGACTCTTGACTCCTGCCCGATTACTTCAGATTAGCTTGACCCCCTTTTTATCTGACAGGACCTTTAATCAATAGAACTTGTCAGGACACCCATTATTCCTTTCAATTCTAAACGAAGTTAATCTCATCTGAAGCTGATTGCGCCAAATTGTCAATAGAGGATTCCTGAATTCATTCTACAGTGAATTCTGTCCATTCTATCTGTTTAAGTGAAGTAATTACTAAAAGGATCGAGGATTAGTAGTTCAGTTGTAGTCGGGAATTTCGTGGATGGTGGCATGATGTCTGACTGAGCTTTTTATTTGCTATTAGTTTCAATTTTACTTACAAAAAAATTGGTTACACTTCAATGGTGTTATTTACATTTTTTTATTGGAACAGTTAGTCTAAATGTGTTTTAAGAGCTGTTAAGGTATCAGAAACAATAAGTGTCATCTACAAAAAAGTAGATGACGCTTATTGTTTAAGCGTATTTTTAACTTGTGTAGTATAATTTTTCCCTATATTTAACGTTAACCGCTAAACTATTCTGAGACTAATATTCACAGATTTGAAGTACCTCTCCTCGCTCTTTTCCCTCAACCTTTTACGACCAAGAGCTTTTTACGTTAAGCGACATGATGACGGAGATCCCAAAAATCCCTTACATTTATTCATGTAACAACCTCATATTAGCTGATATTATCGCCTTAAGGGATAAGATGGCCACTCGCAGAAAACATAGATGTGACTTAAATCGTGTTCATGCAAATTATTTAATTAAGAATTGAATTTAAACTGTTTCATTTCTAATACCATGCCGGGTACAGATTGGTGAAACGTAAAACCCGTTGAAACAAATTCGCCTTATTGTTGTATTATATTTTGTGTTGCATTACATAGATTTTGAAGGTTCATTTCATGTTTTAGTAATAGTAATTTATGTCCAAAACTTCAGTACACTTTCCATCAATGAGGTCTCGACCCCTGAACTAGGACACCCTGTATGACACAGGTCGAGGTTTCTCCAGCTACATATATCAGCATGAGAAGGCTTAGACTAAGTACAATTAAGTGACTTTTAACATAATGAAAAGAAAATTGAAATAAATGAAAAAGAAGACAAAAACATAATGGAAAAGAAAAATACTAAAACATTTTCTGTTTTAGAATAAAACGGGGGTAGCATGTGTATGATGTGTGTTGATGCAGGTGTGGGGATGTGTATAGGTACTATAAGTCTGTACACTAGGTGAGATACTGATAAGATTTTCAGTATCATCGTAGCTATGGCTTCCAAGCCAAAGTAAGATTTCCTTTTATCAGGAAATCGCTCACGTCTGTAACTAGTTTGGACTGGTTAAATTTGCTGTAGAGGCGTGGCACTATGCTGTTTACGTCTCACCAATTTGTACCCAGCATTAGAATATTCTTTAGCTCATACTTACCCAAGGGTGTCGTAAAAAAGACACTGGCTTGTTATAGTGGATAAGCAAGTGCATCTATTTGTCTGCTGTCAACTGCGTACCAAGGAGGTCGAGTGTCCCTAAGGCCCCGTATCACTTCGTAAAACTTTGTTTTTTATTTTGTAGTTCTTATCTTGACAGTAGCAATTAGTTTTCTTATTGGTTGCTAACTGAATCGAGTAAAAGTATAAAAGTATTACTTACCAGAACAAACCCTTAGCAATCGAAATTCAAGTTTGATTCACTTTTTGCATGAATAAACTGTAATTCCTCTTAAATTAGTAAGCGTTGAACCGACAGACATCTGAAATGTGATTAATGAAACTAATTTTAGAGGGAAAAATGTCCCAAAATTTTGTTACGTAAACCGGCACCGTTTCCGTGTCGTTGGACGGGAAAACGTAATGCTTATTAGCTAGATATTACTGCTACTTATCTTTTAAGAGATAGCGCTTCTTCCACTTCTCTGCCGTTGTGTTTTCTGAGACTTTTTATAAACTGTTTTTTCCTGGTTTGAAAGTGATAGTTGTTCGCGGCCACGTGAACGTCCATTGTTGATAACAAGGTTAAAATGTTTTCATAATGTAACAATTGTAAAATGTTTTTGATACCTTCAAAGAATATGACGTGTCTATCAAACAGTTTAAGAATATAGAATTTTATTAAGAATATCATCGAACTTGTACATAGCTTTTTGATTTTGTAATATTATGTTCTATCTTGCACTAATTGATACCATATCGATGATTGTGCCAATATTTTACTTTAACAAATTCCTTTTTATAAGGCCTTTTCTAATCAGGCCACGTTTTACCGATTCGTTTCAGCAGAAGCACCCACATGTGATCTTTGAGGCGCGTACGAAGGCCAACAAGGGATGTGCCAACAAGCTGGAGTTCAGGCCCAAGAGCCGGCGCACCAAGCACGTGCCTTACGTCGAGGAGCCGCTCGCTGATGACCCTGGCAACGCGTGAGTTGTTACACTTATTATTTACCAAGAGACGTCCCAAAAAGCTGGAGTTTAAACCCAAGAGCCGGTGCACCAAGCTCGTGCCTTACGTCGAGGAGCCACTCGCTGATGACCCTGCCAACATGTGAGTTGTGACACTTATTATTGTATGCTTAAGTATATGCCAGCAAGCTGGAGGTCAGGTCCAAGACCCACGTGCCTTGCGTCGAAGAGCCGCTCGCTGATGACCCTGGCAACACTTATAATTTTTTAAGCATTTTACTAAGTTACCAGCTAATTTTATCTGGCAGATAACTAGAGTCATACAAATACTGTTCCATTCTCAGTCCACCTTAGACAGGACAATATGTGTCAATGAAAAAAAGTCATATTGATCTCAATACTTACGCTCCAAAAACCTACAGGTACGCCTAGTTTCACTAAAGTCTGTCATATAAACTAGACTACAACATGTTGCACGTTAAACACATCTGATTGGCTAACGCACCGACATAAGCGGCTTATCAGCACAGCACATTATCTCCCTAATGAAGCGACTTCAAAATCCGTTCCCAACATTTTAAGCACCAAATCTTAAGTGAAAAGTGCGAAGAATTAACTTGTAACAAGTACTTACCGAATCGATTTATTACCGGAAGACAGAGGATTACACGCAGCTACTGACTTCGCTTTAATTATTGAACAAGTTATCAAAATCAATGTTTGCAGCTAACTTTGTTTGTGGGGTTGCGGGAAAAGATTACCTACGTTGTTCATATTTTGATTAGTGGCTTACGAGGAGGCTTATGTATGGGCACGTATATTTACAAACTGAGGCCCTGGGTTCGATTCCCGGGTCGGATAAAGTGTCATTGGGTTTTCCATCTGGAATTTCTCAGTAGCAGCCTGGAGTCTGGATTTGTGCCCGATTGATGGAAAACTGGCGAAATGTGACCTCTCTAACCTCTCTAACTCTTCGGGGAAATACAGGCGCAATGTTATGTAATTTACATACTAGCTTTTGCCCACGGCTTCGCCCACGTCGAATGAATGAATGAAATGCACCGACCTCAGCGTGGTTTAACCAGACTCGATAAATCGAATGAACACATTTGCACTAGCCCCTGGATCATGCTTCATGGGGCTACAGAGGCCATTGCATATCAAGGAGTAGACCGGGGGGTGCGGTAATTCAAAATTCAAAATATTTTATTTCACATAAACCTACATGGGCACTTATGAAACGTCAGAAACTAGGTGCATGGTTCCAATTGGTCGTTTCCTATGTAGATGAGCCGGCAAGAAACTCCACGGTTACTCTTTCAAAAATAATTGGCCTTTACAATATCCTCAAACAACAGTATTAACAGGTATGGGAGGACAGTGTACACACGGCTACACATCAAGCTATACATTTCCAGTTTATGCTGATCTCGCATTGTATAGGATTTCGGTACAACGTGAGGTCAGTTTATACTGGAAATGTATAGCTTGATGTGTAGCCGTGCGTACGAGTATGAAGGTCTTTCAACAAGTACTATCCATACCATCTTCCATTTTGTTAAGTACCTGGGTACTTAACAAAATAGTAGATGGCCAAATCTACAGTCCACTAAGCCTACAGCGTTCTCACATTCAGAAAATGGAAAAGAATCTATATAAAATATGAATAAATTAATAAAAATAAAAACCTATTTTAAATGAAAAGACATAATTGCTATTACAACTGTAACAAATCTGAATAATTGTCATGGACACAAAAGCCACTAATAAAGTGTTTTAACTTATTGGTAAGGGTAGGGAAGACGTGTCCTTAGGATATGGAAGGATTTGCGAGCCGTACCGAATGATTGGAAATTATCCTACGGGAAAGTAGGTACTAGGTACAAGTATAAAAAGTATCCTTAGTCCAAACCCAGGGCATGGCCTACCTATGTGCCTAATTTAATACAAAATCCGTTCAGCCGTGAAAAGGTAACAGACAGACAGACAGACCGACAGACAGAGAGGAACTTTCGCATTAATAATAATAAAGTAAGGATAAACACAAGTTTATACAGCAAGGGGAGACCTAAGACCTTATAAAATAAAGCCTTTCATTTAATCAACAGCATCGCAAACGCGTTTAACTCTCATGAAACAGAAACGAAACAAGCATTGTTCATCACATTTGGTTACAATATGTTAGCAATTTTAGACGTTTAAATCCAAGGTTTCCTTAAGGGAACGTTAGAGCGAATTTAGCCGACAATGTAGTGCAAATATTTTTAGGCAGGATCATTCACTGATCACGTCGTTATAAAATTGTTACTTAATTTTTACCCTCAGCCAAAAACATTTGCAGAATTTATAATATTGCGAGTAGTTACTCCCTGTAATCCACCTTATTTAAATCTTGACACAATATTGGCTGATTACATTTGAGTCACTCAAGTGTGCAGACGTCCGTCTCGGACCCTCGGGGGTCGGGGGGTCAAGTCCCTAAATTATTGAAGCGTCAACAGGTATACCTTCTTAAGCCAATCATTTGTTTATGAACCGTTCGGATATTTGTGACGACCCAATGGCGTTTGCGATGGAAAATATATATATATATAACATCGCGCCAGTACCCTATGTACTTTCAAATTTTGCCAGTCAAGGAGGCTAACCGCCACAACCGAGATATTTCAAACTACGGGCTGCGGCTGTTAATTTTCAAAAAAATATACAAAAAACGCCACTCAAGGCGGCAGTCAATAAATGTAAAATAATAACTTAGACTTTTCGTATCTTTGAATTTTTGGTATGAAAATCTTGATAATGAATTTATGGTTTGGGGCAATCCCTCTAAAGAGTCCCATGGGAGTCGTTAAGTTAACTAAGCGATTATATTCCGAGGAGGAGGTAGAAATTCTCTTGAACATTGCTGTGGTTCCTAATCTGTTTGGTTAGCGTGGCATTGAAGTATTTAATAGGATTTATAACCTTATAATCAATATTTTATAATACTTAGCAATTTATTAATGTTGTTTACAATATTTTCAACCTCACCTCTGGCGAATCAAGCTACCGTTTATCGGAAAAACTTTATATACGAGAGAATTCACCCCAGCAGCCAAGCTCAAAATTAAAACATAAATAAAGGGGCATTTTTTTTTTATTAGGTCTGATTTTTCAATAGTCAGATTACTTTTATCTTACTATAAATAAAGATTACAGTTTGACATATTTTCTATACATAAGCTGTCAAAACAGTCATATTTATTCATAATTATCTTTTTTTAAATGCACTAAAATTGGTTAGTTTCCTATTCCCGAAAATGTAAACAAGAAGAGAACCATAACCGTCACCAATAGAACTTAATTTGAATTAAAACTAAGTACTGGTTCGTTAGAAAGCTAACTCCAACTTCAAAAAGAAAAAAGATGAATCTATTAATCATAGGGTTGTCGACCAAACCAAGGCCACGTGAATAGTGAATAATGCAGCGTGCCAAGTTGGCAGGGAGTTTTTTTCCCCGGTTGACTACACACTGCGAGTTTCCTTTCTGAATTCTATTTGAATTTGTTTGAGAAATAATTTAAACTTGGGCGACAAAGGGAAATACTTTGTTATGCAGCTCTCCATATTTTCGTTTTCGTGGAATATTATTTAGGATTTATTTAACTGTGACTCTGGAAGCTGTTAGGTTAGGAATGTTTTTATAATAAGAGTTCTGTGGCAAGAATATATATTTTTTGTTTTTAAATATACAGAAACAAAATTCTAGAGAAAGAGTTTTAGAAAAGACAAAGGTAATCTTAACCTTTGTTAACTTCGATCAAAGTGTTAAAACTGTTCAAAATATGCATCCTTATACTCGTAAAACAAGACGACCGAGCTTAATGCCGTTGGAGGGTCGACAGATCTCTCTCAATATCAGGATACAGATAGACACAAGAGAACAATCGTTTTACCCGACAGTCCCAGAAGGAGTATAATGTTTTTAACCGACTTCCAAAAAGGAGGAGGTTATATGTTCGACGCGTATGTAGGTTTTTTTTCTTTTTTTTATGTTTGTCCGTCGATTTCTCCGTCAATTGTGGTCCGATTTTGAAAATTCTTTTTTTGTTTGAAAGGGTATGCTCCCGGATTGGTCCCATATAAATTTTATTAACTTTGCTTTGATAATTTTTGAGTAAGCTTCAATAATACGTATTTTTCCCGCTTAGTATATTATTATTATTATTATCTTTTATTTCCCAAAAAACATATACAGAAAATCGCACTATAGGTCTACAATTTTTAATTTGTGGTAGAGAACATAAACATAAAACATTTGGATGCTGCAGAAATCTGTACACAATAGATTGAACTCTGTCTCTTAAACTAGGGTATCCTGTATCTTAAGAGACAATATATGTGGATGATATGATGATTACTCCCTGTGACTGTTATTTACATAGCAGGTAGTGGTATTCGAATTTGTGTGGGGTAGGTACCACAACTAAAAAGTGTAAAATAAAAACTTAAAAAAAAAACAAAACAACCGACTTCCGAAAATTTAAAGTGAAAAATAACTTTAACTTCGGAAGTCGGTGGAAAAAAACAAAAATTCAAAACTAAAGACACCGACTTCCGAAATTAAAGTTATTTTTCACTTTAAAGTGTTTTTTTTCGGAAGTCGGTTGTTTTTTTTTTGTAAAAAGTTTTTTTGATTAACGCCCACCACCATCATTGTCTTGCCCTTCTCCCAATATATTTAGGGACCGGGCAGCATGTATTCTTCTTCCATAGGTACGTCATTTCAATAGTAACCTCCTTTCTAGCCATAATGATCATCTTTCAAACAGTCCATG
Organism: Agrochola macilenta; assembly: GCA_916701695.1. NCBI lineage: Eukaryota > Metazoa > Arthropoda > Insecta > Lepidoptera > Noctuidae > Agrochola > Agrochola macilenta. The sequence goes on along the minus strand of OU753561.1, from coordinate 21,334,182 downwards.
CACCGTTTCGTTGACCCCTACTCTTACGAGTATATTATATCCATTCACATTCATACTCAAAACTTCCCTCGCGACATTTTTCTAATAACATAAAAAACCGGCCAAGTGCGAGTCGGACTCGCGCACCGAGGGTTCCGTACAAACCTGAAGGTATATAAGTAAAAGTTATGGTATTTTTATTGCTAAATGAAATCCATAACATTACAATGTGGAAAGCTGGAGAGTTTCAAAATATGTGGTATAAATGGTTGTACCTTTGCGTTTTACGTTTTTGCGGTGACTTATTTTTTTTTTTTTCACAGCTTAAAGGCAATTAGACCTAAGTAATTGATATGAATTTCAGCTTGATACTTCCACGCGTTCCTGAGAAAAAGGGTCTTGACAGACAGACAGATAGACAACAAAGTGATTCTATAAGGGTTCCGTTTTTTCCTTTTGAGGTACGGAACCCTAAAAACAGAACACAGTTTCCAAATTACTATCAACAAACACCTGCTGCCATGCACCACAACTTTCACCCCATTTAATTTGCCATGACCGATTGTTGACAGACACAAAATTCAAAATGCCGGCGCCCTCATAGTCATCCATATGTAGGGCGCACGATAATTGTCACCGCAGCGACCGGTTCGTTAATTCGAATTAATTATTGACACCCACGGCTCGCATTGTGTTGACAGTACTTTTAGAACTGTGTAGGTATTGTAATGGGTATGGATTAGTGAGACAAAATTTTCGATGGATTAAATGACGCACTCAATTTCAATGAGAGGAAGAAAGGAGCTCTCAATGAGATAGAGCAGAGTTTCTGAGTTCTAATAGCTAAAGGATAACCACAAATTAAATCCCATCCAGAAAAGGTGTGACGTCACCTTTCACCTTTTTCCTACCACGTCAAGTTGTTAGTGTCCGTAACAATTCGTGCGAATTCATGCGACATTTTTCCTAATTAGGACACTACTGTTCCCGTGCATTTAAAAGAAAATCTTCTTTTCATAGATCCGTTTCGGAGATCCAAGAGATTTTTATGGAAAACAATCAAGTTCACAGAGGTCCCGGTAAATTCAGCAATGAAAAATTTCTGAACCCAAAGTTCCGCATAGAACCTTCAAAAATTATAAGAGAAGAGACGCATTTCCTTCAGGGAAAACAGTTAAAATTACCACCAGTTGGCAGTATACAATGTAATTCATATCCCGCGAGACATCGTGTACTACCTTTCACCAGTCTCTGCAAATTGGGTCCTCCTGAATCATTTATTGAGTATAAGTGCCGGTCTACACAATACATGTCCTCATATGAATCGTAAATAACAGATTTAGATTACGACTTTCTTTTCCATATTTCTTTATGGTTGTTTGTTAGTCAGATTTGCAAGAGCCAGAAAAGAAAGATGTGTTTTTTCCACAACATATGAAATAAAAGAGAGGCTTTAAACCTACTTTCTGAAATAAGCATTCCTGATCGGTCTAGTAAGAAGGAAAATAATATGAGGAAATCTGGATTTAATAATCATCATCATTTGAGCCGAAAAACGTCCACTGCTGGACATAGGCCTTCCCCAAGCACCGCCACTTCAACCGGTTCTGTGCTTCCCGCATCCAGCAGATTCCTGCGGCCTCCACAAGTTCATCGGTCCACCTTGTGGAAGGCCTTCCAACGCTACGTCTTCCGGTACGCGGTCGCCACGCCAGAAACTTTCGGCTCCATCGGCCATCTGTTCTGCGAGCAATGTGCCCTGCCCACAGCCATTTAAGTTTGGCAATTCTTCGGGCTGTGTCGGTTACCTTGATACTCCTGTGGATCTCTTCATTTCTGATTCGATCACGTAGGGAAACTCCAAGGATAACTCTCTCCATTGCTCTTTGAATAACTTTTAGCTTTCTAATAAGGCCCATTGTGAGCGACCACGTCATCACCACCATAGGTCATCACCGGCAACACGCGCTGGTCCAAGACTATCGTCTTGAGACACCGCGGTATGTGCATTTAATAATAATCAATTAATATTTTAGATGAATATTTGAAAATGAAAAGAGGCCTTGGCAATTTGATATTATAATGACTGACATTGTAATAATTATTATACCAGTTTACCTTTCAAAGATAACTAAACAGAGTAGCTTATCGGCAAAGTGCCTAAACTCCTATATAAATGACAAAACCAATTTCCTCAAAGGCCCCACCACTCCTATTCATTCGTTCACTCACTTTGATGTCTCAGCAATATTTTAATGATAGCATAGACATTCAAAAAGTGTCGCTTACCGAATGATTTGATTTCAGAAGATAATGAACGAACGGAATGAACGAACGTTTTGAAGTTTTAATTAATTATGTGAAGGTTTTGTGTTCGATTTTCAAGAATTTGTTACAATGAGCGTCTCCTTTGGAACGGAGTTTCAATTTCAATGGAAAAAAGTTTCTTCGACGCTGGTTTTAATGAAAAGAAAATTCGTATAATGTAAAATTTAATATCATTAATATCTTGGCTGCTAATACGATTGGTAAACGGGAAATTCCGAAGCACCAGGATTGGTAGACGTGTTTTGTCCTACAATTATTTTGTTGTTATTAATTAACAGGCAGCCTTTCAAATTAATCTCTTAGATGCCCTTTAAGAGTGTGGTAGAGAAAGCATTTTTTTTGTTCTGTACCACATTCGGTTTATTAGTGACAAATTTCCTTGATTCACTCCCCTCTCTCGTCACTCCGAGTCGACCCCCTGGACTCATCCACCGTGAAAGCGATCAAAAAAAGAATTAATCTTCAACATTAAATTGTCTTTAATATAATATATTAAGTGAATTTGTTTCGGTTTGCGGTTTTTTATTTTTATGAACATTGGTTACTTTTCTCGCAGGAAGCTGTTTTTCCGGAAATTATTTAATTGTATTCATTGTAACAATACGTTGATAAAAATATGGGAAAAAATAGTGCTCAACCCAACCAAATAACTATTTCAACCAAAAATCTGCATTACCAGAAATAAATATGTACTTAATGAAAATATTTCCCTTTTCAATTTGGCAACCGCCCCAAAGACAACCCACTGACCAGTTATTTTAACAAAAATAAAATCAATGTTGATTCTGCATCAAGGAATTATCGATAAAATTATCACCTATATATAATACACATCTTAACGACAAACCCCACAAAAAACATCCGTTGAATCCATCTATCAAATACGTTTCACACATAAATACATATATCACACACCATCCTACATACTGCAAAGAAAACATTTTCTATTTACAATACTCCAATCGAAGACCCGGAAGCAATCTACCCGGGCGGGTCCGGGAAATTTCCCTAGTTCCCAATAATGGGGGCGTGAAGGGACTGATAAACTTGATTAAGCACTCCCCCCCATCCGACGGGGGAAAAGCTCCCCCGTCCAACAGCCTTAAAACCGATTTTTAAGGATACGCACTTTATATCATCTGTGGCTTGGGATTATCTGTGGTCGATCATAAAGTGATCTGGCGCGTTTTTTAACAAATAGTAGATGAATTTTGGTGCGATATTTCGAAATAAAATAGTTTCGCGATGTACTTAGTTTTCTATGTTGGAATGCAATATGCTGAACTGATAAACGTAGGTATGTCAAAATTCGGTAAAGTGTTTTTGTTGTTATGGAAGTCACAAACTCTCTGTTTAACAAATTAATAATATAATATATATGCGTAGGTAAAAATCACAGTAATTTTTTCTCTATTATTTTATAATTGTTATTGCACACATAATTAACTACTCATGTTGTTCTCTAAAACATAGGTAACTATATCTCTTTATCTCTTACGAGTATTATTAGAGATCGGATATTCGGATGTATATTTACCTAAAATTAATTTTTGGCTAAGAAATTCTGGAAGTGGCTTCTTAATATAAATCCCGGAATTCCATAAAATCCGGGAATGCACAACTAATTGGATACACGGTATGGTAACGACTTATCATCCCTCTTATGGAGGTTACTTTTGCGGTGTTAACATAAAAATGTATATACCTAGTGTAAATATTTCTATTACTTACTAGCTTCCGCCTGCCCGCGCTATTACAAGAATTGGGTTATTAAATGTAAAAAAAATAATTCAAACCTGACTGGTAGTTCCAGAGATGAGCGCGTTCAAAAAAAAAAAAAACTTCTGCTTTATGTTACAGTACGAGTATTGTAAGTGAAACATCAATATCAACAACCTGTTTAAAGAATCTTTGATTCCGAACCACCATCTTCCTTCCCCAGGGACTCAACAACAAGAACAAAAGAAGAGCGAGGTTGGCGCTGGTGGCAGGATGCAGGGCTGCGCGCCCTCAACCGACGGAGGCGTGACGTCAGAGAGACCACCAAGTACATCGAGACAGCCCTGGTCATCGACAAGGCGATGTTTGATCGGAGGAACGGCAGCACCAGGTCGGAGGTCGTCCATGATGCTATACAAGTGGCTAATATTGCTGATCTGGTGAGTAAAATCGTAATTTTTCTGTATAAAACGCTATTCGTTGCTGCTGCTGAGCATGAGGTCTTCGGTTCGATTCCCAGTTTGGACAAAGTGTTATTGTGTTTTTGTGCCGGGTTGATGGTAATAGGTCTCGCCCCGTTACATGGGACTTGTGCGAAATGTGGGTGTACTATAGGTACACCTCTGCCAACCCTTCGTGGAATACTGGCGTGATGTTATGTAGAAATTTCAGCTGGGGAGTTTGTTGCGCCACTTCTTCTTCCCAGCTAACGCACTAGGAAGTGGTGAAGGGTGGGCGTTTTGGGGGACTGTCTTATGTAATTTTGACGTTCGAAAAGTGCTGATTCTCAGCCTAGTTTGAATAAATGACTTTTGATTTGATTTGATTTGATTAGAATGCTATTAATCTGAAAGAAAGAAAGAAAATAAATTTATTTGACTCAGGTTAACACACAATATTCACACAAAAATAAAAAAACAGAATAAATAACTTCAAATAATATTGTGTGCCTCACGGCTGCGCCAAATAGGCCCAGTTCAGCATAATTGCCAGACAATTCTCACTATCTCTCTCACTCTCTCATCTGCGTTGAATAAGTGCTTTTGTCCCTGTTATTTCATGGCTGGGTGATTTTTCTATACACATTGAGACACCGCCTTACTACAGAGAACACGGTAAACTTTTAATCCCAGTCACCACCGCCAGTCATTTTTAAATACTTCTGGAAGTAGTAACGGACAGTCAGAAAACTGGAAGCTAAAGGATGATTTCCACCAAACGGCTCGCATCGCATCGAATCGGAGAGGATACGAATGGATGCGGCGTCAGCCGAACGCGTCCGGCAGGATTTCGACGCATACGACCGGCTCCGTACCGTCGTCGCTTGCGAACGTATCCGTTTCTGCGCCTAGTCAAATAGTTTCATTCCTACGACGACAGGCGGACGGAGCCGATCGCGCGTCAAAACATACTTTCGGCTGCGATCGCGTGTCGCGGAAGACGCCCGCGGTCAACCTGCTGTGCGCGGCTTGGTAATATACAGTTTAAATACTGTGTACACGATTTAATATCGTTTAAAAATTGTAAAATCCGTTCCGATCCGATGCGATGCGAGCCGTTTGGTGGATATCATAGTTCAATGTTCTGCAGCCTGAAAGTTAAAAACCCCGATGAATATACGTATACTAAATCACTGTCATTACGCTGAGTCAAGACTTTTCTTAGATCACCTAATTGTTATTACATCCATTTACATGGGCCATGTTTGTTCACGGCTTAAAACAAATCCAGACCAATTTCAATTTACACTCCACATTTTGAGTACAAATAAAACAAATTAACAAACATGATTCCCGTAAAAACATTCACGTCGCACTTTCGTAATTAGTATACAAAATTCATTATAACACGGCTGAATTGCGAATGTCAGTGGTGTTGGCTCTAAACTTCTGTCAGAAGAGCCATTTATTTTGTCGGCATTACCCGTGATGATGCCGACTTGACAGTGGGGTAGTAAATGGTAAACTTGGGTTCTATTTTTTAAATACTCTTTTGAGTCTTTTATTTTTATGTTTTTCACTTTTACGGCTTTTACGGCTTAAAACAACGAGATTTATTTAATATAATGTAAGTTCAATGGTAGCCACACACGTAACGATTTACTTGCGCAAGTATATCGTGACGTTTTTTGAAGAAATTTGCGCAATAATCTTAATTCTTTGCGAATAAATTCGATTGATGGCGAAAATCGCATCAAACTTCGTTTCAGAGTTAAGAAGAACAACACCGTCACACAGACAGATACGATAAACGAATTGAATGACATGTCGAACAACAATTTATGACATGTCGAATAACAATTTATGACATGTCGAACAACAATTTATGACATGTCGAACAACAATTTATGACATGTCGAACAACAATTTATGAGGTAAAAAATTTACTCGTAGACCTACTTTCAAGACAAATCCTTATTAGTAAAATACGACTTAAGTACTAAACAAAAAACTCCGCCCAAACGTTTATATCAACATTTAATGCGTACCCAAAGAAGTAACCAACTTTATACGACCCACAAGTAATCATGCCTACGTCTTAAGTTTACTACTAACCCGAAATGACCACCCAAACCCTATAGTCTAGATAAAAATAAACTGAACAATATCCTTATAAAATTTCGGAGCTAGTAAACTTAATTACAGCACCACAGAGCAATAAAAAGCGCGGGTCCCGACACATGTCATGAAGCACGCGACTACGCGTGACACATGTCACAGAAGGGTAAAACAAATTATGATGAGCGTTCCAGTGTTCTAGAGATGGACCTGACAGCCAACACTTGAGGATTAGATCCCTTTTTTTTTTGATAAAGTGTACTTTTTTGATGAAGATAAATTATTTTTTAGAATAGTGTCTGACCCTATTTTTCTTGTTTTAGGAGTAATAAATTGTTTTTTGGTGTCTGTTTTCGTTCCATTTATTAGAGGGGCTTTTTATAGATTCTTATCATATAAATTAATTTACTAACGTAGCCATACTCATGTATTTACTAACAATATATCGAATGTTAGTTATGAAAATAAAATAATAGATAATATTAACAAACAAATAATAAGCCGAAATTTTTATCTCATATTGTCAAGTTAAAATTAGATTTTATTAAACCATCTCTAGTAATATCTAGCTATTTAACTTTGAGCACCAAAATAACCCTTTTCAATTCACAAGCCCTTAGAAATGTTGCCAGCCCCTGATACAGCATGTTCCCTTTTATCTCCTCGTTTAAATTAAACGCAAACGACACGAGTGCTTAGAATTTACTCTATCTATTCACAATTAATAAAACGACAGAAAGAGCCATTTCGACTAAGCGTTGCCTTCAGTAATCTTCTTCATCAATCAAATCAACAGATCCCATTTATTTTGAAACACCCTGTTGAAAATTAATTTTAAAATTGAATTTGAAATGGATAAACCTGTATACTGTTTATTAATTATTCTTTAGAAGTCGGCGTTTTGTCTATATTTTATTGAATTACTTCTACTTTTGGTTTATAAATTGTGGATATTAAATGGAGTTGAGTTGGGTTTACCAAAGATACAGATCAGCCAGTATTCAAATTAAAATGTTTATTTTCTCTTCTACTCTTACACACCGTGTTTACATCTCTTTCTGTCAATTCTCCTATCGCAGGTGGCTTATTGGTGACTCGCACGAATTTAACACGAAACGGGCGAATAAATTGGCAACTCCAGAAATCGATTCACCTACAAATAAATTAATTTCGTACGAATCACTTTAAAAAAAAAATGTATTTAAAAGTGTCACCAATAAGCCTTGCAGGTATGCTGGAAGAGATTTCTTTAAAAAAAACCGTCACCTTTGTGTACTAATTTTATAAATTTAATATTACTATAAATTTAATATTGTTAAAAATTCTTACTTACTACAAGAAATATTGAAAGCTTTCAAGTAGGTTATTCTGTATTTATCAGACGATTCGATATTAAAATGACAATAATAATGATAAGTAGGTAGCACAAACCATTTCATAAAAGCCGCCCCACACAAAGCAACCCTGAATAAAAAACTCCCCGACGCGAACTTTGATAACTCTGTAACAAGAATTATATTCACACTGTAAAACCGAGATGATAATAATATCCGAAAAACGTTGCGTAAATCTCGAAAAGTTTCAATCATATTCAGCGGGTCCCATAACTAATCTCATTAAAACTTCCGTACCTTCAAAATAAGTAATGCCTGTCTAAAATTCAATTTTTGAGTTAATCAAAACGTTTTGCTTGCTTATAATAGCGTGTCCGCTTTAAAACAGAGCCGTACAGCCAATTTTGTGCTTAACGAAGTTGTCCCTACATATGGAAGCTATGGGAGCACTAGTTTCCGAAAGAGGATCGCTCGTGATGGGCGAAAAATGTTTGTTTTGAAGTTTGTACTAGTGTGTAAAAGTACATTGCAGCTTTATTGCTAGGTGGTGAATGAAAACTGAACTGTATTCATTATTTATTTATTTATATTTATATATACTTTATTGTACACCAGAAAATACATAGTAAATCATTAATTTAACACTACAAAACATACAATGGGCGGCCTTATCGCTTTCTGCGATCTCTTCCAGGCAACCTTGCAAATATTACTAGAGTAGCTTTTTGACATTGGCGTTGACTGTAACCTCTAAGGCATCACAATTTTTGTCATTAGAAGCTTTTTAGAACCGACATAGACGGGATCTTTCTAGGATAAAACAAAAATAATGTATGCTGCCCAAATAAAACCCACTTTTAAAAAATAACTTATATATATATATATACACGGCTCTTGTCTTCCGAAGACATATTTAAAAACAAGAATAGTAAACATACTAAAAGAGTATCTGTGGAGTTTCTTGCCCGTTCTTCTCCAAAGGAACCTTCAGCTTCAAATTTCTGACTGACCGACCCCTTGACAATTTAAAAGTGCCTGTAATTGGTTTATTTGAAATAAATGCTTTGAGTTTGAGTTTTGAGTTTGAGTTTACTCAGCTAAGACCTTTGTAGACCTTAAAAACCAAGGTATCAAGGTCAAAACAACAACACGTTAGCACGGAATCTAAAGCCATCACCGCTCTTCCAAAAGATGCCACTATTTTTCTTAAACCTTCTTCTTTATTTCCAGTACTTCCGCACCCTGAACACGCGGGTGTCTCTGGTATACATCGAGTCCTGGCAGAGCGCAGACCAAGCGGACATCGACAGGAAGCAGGACATAACGCGAGCCATCCACAAGTTCAGCGACTACACCGCCAGGAAACTCTTCAAGATTGAGAAGGATACCACACAGCTTCTCACGTGAGTTATCTTAGAGTAGATGGATCTCGTGTGGATGTCGGAAATTATCCCCCGGGAACGTACTACCGGTATAAAAAGTATCCTATGTGTTAATCCAGGTTATAAACTATCTGTCTACCTCATCCAAATCCTATTAGTAGCATAACATAATTATCGAATACTATCGTGAATTCATGCAAGCCTAGTACTTTTTGTTAGTTTACTGCTCAGAAATTGTGCACAACGTCTAATGATTGAAATACTATCTTGAAATTCATGCAAGCCTAGTACTTTTTGTGCCAAGTTTCAAGTTTAACTCAAGGAATCACGTTGTCCCATACAAACAATGCCCCTCTTTTTCACCCCCTTAGGGGTAGAATTTTGGAAAATCCTTTCTTATCGGATGCCTACGTCATACAAAGAACACACCCTACAAGTTTCAGGTCTCTACGATTAGCGGTTTAGGCTATGCGTTGATCCGTCAGTCAGTCAGTCATTCAGGACAAAGCATTTTAAGATTGATGGTTGTATCTTAGTTAAGAAGAACCAACGATAACTCACAGGTAGGTATCAAACTAGAGAATGTGTGAAAATGCCAACTAGCATAATTGAGAAACCTAAACACGAAATAGTGAGAAAAAAATATCTATTACTCAGATAAATGAACGTAAACGAAGCAAACCACGAACGATAAGATTTATAGCTGGTGGTGCTCTATAGTTCCTACCTACCCCCGTGGGAAAAAGGCGTGATTAAATGTACATAAAAAATAAATAAAGAAAATGCGTTTATTTGCAAACTTTGTATAATTATAATAGGAGTAATCCACGTAGATCACACAAATAACATAAAATTAATTACCTACTCTAATAAAACGCTCATTCAGAAATAAAACAACATCGCAGTTTTAAACTTTTAATCCACCTTTCCAAAATAAACTTGTCAGAGCCGCTAGATCTTGTTTCATTTTAAAACAATGTGCGAAAATACACAGACAGATAACACTCCTTACATTGCATTTTATTAAAGCGTCCCGCCTCGCCTGCATTTTGTAAAATAATACAAATATTTCGCAAGAGACGTTTCAACGGCGGCGAGGCTCACAAATCTGCTTACAAAACCCTTTCCACTTTGAACGAACGAAATTGCTAGATAGACAGTTGCCAGTGCGCTAAACAGCTCGAAAATTAATCTCGAAAGCGAACCGAGGTCGAGAATTAATTCGAGCGATAAACGAATCTGACGAAAAGCGTTACAGCGGTTATGTTTACTTACTTTGAACTTTAACTACCTAGTTTTTGGGATAATATTCGCGTGGTGTTACGACTCGCGAGATATCATCAGCTATTATCGTTCTAATTTTACAAATTACTACGATTCCGCGGTAATGTTTCCGACAGGCGGTATCCTGTCATAATTTAGGATGTCAGCTGCAGATATACGTCGATATCCTCGGAGTGTCAGTTTCTCCGATTCGGTTCGGGGGTGTATCCCTGGTTTGTCGTGTGAATGATTGATGTCTATCAAATATTTACGATGGTTGTAGCCTGAAATGGCTGAGATCCTTTGGGAAAGAATGCCGCCAACGGATTGACTGTCGAACAATGCGGTCTTGGCATTTATTGCCCGTTTTTTTGGGATATGGCTGAATCTACATATTCATTTTGTGTCGATGTGAGCTTTCAGAAATCTGGCCAAGTAGATCGATGACGTGGCATGACGTAACATAACTATGAGCTTTGTGCTGGTATTTTTGTAATACTTTTGTATTTCTTTGAACTATGGAAACATATTTATGATATTCTGATATTAAGTGCTATTTTACGACTACCCATCATATCAATCTGCCTAGCCTTTTCCCAACTATGTTGGGGTCGGCTTCCAGTCTAACCGGATGCAGCTGAATACCAGTATTTTACATGGAGCGACTGCCTATCTGACCTCCACAACCCAGTAACTAGGTAATACGATATACCCCTTGGTAAGAGTAGTGTCAGACTTTCGGGCTTCTGACGATTCGTAACGACTGTCAAAGATCCACGAATGACAGCCGGGACCAACGGCTTAACGTGCTTTCCGAGGCACGGAGGATTCTCGGTATGTAAAGATGGTCACCCATCCACTGACCAACCCCGGCAAGCGTAGCTTCACCTGATGGATCGACCAGTGCGGCTGTTGTTACTTAGCCACGAGCTCCTCGACTTACGACTACCCATCCTGTAGTTAGCAAAGGGTACGACATAATATTATGTCCGAGCGAATGGTCCGGAAAAAGATTATAAGAATGATTAAATTTTAATTAAAACATTGCTAAATGATAGAAATTGTAGATAAGTCTATTCTAGAAATTGTCCAAATGATAATGTTTAAGTATGTCTCATATCAAATCAGTTTATTGTATTTTTCTCTTTACAAATTAATGAGATATATGCAGCCGAACTAGGCGAAAGCCTGTATTTCGGCTATCAGCGCCAAACCCCTTAAATAAAAAGAACTTAAAAATAGCTATCCAGTAGAGATGTTAACATTTGGAGATTGAAAAAAATCTTTGTACAGAGGTCGTTATAAATTAAAAGTTCCCAACATGCACCCTGTAAGGGCACTGCAAAACAAAATAAATTACATTACATTATTGTGTTTAAGTGACATTTTTACAATAAATAATTCAAATCAATAGAATAGAATTTTGTTCATTGTTGCTGTAGCTATCAAAGCGATAGCGTTTTTTATTGCGGTTCTTTAAACGATGACCTTATTTTCACTTACCCAGATAAACCAAACATACGATTAAAAAACTCAATCGCACAAACCAAATCAATGTTATTAATTTATGTGTTTCCCGGGTCCAACTTTGACGACACGGTTGGTGCAGTGGCTGAGCGATCGACTGCTGTGCAACGTGTCGCGGGTTCGATCCCCGCACGGAACAAATATTTGTATGATCTGCAAGTAGTTGTTCCGGGTCTGGGTGTTAGTGTATGTGAGTTTCTATGTTTGTAAACGCACCCACGATACAGGAAGAAAATCTTAGTGTGGGGCGCAACGTTTTTAAAACAAAACAAAACAAAAAAAAAACTTAAACACGACTAACGCAATAACAGTAGAATTAAATAGTCTGACCGCCGAGCCTTTCACCCCGGGGCGTAGACAAACAGGAATTTTATCTAATTTCCAACGTCTCTTTGTGTATGGAGTCGGATGTTTAGTCTATGTAAACTAATTGGTTCATTCTCTATCTATCCAAATGAAGAGATTTGTTTGAAAGAGGTCACGTTTGTTATAAACGATGATATTTATGTTTGTAGTTGTGCAGTAATTTATATAGAATATAATTAATTATTTATTATTTTGTATGCATATGAATTGAGGGGCTCGTGGCTAATTAATAACAGCCGCAAAGGTCGATCGATCCGGTTAAACTATGCTTGCCGTGGTCGGTCCGTAGATGGGTGACCATCTTTACATACTGAGACCCCTCCCTGCCTCGGAAAACCCGTTAAATCGTTGGTCCCGGCTGTCATTCGTGGATCTTTGACAGTCGTTACGGGTCGTAAGAAGCAACCAGTCTCACCAAGGGGTATCGTATTACCTAGTGACTGATTGTGGAGGTCAGTACAGTCGCTCCATGTAAAATAGTGGTATTTAATACCAGTATTCAGCTGCATCCGGTTAGACTGAAAGCCGAGCAGGTAATAGGCCAGGCAGAAAATGAAGTACACAATATGAATTACATAGGTATATACCTAAATTCAAATTTTACATAGGGTGACACAATAGGCGGTCTTATCTCTAAAAACGATCTTTTAATGTGAAATCGTCACGGTAGCCCGCGAAATTAAAATTTTCTTAAGTGTTATGCCTTTTGCAGGTTGTATTTTGATTTAAATATAACTCGCGGCCGTACCAAATGTTTATGTATAGAATTATAATCATAAAAGTCATCAATACAACTCTCTAAGTTCACGTAGACTATTTCATGAAATCATGACATTTGAGGATTATGCTAACTTATTAATTTTTATTATTGCATAATGTACATACACTCAGTTACAGGCTAGGCTACTTATGAGTACATGACCCTGTTAGGGTGCAGAAAGTATTATTACATTTAACTTAAATCTAGGTTAAATATTTGGAAGTTAACATTATATTGCATACCTACTAAATTTCAATATGCATTAGTATTACTACTAATGTAGGTATAATAACTTTGTAACATATTGAATTTAATTTATATTCATTTTAAGACATTTGAAAAATATAGTAACATTAATCAAATCATTTTATACGTAGATGAATAATATTTGTGCTTTATTTTAGCTTCTTACCTTCCATAAACTCATTAATACTATAATAACTTTTTCCTAAAAGTAATGACTTAAGTCTAAGCACAGTAGGTACTTAAGGAGTAGTATTTCTGATTCTAATGATTATAATTATGTAAATCCATATTTGTTACGTTCGCGAATCACATTTTAATCAACATACAACCTGACACTGACCTGCAAATTGCAAAAAAACGAAAGAAAATTTGAATTTCGCGGGCTATCTTAACGCATCGCCCTTAAAGACATTTGGTTGGATTTAAGGGAGAAGGAGAAACAATACTGCAAGTAGCCTTTTTTTTTTGGGATATTATCAAATAACTTCTCCCGCTCTGGGCGGAGCGGGACTGTCAGACTCTTACTGACTAAAACCCACCCGTGTTCCTACAGTTGCCGGTACGTTAACAGGGGCCACGGTATCCCTTTCGGACTTTCCCGCGACCCCGGCAGGCATAGGTCCTAGCGGGCCCCGTCAGTACTGAAGGTAGCCTGTGGTAGATTTATTATGCTGAGCTAGGATTCTTTAAGATTAGGTAATTATAAGAAAAACTCCTGATAAAACTAGAATCAGCATCACACTTAGCTAAAAGACTGGCTATTGCCAAATTGTCATGATGCCAAATACACAAATTATGTGCCAGTGATACTCGTAATTTTTCAGTATAATAAGTATGTTTGTTTACCACTGCAACTTTCAAAAACATTTGGCACCAATTTACACTTCCCCGTTTTAAAACCCAAGATAGTCTTAGGCCGTATCCGATCCGATTCGATTAAGGTTAGCTTCAACTGGATCCCTAAATTTCAAATTTTAAGACCTTTCCTAATTTCCAGAGGCCGCGAGACCTTGAGTAGAATTTAACACCAATATTACTAATGCACACCACATAACTAGGCTCAAAAATCTAAGTGATTGGTTTTCAAAGCTCTCTTCCCGACGTGATTCGAATACCTGCCACAATTGCCAGGGTTTTATGACTGGCACCCGGGCATGGCACCCTCACAGGTTGATTAGATGGATATAAAAAGTAGGCAGTTTTATGCCTATGCTGTAGGCTGGATTTATGGCTATTTCTACAAAAGTTGGGTAAGGTTTTAGTGTCTTATTATGAGTATGTTTCTTTAATTAGTCCTTGGCATTGTCGTTTCCTTTTTTAGAGCTCTGTTAATGATGATTTAGGCGTTTTTACGGTCTCTTACCAAACTTATTTGGGATATTGGAACTACCTTAAGGTATGATACATAATAAATAGTAGGAGTACCAGCCTATTATTGACCCCTCCAAGTCAAAGGCCTCTTATACATGCTGCACAGAGTATCATAGCCCCTTTAATGACTTCTCTAAGCCACAATGGCTGAAACCATGGCTATGATTTACTGATTAATTTGATTGTCACAACTCAAAAAGCCGACATTATAAACCTCATCATAACAAAAGATTCCAATTTCGAAATCAATCAGATCAATCCACAAACAGAGTTCTTTTTTCTAATTATCTCTTAACGTCTGTTACAAAAGGATCCAAGATGGCGGCGGTGACGTCAGCGCTATCGCTTGTTGGCGAAGTAATTCAACTATAATTTCCGATATCCGAGTCGAATCGGTTCTCATGGAAGCGTGCCCGCTCTTTGAGCATCGAGTGTACCTTTGAAAGTTGCGTCGCGAAGTACTCTACGGATTGAAAACATACAGAGAGAGAGGCGTGGCGTGCTCGAGTGAATGTTTCCAACTAGTGTTGCACTTTTTTTATTTATCGTTTCGCGTGTCACTTTGGATCTTGTATTAGATGTTGTGGGAGAGATTGTAGAGGGGTTGTCGTGTTATGATAAAGTTATCAATAGCTTATCCAATTCAGTGTCTTTATTTACGGCTTTTTAGCTTCATACTTCATTCAGTGTGTAGTGTGTATTTTATGATCCATCATAATACAAAACATAATGTCTGAACTTCTGTTTTTAGACCTAAGATGAGACACCAAGATATAGATATCGGAATTAAAAGCTTGAAAACACTTCAACATATCTACCAAAAACTACTTTGACATCAGGCACGCCCATTATCCTTGATCAGTATGTTTCAAAAAGTAATATTTCCACAAGTTCTGACGTTATCGCGTCTCGTTACCAAGTTTGTCAAATTCGCGTTCGATCACAAACTCGATAAGCGATTACGAATACTTCCGAATGATAACTTCTGTCTATTTTTCTCAGAAATTTCATTAGATATCGATGGATCAAACGGGATTCCTTGATATTTCTATGTTCGGACAAATGTTACCTACTCGGAAACCACCGGAAATATTAATCATTCAGGATGGATGAATTTAAATTGTTCTTTTAATGACAGATAAACATTAATACGAAATAAGACGTTTCATTTTATTTAAACGTTCATAAAAGCTCAGATCAACTCAACCAGCATACTAGCTACGACGTTTCTCTAGTCAAAGTGCAACTAACTTTCTACTATCATGTTCTAATTGTCTTTTTGAAAGGCAAAGCTCATGCAACGCAAGTTGCAAGTTAAATAAGGGTTCACGTACTAGTTTAAATTTACATACTTTCTCGTTCCTGCAAAACATCTCTGTTCAAAATAACTAGAATATTATAAAGTAAGGATCCACATAATACGCCTCTATACGTCGTACCTATTTCACATACGCCCGTTTACGTAGCACATACTCCCGTATACGTAGCACATACGCCTGTATTCGTAGGACGCTTCAACTTTGTGTGCTTGAATCTCAACTGCGATGAATCTTTGTATGAATAGTTGCACATACGTCTTTATACAGCGCTCCAAGTTCTTTGCATGAAACCTGTTTAATTTCATGTTTAAATTTGTTTGAGTTACATTTGTGCGAGTTTTCCTTTTATTGCAGATGATATTTTGTAGTTTTGCGCAACTTTTGCTAACAAGTTCATTTATTGCTATGTTTATGAAGGAAGTGAACAGCAATTTGATCATAGATTGCTTTACTTTATAAAGTATTATTTTATTTTAGTTATTGTGAGTGTGTGGACTATGTGGGTTATTCTTTTTTTTTTTTCTCAGTTAGTTTTAATGATGGTTTGGAAGTTTAGGTACTTTATGCGACCTACCCAAATGATCTTTCTTTGGTATTCATCGTCGAATCGTTGAGCTCCTTAAGTTCTGAATTGAACTGCACGATTACTGACAAGTCCTTGCATAATTAACTGACCAAGATGATGTCCGAATTTTATAATAGAGACTGTGACCTCTGAGTTTGTTTCGGCCTTTCTTTTCAGAGTATTCGGAAAGGAGACGCCGACCAAATCTAGTTTTATAATATGATTGACGTGTAAAAGTGTTTGAACAAACCTATTTACAGAAATAAAATCATTTATCATTTCTTAAGCTAAGAATATTATGCACTACCTAGACAGTCTGTTTTCAAACATAATTAGATCATTATTTAGATATTTAATTAAAAAATAAACGCATTTTCACACACAATGGGATTATTGCCAAACTGGGGCTTCTAAAACAATTAGCTACGTCTGTTAGGCCATAAAAATTATAATAATCAAGCGTTTCAGGCCATTATACCGTCATAAGGCGGATTAAGGCCATGTGTGCGGTATATTGTCCATTTAGTAAATAAATTATGAGGACGCGAGGTTGAGAATGAGTTCAGATGTTTTATTAATTGGCGGGTAATTAGTAATTATTTATGAATATGGCGGTAATTAACGAAAATAAAAATTGATGACAATAGAGATATGGAGTGTAGTTTGTATGGATGAAGGAGTTGTAATATAAACTCAAGAATAGTCCTTTATTGTTAAGAAATTGATATTTTTCTAAGAATGAATAAAACATGGACATATTTTAATGTTTGCTCCTTAGCCTCCTTATATGGCATAGGAATACTTCATGTTAAGTTTATTTTAAACTTTAAAATGAAAGGTTAATAAAAAGGTTGTATTTCAGCTTATCTAACCAGACGCAACTGAATATGAATATTCATATTTCATTTCCCATAACTATTATCTCTTCCACTTAAAAAAACACCATATAGACACACCACAAAAAAAAGTTTATCAGCCGCCATGTTAATTCGTAACGTCACTTCCAGCGGTCTGACGTTTCCCGGAGGCGAGTCGGGAATATCTGTCCCGGACACGCTGTGCACGCCCAAGTCCGTGGGCATATCCGTGGACACCAACACTTATGAGCCGCACCTACTCGCCGGGACCATGGCGCATATGATTGGACATAATATAGGTGAGTTTTGGCTAAAGTAAATAGAGTTTTTTGACAAAAATTTACGTTATACGGTAAACACACACGAATAAGCTTTGCACGGGATCGGCATCACCTCACCTCATCGACCTCACCTCTTATCGTCGGGTGGTCCGCCCGCCGTAACCGAGGCGACTCGACGACTCGTCTGTCTATGCTTCTAGTTCTTGCTAAGCCTGTTGCTTTGTAGTAGCATACCAATGCAACGAACGAAGTATGTGTTCATATTGACTATTTGCGGTACATTTCTGTGTGGGAACTTTTTTATTCCTATCTTAGCTCCCTAGCTTCGCTACATTTTAAATTGTCATGTGTGTGAAACCATGTGAAACCATGCTGACGAAGAGTAATGTCTTATTTTATGTAACAAATGCTGTCTTTGTCATAAGTTACTGAAAATTTTGACAAAATCATATATCTGGAAAACTTCAGTTGACATTGTTAGAAATGGTTTTCCTTGTTCAATGCAACCTCGGTGTAACTGTTAGCAAAATCGATGACAACAAAACGTTGACTTACAAAACTCGTTACATCGACACGGATACCGATACTTTTATTTTTCTAAGATACTTTTTGTGCTACTTTTCCCTTGTATTTTTTTCTATGAATACTTTTTGCGGACATAGACATCTTGGATAAATAAATGGCAGTGGACCTATAAGAACGGGTTATAAAAACAACCAGCACCGCAAACAGGAGCAGGATAACTAACTAACCCAGTGACTGATTATTGCTCGTGTAATGCAAAAATAAGTTATTTTTCAACCAGCTTAAAAAAGTCTTAAAGTAAGTTCCTTATACGATTTTTTAAAACTAATATTTCATTTTTCCCCAGGCATGGGCCACGACGATGGCCGAGAGCAATGCTTCTGCCGGGACTGGCACGGCTGCATCATGGCGCAGTCCATCGTGGGGTCAGATAATGTACAGCCCTACAAGTTCTCCGACTGCTCGAAGAACGACTACATCAATGAGCTCAGGGTCGGACAGGGACTGTGCTTGCTCAACAAACCTAATGAGGTACAGAATTCCCAAGAAAAGTATGCGCTTCGGGAATCATCGTCTATCTTCGTAAATACGAACGCGTGACGATGAATTCTAATATATAGAGAATCTAGTATTTGCCTAGTTTGTATTGTCATGAATACAAAATTAAAGATTATGATAATTTTATATGTAATTCCAAAAAACTATTCAAAACTTTAGGGTGACAGATGAAGATCTGTGACCGAAGTACCCGACAGAGAGAAATCCTCATACAAACGCGCAATGATAGGTGCAATAATATAAAGCGCGGTAGTACAACATTTTGAAGCTTTGGCTCTGTGGAGGATTATTTTGTGGCACAACGTTCGTGCTAATTCGGAAACACGAAGATTATCGAAGCGCATATCTTTTTTGTATTAACTGTATATTGATTGACTTATGTTTAAGAAAATATGATAAACGTTGAGTTATCACTTACATACTACCTACCAACAAGGAAATACGGTAAGATAAAATCTACCAGGTGTTTAGATTTGTCTACGAATGAGTGAGGCCGTGTTTACCTGTTCTACATTGATTTACTACTTACCTACATATAATTAAAGATGCCATTATACATACTGGCTTTACAAGTTCTGCCTATCCCATGGAAAAAAGCCGCCAGTTTTTATAGGTATGAAATGTATAAGCTCGAACAATTTTTTTTTAACATGAGTTGAGCGTAAGCCATTTTGGCAGCGCAACAACCGTTAAATAATTATGTTGAGTCATAACTTACATCAAAATAGTACAGCTCTATCAGTTTTACAACTACTGTAAATATGAGGCTATAAGGTTAATTTTATGTGCAGCTCAACAAACCGAACGGGTTTATTTGAGTCATAACTCGTAACATTATGATAGCATGCAACCCGTACAAATACAGATATTTTATGTTATGTATTTATGTTTAAACAATAATTCATGAACTATTCATGTCATAATTATTGAAAATAGCAATCCCCGAAAATGTTTAACACAGAAATTATATTTATTTATCAAATGACCACAGCTGCTGACATTTAAACTGAATTCTATTATTTTATTTGGTAAAAAATTGTTACAATAAATAGCCTAGTGGTGTGACCGTCAGACTTCCAATTCATGCTCTCGAGTTCGAACCCAAGGCACGCACCTCTGACTTGTCAGATTCATGTGCGTATAGTATAATTATCACTTGCTTAAAACACGGTGAAGGAAAACATCGTGAGGGAACCGGCATGCCTGAGAGATATTTCTCGACGCAGCCAAGTCAGAGGCTCATGGGCGGCTTTAAAACTCTGACACCAGGTTAGTCACTAACCACACGAAAAAGAAGAAGACAAATTATGTTCCACCAAACAAAAGTCTATATATACCTTCACCACGCTTTTTTTTCCCGGAGAGTTAGGCAGAGATGTACCTATAGTACACCCACATTTCGCCAGTTATGTTTAAGTCCCATGTAATAGAGGGCGAGCCTATTGCCATCACCCGGGCACAAATCCAGACTCCGGGCTGCTACTGAGCAATTCCAGATGGAAACACCCAATAACACTTTATCCGACCTGGGAATCGAACCCAGGACCTCATGCTCAGCAGTAGCGCTTGAAACCACTAGACCAACAAGGCAATCAGTCAACATTATAATTAATATGTATATATAACACCATTTAATCTGATTAAAAACTCATTTTGCAATTCCATTTAAAATAAATCAGATTTAAGTCTTCAAACTTACCTATTTAAACTTTAATTAACTCGGAATCGTAAAATCAAATCCAATCCAGTGAGATCTTCGAGTGAAATCACTTTAATTCTCGATTAAAAAAGATGGGTTTCATTGAATGGAATGTTGATGACTCGATGTCTGGATAAAGGGATCACAAAACCTTATACTGGGTCAAATTAAATTAGCTAGCGAAACTCAACAGACAAAAAATACATTAATTTTATGTTTTTATTTGCGGTCATCGATCGCAATTTGTGTAGTTATTTGAAATATCAGTTGATTTTATTAATTATTTTTTTGTGTAAACTTCACAGACGTGATTATTACAGTTAGAGATGCCGCGAATAGTTGTTATAGCGAATAGTCGGATACCAATTAATCGCCATTCCCTATGGCGAATAGTCGAATTCGCGCCATTATTACTCGATATAAAAAAGGAATATAAAAAAGTTTAATTATTCTCAAATAATAATAATAATAAGTTTAATAATTTTCTGAGCAGGTATGATTTATGAAAAAAAGCGTAACCGACTTGATCCCAATCGTGCCGAAAAACTAGTTTTTCTACACAATAATCTGCTCCTTTTTAAAAATTATTTTTTGATTTTTGTCTAACTTTTTATATTAATGATAATAATACTAAGTGTGTTTTATTTTTTAAGATAATAAAAGTTATTTTTTTTTTTTTTTTTTTTTGTCTTTCTGTTCATTAAAAGTTTATTTTTATTTTGTAAACTATTCGCCGAATACCGAATAATAGCGAGTATCCGCGACATTTCTAGTTACAAATATCTTAACACGATAAAACAAAAGAAAACAGATTTTCTCAACTCATACTTCAAGTAACAACAGCAAATGGAAGTGGACCACATTATTTTGCTGTTGTTACTTGAAGTATGAGTTAATGACCCTCAAAAAAAACCATCATATCTTTTTTTTATTTTTTTTATCGTGTTTTTTACCCATCAAATTTGCTGAGTTTTGCTAGCAAATTTAATGAGACCCTGTAATTGGATAATTCGTAGGTATCTACATAGAAAGCAACGCACCACTGGTTAGAAGGCGAAAGTTTAGTGTGGATGAGCTCGTCACCGCCACACCACTTCCACGCAAGAGTTCATCCGAATTCAAAACAGATTTTCACGTTGAAAATTAATCAGAGGCTGTCGTATTGTTTGCCGTCACCCGCGCTAAGGCCCACTCCTTTAATAAAAGTTATGGTAATACAGGCTGCCCTCGCGGTCTGAATCATCTCTTCGTTTGCGAATATATAATAACAGGAGCGAACGCCAGCCAGGGTTTATTGGAATAAATTTGCATAGTCAGGAATGATAATGCCGAGCCCTGCTTCTCCCCTTCGATTTCTCACGTTTACATATTTATCGAGGCATGATTGTGAGCGAATGCCTTTATTTTCCTGTTCGCGGTTGCTCATAGTAATGCGTGATTTGTTGGCGATTGGTATTGGAAGTGGTTCTGGTGTTGATGCTGTTAGCTTCTCAGTTTTGGGATTACATTACATGATTCGATTCACATCGTTAACAATCCTTTTACGTGCAATCTACGTAGGGTTCGTTTGAAAACGGGTCAACAGATTTGTCGGTGCTTATCTTTATTTTTACCATCTATCACCCACATTCCCCAGTCACTTCGGTCATGGTGCTTGCAACAGCATACAGCGTTGAAATATCGAGAATTCGACTAAACGAAAAATCACAGCAAATATCATGTAGGTGCCAATACGTATATATCCATAGGGTATTTTTTCAATACGCTGAACTTGAAGTATAAAGCTGAATTAAATTAAATGAAATATCGTTTTACGATAGACCAACATTTTAAGGAGTGCTTTCGACCTTCGTACTGATTAACTTTTACTCGCGAAAAAAATCTGCCGTTCCATAGTAAAGTTTAATACCTACTGTTCTAAACTTTAAGGGACAGCTGTTTTTTTTTTTTCAAAGTCAGCGATTTCAAAGTTAGTCCCATAGTAAAAGTTATTCAGTTCGATGGTCTCAAGCACTCCATAAAATTTATAAAGTAATTTTTTTATCATAGTTTTTATAGTTTAACGTTAGTGACAGATAGTTAATTTTCCGCAATAAAGTAATTTTAACTTGCTCAAGAACTCGACACTCAAAGACCTATTTAATTAAATTACTTCCTTTAACAAACATAGGTCCTTTGAAAATTGCCATCTCCGATATGTTTCTCATATGGCATTCATCTACCTTCTTGTATGTGATAGGTACCTCTACCTACGTACACAATTCGAATCTCGATTCCCGATGTAAATTCAATATGTGTGTATGCTCACCACACCCTTTGGGCATTCTGAAATGTTTCTCTTGTACGACTAATGCTTTTTATACTGAGTTTGACATGACGATCGTGTGTCGATACGTGTGTTTTCCCTTTTCTATTTCAAGGTTTTCTTAAGATAGACGTTTTGTTATTTTAAGAGGTTTTGAGATTTGGATAACTTAAGGAATAAATAGTTCTGGGGTTGTTGTTAAGAGTTGCTGTTAGTGGTTTGTTGAATGGCAGGCCACTTCTAGCTAATACGCCAAGGTATGTTGGATCGTTGTAATGTAGTCTAAGCTGTGTCTTATTTCTTGATTTAATGTAAATTGAACCATGAGGACGTAATAGAACCAGCCACAATACTGAAACTGGTATTTTACACAAATGAGTTTGGGAAAAACCTAAAAATACAGATTTTAGATCGAATTGTGATGCATACCGAGCATATATTACTTGGCACTGTTTAAAAACCTACATTCATAACTGGATTCATTCTGTGTACCTACGTAGATGAGGACGACGATGTAGGCACTGTTTGAAGCCGTTTTCTTCAGCAAACCTATGTAAACCATCTATCAAATATGAACAGTTAAAATTACTACAAATTCCCACAGCTGGTGATCCACCACCAATGCGGCAACGGTCGTCTGGATGAGGGAGAGGAATGCGACTGCGGCACCATCACGGAGTGTCAGAACACCAACCCTTGCTGTGACCCCTTCACGTGTCGACTGACGAAGGAGTCGCAGTGCGCTTCTGGGGAATGTTGTGAGAGGTGTCAGGTAAGGATGAAGAATTGTCAACTAAAATATAACCGACGGATACCAAAATTGTGTATATAACTGTCAACAATATTTGATATAGATTAAATTTCACTGATGCGAAGACCATAAAATAAATTAGTCGTATTAAATAAAATTGTCGCAAAATAGCGCCTAGAAGTAGAATTTCAAGATTAATTTCATACATATTAGACAATAGTAAGTAATTACGTATCAATAATAAAGAGGAGAGATAAATACCTAGGTACTAGTTTTATTATTAGCCTCAGTTCATTAATAGAGATCTTATTTTAATAATGATAGGGTACTAATTTGTGTTGTCATTTTCATGTTTTGTGTGGCTTTTCATATTAACTTACAACAGACATTGTTAAGAATGGTAAATAAAATATAAATAGCGAACTTAGCCATCTTCAGAGAAAATCCTGTCATTGATTGGATATTCAATACGATTTACATGAATTTATCGAAGAGAGTTTATGCATTCAACGAAACATTAACCTGTTGTTTATTGATACGACTCGCTTCACGGACAAGAATAAGTCATGCGTTAATTAGCTCCAAGTCCCTTCATCCCTTCGGATACCTCTCTGACTCCAACCAACTGTAGTCTAGTTCTTAAAGTATGTACAGCTCAAAGTTTCCTCAAAACAACTGGCACTTAGCACATTTAAATACCAGTCTTACAGTCGAAACATATTTGCATTTTGTTCACACAAATGTATTCTGACTAATTTACAATGCTACGTCTGAATTTCATCAGTTTTCAAACTGATTAATGTTCCTCTGTGTGTCATAATGTTGAATAATACAAAGTTAATGCCACATAAAGTTTTGGACAACTATGCAAATGTGACGCTTGGAACCGCAAAAAGAGAGATTTAGTTGGAAATTAGGGATGGAGCGTAATTACGTGTGTGTATGTTTCTGAAATGGTTTGGAATGGGGAAGAGAGGTTTTAAAAGGTGCATTACTAAATTACTGTCCAGTTCTCTACTGTCATACATTTATACATCTGTTTGCTCGTGGATAACATAATGATTATTAGAGCAAGTTTTAGATTTAACCTAACCCTAATTTATTTTATTGGTGCTCCATAATTACTGCTTTTATCGGTGCTAAGAATATGCCCTTTTACAACCAATTCATACAGCCTCATCGGTCTTCAAGCAGTTAACTGATTAAACTCAAAAATTATCAGAAATTACAGCATCTTCCCCTTTCACCTCCGCAGCTAAAACCACGCGGCGTGACCTGCCGAGACGCCACAAACGAGTGTGACCTTGACGAGACGTGCACGGGAATGTCCGGCTTATGTCCACCGGACGCGCACCGGAAGAACGGCGACCCTTGTGAGGAGGCCAAGGGGTACTGTTTCGCGGGGCAGTGCCCCACACTGTCGCTGCAGTGTGAGAGTATCTGGGGACAGGGCACGATAGGGGCTGATAAGGAATGCTTCGATCAGTTCAACTCGAAGGGAGCGGTGACGGGGCACTGCGGGAAAGATGACAACGGACATTTTATTAAGTGTGAAATTGAGTGAGTATTGTTATGGCATTATAGTTGCTTTTTAGAATTTGAGACAGTTCTATAGAATTGACAGTGTAGGTAAGTATACCTAACATCATTTTATAAAAAAAAAAACACACTAAGTATTGGATTATTTTGTTCCATGGCTAGAATGATACGCATAGAATATGTTGTTGTTAGAGTAGTATAGGATTCTCACATTATAATTGAATAACTAGAGGCTTGAGCAGGACGAAGTCAATCACTGCAAATAAGTGAGCAACAATAATGACACCATGAACGTCTCTGTGTGTTAGTGTCACAAACACATTCAGATGATATACCATTGCAGCCATTTGTAATTATTTTCTTCACCAGGAACGTCCGCTGTGGCTCGCTGCAGTGTCAGCAGGGGAACCGCTACCCCATAGTGACTGGTATGGACGAGTACTACACCAGAACGGTCATCAGCATCAAGGGCAACGAGTATGAATGCAAGTGAGTACAGCTCCAATTTTAATGTTGTGTTTATCCAGAGAGTGTGCTTTAATCTTACTTTCAGATTCACCACATGGTTTCTGGAAGCCTCATAAAGTTCATCAGTAAATGTTCTGCTTAAATTTATTCAACTGTTGTGTTTGGTTCCACGATATAACAGCACCCTAATTCACAATCTGAATGATTTTGAAGGATATTGCTAATCCATTGCTTCATATGTTCGAAAAATGTATCTGCTTAGCAACGTAAATAACGCAATGAGTGTTGTTCTGTCAAAATGAAAGCCATGCTACTGTTAATGAGTTAGGTACGCAATTACCCTGCAGGCATTTAAAGCACGTCACATGTGATTTAACAACTGAGGAAAGGCTTTTAATATGCCTTTATAAAACGAGTATCACGTTTACGTCGCCAATTAGCGCGCGCAGTGCTTGAGTTGGCCGTCAGAAACGACCTTGACGAAGCCCCGCCTCTGATCTGAGATGTCAGATGTTACACATTATATACGACTACTGTAAGGCTTGCTCGGTTTTTCTTTCTTCCTGTAAAACTCAGACCTTTGATCTATAAAATGTGCTTCGAGGTCTTTTTGTCTTCATTAATTCATTGATTTGATTACGAAAAATGTTACCGTGTTCAGGCAACCCAATGTTTTTGTTGCTTCCAAACTTTTACTCCATTATATCAAAGGCTACTCTAACCCCAATTCCTCACGATTCCAGAGCCACAACAGGTCTTCCAAAGCACTCGGAGATCGCTCCGCTGGGGCTGGTGCGCGACGGCACGCCGTGCGGCGACAACCTGGTGTGCGTCAACCAAACCTGCACCTCCATCTTCCCCTACATCGACCACACCAAGTGCCCCACCGACCACAATAATAACGAGTGCTCTGGGAAAGGGGTGAGTACTACTTTTTAAAATGTTTTTTAAACAGCAAACGTGTGTGTTTGTAATGTAAAAAATAACGTCAAAAAAACTTAGTAGGTAGGTATAATGAGTGGAAATTGAAAAGTAGGGAAAAGGTTTCCATGTGTGAAGGTAAGCAAATAACGCTTGATTGAGGTTGAAAATGTGGTTATTTATAAGCGTTGTTATTTAATAAAATGCATTGAAATTAAATGAAATTGTTTATTCTGTATATAGGATATCGGAATCACTTTTTCACGTCATATAAAAAAAAAATAAGCTAGATGAGGTTCGCATTTCCTATCTGACTACTCTGTGAAGAAAGGCCAAAACAAACTCAGAGGTCGCAGTCCAGACATAATCTTGGTCGAGCCATATGAGAACCATGTAGATTAGTGTCTGAAATGGTCTCTTGAGCAAAGAACCACACGGATTCGAGTGGACCTGTCCAGTCAGTGCAAGCATTTGTCAGTAATCGTGGAGCTCAACTCAGAACTTAAGGAGCTCAACGACTTGGTGATTACTTTAACAAGTATTCAAGTATTCATTTTTTAGTGTTGTTTTCTATTCCAGTCTTGTTAAAAGTAGCTAACGCTACTTTTAACAAGACTGGAATAGAATAGAATATGTTATGTAATTTGCATTAAAACATGGTACAATAATGGTTTTAATAATAGGGTTATGATCTACATGTCTCGCCATGGTCTGGTATACAAATATTTTAAGAAAACAAGTTCTTTATGACTAGGCACCTTGCATCAATAATAACAGTGTAATTAAAAAGTCATTATACCGACTAGGACAATATTGTAATTCTAAATTCTTTACAATGTTTATTAACAGTTTTAAATCTAAGCAGTACCTATTTAAATGAATATCAGTATATCATTAACATTTATCACTTCCTTTTTTATCAAAGAATTCTTTTACAATATATTGTTTTTGACCTATGAGCCATTTATGTAATTTAGATTTAAATCTGAGATGATGATGAAAGTGTGGTCAAAACAAATGAAATCTTAATTTTTTTCGCAAAATATGGGTACTTGGGTGGTACTTCAATTTTACATTACTTCAACTCTACTCTACTCTTCTCCTCTCTTCTACTTTTAATTTTAAATCTTTTTATGCAACAAACTCATCATACATTTTCGTAAAAACTTAATCTACCTTCATACATACATTCGTAAACGTGCACATATCATATCATAACTAAACGCATAAAATCTAACAGCATCGCGGCGAAGCAAAAATTGAATAACACGCCGCCCGAGGCACCACTCAAACTATTAAAAACTAACTCCGGGAGTCCCACGTTCATATAAAAATATTATACACGTATTTACGATATATAGGTGTGGTCTGTTCGAAAAGTATCTGATGAAAAGGTAAACAAATGGGTCAGAAAACGTACATCAAGGCAACGGCATCCAAGGGGGATGCCAATTTGTAGTGTCAATTACAAATTCAGTGCTTTGATTTGAATATTTAAAATTTTTTAGCCAAAACTGTAATTTTAAATCATATTAAAGGTGTTTTTCATTTAACAATCGAGGTACATTTTATTACCTCATTATATCGATGATTTTTCAATTACTTACAAATTTAATAATATTAATCAAACAACATTTTTTTGGAAAAAGAAGAGTGACATACAGAGTTGAACCTACTAACCACGAAACATATATTATGTGATGCTATAATCTGGCCGTCGAGAGAATGCGTTCTTGACACCTGTCAGTTTCATACTAGCGAATATGTGTTTTGCGAATTTGATCCTTATTACTACTAGAAATTGTCCAACTGACAGGTGTCAGGAACGCATTCTCTCGACGAAGGGACTGAAATTCTCTTTAGTGAATGATTGCGTAAGAATTTAACCTGTAAATTTTATGGGATAAAAGTGTACACAAATCCTCTGTATTTCCCCCTTTCATAAGATTATTTTCGAACAGACTATATGTACCTACATTATAGAATACACACGCGTGTGTGCGTTATTTTTTATCTCGTATCAGCGCGAGTGACATGAGAATAGTTCATATCAGCAATGTCGTAGCAAGGGTGGTGGTAAAAATTCGGCGTAAATTTTGATAAATTTTCTCACCCGCGAATCAAACGGTTTTATTCAGAGTGATGTTAATTTATCATCATCAAAACCACCAACTAGGCTGTGATCAGCTTCCTGGCTACCCCAATGCAAATTCATATTTTACATAAAGTCAATGTTATACCACTTTTTCGGCAGGGATGTTGCGGATATTGCATCCGCAATTGCTTCCGCATTTATTTAGACTTCCGCATCCGCATTAATCAATCCAGAGCTTATGCAGATGTGGGTGAAAACGAGTGTATATAAGTAAAAAAAACAAAATCAAAATCAACTAAATGGAAATTATAATGATTAAAATTATCAATATAACTATAAATCGTCACATTGTCAGGAAATATTAAATATTTTCCAGAGATAAATAGATTTCAATGATTATAATTTAATAATGATTTCATTATAATTGCCGCGAATTGTATTATAATATAACATACAACGAAACAGCGCCGCAATTTGCAAAAAAAGTAAGAAATTTGAATTTTCGTCTTGCCGCCTTGACGGATCCCATAAAGAAACTTCAGATCCGCATCCGCATCCGCGGATGTGAGCAACCAAAAATCCGCATGCGTGAGTGTAAAAAAATCTGCAACCGCAACATCCGTGATTTTCAGGCGTTTAATAGTTAGTTTTCTCTGCTCGCAAACATTAGTTATCACTTCAGCCTGCTATTTCATGGATACAGCTATGTCGACTACCTTAGTTCTTCCTTGTTTCCTCTATAAGATACAGGGTCTTCATTTATTACACAATCTAACTCACTCTGCACGCATAACATAACCCTCAATATTCCTCATTACACGAACATTGAATACCGTTTCCTCTGTAACGGAATAAATAGTCCCCGATATGGTACAGTATTGACAAAGAGTCGGTCTGCCACTCATTCTGTAGTCAAACCATGTTTGATTAATATCTGCTTGTGTTGGCACTTCATTAACAAGAAATAGCTTTAAAATTGCACGTAATTAATTAAATGAGAGTGTTCGGAGATATTTGTTTGAAAATAGGAGTGATTGGAAAAGTTTTGAACGGAAACATCCAGGAAAATAGTGTGAGCCTTGTCATCAACAAAATACATATATTTTTTGTGTAGATATTGTAACTGGGCTATTAAAGTCAAACTCAAACCATTTATTTCAACTAAACCAATCACAGGCTCGTTTGAAATGTCAAGAAGGTGGTCAGTCAAAAGGGTGAGGTTAGTTGCCCATTCTAAAGCGTATACTGGTTCTTAAGGAGAAGAACGGGCAAGAATCTGCATGAACACTCTTTTAAATCAAAATATTGATGCTAAGTATTGGTTACATCATTCGTACATACGTATATGAGAGAACAATGTAAAAAGACGAGCACGTTAAAAGCGTTCATAGTAAATAGATAAAAAAGTGTTTTTGGAGGGAATGGCTAGCGAGATACACTACTAGCGAGATACACTACTAGCGAGATACACTACTAGGTATATAAAGTTTATAGTAACGTATCTTTTGCTAGCCATTCCGTCCAATAATACTTTATAGTATAAAGTACTTACCAGATACAGTACCTGGGCGACCGAGCTCTGCTCTGGTGAAAATAGAGAATGCTCATTTAATAATAATAGGAAAGTTCATACTAATTCCATGTATAGTACATACTAATTCCATGCTGCCGTGATAGTAGGTACTTACTAATTCTATGCTGCCACGATAGTAGGTACTTACAAATTCGCCAGTAGTCTCAGAACAAAAAGTTCGCGCTTTTATGAACACATTGTTCATTTAATATTTCACTAACAATGAAAAAAAAATGTTATATCAAAATGCATCAAAATAAATAACATGTTTTCCCTTTAAAATTATCTTTTTCACGAGCACCTATTTAAACTTAGGTAATTACTGCTTCGAGTTCCCGGAACATTTCATATTATAAATTAAATAATAATATTAACGCGGAACATACCTCAAAATGGAGTAATATAATTCCGGGTGGGATTAATAAGTTCCGGAACGTGGAGTTTTAATTCAATATCATTTAATTGGCCGCTCGCACTATAGTTTGGACATCGTTAATTATAAGTTGGACGATGTGCGGCTCCGTGTTGTGCCAAGGTACGAGGGGAAGCGAAAAAGTATACCTACCTAATATTTTTTCTGATTATTGGTATACGGGGTGTCAGGGACATCGACGCGAAGCCGGTTGCCATGGATTCAGTACATGATTCTGAACCCCCCTGCGTTGAAATTTTTCGTCGGTTATTTAAAAAAAAAACAGCTTCTCCATACATTTTGACCGCGTAGGTATTGCACTTTTCTATGAAACAGCTGTTTTTTCTTTTTTTAACCGACGAAAAATTTCAACGCAGTGGGGTTCAGAATGATGTACTGAATCCATGGTAGCCGGCTTCGCGTCGATGTCCCTGCCACCCTGTATATATCAGCCTGTTACTGTCCCACCGCAAGGCAAAGGCCTCTTCTCATACAGAGAAGGCACGAGCATAGATCGCCACGCTTATTCAAGACGGGTTGGTTGATTTCAGACTTATATTAACTATAAAGTCCAGGTTTCCTCACGATGTTTTCCTTCACCGATGTCAGTAATGTCCAAGGTAAACTCAGAAAGTACATATGAATTGAAAAAGTCACATTGGTACTTGCCTAGTTTTGAACCGACAACAACCTCGTGCATGAGAGGCGAGGCCTTAACCACTGGGCCATCACGACACTTGGTTTTATAGTATATAGTTTATGAAATACTTAGGTTGGTTTTGAAAAAAAAACTAAATTCTGAACAAAAAATTATAGAGACTGCTATTTCCTAAATCAAAAATATCAATTTTAGTCTTGCAATTCAAAACTTTTTTTTGGAAACATTTGCCAAAACTAAAATAAAATGTCATAAATTTATATTTTTCTAAGACTGCTTTTGCAAGACATAATATTAATCACATCTCAGTTTCTTATGAATTTTCCCA
Organism: Agrochola macilenta; assembly: GCA_916701695.1. Classification (NCBI taxonomy): domain Eukaryota; kingdom Metazoa; phylum Arthropoda; class Insecta; order Lepidoptera; family Noctuidae; genus Agrochola; species Agrochola macilenta. Next base: position 21,302,495 of record OU753561.1, on the reverse strand, counting down.
CGTTAAGGACGCTTCAGACACTTTGATAATTAGCAGGGCCCAGTGAATTCGTAAACTTGTAATTAGAACTGGAGCAAAGCGTCCAAGCCTTGTTTAAAAACACATGAACTTAACCACAGATGAATACAAATAGGTCACTCCGCATTTTACGTATGATGCTACAAGTATGTACGCGGCGGGCTCGACTTGTCGAATTCAGTCGGCGAACCGTAGTCAGAAAATAAATAAGAGTTACGTTACGAGTTTCTAGGTGAATATAACTGTAGGTAGTTAGTGCAGTGCGACCTGAATTGCACTTTATTGTGTCGTAGCAAGCGTCGCTTTTTATTGATGCTGTGATGATTTTGCGAAGTGACCCGTCTGTTCTAATCTGTGACTTAACTAAGGTTAGGCCATGGACATTTCATTCGTAAGTATTAATTCTTATATCCTTGTGTTTTGCCGATATTCAGTTTCACAGCTTTTCGTACAAGCAAAAAATATTTTGAGTCGATTCACGGATTTTGGCATAACATGATTGCTGAATGCATAAAATAACATCACGAATTCACGATGTATTTAATAATCCACATTTCGGCAGTTTTATTATGAGTCCCATATACCTAATGGAGGCGGCCTCTAACCTGGTACAAATCTAGACCCAGGTTTGTCAACTAAAGCAAATAAATATGTAGTATTATGATTCAATGTCAATAAAACGTAATGAAAATGCAGAAGCCGACCCATGTAGTGAACACGATGCAATAATTTCGACAGCGCGAGTTTTCGGCATGCTGTTGACTATGCCATAATATATCAAATATCTCAAGTTATGCTATAGGAACTAGAGGAGCTATCGAAGATTCATGTGTATCGAACTATCGAGTTCCTTGTTTCCGAAAGCAAATTCAAGATTGCGCTCTGCTTAGTATAATATCGATATTTGCTGTTAGTCTTTGGGTTTCGTATTTACAATGTAACAGTAATCTACCATTATCTTATTAGGCTACTAGACATTTCTTTATTATATGTATGTTTAATATTAACGCAATACTAATAAACCTTCCGGAATAAATTCTCTAAATTATAGTGGAAACCTCATCAAAATCCGTTGCGTAGTTTAGAAAGACAACGCGGTCATACACGAATAGACACGTTAATTTACTATTAGGCTAAACGAGCTATTTCCACTTATGAATATGGGTTAGTACTTCAACAACGTTAGTATCAGAAAGAGGTACTCGCCATAAATCATACTTTGCTAGGGCAAACAGTGAAAGCTAAACGACAATGCTGAACCCCAGTTTATTTATAGCATAATCTTTTTACCAACTATACGACACCTATACTGGCTTGGCTGTTCCTTATTGCGCTGAACACCGCCTTCACAACGTCATATTCCCTGATCGTCATCCGCCAAACCGAATTTCGTCACGAAAATATTGTAGCAAACGTATGGAAATTCCGCAGTGCCACCTTAACTAAATCTCTGTGGGGCGGGTGCACAGCCCCCGAGAAAATCCGATTGGTTGCACGAGCCGTGTTCCGAATTCTAGCTCGACCCCGAATAGTTGGACCCGACGGCCTGAGTTATCACGTAAATAGTTTAAATAGTAACTCCGTACGGTTTTAGTTAAATATGTAACTCCGTGGAGGAGTTTGGAGCTAGATTTGTTCGTCACTTGTGTTACCATTTTGTTTGCTTTGGCTGTTTAGAGAGATGTAAAACGAATACGGTGCTGAGGTTTTAATGGAATCAGTTTTGTAATTAATCAATAGAGCCGAATTTCTCAGTAGCAGCCCGGTGTCTGAATTTGTGCTCAGTTGATGGCAATAGACTCACCCCCTATTACATGGGACTTTAAGATAACTGGCGAAATGTAGTTTTAGGTACTATAGGTACCCCTCAGCTTAACCTTTCAGGGATTTCAGGTGTGATGTTATGTAATAGAACCGTTTCACCTAAATGTATTTTGAAGAAGACTTTATCGACCATGAAACTCCATGAAAAGATAAAAACGACTTATGAAAGGAAGAGCAAAATCAAAAGTTTCCGACTAGCAGGCTCTTACCGCCGCTCAAATCCGCCTTCAATTCCAAATCGGTTTGAAATCTGAAATTATAAAAGGAACAAAGTACTTAATAGGACTTTTTGTCATGAATAAATTTCGTATAAAGTTTAATAATTGTCCCCCAATCGTTCCTCACCTCCGTTCGAGTGGCGAGGAGAGGAATTCAACACGATTCCGCACTGGCTGACGACGATTTGTGCCTAAACTCAATCCACACGGAATCGAGTTACTGACGTAACTCGCTCCAAAGTCGCTTTTAATTCGTTCATTTACATCCTTTGGAACTTACTAAAGTGATTTATTTATTGGTGTTTTCGGAAATAATTCGGCAAATACAGATTTTTGTTTGAATTGCATCATGACTAGCTATTGAGAGCAAACTTTTGAGTCGTTTTTAGTAATTTAAATATGCGAACACACATGAAAAGAATAATAATTACTTTAAATAGGTAGGTACGTGAAAGATGATGAAGCTTAGAAAGACGTGAGCACGAAGACGATGACTGAAAGTAGAATAAAGCATAATAAGGAGTGGATGACGAAAGTACAACTAATACCAAAAGTAATAACCACAAACACTACTCCAGCATCACTTCACATACCGACGAGTTCCCGATAGTAGTAACCACCGGACTCCAATTTGTGGCAGTTAGGTAATACGAATCGATTCCACGGCGAAATTAATTCCCTTAATATCATTGAAACTTGTTCTAAGTCTAGAATTGATTCGATGGTACTAAGTTTGACTGGTACAGAGCATATTTGTGGAGCCAAATGGGATAAGTTTAGATTCGTTTTATTTGATGGCTTTAGAAATTGATGTGTAAGGCTCATATGGAGAGTTTTAAAACCAATTTATTACTGTCGTGAGTATTGTGAGATTTTCATGGGTGGGATTTATTTAACGCCACCGAGGACCTTGATAGGGTGCGCTTGGGGTAGGGGGTGTGCTTGCTTCAGTTATAGGCAATAATCAATCAGATTTGTCCATTGAAGCTTTATTACAGCTGAAAAACGACTCTCCATCCGTTGCACTTTTATTAGATAAAATGAAATATGTCTCAGTATATTGATGAATCTAACTATGCCTGTGTTTATCATCATATTGAGTGAAACACTGATACTGCCTTTTGAAAATGTTCATCTTGGCGTTAGGTACACTATACTAATTTCAATCGCCACTTCTTCTTCCCAAGTAAACACTAGACAGTGGTCAAGGCGATTTGGGGGACTGTCTAATGTAATTTTTTCTTAGTTTTAGTATAGTAGTTTTTCTTTATCACCATTTTAATCACCAACTTCTTCTTTACTTCCAGGCATGTTCAAACATGAACAAGTGCGTATGCAACCGTGGCTGGACAGGCCCCGACTGTTCGCACCACGACGCGCTCCCCCCTTCCCCCACCCCTTACGTACCCGACAACAGCACTAAAGCTGCCTACAACATGACCAAGAAGGAAACACCGTATGGTGAGTCGACACCAGTATTATAGGCCTTAGTTAAGACTAGAATTAATATTAGATTAGATTATGTTTATGTCATACAGGGTTTTTTTGAAACATTTATAGAATATTTTGATAAAAGGAAATATTTCAATACATTGTCAAAATAATAATAATAAATATGTCGTCAATCAGTTTCACATAAAAAGTTAGATCCGATGACAAAAAAATAAAATCAATTTTTTCATAAAATATTAAAGTTAACGAATTATACCAGTTTTTAAAGATTAGTTTTAGATTTAGATTAAGTTCTTAGACTTAAGCAAATTTAAACTTTTGTACATATAATTTGGCCCTTATTTATTTATTTATTTATGTGTTCTACTGTTATTTATTTAAACCTACTTCTTTACTTCTAATTTATCTATTGTAACTTTAACTTAAACAATGTGCGTTATTTTGAAACACTGTTGAATGCCGATTAACCCAATTTTCATACTCAATCCATAACTCAAGTCAATAACCAACCTAAGGAAAAAATCAAAAAGATTGAATACCTACTGAGTTAAACAAAAAAAAGACACTGGTTGGCAACAACTCTTGGGTGCACAAAAATGTGTTTTGTAAACCAGCCTTCGCTGGTGCAAGAAAATTATAGATTAATGAGTAGAGGTACTGACGAAACGCGATTTTTTACACCATATAATATTATAACAAGGGTATAAGGGTTTCTTTTGTAACCACTTTGGTACGGAACCCTAACAAGTATTGGCGCTGATGAAGATCCAAATAGCATATAAAACCCGGTCAAATACAATTTCAACTAAATAAAAAAAACGTCAACTTTTTCACCTCTTTTCTTATAATTTCAAAAACTATTACTACTTCTAACACTTATATAATTTTACTATAATTCATGTTTATGTTTTCAGGTGTTTTGTACTGTATTCTATTAATATTCCCCCTACTTTAAACTAAATCAATTGGCCATTACATCCGAGCACTGCTTTTCAAAATTACGCTAAACCATGCGTTTATCGTAGGATCGAGTCGTGAATTGCTGAATTGAATTGCAAGTTTTGGAAATTGCGATGTTCATCATTAGTAAAATTAGAGTTTACCGAGTCTAATGTAAGATGATGATGTAACTTGTACATTGTTTTTAAATATTTTATGTAGATAGAACCCTTTTTGGAGTCATTTACTAAGTCATTTTTGGGGTTATTTGTAAACCCATTTCTATGTCATTTTTGAACCCATTTTGGGGTAATTTTCAAACCCATCTAGGGGTCATCTACAAACCCAATATGGGGTTATTAACAAACCATTTTATAGCTCATTGATTTGTGTGTTCATCATTTTACGTAAGACTGTTGGTACCCGCGTCGATGGCCGTGTAGAAAGGTGCACACGCACACATACGTACACGTGTACAAGGAGCAATGCTCGGAGGGCGCGACGCGGCGGGCGGCGCCGGCGCACTAACGCGCGGGACCCCTCTCTTGCAGGTGAGCACGAGGGGAATAAGATGAGCACCATGAACATGGTGATATTGTTGCTCGCGGTCGTGCTGTCCGTGTTCGTGGGGTTCGCCTGGATGGCGTACTGCTTCAGGTAACGGACGGTAACTCGGTGTTGTCGCACTGTGTGTGTCGCTCGTGCCTGTCGTGTCGTATCGTATCGTGTCGTGTCGTGTCGACGCCGACCGCGAGCCCCCGCGGCGCCGGCGCCGGCCGCCCGCCTCGCTGACGTCACGCGACCCGTGACGTCACCGACCGCGCCGGCCGTGACTCACTTCCGTTCTGTTTGGGCGCAGAGAACTACCACGGCTCGAACACGGTTTTCCTCGTGGCGGTGCTCATGTCTGTGGTAGGGGGGGTATTCATAGTATTTGCCCTGAGCGCTCTCTGCTACAGGTCAGTCGTAGTACACAAAAACTTCTCCCTGTGCCTAAGGTTAGTGAGCAGAAAACAGACCAAAGGTAGTCTTTAAGAAGAAATTTAAATCGTCACCTTCGTATACTTGTATGTTTATTTTAGACGTTAGCGTTGGTGTTTCTGTTCGTTTTTACGTCGGCGATTGGTTTTCATTTACTTTATTATTTTTCCTTTTGGACATACGTTCTTTATGTCGTTTACTTTGTGGTCGTAGAGTTAGAGTTGGCGGGTGGCGCGTCGGCCTGGCTGGCGCGCCACAACTGCATTTGATCTGTGGTTCTGTGTCCGCGAGCGGCCGGGCCGCGCGGTACTCGGCGAGGCCTCGCCGTCCGGCTGCCTCGCTGCATGCCGACAAAGGCTTTCCTCGTTGTACTCGAGACACCTCGACTCAAACCCTTAAGATTCTGGGCTCTTGGATGTATGCATTGGCTTATGTGAACTGTGACTCGTTTTCGTTTCCTTTCTTGGTCGGAGCTCGCGTCGCCGGGCGCTCTACTCGGCCCGGCGGCGCGCTCGCGTCTATATCTTCCGATGTGTCACTCATACGTTTGCGCGCGAGTTACAGATCAGAGACCGCTCCACACGGTACGTGGTGTTGTGCCACGCCGAGGTATGTACAGAACAGTTACTATGAAACCGGAGAAGATATAGATCGCTCGACTCTAACGTCACCAATCACTTACCACTACCACTAAATTCTATTAACTTTTGCACGAGAAGCGAATGTGCGATGCACGGATTCTTCTTTCAAGCAGCTGTCTATCTAGTTAGCAACGCCTAATGTTACGTTTAAGACTTAAGGATCTTTCCAGCAAACAATGCTAACCTTTGCTAACCCAAGCAGAAAGTCAAAAAATTTTGCTTCTGGAAGTAAAAATTTACCTACCCTGATGTCCCCCGCTTTTATTTTACTGGAAGGAGCCTACAATCACTAAGCTAAGATCGATCTCTTGATAATAATTTCCATGTGACATCATTTCCCATGAGGAATGAAACGAAAAGTTGATTCTAAAGTCCAATTCAAAAATTTATAAGAGAACTTTGTTTTTGTAATATCCAAAAGCGCCAGTCTTTTCTGTCAAATCAATTTTCAAATAATTTTGAGGAATAGAAGGTGACCCTCAAACCAAAAACCAGTTATACTCTTTCACGTTTACCACAAATCTTTGTCATCATTTTTGTGGTATGTCCTGGATACCTATAAAATGATATCGCATCATCTTCTATTCCTCGCCTTTGGTCCGCGGTGACGACAGCGCCTGTTGTACGTCACCGACCTCCGATTTCGTAAACTTTATCGATTGATCTGAGTGTGCGTTCCCCCGCCACGCCTGCCTCAGGAAAAAGAGTACGTCACGGAAATACGACCCGCCTTACGTCAAGAAGCCGATTGCGAAGAGTTTTGCAGCAGGGTCCACGACCTCCAACAACTCTCAGGAAGACATCTCCCTAGACGGAGGGAAAATGCACTCCTTCAATAATACGTTTAGGTAGGTTTGAATGGCTGAAGACGTTTGGGACGAACTTAACGATGCCATTCAGAAAACTGCAAAGAAAAATATTGTTGAAGCATGAAATAGTTACTTCATTATTCAATCATAAATGAATGGCAGCATTAAGTTCAAACCCAAACGGCTACTTTTAAATTAAGTTCCTTTTACATGTCTTGGTGTCTATAACTAAAATGTTTTAAATTCCTCGAAAGGTCTTTTTAAAATCCAACTCTTTTATTTTCTGTAAACTCAACAACTAACTTTAATTTTTGTAAATTATAAGCCCTTTTTATTTCTCCGTCTACGTTGTTACCCATTTCGCATGTTTCAAGAAATTGTTGGTTCAACCCATAGACATAGAAAATTGGACTGAGCGTTAGCCTCAGAAAAGTGACCACTCTCTAAAAAGAAACAAAGCGACTGCGTGGCCAATACCTGTAATACTACTAAAGAGACAACTACTAGCCGCGAATTCGCTTTGTCTCTCTATGTATGTACTTTTCGATCTGTATTCATTGCTACGGAATACGGAACGCTCAGTTCATTATCTATGTCTACGGTTCCACCAAATGTTTTTCCTTATTGCCAAACGTAGTAAATACATACGGTAAATGGGTGGCTGCGCGATATATGTCCTCAAATTAAAATTTTCTTTCCTCTTTTTAACGGAACTCGTCTACTCAAAGAAATCTTTTAAGGTATGTCGAAAGCTTCGCGTGGATTGGACTGCGCACCGCTGTTTATTTCCGCTCACACGATTTTCGCTTTTATTACACTGAGCTTAAGTCCCAAACGCTTTGGACTAGAGCAGATCTTTGAGCAAACTTTGCAATTTTTATTTGTGTGTTCACAACATGAGAGAGCACTCACACAAAACACGCTTTATCTTTATCCATTTTGGTTGATAGAAAAAAGAGATTAGTCCATACTTAGCCACACTTTGCACCTCAATTTCTTCTTATTTTACTTAAGTAAGCTTAATACAGAGTTTTCGAACAGGTACATAAAAATATGTGAAGAATTTGTTAAGCTACATACCACATTGCAATCTCAATTAGAAAGGTAAAATCACATGAAAAGTACATGCTTTTTGGGTCACTCAAACCATTTTTATGATGTATTTCGCGTTGGTATCATAACATAAGTTGACATCTGACGCTGCATCATTGTACTATGAATCATAAAGTATGGCAAAAGAATATTTTCTAAAAGTAATTTGTATGTACAGTCGTGGAGACTCGACGCGTGTGATCTTCCGGCATGGCAACCACATGTCAGGCTCTGGCAGTACCAGTAGATATCCGTAAGTGCAATTTATATGTCCAAATGGATATAACCATCGAATAAATATTAGCAGTAACTTCTTAGATTTCCAGGCAACTACACGATCTAGTAGACGTGTAAGTCAGTGTAATAAAAGCGTGAAATTGCATGGAAACCTCTGAAACATATACGTATACATATAGTCATTCTTTTAGTTCGTTTTCGTTTTTTACGATTGAAATAAAATTATCATTTCCGTTACTAGCTATTTGGTTGAATCCCTAAATCATGTCTTTTTTCTATTATTTCAGAGATCACAAGCAAATGAAACGAGTCCATTCCGGCAGCGAAGATGAGCCTACACATTCAGGTGGATGTAATTTTATTTGTAAAGCTCTTTGTAAGAAATATAATTTCAGTCTTTCTGTTTTCATAACCCTGCTCCCTTGGTCACTCTAATCCTTTAAGATTTTGCTTTCCGACTAAGGCTGAGAACTACATTCTTGTCAAGTACATATTTTAAACGCACCAAACTGAATTTCCAGGCGAAGAAGACATTGCGTTCATCGACGTGGCCGCCAACTCGATGGCGAAGCTCCCAGAGAAGGGGATCCTAAAGAAGCATGGCTACGGTGCCGTGGACGGCAAGGACAAGTGGGGTGACGACTCACAGTCTGAGCAGCTGGAGGCAGGCTCGCAGTCTGATGGACAGGAACCCGCCGGGGCCGTCGCTGATATGGAATATAAGTTTAAGGTGAGTTAAGAAAGCGATTGGCCTGCTATGGGCGGATGATTATGATGGTTAGAGGAATGGTAGGGAAAGATTGGGAGTTAAAGAGTGGCTTTTAGTCATGATTTAAATGATAAAAGAGATACGGTCTCTTTTGGGACGGACTTGGGATAACAGTGGACTTGAATATCTTTAAATGGCTATGTGTATGTTAATTTATTCATATTATAACTGTGTTATAACTAACACATTACTAACTTCCACCTCTGCCACTTCCAGGACCTGAACGGCTACCACGAAAACATTATCGTAGCACTTAAGACTGCAGCAGCACAACGCGCCAGCGCCGGCGCGGCGGGCGGCTCGGGTGACCTGCGGGCGTTGCAGGAGTATGAGTACAAGAGAGAGCGCGCGCCCTCTGCTGAGAAGATACACGAAGCCGAGCTCCGCCGACAGAGAGCTGGCGACGATGAAGAAGATGAACCACCACAGTGCGGGCCTATTAGGATCAGGAACCTTGAGGACCTCATCCGACAGCTCGAACACCACTCGAGCAGGCACATGAGCCCCTCTGGCTCCGAAGACATCAGAATGTCGGAGACGGAGGCCGATAGACATTATAGAATTGAACCTGGAGATATGGCATCTTCGTAAGTACTTTATTTTTCGAAGAGATAAAACAACATTTTGAGAGTAGCATTGTCAAACTAACTTCGACTCCTAGGCGTGTTAAACTTCTGTTTCTTAGTTATGTCTTTAGCATGTTTAGCTATCTCTATTTTCCTTTACCCGTAAACCAGTAAACAGCAATCAGTGTAGAACTGATCTTTTCAATAAAAGAAGCAAAATTGATACAAATAGATAAAATCTTTATATATATTTTTAGAGGCCTTTGATCATACACACTAAATTCAAATTCAAAAGTCATTTATTCAAACTAGGCTGAGAATCAGCAATTTTCGAACGTCAAAATTACATAAGGCAGCCCCCCAAACCGCCCACCCTTCACCACTTCCTAGTGCGTTACCTGGGAAGAAGAAGTGGCGCAACAAACTCCCCAGAAGCACTGCTGTCTGTTCAGTTAGAAAAAAACTTAATTCTATGCAATAGTATGCAAAATAATTTACATTACTCAATACAAAACAGTAAATACAATTATTTGCCATAATGACAGCTAGCACACGCCAACAAAACAATCGAAATCTATACTCAAGCGAAAATAAAAACTCAAAACGTAAACAGAACTTAATAACGGAATAAAAGCCTACAGTCATAAAGGGTGTGCCCGCTTACATGCAGCCGTCACATATTATGATAAACTAGGACCATCGAAGTAAAAATAAATAAACAGTTAGGCAAGAATAATACATGGTCAATTGTCGATGTCGCTAGCTAACCACATATTGCAACACAACTCATAAAAAAAATCATTGTAATGAGTAGTTTATGTCAATAACAAATGATTGAATGAGTGAAATAAAATAAAAATAATTTGTCTTATACAGTCAAATGAAATCAACAATTATATAACTCATATAACCTATCAGTAGGTAAGCTAATTCTGGAGAAAGAACATGAACATTGTCTTGAATTCACACATAACCATGTCAGTCCCATCATGACCCATACTTACACAAGATAAAAAATAACAGTTTGCTACTATAAAACGACTACTACAGACTATGTTAGCTAACAGAGTTAGAAACAAACTTGTAAATTTTAATAGCTTCAATGCTTCATGGGATCGCTATGAGACTTTAAAAAGCACCAGATCTAGCCTATTAATAGCATAATCACCTATAATGTTCCGAATGCTGGGACACAGGCCTCCGCTCTGTGAGAGGAAGTGGGCCGTAATCCACCACGCGGGCCCATTTCGGGTTAGTAGATAACACGTCTTCGGTTTTGTTATCCTAGGACATGCCGGTTTCCTCACGATGTTTCCCTTCACCGTTTTGAGAGCAGTGTTGATGAAATTATTTACGGACACATTCCACCAACAAGCGGTGCACATCCTCCACAGTCCCGCACTGTTCACAATTTGAATACCTAACTCACTTTTTTCATTAGAAAGCCAAACTTGTTAAGTGGCTCCAACTTAAGTGCTATTACTTTATATTTTCGATTGATTCTCACATCGGCAAACCAAAGAATATGAGGAGTATTGAGGAGGTTCACATTGCACTGTATTGTATAAAATACTTTTTTCTTTGCAGTTTTTATTAAAATATTCTAGCCACATGTTACTTCAATAACTAATCCTTCTAAAGCAGATTTTTTCGTAAGTAAATAGATCTCATTTCCCGGTGAGCCAATGTGAGATGAAACACACTGCAATTTTAGCTCATTATTATTACAATTAGGCCGTAGTTGTCTCGAATAAATTATCTATAAGATAGAGAAAACCACATCAAAATTCGTTGGCCGTTGCGTAGTTTAGAAGAACAACGTAGCCAATCAATTAAATCGGGGATCTCAATTAACTCAACAGAAGATCTGTTGGGAATGTCTGTGAAAGTCTAAAATCAAGATTTAATCTAATAATAATCTAAGTCAAAATTTAATCTTTCATGAACAATACGGTTTCATCAAAGGGCGCTGTACCACTGACGCCGGCATCATCCTAATCAAGAACATTTTTAACGCCTGGTTGGCACAAGATGCCATTGGAATCTTTTGCGCCCTCTCAGAGGCGTTCGATTGCGTAAACCATGAGACACCTGCTAAAACTAGCACTATAGGATTAGGAATACAGCTTTTGATTTACTTAGATCATGCCTGAAAGATAGAAAGGTTAAAGTTCAAGTAAACGGCATAAAACTCATTAGGATCTGAAATGAAATTGAGCGTTCCTCAAGGTTCAATATTGGGTCCATTCCTCTTATTAGTTTACATTAATGATTTACGAATCTAGACAAAATCAAAATGGTGGCTAATTTAATTGTATAATGTGTTATCTTTATGATATTGATTTTACATTCAGTGATTGGTGGCAGATTGGTTAGTGTGTCATACTTGATGGGCAATAAACCGATATGACATTTTCAAAATTAGTGCAATTTAACTATTTTACTTGCAAAACTTAGTACATAATCTAATTACTGACGACTGTACCATAGGTGAGTTGTGTATTACAAAAGCAACACCACCATAATAAATCTTCTTAGTATTTTCTGTGCACACGGTAGTCACTAACGCTAAATTCTGTATCCCTGCCCAGCCATGTTTCACTGATAATAGCTAAGTGGAACTTCATACATTGCATTCATGCTGTCTCTATCTGTTTCCAGTCGATGCCGCGGTCGTATCGGTGGAGGCGAGGAGGAGTCGCGGTTCGGCTACCCGCGCTTCCGCGGCTCGGGGCGCCACCACGGGCCGCTGTTTGCGGGCGCCGCGCCACCCGCCGCCGCCGCGCTGCCCCCGCACGCGCCGCACGCGCCGCACGCGCCGCTGCCGCCGCACGCGCCGCACGTCGCGCATGCCGCGCACTCCCCGCACGCGGTGCACGCCGGCCTGCCGCCACATGCGCGCGCGCCGCCTGACGACGACGCGCTGTACGAGACCGCCGACGCCGAACGTCTGCGGGACGCGCCCGACAGCGAGAGGTGAGCGTCGCATCTGATTATGACCGGCTTTATGCTGGACTCTCACTCCCAATTGGCTATCAGACCGCACAGATTTTTGTTTTCAAATTCTGTTAGGTTACTCACTACACAAATATGATTTTAAAAGACGTGGAAATGACATTAAGAAATAATAAAGGTCTGAGAATTGAACATTGAGGTACACCAATCTTTACTGATTGTCCCAAAAATGTTAAAGCAGCACGTTAAACTCCAAGTTTTTCTTGTAAGAAAATAAAGAATGACAAGGTAAACAGTATATTTTTATTACTTATCGGTACGTTGTGGTTAACACAGTCAAAAACTATCAACAGATCATGAAAAATTATATTCACCTTAAAATTTAAAATTATGTATTGATTAATTTTAAGCTATAATTTTCGAATTAGAATCATTTCCACGTCATCACCACTTTGTAACTACACTGACACACTGGCCGGCGCGCTACACGGGCTCGGGGCGCCCTGACCCCCGGGGCTCAGGGGCGCTCGGGGCCTGGCGTGGCCGCGCCGCGCCTCGACTCTCCGTTCCTCTTCTCTATCATTTTCTAGTGATGAATTTATTCAAGCTCAACAACAGTTAGCCCGGTGGGCGAGTGAGGAGGCGGTGGGCCCGACCCCGCCGGCCGGGGGGCCGCGCGGGTACCTGCCGTCGCCTGACAGCTCGGCGTCGCCCGCGCCGCCCGTGCCGGCCGCTTCCTTCCCCGAGTACACGCACTGACGTCTGGGGGCCTCTCCGCGCGTCCTAGGCTACTAGATATCGATGTATCCGGCTCAGTCTGCACTGTTAGGGTAAGCACGTCGACTAGTTTAACCGTTAGTAAGAAACACGATAATTCTCTTCACGCGTAGTTAATCTAATAAAGGTATAGTGATCGGACGTAGGGCCGGCGTCGGCCCCGGCCGGCGCGCCGCCGCTTGTGAATACGTAGTTATCGTTAGCGAATCAGTGACTTGTAAATATTATTGACCTATGAAGTACGTATTAATTGCACATAAAAGATATGACTGAACTTGTAACGTACTCATAAACGATTTAGAGTTACAGTCGAATGTAAGTCTCGATTGGAAGTGTTTTGCCTGCCGCGCCGCCGGAGGGTGGCATCTGTTACGTTAACGTGTTTCATATTATATTCGTTCATTCAATCAATACGCTTTATAACTCACCACACCCTGGCGGTGGTGCGGCAGATTGTATGTCTAAAGTAACTTTAAGTACTCATCGATGTATGAACGTAGCGTTAAGTGAAGCTGTACGGTGCCGAGGTCCTCCGACGCGTCGAGCTCGATTTCGTTTCACTTCCGACAGACGAAGCTCAAGTAGCTTGCAAATTAGATAGGCGATTAACAAATTGAGCTAATTCTTAAGCAAAGCTTTAATGTAACACAATGTTAGCGGGAGAGGCGAGGGCTGAGCTCGACGTCACGTTGTCCTAGACTCTAGGCTCTAGAGTATCATTCGCTGGTGGTTGTAGTTAAGTTGTCTGAGTTCGTCTCATCGTCATGTCAGGAGGTGGGCGACATGCAACCGTCCCCGGAGAGCACCAACTATCGCTTTCATACTGTTATCACCTCTCCGAATATACGCCCAACTTCGTGTTCCATTTGTTACGATCGCGATCTTGATTGACACAATTATGAACACCAATGAAGTCATCACCGCATCCTTGTGTTATAGTTATAATGTGTTGTTCGTTATGTTCGCGTCAGTGAAACCGTCAGTACACCTGTAGACAGTTCAGCGATCTCGTATCACCGTGCACGACATAATGACATAATTTAATTAGCCATTAACGTACACATATTCTAAAACTTTAATGTGAATAAAAGTTATTTCGATTTTATCAGAATATCTATTATTATTATTGTATTGACTTAAAACGAATTTATGCCGATACACATAGAAGAGGATGTATGTTTAAAAAATATGTTATAGTTTTCAAGTTTATTTTATTGTGACAATTTAGGAAGTTATCGTTTGATTCGCGTTTACGCTAGGTTAGGTGGCCCGGCCACGGATATAAACTCATTATGTAGTTGACTTACAGTTAAATTATTGAATAATAAAATAAAGTGGAGCGGCCGTGTATGGTTGCATCACACTCGTACGATGTTCTCTGGCGATGTCAGAGTCGCCTGTTTTCGTAATTATTCTCCTAGATAATCGTTAAACTTTAAGTAAGTCTAAATAGGAACTATGAACACGTACAGGGTAGATGTTTTTGCAATACTCTGTGACTGGGTGTGACACTCGCCGGCCGCAGTGCGGGGTCGGCCGCGACTCCCGAGGCCACTCGATATTGTAAGCGCGTCGCCGCCTCGCACTGCACCGTCTGTCACTGTCTCGCTCCGGCAGCACGTGTCGTGTCTGTCACTACCTGTCGTCCAGTGTGTCCTCCGGGGCCGGAGCAGCGCGAGTGCGCAGCACCCAGTAGGCGTCGCGTGCGCGCGTCCTGTGCGGCGCGCGGTGCTGGGCGCGCGCTTCGCGTGTCGCACGTGTCGATCGTGTCGCGCCACGCACCGCCGCCTGCACGTGTAGGCCTAACACGTCAATTGCGACCGGCGACCGACGCCGCCATTGCTCACGGTAGTGCTCTGTTCTTTATACGAATTCTCGTAACTAATGTATCGGAGTTAGTTTACCGTGCTGTGCTATGACGTCACACCCGGCGTCGTCACACACAGCACTGTGAAATGATCAACTGTGGAACACTTGACTTTCCACAGGACTGTTCTGTGAACACGTGGGGGCTTAACTTGCGAGAGTGCTATAATACGTTAATTAGATCTAGATACTAACTGTTCTTATTTGATAACGTGCATAGCACAGTCACGGGTATTCAGCAGTAAGCATTGTATGTATCGAACAGTAATTAATCGTGTACACTGAATATTGAATGTTTTGTACTTATAATAAAGTGGCGCACAAGCAACGAGGAATGGCTCAATAAAAATGAAGTTTCGTATCCTCAATCGCGAAGTTGCGACGATTCGTAGGAACCGTTCACCACTACCGAACTACTGATTTAGAAAATGTTAAACTTAAGTGATATTATATAATATAATAAAAATACGAATTTTAAACGAAAAAAAAACGTTAAGACGTTGTAATTTTTTCCGTTTGATTTGTCTTGTAAATAAATTTGCTATATGATTTACTAAATGAATGTAACATATTATTAATGAAAAAATAGATGACACATTTTGAGTGTTTGTTTTTTTTACTTTATTTCCCCCTTTATATTAATATATACAGGAAAAGTTTTTAACCAGTGCGCAAATTTTAAGCGGCGGTGTTGCACGGGGGTTAAACTTCCCCCCCCCCTCCCGGGCGGCAAGGCGACGCCCGCGCGCCGGGCGCTGTGACCCTGACCGACAGTTCACTCATCGCACGCGCTGTCGTGTGATGTCACGTCTAATCGCTTTCCCGCGCAAGCGCCGCGCTGCACGTGTGTCGTACTTGTACGTACCGGTCACGATGTCAGACTTCACTAACCGCGAGTTTAATGAGATGGTGCGAGTGTGAATGTGAGTGTGGTGGTGTGAGTGACAGTTTGCGAGCAGGTCGCTGAATGTATGCGATGGAGAGCATACCGCGAATGCGAGCCCTCAAATGGTCCTAAGCCCATTAAAGTATGAAAGAAAAATTGGAATTACTCTTCAAATAACTTCAGGTCACGGCCTAAACACAAAAAAGTATAGTTCGAATCTGATAAAATTAGCGATCAATACATTGTAAGTATTGTAACCCACGTAAATACCTACGCCGGCGAATCGAGCGAGCGCACAGCTGATAGGTAGGTACTTTCGCGCGTTCCGCTTCGCCACGCGCCGCCGGGAAGCCATACAACCACTTTTAAAGTAAACATCTTTCGTTAACGATAACTTTTTTTTTTTGTACTAAGACGTATCAAAATAAAAAAAGTATGTTCAATAAAACTCGTTTAAGTTTAATTTGTCAAAATTTGCGCAGTGGATAAAAACTTTTCCTGTATACTTACTTCAATATGGGCATCCAATCCACCAAAGAGGGCAAGAAAAGGAATGAGTAATGGAATAAAAATAATACTGAAAGGCCTTTTAAAATATTGCCATAAAATAACCACATGTCCTCGGGTCCTTTGTGTTCAGCCATGAAAGCGGGTAGACACTTGAACAATATAGGACAACTTACTTGTTGGAACATTAGTTGTGCCTTCTCTTTTTGGGAAGAGTTAAAATATATCATATCAATCAACCAATAAATCTTATAATGTAAAGCTTGAAATAACCAATGTTTTGCCTGCTACAGCCAAGAGCTGAACTATAGAAAAATACATACAAGCAATTATTTCAGTGGGCTTTGAAAATTAAACAGTAGGTATATTAACATTTTTATTAGTAAGTAGGTACACATTTTATATATAAGACTAGACTCATCAGTTGCTATTTAAAAACAAAACCAACATATTCCTGAAGACTTCACTGGCGACAGCAGAAAAACATGTCTTCGAAAGTAAGTTACTAAAATAAAATAAGAAGAAATCTAAAATGAAATAGTTGTACTCTCACTCCTTCGTTTAATCAAAAACCTGGCAAAATCGTTTTTCGCTGCATCAAACGTAGCGACGCTTTCGCACTGGGCTGCTGTAGCCGCCTGCTGGATCTGTTCACCATAAGCCTTCACATCATCTCTCTTCTGTTCCACTAAATATTTTCTCGACTCCATGAGAACCACCGCGTCGTCACGCGCCATCGACCACACACTCGGCTTCACACGAGGCAACATGTTATGACCCACGAACACTCCATGGAACAGACCCTGAAACTGCGGCTTATGAGGATAGTGCTCCAATGCTGACAGAGACAAAAAGTGTACCTTCCCATAGTCCACATTTATGTAAGTGTCACGATCTTCACGTAAAAGTAATGGAGCTTCAGGTCCGCTCTCGGATATCTTCGCATCTATCTGCGCAAGCACCACCATACCTAAATTCTTTTCTGTTTCCAAGTTCAAAGCGGCGGCGTCAAATTCTTGACGATTTTCTATTTCGTAAAGCATTCTCATTACATTTCTTTCCGCGATATCCGTTGCACGTTTGTTATTGATGCCGTGATTGGATTTCAACATATCCGTATCTTCACAGTTGAGACCATACCCTATATATGGAGATGTTACTAAGTCTCCTAGGTAGCCCCTGTGCAGATATCTGTCACCGCACTTATAAACACCTGCAGCAAGGCTCACATTTGGTCGACAAACTTCAGTTTCAAGCCATGTAAAAGCCACACCGTGTTCACGAAAATGTTTGTATTCCGGATAGCAAATCTGGCTTCCGATTTCCTTCATCCTCATATGATAATCCCAGTCGTACACACCCATTCTGGAGTCGTATCTCATGCCAAGACTATGTCTCACACGGTGTTCCCAGAGCTCGCAGGCATTGAACTGATTAGTGTTACCGGTAGTCCAGAAGTTTATGAGGTTGTCCATGTAATCGCGTTCGCGATACTTCATCTGCTCAATGGAGACGCTAGAGAGCAGGCAGTTCATGTACTCAGGGTTAGTAACCATGCCGGTTAATTGACGAGCCTTGGCGATCAAGTACCTCGACGTGGCAGGTCGCAACAACATATTACCGTAGATTTCCAGGTAGCGTCGGGTTTTCTCTAAGAGACCACATCGTGTTGTCTTCTCCAGCGCCAGCGACGTGAGGAGAAGCTGTCTAGCCACCAGCTCCGGACACCCATCGACGACAAATAAGTTCATGTAGCGCCTGTTATGTCGGTAAGCTTGCGCCAACGTTTTGAGGAGATGTCTTCCATCGCAGCCTCCAATGACGAGGAAGTTGAGCTCGTATGCATTGTTATCGCCGTATTTTAAGTACTCTTCTTGCAAATCGATAGCAGGACTGATGCCCCAGAACATTTTGTGTCGTCTGATCGGCTCACAGATATGAAATGAAAATCATTGTCATGGCGACGCTCAATGGAGCGTGTTTATTTGGCGAACGGGGCGTTGTCATGGTTACGATCTATTTATGCACTCGTAGCCTATGGGTTGACTGGCGCGCGAACGGCTCGCCACCGCAAAGGATGCATATATTAGATTATATCGCTAATTTATAATATCGTGAAGGTCCTAGATAGTCGCTCGAGTGGCAATAACTTGAAGTATCGATCTATACAGGAATGGTAGCATACCTGTAACGTGGTTAGGCTGTCTATTTTTAATATGTAAGAGGCGAAAAAGTTGTATAGAATTAATAAGGTCATAGCAAAGACATTTAAATATAAGATTATAAACACTGCTTCAATGTACGGGATAAATATTATCCTGTGTAAAGTTAATCATCAACATCGTGATGATGTTCTCACGTTCTATAATTAACAATACATAGTACCTACTTGAAAAAGTACCTACTAATTGATGAGCGCAAAGCTGGGCCAGGCGTTCTGTTGAGCTATTCGTGCTGATGCATCAGCCTAAGTTCCTAGTCAGAGCCTGGTAAGTAATCGACATTTGCTATGTAGGTGACATACAAAATACCTAAATGATAAAAAACACAGCGATATATTTTTAAGTTCTTTTCGTTTATTGCAATACAGATTTCGATAGGTAGTTACATCATTATTTTATAGTTGTAATTTTATTGTTGGGCATTGTTCCTAGTCAGAAACTGGTAAATATAGCAGAACACTGTGCACGTGACATAACAAATATAATAAAACACAAGCGATATCTTAAAATAGTTTTATTAAATAATTTCGTAGGATAGTAAATGCCTCTGTGATTATAAATATTTAACTATACAAAATAGTAGGTACAATATACCTGACCAGTAAGACAGTGCTGTATTCGAGCATTCAAAGGTGAAAATAGCATTTGGACAAACGGTTATTAGTTATTATAAAGCAAGCAGTACCTATGTGTGCGTTTCAAAACGGTTTTTCTTTAAATTATTATTACAACAAAGCATCACAAACGTTATAGGGATGATGTAATATTTTTTTTGTTGAGATTATTAAAATATATTGGACACGTATTTTTTATTTTTTTACGTAATCTATAGATTACGGCGATATAAGTAAATGTGCCATGACGTCACGAGTATGTAGATTTTATACTTACTTGTGACGTAGCGACCACCACTCCCCAACTTAAAATGCGTTTTATCTAAGTAATTTTTTATTAATATGATAAAGCAAAAAATACGTGTCTAATATTTTTTTATTATCTGACTGACGGACTAATTAGAATTTCATTTTTTTACCCAGGCATCATCCCTATTGCCGAAGGGTATTGCAGAACTGTACGTATGTAGTTCACCCACATTTCGCCAGTTATGTTTAAGTCCCATGAAATAGGGGGCGAGCCTATTGCCATGATCCGGGCACAAATCCAGACTCCGGGTTGCGTAAATACAAAGGTGGATGCAACCCAGACAGTAG
The DNA here is from genome assembly GCA_916701695.1 of Agrochola macilenta. Classification (NCBI taxonomy): domain Eukaryota; kingdom Metazoa; phylum Arthropoda; class Insecta; order Lepidoptera; family Noctuidae; genus Agrochola; species Agrochola macilenta. The sequence goes on along the minus strand of OU753561.1, from coordinate 21,282,525 downwards.
CTGTTCTGTAACGCAGCCGCGTTCGTTTGAATAAAGTATTACAAACACGATTACACCACAGACATTTGAAACCTGTATGCAATGAGATGGGCTCCGAAAGACATTGTTTTAAATACTAAATAGCCTGCCTCGCTGCGATCAACTTGGAAGTAGCGCTCGCTCGGCTCGCGCGCCGCAGGTCACAGTTCTAACCTAACCTAACCAATTTCCCAGTTCACAATTTTTCGAGAGTTTACAATCTAACGGAAATAATTCTATGTCTGCGTTGTCATTACCTTACATAAACAAATGCGGCTGCACTACTGCACTACAAACCGCTGTGTTGCAGCTGGGTTCAGAGGTTCGGACGGACTATTACTGCTTTAAGGCATTCGCTGCTGGGGAGTTTGTTGCGCCACTTCTTCTTCCCAGCTAATGCACTGGAAAGGAAGTGGTGAAGGGTGGGCGTTTTGGGGGACTGTCTTATGTAATTTTGACGTTCGAAAAGTGCTGATTCTCAGCCTAGTTTGAATAAATGACTTATGAATTTTGAATTCAAATTTTGAATTTTTGCAAGATAATGCAGCACAGACTATGGGTGTCTGTGTTGCATCCGCCTTTGTATTTACGCCACTGGGTTGCTACTGAGAAATTCCTGATAGAAAAGCCCGACTTGGAAATTATTATTATAACATACTCAACTATTATGAAGAGAATTTATACTTCTGGTCTTTACTCTTACCTATTTTGTTCTTTATATACAATCTACTAGTAATATTTACAGTTTTACAATACAGTAGGTATTACATTCTTTCTAACTACCTTTATAAGTAAAGCCTTTTGCCCACTGAGGTGTATAAGGTCGTGGTAACTCGAGCGTGAAAGTCGATGTTTAAAAAAAGAACACTAACAATGTAGACGCCCTTGGGGTGCCTCTGTCACATTTTTATATTCAAAAAAATATTTTGTCATTTAGGTTTTATTCTAATCGTTTTGACTCGAGCAATCAATTTTATACGCCTCATTGGGCAACCGCCTTTGTTTTTTAATATTAAAACTATTTGTAGCATACATTTTCTCAATACGAATAATTTTAACTTTACATTTGGTATCAACTTCTATACTAAAATGATTATTTATTACTGAAATCATAGTTCTTTGTCCTTTAGCATAATGTATGCAAGTAGAAGATAAATGGAATATATTAAAAATATCATTGTTTTCATCGTATTTTTTTTTAGCATAAACCTGTTTTCACTAACAGTAGGAGACACCGCCTAAATAAAAACGCACTTCCACTGTTGGATTTTCCACGCTCAGCTCAGCACCGAAAGTGAAAAATCCAACAGAGTCACTGCGTTCGGCGCTTGACATGGCAACACGTCGTGTCCGGGTTCGCAACAAGTCAATCGTCATCCTGAGGATATAATAATAATAATAATTAATAATAATTTTTATTTCAGTAAAAATGATTACATATGTTACAAGTACCAGTAGTATGGTACAACATAAAGCGCATTGGGTATTATCTCCTGGCTCCCAAACTAGGTTTATAGCCTGTGACTTGGGGACCAGTGATCACAGAAAGGTAAACATTGGTGATCAAAGTGATTTAAAAAGAAAGAAAAAAGCTGCTTTCACCAGTAACAAAGTGAACATAACATGATGCCTCGTGGAGAGGTGAAACACTGTCAATTTTTTATTATTCTTTATGACTCTTTAAGAACAACAAACATTTAGTTATCACCTATCATTAGTGAAAACGGACTTTAGTCGTTAGTAGAACAACTTAACTAGGATATTTCAATTAATTGTGACCTTATAATTATACTACAACGTAATAAAATCAATACTACATTACATAGCTTAAACAGTACTCAGTACTAAATATATTTACGTTCTAATACATTATTAGCTCCTCTACTCAAAATATCAAACTAACATATACGTAGTTATAAACTAATTATTTGGTAACTATCTTTGATGCTTACCTTTGCGTTCCGTTACAAGCGAGAGGCTACAGTTTACAAGTAATCAGTCATTTGACAGACTTTTTTAATACAGGGTGTATCAGAAAGGTGTGGTCAAATTCAAGGGTGTGGTACAGACCATCAAACTGAACAACTTTCTCCATGGGACCAACATCATAATTGAGAAAAAAATATCTGTTATCGGATACAAAGCTTCAATACCTACTCGACCTAAATGTATGGGACGGGTGATTTTTTATCGATTACGATTAGAGATGTGCCGGTCGGGACTAGTCGGCCAAGCCGATCACCGTTTCGGGAGTATTCGGCAATTTTCTCGACGCTTCCGTTTACAGCTGATTCGCACGCAAGTTGCAACCGCGCCGTCTGCGAGCGTCTCTGAACATGTTTTGTTTACTTCGGATTGTTCCTTTATTTTTGCTTTTGCACGGGTCAGAGCGGTATTTTTGTGTAAAAAAATTATACTGTTATTGTTCATTAACATGAAAGAGCTCGATTAAAATTTAATCATGTCTTGAATTTAAATGTCATAGATATTTTTTCTTTAAGTTCAGTAAGTAATTTTAGAGAATGATTACCAAAGGAAAGGTTGCTTTGCATTTCAAATTGAGTAAAACTGATTCTAAAATAAAAATATTAATTAACAATCAAGCTTTTTATTTAATGTCATTCCTCCTTTACACATTTTATTGAGATTAACATACAAAGTAAGAAGCCGGATAGTCGGCGCTCTTTGCCGAATAGTCACCGATTAGTCGCCGACTACGAAAGTGGCCGGATAGTCGGCTTTACCGACTCGTCGCCGACTAGTCGAAACATCTCTAATTACGATGTTGGACCCACGGAGAAAGTTATTCAGCTTGTTCGTCTGTACCACACCCTTAAATTTGACCACACCTTTCTGATACACTCTGTATAAGCGTGGAACAGAACGCATTTTAGACACAGACTAGAAAGTGAATTTCATGAAGCCTAAATTTTGCACTTAATACTGATATCGTCAGATATTGGAAATATGAAGCTGAAACAAAGGAACCTGAAGTGATTGAAATCTGACGATACAAAGGTTCTGTTTAGATTTGCTACAACCAGAACCACACCACAGCCAGTGACAAAAATATGGCCAGACACAAAAGTTACATTCACACGTAGAGCAATTTGCAGTCGCGTTCAACGTGTGTTGCCAACGTGTGCTCAACAGTCAGCACGCCTTGACCACAAGCTCAACCGGCCGACCACACATTGACAACAAACGTCACCGGCGACAACACCTTGACCATAATTGCAACCACTCACAACGGCCGACCACATTACGATTACATTACAACCTTATTGCGACGACATAGTGACCATATTACCACTCTTTTGTCATTGTGGAGTTTCTGTGGTTATAGCATGTCTGAACAGACCCATTGCCTTGTGGCAAGCTTATGACTGAAACATATTTTAATCATACATATTCGTACCAAAGTTCTTTTGGCTAAGATAATCTTGATGATGAATGAGAGAATGAGTTCTAGGAAATAACTGAACAGTTGACCACACTTTGATCAAACCACAAAACTTCAGATGAAAATTGATGAACCATGAACGAATTAGACTTCACAGGATACATGATAGTATACATAGTAAGAATACATTTCAACAAGAAATAAATTCTACTACAAAAATACAATAAATTATCAGACTCTACCAACTGAAAGTCGGATTATCTAAAATATTAGAGACGATTAAATTACGTAATAGAATAGGATCTATTACAATACAATCATACTTAATACTTGAAGAAGGTAACAGAAGTCTTAAATAATAAGAAACATAAAAGAAATCTCTCGTATCTCTAGTCTGCATAAATTTAAAAATAATAGGCTGCTGCAAATAATAGGCTGCTGCAAATAATAGGCTGCTGCAAATAATAGGCTGCTGCAAATAATAGGCTGCTGCAAATAATAGGCTGCTGCAAATAATAGGCTGCTGCAAATAATAGGCTGCTGCAAATCACTTAAGGAATAAAAACTATTTTTTTTATAACCTGGTATGTAAGTAGTAACATTAACAACCTAATCAAAAGGAACTATGTCGTCATAAGATTGGAAGACATCCACAATAATAAGCAAAACTCCTGGAATGTGCATTAATATTCGCAAAGATTGAAAGAGATAGCATCTGTGCTGAACTACAAAATCAATTCTTGTAGGAAATCACTACTTATTATTTTGGGAAGAAATGTCACTAGACCTTTTCCTCAAGCGGTCCGTTTTGGAGGACCGTGCTTGCTTTCGTCAAGAAAACCTCGAGTCGTCAGAAGTTGCTAAAGACCTGGGCTTTGAAACCTTCGCCTCCACTGAGTTCTGAGGCGCGCCTCGTAAGCCAGGACCTGTACTCCTGTTAGTGTAGGTCGAAGAAGTCACTGGAATCTTGCGAGTCTGCTTGATCTTCAACTTGTTCAGCCAAAGATCTCGCGTCTTCTTGTTCCCAACAACAAAAAATATGAACAACACAAACCCTTGGAAAGTAGCCGTCAAAGCGAACAGGTAAGCCAACACGATGTTGTAAGCGAACAAACCAAATATCCACGGAAGACCAAACAAGAACACAAGTAAACAACTGACGGAGGCACAGCGTACAGCTTCGTTAGAGTCGCCGTGCCTCGTTATCCCTCTATTAGAAGCAAACACGGAACGCACTATCAGAACGAATAGCGTCCAGTTTGCGAGTAGCATGGCCGCGATCGGCGCGTACACGGCCAGCCAGAGCCCGAGCCCTGAAGGATAGCAGAAAGCTCCCGTCGGGGTCTTCTCTTCGAAGCGTCCCGCGTAAGACTGCGGGGCGACTGAAAGGAGGATACCGACTATAGCACAGGGAACTCCCCAAGAGAACGCAGAGGCTCGCAACAGTTTGTGCGACGCATCGCGAGTGAACACCATCACTAGTCTCCTGTATGATATCACAGCGGCGACTAACATCCAGCAGAAGGATGCTAACACAGAGTAGTGTAACAACACTCCTACCAACATGCAGGTTATACCGTAGTGGTCGAACTTTGCAAAAACGATGACTAAGAAACAGACGATGAGCAGTAGTATAGAAATGCAGAGCTGCAGCCAGATTTTGTTGCTGAAATCTCTTCGCCAAGACCTGAAGAGGGCGGCAGTAATGCCTATAATGATCAGACCGAACATAGACAAGCAGCAGCCTATGATGGAGAGTATTTCGAGTACTTGTTCGTTTCGTTCGGAGAACACGGCCCTGGGGACGAGTATTTCGGCGAAGTGTGTGAGATGGTTGCAGCGGCAGGTGTCGAGCATACCTGGTCGCGTGGCGCGGATGAAGGTGCAGCCCTCCTGCGACCAGTAGCCCTCGCCGTCTTCTAAGAAGTGCCAGAAGGCACAGGCCCGACTCTGGTTCCTTTCGGGGCCGCCACCTATAGAACTGAAGTGGATATCCACCGTCTGCAAATCAGAAAATAAATATGGTTATTAATTCAATTTCATTAAAAATTTGAATTGTGTTCGGTTTATTCAGTCATACTTCAAAGGAGAAAATAGAGCAATGTCGGTACTTCGCTTATTAAAAAATGCAGTTATAATTTTCTCCAATAAAGAGCGCATGGTGTCTTTAACCACTTTTCTCTAATAATTATCATCGTTTAAGTTTTCGCCCTGAAATCCCATCTCATGTTACGCTGTTTATCTTCGTAACTCACCTCTCCCCCATCAAACTCGGTGACATTCTCAACGTTGACGCTGAGCACGCGGCTGTTGACGAAGAATTCATCAGAACTCTGGGTGTGGAAGGCGCGGTCGTTACGGAAGACTACGAAGCTGATGCGACGAGATGATGAGGCCACGGAGTCAGGCAGCCTTACTACTGCCTCACTGTTCTCCAATTGTAAGTTGGCTGAGTCGAATTCGTCTGTGGAGTAATAGGTTTTAAATGTTAGAGGTAGAAAAATAGATACATAAATAATAATTGGTATTAAAAAAAAATCTGCTGTTTCATAGAACAGTGCAATACCTACGCGGTTACAATGTATGGAACATATGATTTTTTTTAAATAACCGACGAACAATTTCTACGAAGGGTGTTCAGAATCATGTACTGAATCCACGGTAACAGTTTTCGCGTCAATGTCCATGCCACCCTGTAGAACTCCGGTTGCTACGATGCTTAAAATGCGTAGTAGAGACATTTTGGCTTAGGTTGATGGAGGATATAGAGGATATAGAGGATATCGTTTTGGTCGTATTATGTAAAAATATAATTGTCTTGTTAACATGGGCCTCATTGCTACGCATTAAGTATTTATCAGAACAGTTGACAAACCTAGTGACGATCGGAATAAGAAATGACTGAATGATTTACTTTGAAACCAAGGTTCAAGGAATGTTGACTGGGAAAAAAATAAATATTAAGTCCGTCAGTCAGATAATAAAAAAAAATTTAAGTCGGGGAGTGGGGGCTCGCTACGTCACAAGTCAGAATAAAATCTACCGGCCAGTGACGTTGTGCTACATTTTAACGTATTGCCTACTCAATGTATTGCCGTAATCTTTTGATTACGTAAAAAAAGAAAAAATACATGTCCAATATTTTTTTATAATCTACCTGACGGACAAAAAAAGTGTCTCAAAGTATCTCATTGATTTCAGTAGTAATAGCTAGCGAAAGTATCTATATCTATATCTATCTATAGTCTCTCGTGTTTCTATTCTTTGGGAAGAAAACTTATTTTAAAACAAGGAATGCAACTAAGAACTATACGACTACATTATATTTCTTATTTCCTTACAGTCTATCATTTCCACGTCCTTTGCATTAAACAGCCAATTACGATACACATGTTACAACTGCTTCAGATTAGTTCAGCGTTGCGTTCAATGCTGTGCGTCATGAAACGTGAACGAATACTTATTGAAAAACGTTATTACTCATAAATGAATTAGCTAAACTGTGTTAGGTGTCCGAATCCAAGTAATGGCATTGGTAAGCCAAGAAAGTGTAACCGTACCTTGCAATGTGGGCATTTACAGTTATTCTATATATCCCATCTTACAGATCATCACAGTGCATATACTCGTACATACCTCTAAGAATCTCAAAAGCCCCATCACTAAAGGTGTCTAGCTCCCTAGCAGCGATCCTGAGGCCCTTCACGGGTTGGTTGGGATCAGCATCAGTCACTAACAGCGCTATATTATCTCTGATAGTCGTCGCATTCTCAGACCCTTCCAGGTCCAGTCGAGATCCGATCCCGTCTAGGAGGTGAAGAAGTTCACCTGGGATGGACAAGTCCACATTTTCTGCTAGAAGTTCATCTACCTGGAAAAATGCAAGAATTCGGTTATGGTGGGTGCAATTTGAAGTCTGCACCGGGGTACGACATAGGTGCGTGTTAGGAGGTAGGGGTCCTGGTCATTACATTCTTCCTACCCCTAATAAAAGTCCAGAAGCTAGCCATTAGAATGATGGTGGGTGTGGCCAATTACATCCTATACTTTAACAGCCTTACTAATAAACTTTTACGCACGGCGTATATCGAGCTTTTAACATCAACGTTACCAATAAACGATATTTGACGTTTCAGTTGTGTACATCTGGTGTAACAGACGTCTTTAAACAATGAGATTTTGTACAACCGTTATTCAGCCCTCGGACCTTGTATAGCGATTGTATAACCTAAAATATCTAGTTGCCTTTGTCGTATTGAGTTTTAAAACCATGGATTTTTTACAATATTTCGATATTTTTGATGAAATTGGCAATGAAGAACCACCAAGAAAAAGAAAATGTTACAAAAATCGTTAAGATCCTTTCTGTTAGCAAGAAAATAAGTTTCGGTTGAAACATAAGTTCAGCAAAGAATATGCAAGATTTTTTTTTTATTAGTTAAATATCATTCGTTTCAGCCATTCAATATTGTAGAAAAAAAAAATATCTCCATTATTATATAATTTAAATCGTACTGAATTTGACTTTGAGATAATTTGACGTTCAAGATTGACAATAACAGCTTTTACGGTTGCGTTCTTAACCTAATACATGCTTCATTAGTGAATTAACAATAAATATATTTTTTTATCCGTAAAATAACGCAAAATCAGTAGTATTGGAAATAAAATTAACGTAATTATTTAAATTTACATTTTTCTAACATATAAGTACAAAATTATAGATGTTTTCCCAAATAAAATAATGTCCTTGATATTATGCAGTACCAATTTCAGAACGCACCTTCTAATGTTGCCAGTGGTTTCTGTCATAAGCAGTGGGTAACTACTCATTGTTTAAATACTGATTATTAGTAAGGGTAGTGTGTAACGCCTATTCACAGCTTAAACATTGTATAACAATACAACCGTTAAACAGATGTTTAACTTATTTTTATTAGTAAGGCTGTAATAGTATACTATTAAATGAGCAATATTTGTATATTTCTAATCATGTTCTCGAAAACGGCTCTAACGATTTCGATGAAAGTTGCAATGTAGGGGTTTACGGGGGCGAAAAATCGATCTAGCTAGGTCTCATATCTAAGAAAATTTGTTTTCGCCGTATTTTCACCCGAGCAGAGCCTGGCCGCCCAAGTACTAGTAATATTATAACACAACACTATAACAATTTGTTTCGCATTTGTTTCGCGGTGGATCAGAGAGGCAATTCCCGTAATTTTTAAGAACGTTCACATTCGCATCTCATTCGCAATCTGTCAAAAATACAATCTATTTACCAACATTTTTGACAAGTTTGACAGATTGCGACTAGAATGTGAACGTTTTTTAAGTACTAGAATTGGCCTTCTGAATTATGGTCAACATAGCGTAAGTGAATAGTTTCAGAGCTTCGAATCATGAAATCAGAGCGGAATAGGCTCGATGTTGCGTCGCTGTCTCCACTCTGTCTGAATGGAGTTCAGATTGAATACGCAAATACTGTTAAAAACCTGGGAGTTACCATGGACTCTTACCTATCGTGGACTCCCCATGTTGGTCAAGTCAGTCGTAAAGTGCACTACACATTCCATTCGCTGAAATGCCTCCAGTGCTTCTTGCCATTTTGTACCAAAATCTCCCTTGCTCAAACTCTCATACAGCCCATCATTGACTACGCTGATGCCTGTTACATACATACATAGCACATGTTGAGTACTATGTACCGACTATAAAGCTACCATTTAGGTACTGGATATGTCTTTCATTGACTTGAATGTGCCTTGGCGGCTGAGAGTATGTCATGCTCACTCTAATGTCTCGCTGACGGTGGCGCGTGTGTTGGATCATTTAGCTCCCTTCAAAATGGTTGAGCTGAATGGTGCTAATCCATGCGTCATGTTCGTGAACGGGCGCCGTCAGTAGGGACTGGTCATCTCTTAGCTACCACGGCTTATTTTAATGTAATTTAATTTTTGAATTTTTATTTTTGCTACGGACGCTTTTAACGTTTTGCATCGTTCTCACATGTATAACTTCAGCATGAATGATGTAACCAATTTTTTGTAACCATATTATGATTTAAAAGAGTGTCCGTGGAGTTTCTTGCCCGTTCTTCTCCATAGGTACCTACTACGCTTTGGAATGGGCATCTAGCTTCATCTTTCTGACTGACGGACCCCTTGACAATTCAAAAGTGCCTGTAATTGGTTTATTTGAAATAAATGCTTTGAGTTTGAGTTTGAGTTTGAGTCATTTGGATGCCACCGAGGAGCTTTTAAATAAACTTGATATTTTGCAAAACATCTGTATTCGTTTTGTTTTTAACCTTAAAAAGTATGACCACGTTTCTAACTTTCGCAAGATACTCAACTGGCTCCCTATTCGACTTCGCAGGAACTCTCGGATATTGTGTCTGCTATTTTGAGCTATTTACCAGCTAGGTGCCAGAGTTTCTCTAAGAGATTTTTTCAAAGATATTGGTATCCTCACGGTGGCATCTCAATTCATCTTCGCCAATATCTTATATATTAGGCAAAATATACACTTATACACTAAAAACAGTGATTTTCACAATGTTAACACTAGAACTTTTTATAACAAGCTACCCTCTTCTTTGGTAGATTTGCCTTTTAATGCGTTTAAAACGAAAGTAAAATCCAAGCTTTGTTCAAAGGCATACTATTCTATCAACGACTACTTAAATGATAAGAATAGTTGGTCGCTGTAGTTAACTCAAGACAATGTTTATGTTCTTTCTCCAGCTTACCCACTGACAAGTTATATGAGTTTATATAAGTAATTGTTTAATTTATTTGACTATAAAAGTCAAATTATTTAAATTTAATTATTGTTGACATAATCTACTCATCACAATGTTTTTTTTATGAGTTGTATTGCAATATGTGGTTAGCTAGTGACCTCGACAATTGATCATATTATTTATTACTATTAGTAATTAACTGTTTGTTTATTTATTTTACCTCGATGGTCCTAGTTTATCATTTATAACTTCCAGTTACAACTATATGTAAGCGGGCACGCCCTTTATGCCTGGTGGCTTTTATTAAGATATTAAGTTCTGTTTACGTTTTGTTTTTTATTTCTGCCTGAGTATAGTTCTCGATGATTTTGTTTGGTATATTGGCGTGTGCTAGCTTATATATGGCTAATAATTTAAATTATGTTTTGTGTTGCTTAATGTAAATTATTTTGAATACTATTATATAGAATTTTTTTTTTGTTCTTCTAACTGAACAGACAGCTGTGCAGCTGGGGAGTTTGTTGCGCCACTTCTTCTTCCCAGCTAACGCACTAGGAAGTGGTGAAGGGTGGGCGTTTTGGGGGACTGTCTTATGTAATTTTGACGTTCGAAAAGTGCTGATTCTCAGCCTAGTTTGAATAAATGACTTTTGATTTGATTTGATTTGATTTAACATCCTTCACAACCCTAAAATGCCATCCTATCTGCGGGAACACTTTACCTACGCCCGTCCTTCTGATGCACCTTGCAGGTCGCATCTTAGAAATCTCCTTAAATCTCCTCCCCACTCAACCGACTTCTACTCCTACTCCTTCAGCGTGCACGCGGTTCGGTTGTGGAATTCATTTCCGCAGGACATTAGGGACTGCCAAACTGTTGCAGTTTTTAAAAGAAGAATGAGAGAACACTATCTTTCCACCTTTTCATAGTTGCATATTTTGTATCTATTATTTTATACTACATTATAATAAAGTATATATATTTCAGTGATATTTATTTTAGAAGTATGTATACGTATGCAAGTTTATTCTCATATTGTATGTTTATAGTTAAATTAGTGAATAATTAAGTGTTTTTATTTTATGTATATTATTTTCTCTTCTAATCTTACACACGTTGTCTACATCTCTTTAACTACTTTCCTATCGCAGGTATGCTGGAAGAGATTTCTTTAGAAATAAGCATCACCTTTGTACGTATTTTTCTGTTCCTTTCTTCTTGTCTATTTATATGTGTGTACATAAACTGTTAAATTAATTAATTAATTAAAATAAAATAAATAGTTACCTGGTCAAACGCTGTACTGATATCTTCATTTAACACGGGCACTGAGTCATTATCAATCAGGTTCTGCAGATCATCCATTACTTGTTGGAGTTGTTCTGAAGGCTGGAAACATTTGAAAGTTATGATAATTATTTTGAAACAAACAATTTTAGACTGAACTATTATTTGTGTATAGAGAAACATCACCAAATACATGTCTGATACAAATTGTTGTATTAAATAAAATTATGTACATGCAAATGTAGCTCATGCCAATGATTCATGCCATGTAACGGTTAATTGATACCTACACATAACCTTTGAAACACACCTCTGCTTTATTTTCACATTCTAACGTAAAATTTGCCTGATTTCCTACAGCAATAATCTTAAAAAACCCTTTCCTTGTATCTCGCAGACTTTTTTTTCCATTTTACAAAACTAGCTAGAGGACATCCACAAACAAATATTAGAACTTACTAGTGGCGGGGTCGGTGGAGGTGTCCATGGCACAGGCGTTGTACTAGTTGTAGTAGTGGAAGTAGTAATCCATTCTGGAGTTATTATTACGGGTATTTCAGTTCTAATTGTTTCAAAAGTAACAATACCAGGAGTAGAAACAATAATAGGAGTAGTTGCAGTTGTTGTTGTTGATGACGAAGGAGTAGGTGGTGTTTCCTTCCCAGTAGTGTCATTTACTGTAGTAGTACTGTCTAGATTTGCTGTTGGAGGAGTTTCTGTGGTAGGATTCTCCGTGTTAGTCGAAATCGGTCCCTCTTCTGAACTGTCTGAATTGTCATCCATTTGAAGCTTGACGACCTAAAATGGTTAGTTCGTTAGTTAGTGCGGGGCAGGATGAGTTCAGTGCAATTATTAGATATAATTATTACAAATAGAGCTATACGTAATGTAAGTTGTGTGTGATGTAAGTTAGAACTGACTTTCGTTTTCAAATTTATTGTTTATTATGTCATTAAATTATTCATTCAATTATTACTTATTGTGTCTTACTTAATAAGATTCTATTAATAATTCAGAATTAAATCTTCAAGGTAAGGCATGGCATATTAATTATGTTTGATTATCTGAAAAAATTGGCTAGTCGAGCTACCTAATTCAATCCTTGAAAGTTGACAAGAATGGACCAGCTATGTCCACTGACCAAATATAGGTACCTCAGCTTGTTAACCAGAGTCCTGCGTCTCCGGAGATATCGCACATTTACCTATATTCCCAATCCGTTGTTTTCCAGTGCAAATCGTTTTCTCCCAGAACAACCCAAATATTTGGGTAGTACAAAGAGATATAAGATACAATATTTAAATGTCTCTAGGGTAGTCTAGGTGATGAACAATTTTGTAATAATTATTGATGATTTCATATCACTGATTGCATGAAATAACGATAAGCCAGTTGTTTAATTCACAGTTAAAATTGTATGTTTATTAATATGATACGCTAACGGCCAAATGCCGGAAACATACGTATCAATTTTGTTGCTAGAATTTGACCGAGTTATTAACATTTGATGTTACTATTAAGACATGTTTAGTTAGTTACAATATAATGAATGAGTTTGTGACTATTCACGTTAGTCAAGAATTGCGAATTAGCAAAATGTTTAAACCTAACATTATTTATAATTTTTGTACGTTCGGACATCATACCAACCTGGCGACATTTATCTCTAGAAATATTTTCAGTAAAAAAGTACTCAATTTTACTGATGAGCCAAAGAAAAATTCATGTAGGTAAATGAAATATTTGGTGTATACCAAATATTTTATTTACATTGTTTCTGCTTTGGCTCGTCGTCGGTCGATCGCGATCAAACGGTTGGCCACCCCTGCTCTAAACCAAGATAAAAATTATATAACTATCCCGAAATCCCAAATACACACTTCGCACCATATAGTCACTCATGTACCAATTGCAAAGCCTATTGCATAAAATTAGTTACAGTAAACAAATACAAAATTACACTTACAGGGTTTGCAGATCTGATTCCACCTTGAGCTGGCGCTAGCAATGTGACCTGGTTGTTGTACAGGGTCGGCAGCTCGGTCGACATAAAGCAGTTCGCGTCGATGGTCGTCACCACCTGCACGCCGTCGTTGAAGTTACCGACGCAAGAGTGGATCTGGCATTGTACTTTTATTGATTCCACTGGAAAAGATTGTATGATATGATTGAAAACAAACATAGATACAATGTACTATATTGTACACCAAAATTTTAGCAAACATATACAAAACCCACATGTCCGAGCATAACTCCTGACTCTAGGTTACAACTGGAAAACCCTAAAAATATTTAGTCCAATCCTGGAGTTTAACCCAGAACTGAACAACCAGGCAATCTGCTGAGTGGTAACAAATGCTTACATCATGATAGTCCTCTCTGGCACTTTGTGGCTTTCAGATAATAATATACCCTTTTCAGTCACTCATCAAAGTACTTTCTCATCAACACAGTTACAACCTTTTAATTAATTCTTTCAATCTGACCTTTTAATCATCCCGAGGTTTTATCTCGAGTAATTAACGAAGACAATGTAGAGTTGTAGACGTTAAAGAATTTTAATTTACAAGAACTGCGGTTAGCAATGAGCGATATTATCCTTAATTGATGATTTAATTTATCTGCAGTGACATTGAGACAAGATAAGATATATATCTATCTATAGAAACTATTAACACTGCGGTAGGTATCGCAGACGTAACAAAACGTATATTGTTCTTATTATTACAGACGGACAGTCTTTCGGACTACTTGACCTCTGCACTTGGATATAATGAGACTAATTAGGACACATACAAATGAAGTTTAATCAGATATGATCCCGAGCAAGTTCTCTCTTATAGGATACCGACAATTTGATATAACAACGATAAAAAGGTCAGAAATAATTTGCATTGAAAATCGAATCCGGATACTGGAGACGAATGAAGGTATTGAGAATTTGAGAATCAAACTACGGAATTAACCCAACGGAGAATGAAACCAATAACTACTGTAAATCAAAAATAATCTACTCACCAAATTCATGGTTATCAGCTATACAATAATAAACAGGCTTCATATAAACTATTTCAATGTCATCCCAAGTTCCAGGTTGCACCGGTTTCATCCTAGGATTCAGGTTCAAATGTAACACCACCGTCTTCCCATCCAAAAACAGTTTCTTCAACTTCAACCCGTACAGTATTTCTTTCTCTTTCGGATTCAAATCTGGGTGTGCCGTTTTAAATTCTTTTAAGATATTTTCAAAGGCTTTCGGATCTTGAATCTGTTCTAATCCCCCATTGATCTTATAATAGTTTGTCGAATAGAAAATGTATTCTTTTAACTTCTTCTCCCATATTTTCTTCAGTCTTTCCACGCTTTCAAACCTGTATTCTTTCTTTAGAACAAGTTTGACAGCGAAGTTGTATCGGAGGGATTGTTCCTCTCTTACCCAGAGAGCTCTGTTAGATTCTGAGACGAGAAAACTCTTAGAATCTATATGAACACACCAATAGTAGCCATCACCAATGGGCTTAAGGACGTAGGTTAATAACTTGTTGTGAATATCATCGTAGCTAATCTTGACAGGAGTTGGGGAAAATGTCTCAGAATCAGTGAAGCAGTAGATGTTGTTTTCATTGACGTTATCTCCTACCGTCAATATCAGCTTGTTTTGTCTGTGAAAATAGACGGTTAAAGTTAAGATAAAAATAAGATAGTAACTTAGTGCTAAGCTTTGCTCTGTAGTCTGTATTACTTAATTATTCACACAATTATTCCAGGAGTAAAAAATCTAAACGCTCATAATGAAAAAAATACTATAAGATCAATTGGTAAAGTATAACTTAAATGTTTGTTTTAATACTCATATTTAAAGTAGGTACTCACTCATCAGCGCTAACTACTAATTCAACTTTTCTTAATTCTACGTTTTTCTCACAAATTACGTCGAAGAATAGGTAGGAACTGTTCACCAAGTCCCATATACCGTTTCTTATAGCTCCGTATGAAGTTTCATTGCCACTCATCATTCCAGTATTGTCTTCCAAGCCCCACTCCGCTGGTGGCGTCTATAAGGTGAATTATGCATATTAATCAATAGGATAAGTATTTGTTATTTGAATGAAGCGGTACATAAACGGGCCATACACAACACTAAACACTAAATATTTTAGAAGAAATTATTAGAAGCTCAATTTTTGATTGGGCATTGCTTTAAAAAGACAGATATGAAACAAGATATATTACATTGGTAGATTTTTAGAATGATTTATGTGGAATGCGTAAAAACTGAGCTTTATAAACTAAACAAGCTCACGAGAAGCCTCACATTTATTTACGAATACATGATGTTAAAAGCTAAGCAATGTATTTTAAAACACTTAAATGCTATTCCAAATTTCATTCATGCAGAATCATTAGTGACTATTGATTATATGAAACAAAATTTGAAAAAGTTCGCACCAACACCCACACATCCCGGAATACGGGTTGCGCAACCCTTCGCGGCGGCAACCTGTGACTGCATGATTCTGGATTTCTGATATCATACCTACAACAGCCCCATGTTTCGAGCTCAAAAGGGCTTTGTGTAATCGATGGAGATACTAATGGGAACCAGCCACCACAGTCCAATAGCTATTAAAAGACAAAACATTCTAAAACAACAAAAGCAGTGTTTGATTTGTCACTAAAATTAATATTATTAAATACTCAAAGACTAGACCATATTCACTAGACACTCGATAGCTAAGATTACTATACTAGGGAAGTATCAAGTTTTAAGATTACAGAGATATTAGAAATATGAAATGAGATGTAATCTAATATTAAGGAAAACTATATTCCACACTTCACCAAAATTATACACGTAGAAGATAGACAGAAAAACTATTCTTAGGAATACTTAAGAATGCTTTTATAGACGTTTTCAACATCAAAGTCAAAGTAACATTGATGGACATGAACTAAACAAGATTGAAAGAAAACGAAACTCACCGTAGCATCTTCATTCACAATGTGACTGTGACGTTGAGGGTCATACGTAATGCCCAGCGGATAAACAGGAAGCGATCCAGAGATATGTAACAGTGGATTATTTGAGTATCTCCATCCATTGTAGAGGACTGTGCCTCCTCTTTTCTCACAAATTTCCTTTGATTGAAACCAAGTTGCTCTTACTGCGCCACCTCCAACTGCAGTGGCTGGTGACAAGCAGGTCGCTTTAGGAGACCAAAACCTCCAAGAGCCTTTGAATTCTTCACAACCCTCGGTCGACATTGCGTCTTCATCAACATATGGCTCTACCAGACAGTACCTGTAGAACTCGTTATCGCATCTCGTAGTTGTAAAATTACTTACTGGGTCTATCACTACACATAATTCTTCTTCAATACCCTTTTGAGGGTTATCTACTTCAAACGTTGTTTCTAAAAGAGACCCTATTGATTTTGTAAAGGAGTAATCAATGAAGGGTCCGCCAGGGTACAATGATTTGTACTCTGTCCATAATACTAACTCAGACTTGGTCAGATTTAAACTGTTGTACAGTTTGGATGTATATAGGTTACCGGTACACCCAAAATATTTGTCTGTGAGCTTCTCTGGTCCTTTTAATCGGTAACATAAAGGTTCTCCATTGATATTGGAGTAAGCTATTTGGAATCCTATTGGACATATTACTGTTCTTTTTGATTTCTTGGCTTCTAGTGCTGGTTGTAGTATCAACAGGAGTATTAGCGTAGCTACGGTGGGTATTCGATGAGGTTGGACCATCTGAAATGAAAATGAAGTAGTGTTAAATTAAATCTAATGATATGAACATAATTTACTTAAACCTAACAATTTAAAACTAACAAGTAATATGATATCATATATCACAAACATGTGTAGTGTATTGAACTCTGTCTACGACTTGAATAAAATGATTGATACGGATGCTTCTTCTTCAAAAGAATGAAGAATGGGAATTCCAAAGAGAAAAAAAAAAAAATAAAAAAAAATAACTATAATAATAATTCAGCTGTACACATATGTACCCACATGATTTACGACTTTAGCATGCATCAGTTATCTATTACCAATCTTATCTCATTGTGAACCAATCTACAGATAATTTCGACTGTGTAGCACTCAACATTGTTACCGATTTTTACGGACATTATCACAGCTGAGTGCGTGAAATTCTTTGCTAAGCCTGGTATTTTACCCATGATAGAGAAATAGATAGAATATGCTTTATTGTACACCAACAATTAATAAAGCTTATTTGCAAAATCAGTGTTATATTCAGGGTACCCAAACTTAGTTAAAATATTTATCCCCCCATGTGGGGTAGGTGTAGGTACCACAACTATAAGTTAAATTTAATTAAAATGTTTATTTCAATTGGCATTATGATACATTATTATTGGAGATCACCTTTTAAGCAAGAGCAAAAGTGAAAAATAAAAATCTTTTTACAAAGAAAAACAACGTCGGTTGTTTTTCTTTGTAAAAAGATTTTTATTTTTCTGTAAAAAACATTTTTCCATAGTGATAATCTCACTTTTTCTTCTGTATACAAAAATAATGCACTTATCTTTTCGACGGGATCAACATAAGTAATTTAATATAATATTATGTTTAGTTGATAATTACTTTAACAATTACACATAATTTCTTGTTTAGTTTCTAATTGTTTAGAATACTTATTTGAGTTTATATTATTAATTAATTATGTCTGTAAAGACTAAAGGCTTGTGCAGACAAGCGCGACTTGTCGCGCGACGCGACTTGAACAATACGATTTCAAAGAAAACTTCACGGTATAACAATAACCGGTGTCGCGTCGCGCGACAAGTCGCGCTGGTCTGCACAAGCCTTTAATCGAGTAACCGTTTCAGCGAGCGAGTAAAATCGGTTACATTCAGTCAAGTAGGTACCTCGGTACGCGGAAGCGTTCAAAGAAGTCCGCACAGTACTCTGTTTTACCGCTGTAGAGCCAAGTCTTGCAAAAATTATACACGCTAAGACAAAATATGTCCACGAGTTCGCTTAATAAATTTGTAATGTTTGGCCACTATTTCAATTCACACTCAAAAAAAAATGTAAGATTCAATTCTCAATTCAGTCCTCGAATACCTCACGACCAACTCCGAAATTGTTTTACCTACATGCTGACCTACTGATTTAAATTCCTCTTGCTAATCAATTTATTTCTGCAATCAATGCCCTGGTACTGTTAATTGACTAGACATTTATCCCACATTGCGGAATCTGCACTCTTAAGGCTTGTGCAGACCAGCGCGACTTGTCGCGCGACGCGACACGAACAATACAATTTCTAAGAAAACTTCACAGTATAACAATAACCGGTGTCGCGTCGCGCGACCAGTCGCGCTGGTCTGCACAAGCCTTTATGGAAAAGATGTTTTATTGCACTGCATAAAATTCTGTTTTTATTCTCGTGGTTCACTGAAAAAATTGTATTTCATAAAACCTGTCTTATCACATCGCTGTTATCAAGACATGTTTGATTATACACACAAGTGTGGCTTTTGACTTCTCATCCGCTTTTTAAAACATTGAAATGCTACTTATTAGTTTCTTTAACAAAGAAAATCAATGGAAATAACAATAGGTATACAATTTGATAATTTTTCCTTATCAGCGGTTTATCTGGTTATGTTTTTTTTGTTTTTATGATTGAATTATTAAAATACAAGTTAATACAATTAACGATTCATTTTGATTTGTTAATGATCACCGGATGAGATACTTATTTAATTGTTATTGTGAATATTCAAACCGATATGTGCATAGATATCGTGGAAATGTGTTCATCCATAGCTGGTGTTTTATCAGTTTTGGGTAAATATTTATTTCAAATAATCACCATTACTGATCAGTTTAAGATGACAATTAGCGTCTTGAATATTTACACGCAGTTTGTTTTTCGCTGGTCAATCCAAATCCAAAAATGTGTCAAAAATGGGTAGAGCCATTTGTGGTCCGGTTTATACCTATTTCAGATCTTAAACAGTGTACTGATATCGCGTGCAAAAACTGGAAGGATGCCGCTAAAATTGGGGACTTTAAGGCTGCCTGCCCATTGAAGCGGAGCGAGGCAGCGGAGAGGAGAATGGCAGCGGAGTGGAACGGAGTTGCGGACAGTGTCTGTCCATTGATGCGGAGCGAGGTAGCGGAGCGGAGTTACGGACTGCGCGGAGCGAGGTAGCGGAGCGGTGTTGCGGACTATGCGGAGCTAGACCGAGTTCACGCGATGAGTAATAATTCCCCGCTCCGGCTCCACTTCTTCGCTCCGTTTCCCCGCTTCGCTTCCCCTCTCCGCTTCTCCACTCCGTTTCCCCGCTCTGCATCCCGGTTTTGTATGAATTTTTAAACTAGTTCGCATATCCCTGTCCACTGAAGCGGAGCGGAGGTTTTATGCAATTCCATTGGTTAGTATTGGCACACCGCTACTCGGCTCCTCTCCTCTCCGCTCCCGTGGACAGGCTGCCTAAGCGCCATGTCTATGTTTAAAAACAAGCAGTAATGAGTACCTATTTTCAAAATATCATGTAGATCATCTCTCAAAGATGTCACGAACCTAATTAATGAAATAATTAAAAACAAATAACACTCATTTTCGTGTGCCGGTATCGTAACACCTGATTAGGTCGCCATTGATTAATTAGGGTGGAACTCACGCTTCACACTCATTTACTGATAACACTGATTCATTGTTCTGTGTGCTAATTTGCTAAGATAGTGCATGAAATGATTGTTTTATGTTTTTTGGCAATGGTGTAGGTGCATCCATTTTGCAGTCTCATTTATTAGGGGGCGAGTCAGCAATAATTAGCTAGGATTAGGGATTTGTTACCTTATCATTCTTTCATTTTATTTATAACGCTGGTAGGTAACAGACCGAGAAACAACTTACGTAGCTCCCATTAAATGGGAAACGTGTATGTAGCGTTCCCGTGGAGATACCTGAGGGCCTAAAACGGCCACTTTAGCAATTCTGCTAAAAGCGATTCCATTTTCAGAATTCATTAGCAATTCCTCTAATTTTTGTGAATTGGTGACACGTATTAGCTGAATAATAATCAATTCAATTCATAACCGAATCATATTTAGTAGTAGTAGTAGTGTAAATATTGGAGGAAATGAATCGCTTTTAGCAGAATTGCTAAATTGGCCGTTTTAGGCCCTCTGGTTACGTCTTCGGGAAATACAAGTGAAATCCAACGTAAGTGGAAATGTACTTACTTTTTTTTCTGTTTTACTTGTAGTCCAATATGTTGTGTTGAGTGCTTTTAGTAAATAAGTGTATTTTCAAGTGGTGAAGGGTGAGGGTTTTGGGGGACTGTCTTATGTAATTTTGACGTTCGAAAAGTGCTGTATTCAAATCAAAAGTCATTTATTCAAACTAGGTTGATACCTAGTTTGAATAAATGACTTTTGATTTAACTAATAATTCGACTGTCCATCAACATTTATACAGAGTGCGATTAGCGCACTCTGTATAAATGGTTCTACGAGTATCAGACCGTTATTTTACTTATAGAGAATTATGAAAACATCATTTTCTGCCTAGCCGTCTCCTAACTATGTTGGGGTCGGCTTCCAGTCGAGAAACTGCCTATCAGACCTCCACAACCCTGATACTGTGTAACACGATACCCCTTGGTAAAACTGGTTATCAGACTTTCTACCCGCTACTGGCTACCCGTAACAACTGTCAAAGATCTACCAATGACAGCCGGGACAAACAGTTTAATGTGCTTTCCGAGGCACGGAGGTGTCTCGATATACGGGGTGTCAGGGACATCGACGCGAAGCCGGTTACCATGGATTCAGTACACGATTCTGAACCCCCCTGCGTTGAAATTTTTCTTCGGTTATAAAAAAAAAAAATTGCTGCTTCATACATTTTGAGCGCGTAGGTATTGCACTTTTCTATGAAACAGCAGATTTTATTTTAATAACCGACAAAAAATTTCAACGCAGTGGGGTTCAGAATCATGTACTGAATCCATGGTAGCCGGTTTCGCGTCGATGTCCCTGCCACCCTGTATAATGGATGGTCACCCCTCTGCAAGCGTGGCTTAACTTTCGATCGACCCGTGCGGCTGTTATTATTTAGCCGAGCCGAGAATTATGAAAACAAGTAGGTAAGTAATTACAACACGCACAAGATTTAAAATCAGTAGCATTCCCCCATTAACGTAAACGTTACAAATAATCCACTAAGCATTTAGTCCAAGATTGAATTAAATTCACAAACGAAACAAAAAATGCCGACGTAACTATAACTTAATTCCAATGACCTTAATCATGAAAGCGAGGTTCATTTTATGTTACGATTGTGTTAAACCGTTTGTTTGTTTATTTAGCTGTTTAAATACTATTTTTAATGTACTGAAAATGCACTTATTAAAGGTATAAGAAGTAGACTTTACTTTAGTAGGTACATTTAAGACTTTCGGAGAATTGAACTCTACACGTGCTGGTGTTAGTGTTTTGTATGCTGAAAACGGGTATGTAATGTTTGGTATAATAACAAATGCTCTAATTTCACTTGAAATAATGTTCATATAATATAATTTTCATATGCTATAATATCAAATAACCCAAATTCATATGACCTAATGTTTTATATCATATAATATACCTTTTTATTCTTAACGTTTTTATTTGACCTAATTTTCATGTTTAATGGTCACAGTTCTAACTTAACTCAAATGGCCAAACCAAACCTTAAAATATTCTATGCATGGCTGAGGGTGGGCTTGGTCGACGGAGCCCCGCTTAGCGGGGCTCCTACTTCTGGGTGGTTTATGAAAAAATAACCTTAACCTTCTAACCTAACCTGTCCGAGTCGGGGTGCCCTAAAGTCCAGATTGCATCCAGTTTCTCCTGGTAGCAATAGTTGAGGGTGGCAGGTGTATAAAATCGGATCAGATTTTCTAAATTATATTAAAAGTTACTTAGAGATTATGAATATTATAGTAAATGAATATATACTAAATGAATATTATGAGAAATGTGCAATAAAGGAAATGTTCATTTTATCATAAGAAATTAGGTATAAACAATTATATCAACAATTCATTATCTCAACTGATCGTTATATTAAACAAAAGTATATTAACTGACATTAGGTCAAGTGAACGTTAGATTTTTTGTTATTATATCAACCGTTACACACCCGCTGAAAAGTGCATATAAGTATTTTTACATCAATTCAAGTTACAATTCCATCGTTTCATCGAATGAGTAACCATATTGTGAGGGTCGGGAAACCCCTTCGGACGTCAGTCATTACAGTCGTCATGGGTAACTGTAGCACCACGCAGAAAGATAGACAAATTATTTTAAGTAAACCCACCTTATTAGGTAACCTAACCTTACCTAATTTACACAAGCACATTCTAGCAAAATAGGAGATAATAGATCCCACCAATACCCAGTACGAATGTGGTGCTCCTGACCAAAACATGTCCCATATGTTGGAATGTCCAAAGGGTCCACACACCAGCACTTCTGAAGACCTAAAAAATGTCTCTGATGCCGCGATTGGCGTGACCACCTACTGGGCTCAACTCGTTTAACATAATACATGTATTTACCATCGACTCGAAAAGAAGATGACTTAATTTACCAGTCACTCGCTAAGGTGGCTGACTGATTGTGACACACGGTCAGTCAAAAACAACAATTTGTTATCATGGCCCGATTTTGATTGGATTTTCCGATTACTGGCTGATATAACATCAAAAAATTAAAATAAAAAATCTTTAAAAGATACCTAATCGTTGTCTGCGTAAGTGAAGGCACGAACAATCAGTAGTTTAAAATAAATTAACAAAAAATGTTTCCTCACCTTCATTGCTTTAAGTAATTTGAGCGCGAATGACGAACAGTCCTCTGTGCCAGCTCATCTTATAGTCCCATTTAAGACTTTATCCTTTAGGAACTACGGTCCAAACTGGCTTACACCGTCGTTGTACTTGGTTGTGCCGCGGTTTCGTCTGAAAAGATTAAAAAGTGTCATTAATATGAGTATTCAACCTTCTTGGGTGTCACGGCAGATGTCAAGGGATCATGATTTAATAGGGGCCTTAACTTTTGTACCCATAAATCAGCGCTGGTGACATTATACGTCTGATTTTGTACTGATTAACAACAGACAAGCAGGCCTGCTGTATATCCGGATTTTTTGCTACTCAAATGGAGAAGTATTGGATTGCCAGTTTGTGCTCACGGTCGATACTTCGATCAGCTCCACCGCTCAGAGAAAATAATACCTTTATAGGTAAATTCCTTGTGGAATTTCACAAATTAGTACCTGTGGTATAGCCTGGTAGTCTCTTATTGTTATTTTATCAAATATAGATGAATCTGGACGTCAAGCAATGTGGTATTGTTACGGAAATGGTCTTTCTCCGAAACGTTCCACAACCGCAATTCATAAAGTACGAAAATAAAAGAAATTCGGTCATCAACACCCTGTTTCCGCTATAAATATCAATGATTGAATCATAATATTACTAATATAAATATTAATTCATAGATAACTAAAATAATACCAATGAAAATATATATCCAAAGAATTATCAACTTTAAACCTACGTTTTAAAATTGCGAATTTGAACGTTCAAGCTTCATAGTTGGCGTAGCAACTACACCTATTAATTTCAGTAGCGTGATAAGTATCAATTAATTGAAAGAAATGATCGGAATACGTCATCGGTTTCCATTAGGGCGGTAGTTTAGGAAAAGAAATATTCTAACAGCAAAGGTCAAGATTAGTGTCTTATAATCTAATGGAACTAAATCTGTGTCAAGGGCGATTTTTTGTGAAAAATTCGCGTCTCCCATTATCTTTTTTATGTTCATAAAGTAAAAGATTATCTGCCTGCTTTGTTTACTTATAAACACTAAAACAAACAGATGGGTGGATGACCAACAAAGGATATCGGGTAAGACCTGGACGAGACTCCTATAAGAACCTGGACGATGACTTTTTTGCGATCATGCGTAAAAGAACCGCGGTACTATTGCGTCGAATGCGAGCCAGCGACAAGTCTCCTGAGCATTATTGCTAAGAAGACTGAACGCAACCTGATGGGGCACCTGTGCACAGTGCATGTATTGTTGCCAGGTGTCTCCAGAAGATGGCTTAATAGGTAAAGTGTTCTTTAAGTTGTTTTTAATTGTTTATGTTTGTCTTAATTACAATTATACTAACATAGTTTATGAAATCCTAACATTTTATGGGTAATGAATGTACCTGAATTAAATTGATAACAAAAAAAAACAAATATAACAGACCAGGGAAGCATGGCTCAAAAAGGGGCAGTAGGTAAGTAAGTAATATTATCCCAAAAATTCAACTAGGTAGGTACCTAATTACTCTGTTATCAAAACATCATATAGCTGGCTTTAGTACTAAATTACTACAAAGACGACGGGAAAATAATTAGTCATACTTAATCAAAAGTATCTAGATTTACAGATTGGTGATCGCCGTTGTTAGCAGCCACAGAAAAAATCTGCTGTGTAGCCTATACTCCGTTGGTTTAGGTAGGTAGTTAACTAAAGGTAAACAAAAAAAACACGTGACGAGAGATCTGTCAAGTAACCGACTAAACGAAATACCTATCATTTAAATTGTCATGCTACGTCACAGTTGTACTCTTCAATTTAGCATCGTTGTAATTCGTTGACATTTAAGAAACCTGTCTTTTTGGGTTCTTTACAATAGACAGTTTACAAAATATTATATTATTATTATAAATCTAACAAAAAAATTGTGCTCAAGCAGTTACATCTTCGAACAGTAGCTTAAGAATGAATGATAAAGTTTATCTTACTTATATAAAAGAGTTAGTAATTTTAATTTGGTTATAACGTATTTTCAAACAAGAAATTGTTATCTATAAAAACCCTTTGTACGATTTTTCTTAACTTTTGTTAATTACCTAAACCAATGGAGTATAGCTATGTTATCAAACTAATTATATGACTGAAAACTCAAACCTCTACGGCAAAAGTAACTTCAACTCACCAATAGCCATGAGAAACAAACAACGTCTCTTCAACTAAACCAACACGATTGAAAAACACATCATCTCCTGTCAACAATGTGCAAATGATAACAGAATCATAACGTGCTTTATCACCGTATTCTATGAGTCACTTCGCTCTGAGAAGAAATATTTATTCAAGATAATATGACGCATAATCTCATCACTCTGTTTGAGATGAAAGTATTTGCTACTAACAAATTTCCACAAACTGTCATAATGTTTACCTAAAGATAAAAATTAATATCTATGGTTAGGTGCCTGTTAATGTGGAATCCCGTATGCTTACAATCTACTGTTATATTATTTTAGTGAGACCCGTTCGTCAGGAATAATCTGTAAGAAGGCAACAGTCAGTGTTGTGCCAGTCAGTAGTATATGATGCAGGAACGCAGGCTATCATTAATTCACTAAAAATGAAAAACTTCGTAATCAATGGGAGCTTGCTACTGAATGGCTGCGGGTGTTGACCTCAGGACGAGCGGCTTCTGACACGGACAATGTACCTCGCTTGCTACCGCGTCACCAGTCCTGACTCTATTTTTATATTTTGCCTGCTGAAACCAAAACTACAAAAATACCTAGTTTTTATATAAAAATGTTCCTGTTATTTTAGTATATTGTGATGTCTTACGTCTTCCACGCGAACGAAATCGCGGGCTGAAGCTAGTGTTTACCTAAAGATAAAGCGAAAATTAGTAATTATTTATTCTTAGCCTTTCGTTGGATGTCTTTGAACAGATCCCTGAGGTACTTGGTATTTATTCTTGTATAAACAATTCTTAGACACACATGCAGACTGGTATCAAAAATCTGAATATACGCAATTAATGCTTTGGCTATGTGCCATCTAATTAATAAATTACAGACTGGGTGTGAAATTGAACTTCATGAACCAAGATGGTTAAAAAGAAAGTATTTATTTAATCTGGTGGTAACAATGTTATTTTTGGCTTTTTTCTCCTATACGAGTACAAGCCTGGTTCATGTGGTCACAGATCTGCATTGAAGAGTGCCTAACGTTAACCTTAAAACAACGCTCACACGCATATCACACACACATACAAAGACTATAATAAAATGCAATAAATAAATTGAGTATTGTGTTAACCAGAACCAGTCATTTTGATCTAGACACATTGTGTTAACCAAAACCAGTTATTTTGATCTAGATACATTGTGTTAACCAAAACCAGTAATTTTGATCTAGACACATTGTGTTAACCAACACCAGTAATTTTGATCTAGACACATTGTGTTAACCAAAACCAGTAATTTTGATCTAGACACATTGTGTTACAACACATCACTCAACACACAACAAGTTAGATCTCGTGTATTAGAGGGAAAAAGTCATGTTTGGCTTTGATAGTATGTACTCTCGCGGACACTGGCGCCTGACCACTTTTCGACCTTATTACCTAAGGAATATGGTTGAAAATTGCTCAGGCGCCAGTGTCCGCAATGGTACCTATGTTTGTAGCAGCAATTTAGCTGTTAGTCGATTCTAACACCTGTTAACGGTAATTAAGATAGTTAACAATGAGTATTAACGAATACAATGATGCAAATTAATTCAATTCAACTACATCCATGGAATAGCAAATACACAATGGACTGTACGTATTATATGAAATAAAGTACTTTATTTACACAAGTAACCAAACTCACTGGCGTTAAATAACATTATTTAACTATGCCGTAACGTTACTAAACTTTTCTAACAGTAGCTGGTATTTCCGTACAAAAATTAATAAAATTCGAAGATATATGACATTCGCAAACCCGCAGTGGGACCACGTGGTGGATTATGACCGACTCCCTCTCTCAGAGAAGAGAGGCTTGTGTGCAGTCGGAACATCATAGACCGATAATACTTATGCTGTGCTGGTATTTCTTCATTTGGGGTAAACAGGAAAGCCCAAAGGATCATAGGTATTTCATAGAACCTATAACGATGACGTCATCTTTAAAGTCTTTCCGCATAATTTCTAATTAAGAGGGTTTATCCTAAAAGTTGGCAACGTCGCAAATAACTGTCAAATATTTACCTGTTTTGTTTCTAATAGCAATATTACTGAATAGAAATGAGAAATGTGGCTAACTAGCGAACTAGAATATTAATAATGAATTGCAATTATAACATTGAATTTGATGGTGTACCCATTTTAGGTGTAAAAAACGCATTTGGAAAGTTTCAAAATAGTTTTTTTACATCTAAAACTAAACATTCAGTGTTACGATATTAATGATTGCATTTCATAATAAATATTCTAGTTCGCTAGTTAGCCACATTTTTTATTTCCACTCAGTAATATTGCCAAATTAATCAAAACAGTGCCCACCTTCAGAATAAACGCTCTTAATGACTAATAGGTCTGTCAATTTATTCAGTACCTATAGATGAGAAATAGATAGGTACTGAATAAATTAACAGACTTGGTTTTACATTAGATCTCACATTTTTTTACGGTAGAAGAACTGCGTTGCGAGACTTGCATTTTTTACATGTTTAGATTTTGCTGGGATCTCATTTCTTTTTTTAGGTAGATACCCCTTTTTTTTTTTTTTTTTTTTTTTTGGGTGGGAAATCATCAAATGACTCCTCCCGCTCTGGGCGGAGCGAGAGGGAGTGTCAGACTTTTACTGACTAAAATCCACCCGTGTTCCTTCCGTTGCCTGTGTGCCGGGGCCGCGATATCCCTTTCGGACCAACTCGCAACCCTGGCAGGCATTGGCCCTTACGGACCCCGTCAGTTGGTGCTGACATCTCTTTGAGGCGCGCGTGGAACACAACGCGCCGTCGACCCGGGCCTGGTCCTAATCGGACGGCGAGCTACCCATTGCCCACCGTCCGCAAGCCCGCGCCTACGGTGGCCGGAAGTCGGCTCGCGACTCCCGAAGGTAGATACCCCTTAGACATGAAATACAAATACAACAAAAACGATTTGTCAGACTGTGCAGATGATCTGCCGGGGTCGCGGGACTGCCGGGGTCGCGGGAATGTCCGAAAGGGATACCGTGGCCCCCGGCAACGTACAGGCAACTGAAGGAACACGGGTGGGTTTTAGTCAGTAAGAGTCTGACACGCCCTCCCACTCCGGCCAGAGCGGGAAAAGTTATTCGATAATTTCCCAACATAAAAAAGACTGTGCAGTGATAGTCAAAACAGTTTTGAATACCGAAGAGTTTAGTTTCCTTTCAAAACAGATTTTGTGAACTTTGACTGTGAGACTGTGTTTTGTTGCGAATGTGCGCGCCAACATTGGTTTTATAAATGTCGTGAGGATAGTTCTGAGTATGAATGTGGATGGCCATAAGAGTAGGGGAAGACCAAAGAAACGATGGATGGACTGTGTGGAAGATGATATGGATAGAGAGGGGGGGATTACCGAGATGACGAATAATAGAGAAGTATGGGAGAAAGGAACATGTTGCGCCGTCCACAAATAATTTGGGGTATGGCCAAGATAATGGTGAGGATTTTTACCTCGGGTCTGCATACAGACTAAACGAAACTAACTGTATTCACGTCTCTAAAACGTGACTGGTTAATAACCAAATTTTCATTAACATCAGGTAGATACAACTGACTATATAGGTCTGCAATCTTCACATGTCATTGCTAATATGCTATGACAGGCGACATTTGATGGAATTCCCGTATAGACTGTTCGAATTACAAATATTATTCTATTTATTATATAATTGTGCTAAGTAAGTACCGTAAAGAGAATTGTGGGATATTTTTAGTGTTACAATAACAATAATTTGACTGAAGTACGGGTACATCGGCAAGAAGTGGATAAGCTCATTATTATTGAAAAGAGGCAAAAATTTGCTGGTCAAGTGGTCATCATTTCAACGGAAAGACGTCCACTGCTGGACATAGGCCTCCCCTAACACCACCACTTCGACCAGTTCTGTGCTTCCCGCATCCAGCGGATTCCTACGGCCTTCACAAGGTCATCGGTCCACCTTATCGGAGGCCTTCCAACGCTACGTCTTCCGATACGCGGTCGCCACTCCAGAACCTTTCGGCCCGATCGGCCATCTGTTCTGCGAGCAATGTGCTCTGCCCATTGCCACTTAAGTTTGACAATTCTTCGGGCTATGTGGTCTCCTGCGAAACCTTGCTGGTATTATTCTAAGACATTAGCACAGTCCAGATAATTATACCACCCAAAGGACGACCTATAAATCATATAGCTAAAAAGGTTAATTGATGAATCTTACTATCACTATACATATACAGTCTTGTTTTGATTTGTTTTAGAATTCAATTCTATTTGGTAAAATTCATTAATCACTAGAGAGGGACAGACATTGGTCAATAAAACACAAGGATAAAAACATTTGAACAAGGCGAAGCCAATGAGCTGAACTTAGGAGTACTTATGGGGGTGGAGCAAGTAACCAGTGGACAGATATATTGGCAGAAGAAGGTCCAACCAGAAAGGGCTATAAGCAACCACAACACAACTGAGAACCTAGTATGATCAGTTCTAAGCGATAGGAAAAAAATTGTAAAGATTAAGATTGATTATAAGTCAAAATAGTAAATGATAAAAACTTTAAGTACATTAAGAAATATATTTAAAATGTTGGCGATTAGAGGGGAAGATGGTGACTAAAGAAAACTTAAATGGTACCCCAAGTAACTTGGGATCACAGTTATAGGCAGAAGAAGAGGTGGAGAGAAACAGTTAATTTTACTCGTCATCATAAACATTAAAGTTCCAACATTTTTTCTCATATTTGAGTCGGACGCAGTAGAATACAAATTGGTAATCGTGAGAAAAATATTGTTGGCCATTATTATTAAAAGCCGGTGTCAACAGCCTGGTATAATGTTTAGTGTTATGATGATTGTTATGAAATTGGTTGCATATCATAATATATACATTCATTATACAACTTATCACTTGTTTATACTTTCATGTGTCGCTTCTGAAGTACTGTTGACCAAGCTATTTGGTAGGTTTACAGGAAAAATATTCAAATATTTACAAGTTAGCGGCCTGTATACCAAAAAAAATTGATCGACTGTACGCTCCTCAATTTTCCATTTTGCCACATTTTGAGCTATTCTGAAATAGACAAGGGAGAAAAAGATGAGTTTTATAAAACTTCGTCTCTTTCTTATTGGAAGTGGGTTTTCTGCATAAATCTTCTTCATGCAATAGGTGCAGCTCATTGCTCGGTAGATCGACGCTTTTATAGCGTACTTGCGCTGAATAAATGTTTGCTACGTCAAAAAGCATCTACATCTATGCTAATATTTTATATTGAAGTACTTCATAAAAATCGCACTTAGGTATTATCTTTATGGGAAGTCAGCTTTTAAAACTACATTTAGCATTTTTTTATTTATACGATGTAGCTGTTTTTAACCGTGAATCAGAGTGGCTAGAGATGCCGCGGATAGTTGCTGTAGCGAATAGTCGAATACCATTCCCTATATCCTATGGCGAATAGTCGAATACTCGCCATTATTAGGTACCGTACTCAACAAAAAAAAGAATTTAAAAAAAGTTTATTTATTCTCAAATAATAATAATGATTAGGTATTCTTAAATAAACAAACCTGACTCAGAAAATAAATAAACTATATTCATTTTCTGAGGCAGGTTTGATTTATGAGAAAAAGAGCAACCGACTTGATCCCAATCTGCCCCATTTTGGACTTTTAATATTAAATTATTAATTAAAAAGCCTAACTAATTAATTTCAACATGGAATGTTTTTTGGTTAATTTTTAACAAGACATCTTTAAGATCAGCAAGAAATCAGCGTAGAATATCAGCGTAGTAAATCATAATCGTCGACAAATACGTAATAATTGCATTGATCAATCTATTATTAGTTAGTCAATAAAAACCCTGACATGTGACTGCTCAATTATGTCATTCTATGCAGGTACTATTGTATAGAAAACGTGAACGTTTACATAAAAAAATCCTAGCATGTGCTGATTTTTAACAGTTCTCATGGCTATCGAAACGTGTCTCTATATGAAAATGGTGATTTAAAGATTGATCAATGCATTCTCCTCGTAATCACCAATCATCTGTGTCGTAGTTTTATTTTGCCAAGGACTTAGGTCCCAGCTGAGTTGGGGCCGGCATGGAGTCTACCCAGGGTCAGCAGAAGAGCAGCATAATAAAAATGCATTTATTTCGGATAATTAGATTCCCATCGATTAGTAACTAAGTGTCAGTGGCAAAAAACTCAGTTTTGTATATAGTTCAATTAAATTATATTCTATGCCTTGCATTCCAGCAGTATAGGATAATTATTAGTTGCTATGGTGGAGATTGGATTATAGCATAATATCACGCTTGTATTCCACAAAAGGGTAAGGCAGAGGTGTACTGTATAATGTATAGTACACCAGTAGTTCGCCGGTTATGTTTAAGTCCCATGTAATAGTGGGCGAGCCTATTACCATGATCCGGGCACGAATAGAGACTCCGGGCTGCTACTGAGAAATTCCAGATTGAAAAACCAAGTAACACTTTGCCCGCCCCGAGAATCGAACCCAGGACCTCATGCTTAGCAGCGCTTACGACAACAAGACTAACGAGGTAAAGATGGGATTATTTAGGCATTTATATTTGTTGCTAACATCAACCGTCGGGCTGTGCCCCGCCAAAGAATGACCATGGCCATCGGATCATGCCTTTTCATCAGAGTAACATCACACTACATTTAAACACAGGAAAAAAAAATACGTTAATATGTTTACAGATTGACGTAATGAGCGTGTAACAGCTGGAAAGATTATAAATGAAATGAAATTAAATGAAATTGTTTATTCTGTAAATAGGATATCGGAATCACTTTTACACGTCATATAAAAAAATATTAAAAATAAGCTAGGTGAGGTCGGTGTTTCCTATCTGACTACTCTGAGAAGGAAATGAAAGTTTTATGGTTTTCACAAGGCTTAGCAGAGCGAGCAGCTCAATCCCAAGCTTTTTTATCTTCTAAATAATCTGAAATTTTATAGTACCCTTTTTTACAAAGTTTGGTTTTAATACAGCTTTTAAATCGTTTAATGGGTAAGTTTCGAATGTCAATGGGAAGTTTGTTGTAAAAGCGTATACATTGACCCATGAACGAGTTGCTTACTCTGTGGAGACGTGTGCGATGTACAGCAAGGTTGTGTTTATTCCTGGTATTTAAACTATGAATATCGGACATTTTCTTAAAATTTGATATATTTTTGTGTACATACAATAGGTTTTCAAAAATATATTGTGAGGCTACAGTCAGAATATTTATTTCTCTGAATTTCTCTCGAAGGGAATCTCTTGGACCTAGGTTGTAAATGGCTCGAACAGCCCTTTTCTGTAGAACAAATATAGTATTAATGTCCGCACCGGTTCCCCAAAGAAGAATTCCATATGACATAAGACTATGAAAGTAACTAAAATAAACAATTCTGGCTGTATCTACGTCAGTTATCTGTCTAATTTTTTTAACAGCATAGGCGGCCGAACTAAGCCTTCCTGACAATTTTTCTATGTGTGGGCCCCATTGTAATTTACCGTCAATAGTTATTCCAAGAAAAACTGTTGACTCAACAGGGTCCAACTCTATTCCATTAACTTGAACATTGGTAGTTAGCTGCCTGACATTTGGCGTTGAAAATTTAATGAGTTTAGTCTTTTTTTCGTTCAGGAGAAGATTATTCACATTAAACCAATGCACAACTTTAGAGAGTGCATCGTTGACTTGTTCAAAGTTGACTAACTGACGTTTGATTTTAAAAATGAGGGAAGTGTCATCTGCGAATAATACGATCTTGTGATTATCCCTTATGTAGTAAGGTAAGTCATTTATGTAAATTAGAAATAAGAAAGGACCTAGAATTGAACCCTGCAGAACGCCTATGGTGACCGCAGATCCTGCAGATCTCTTGCCATTAACATCGACCCTCTGAATACTGTTATTCAGATAAGAAGTCAGAAGGTCAAGAGCCTTGTCCCTCATGCCATAATGGTACAGTTTCCTGATAAGAGTATCATGATGTACGCAATCGAAGGCCTTGGACAAGTCGCAGAAAATGCCAAGAGCATCTTGCGAATTCTCCCAGGCCTCGAATATGCTCTTCAGTAATTCCACGCCCGCGTCTGTAGTTGAACGACCCTTTGTAAAACCAAACTCAATGAAGCCAATTCAAATGAAGTAAATTATGTGCATTGAAATGTCCTAACATTTGTTTTAAAATTAATTTTTCAAAGATTTTACTCAATGTAGGTAATATCGAAATAGGCCGAAAATTTGTGGGATCAGTTGTGCTGCCAGATTTGAACAGTGGAATCACTTTGCTAAGTTTCATCAAATCAGGAAATACACCAGATGCAATACAAGAGTTAAAAACGATTGCTAAAAAGGGTGAAATAACATCAATTATTGAAGACATGGTATGTACTGATAATCCCCAAAGGTCAGCAGTTTTTTTTACATCAAGTTTATTAAAAGATTCTATAATGTCTTTAGCAGTAATAATTGTAAATTCAAAAAGTTTGTCACATTCTGGTACACATTCTTTAAGTATTGAGTAAGCAGAAGTGGAGGACGACAATGACAGAGTTTTGGTTGTTAAAATGGGAATATTAGTGAAGAAATTTTCAAACTCAGTTGCCACCTCGACGTCTGCCTTAATATCTACATTATTGATTTTTAGATGGAAGTCACGATTCCGTACTGTCGTTCTTCCCGTTTCTGAATTAATAATATTCCAAGTTGTTTTAATTTTATTTCCAGAAGATTTTATTTTATTTTTAATATGTATGGCTTTTGCTGAGGAACAAGCTCTTTTAAAAGTTTTAGAATATTTCTTAACAAATTCTTTAAAAGTTTCATCATGGTTATATGTTTTTTCATGATACAATTCAAATAACCTCTGTCTATACATAATGTAACTCAAAATAACATTATTATTATCATGGTGGTAATCGATAACATTTATCAGAAAGTAAATCTGATAAATCATAAAACAATGACGTAGAAACTGGGACACTAAAAGGCAAATTGAGTGAGTGGTATATATAATTATCTCGTCTACTAGAGAGCAAACTACTTATTTTACATTCAGACGGATGTTACCAACTCTTTGAACAGTTTTTTTTTTTTTCTTCTAAATACAAATTAGTGTTTATCTCTTAATATTATGCCATTAACTTAAAACGATTGGTGAGATTGGTTGGCAAAGTCTAGCAAACAAGAACCTCTACAGTACGGATTAATAGCAGCGTCCCGCGATTTCACCCACATATCTCGATCCCGTGGGAATATTGACACAAAAAGTATCCTATGAGTTCATTTAGGTTATAAACTATCTGTTTGCCAAATTTCATGCAAATCTGTGCTGCCGTTTTCGCGGGATTGAGTAGCAAACATGCAAACATACAAACTTTCACATTTATAATATTAGTAGGATTGTAGGATTATTTTATAACACTTTCATTTCCAGAAAACAAGAATATACCTTCAGTTTTGTACCATTGTTAACTTAACAACAAAAACAATACATTAACCTTGAACGATTGGTCATCAAGTATAATAATATAAATGGCTATCAAGATAAAATACTTATACAAACACTTGATGAGCCTTTATCGGTCACAATGTAACTTTCACTGATCGAAAGTGAAGACCTCTATGTCAGAAAATAGCATAATCTTAATCAGTCTATAACATTCCCATTGCTGGGACTCAGGCCTCCTCTCTGTGAGAGAGAGTGGGTCGTAATCCACCACGTAGGCCCAGTGCGGGTTGGTAGATGTCACATGTCTTTGAATTTTGGTTCTGTTGCCGGTTTCCTCACGATGTTTTCCTTTCTCCATTTTGAGAGCAGTGGTGATTTACGAACCTACGACCGTTAATACACGGCCGTTACCACTGGGCCACCGTATTTCAGAAAATAATCATAGGAAAATATATTCACGAGCTACTATTAAAACCCCAGTTTTTCACACTACAATCTCTGAACACTATATAAAGATAGCAGTGTATAAACACGCGCGATACGGTATTAGCATTATGGACATGAATCTTGAATAGTCATAAACATCAGGACTGCGATAATGAAGTGCAGTACTTACCTACTGACAACGGCTAGTTTGATGCTTTTCCTGTTTTGTTTTCATTAAATGAGATAAAAAAAAGGTTTTTGTGCTTTATATCTTACCTAACGTGTTCGCTCACAAAGGGTTATTGGAGAGGGCTATGCTTGGAGATTCCCTACGAGATCGAATCAGAAATGAAAAGATCCGCAGGAGAGCCAAGGTAACCGACATATCCCGAAGACTTGTCAAACTTAAGTAGCAGTGGGCAGAGCAGATTGCTCACAGAACAGATGGCCGATAGGGCCGAAAAGTTCTGGAGTGGCGACGAAGACG
The DNA here is from genome assembly GCA_916701695.1 of Agrochola macilenta. NCBI lineage: Eukaryota > Metazoa > Arthropoda > Insecta > Lepidoptera > Noctuidae > Agrochola > Agrochola macilenta. Next base: position 21,246,600 of record OU753561.1, on the reverse strand, counting down.
TAGCGTTGGAAGACCTCCAACAAGATGGACCGATGAACTTGTGAAGAGCGCAGGAATCCGCTGGATGCGCGAAGCACAGAACCGGTCGAAGCGGTGGTGCTTGGGGGAAGCCTATATCCAGCAGTGGACGTCTTTCGGCTGAAAAGATGATGATGATGGTGTGACCTAAGTTGCTTAACATGGGTCACATGCAAACTTGTATTTAATCTTGACTGCTGCAATGAAAGGTTAGGTTGCAATGCTATCAGTTCAGTCGTGGTCCAGGCCATTATCTTAGTTCAATTACTTAGTCACTTTTATAGGTCACTTTTTGAGGTAGGTATATCTATTCTTTTGCAGAAACCGGTACTGTTTAAATCTACCGCTTTATGAGTTATGTTCCTCACACGATTCGTAGGGAAGTGTCTTCATATAGTTGGCCAATGTGTCTCAATCAAATCAATCATCTTCCACCAGGCCCAGGCCGTCTGGATCACATAATTTGACGGAATCAAGCTCTGACCTACTTTATGTGAGATGTATGACGTCAACGCTTGGAATGCAATCGATTATGAAAATGAAAACTAAGAATTAGTTCTCATAAATATTTGCCCACCTTCACAATCAAGGACTTTCATGCTCAATATTTAATTGAGCCAAAACCAACTGAGTATTTGGCATGGGACATTAGCGGGATGTTTTTCAGTTGTTTTCGTAAGTATCAAAGCAAATGTTCGGTAGAATTCGTTCAAGGTGTCCGCAAGTAAATGGGTCGTAAAGGTGAACCTCGAGTCAGTGGCGTGCCGAAAAGAGCCCTATTTTTAGCACTCAAATGGAACAACAAAACGTAAAATTCCCTGGAATTTCATTGTTTGTTTATTTAATTAGGGATCCTTTTGATCATTGTGTTGTCTGAACGAATGTTGAAAAATTCGAGATCTTGATGAGCACCAGTCGCGTCAGACGTGAGTTTGTAAATGATCGTAAGTTCCCGCGTTAATAACTACTGGATAATTAAAATTACACGATCGTAATCAATAAAGATACCATCATTATCATAAGAAACAATGCAAACTTTTTTCGCCCTCACTCCATAACACACGAGAATTCCATGTGAACGTCAGTTACATCGCACATGAGTACTTTAATTAACGAAGAAAAACCGCGAGCGAGACACATACCGACTTATTACCAAAGATAAGGCAATTACCGGTATTTTGTTCGACGACAGACAATAACTTACCGCCTTTCACTTAATTACTGAGGAAGCGCAAGCGCAGAGCCGTACGATCACAAACCATAATGCCACGGTTTCTCACGGAAAATTCACTTCCCTGTGAAACACTAAGCATTGTACACACGCTATTTTTACTGTGGAATTAGCATTAAAAGAGTTTTAGACAACGGTAATGGGGCAGTAAAAAAATAATTGTGTAGATGGGTACTTGAGTTTATTGTGGCGTTTCGGAATAATGAGAGCGGATTGATTTATGTTTCATTTAAACTGGAGTGATGGTTTGTTTATGATGGCATGTGGAAATAAAATTGCAGTTAATTTGCGTATTTGTGCCTCTAAAGGCGCTCCCTTACCGGGAGCATTGTTATATAAAGTAACCTTTACCCACGCCCTAGCTGTGTTACTTCTATGTATATTTAATTATATTATGTTTCTGAGTAGATTTAAATTGCACGCTTAGCATGACCGCAATACAAGCGGGTTTTGTCGACGGAAGAATAGACTAAATGACAGATAAACAATCACAATCTGTCATTTTGTCTATTCTTCCGTCGACAAAACCCTCAAAACCCGTGTCTATGGTTGTCATGCTACGCGTACTAGAGTGATGGTTTGTTTATGCCAGGCATGTGGAGATAAAATTGCAGTCAATTCGAGTATTTGTGCCTCTAAAGGCGCTCCCTTTCCGGGAGCATTCGCATGTCATGTAAGCTTTACCTAGCCGTGTTCTTCTACCTATTTAATTATATGTTTTAACCTATCCTGCTGGTTTCAATTATCTCTCTACACAGCAGTTGACGGCCTGCTCAGTCTACTTGCAAAGTCCTAGCCGTTACAGTGGAGTTTTGGCTGGTTACATTACAGGTAAATGCTCCGGGAGGTGAGGGAGCGCCTTTATAAGTACTTAAGTAATAAATTGCCACAGGTATGTTAACTGCGGAACTGCAATTTCCTGATGACATTAAAAAAACTAGTAAGTTCGGAGCAATATTCCAAACCGAAAAAGTTTATATTAAAATGAAGAATTAATATAATAGAGTAATTCTGTTTGATCCTAGATTTTTGGCAGTTCAGTCAACCTAAGTTTGATAAAAATTGAAAGACAACATTCACCCAAGGTTTCATTTCAAAAGTATAGGAAGTGCTAATTATGTCTACATTATGACAAGCAAGTTATGACTTTATTTGAGCATAGTTTGACGTGTTATAAATAATTTATATTTAGGCTTATATATCTCACTCACTAGGACACCATGGTGGCGCAACCATGGTCGCGCTGCCAGCAAAATATACACAGCTTTATGGTGGGTATCTCACCAAGCGTCCGATCAGTTACGCAATAAACTATACATTTTTTGGCAGTGCAACTGTGCGACCATGGTTGCCCCGCCACTGGTGTCCTAGTGAGAATGGGCCCTAAGAGAAAGCACAGACGTGTAACACCGGAATCCGCTTGAGGCGTTATTTCAAGTTCTCATGTGAACACTTTTGAATTAACTAACACCATAATTATACCGTCAAATCCGTACCTGATCTGCATTGCTTAATTAAAATAATATCATAATGTCATTATCTTTACACCTACCTACGAGTAACATTTTTATTAAATAAGTAGTTATGTAAATCATGAAGCGGTACCTTCCTATAATATCTTTACTCACGCGAAGGTCTAATTTGGTAGCTACCATCATCATATTTGCCAGTAAATGAACGCTCCTAGATTTAGGCCTGGCTTAGGAACACTTTAATATACAATCCCCGGTATATATTTTTTATAACCAATAAGAACGTCTGATGGACGCCACCTACGTGTTTATGCTATGAAATCGAGACTAAATTTAGAATAATTTCAACGAATTATCCGAAAATAAAACAGTCAATCAAAGAAAAATCCATCGTACCTTTTGGCACGAACTATTTCAATAAATTATGCTGTACTGAAAAAATTACCCAGTTAGTAAATGTTGGGGAGCTGACTGTGCAGGGTGCGGCTGACGATCGCCACTCTTGAACGTTATTGTAGCGCACCCAAAAGATAAAAACACGTTGGAAAAGAAAACGCTTTGAAGAGTATAACTACGTACTAGTAGTACGTGGTACCTATTTTAATACCTACCTAAAAGTCTGCAACCAATTTGAAAATACTTAACGAAGACCTCAGATGGTGAAACGACTTTCAAACACATTTTTACAAGAAATCCAATTGAGAAATTTTATAAAGCTCTACAGCGCCTTTTTTTATTTTTTGAGCCTGTAATTAGCGTCATTGCACGTTCAAGAACGCAAAAAGCAGACGCATTCTACAGAATTGCTTGTAAAAGTCGAAGATCAATACGTTTTCCTAATTTGGAGGACATCAATCACGATTTTATTGGTTTTCAAGGGAACGAGGATCTCTTTATAGTCCCGAGGAAGATGCAACACAAGGTCAACAAGGGCAACACCTCTTGATCAAAGAAAGATATGTGAATACAAAACATCAATCAAGACAGGTAGCTGGTCACCTTCCATCTTTCAAATGATAAACAAACACCCTGCAAATTACAAATGTACGAGTAATAGGAGGTACTTAATGTTATCTTCACGGTATAAACAACAGTTCAAAGGTTTAGTTTCATTACTAAAATCTATGCAATGACTTCTGCAACTTGATTCGTAAACAAAAATAAAATCGATGAGCCATCGCTTTGTAAATCGGAAGATTTAATTAGTAAGCGGAATATGAGTTCCTACATCCTTCGCAGCATTGCATTGACCTCTGCAAAATTACTGTTTTCATAATTATACGATATTATCAGTGGAATTGTACGGAACTCCTGCAGCCGATTATCGTGGCATATTTAATCTTTCGATCGAGACATGGGTAGTTGGAATCGTTATTTCAAGTTTCTATAGTTGTTTTTTAGGGTTCCGTACCCAAAAAGGAAAACAACGGAACCCTTTTTGGATCACTTCGTTGTCCGTCCGTCTGTCTGTCAGTCTCTCAAGACCCTATTTCTTAGGAACGTGTGGAGGAATCAAGTTGTACCTTAGAGCTCAAAAAAAAACAAGCAAGGACCTTGTTTTTTTTTAGTCAACGCGATAAAAATACGGCCATGTATGCGACACATTACGATACTCGCAAACAAATCAAAGCCTACAGGGTAGCAATTACTCAAAAATATTAGGGATGGCCTCCTAAAAACGTTTTCCTCTATCTACAATGGTAAGCGTGGCAGGCCTTACTGCCTTATCTCAAAAATCCACCCTGTACCTACCTATAAGGAGCTTTTGTACATATGCTTCTAGACGATCTATCATCCTTAGATATTAAGTAGATTTATTAGCATATTAACAAAGAACGTCAAGTATTTACCTGTTGAAAGTTGACGAGAAAAATGTGTAACAGAAGGAAAGTGCATATTATTGTGACTGCGCATCTGGACGCATGACTGCGCGCAGCAGGCAGAAAAAACATGTCGCATCCGATTTATTATGTCCGTGGCTTCGCTTGTATGAAAGTAACTGGTGATAATTATCGTCCTAACTATTTCTTCCGGTCTCCACGCACTATTTGGCCAAAACCATCAAGCAACAAGCAAGCTATAACGTCGATTTTCGAGTCCCGTTTTTTAAATAAGTAGCGGCCATAGAAATATTCTTTCTTATATCTATGGTAGCGAAAGATAGCGCCCCAATTGATAGCGTTTGTAATTCTGAATAGAAAAGAAGTTTTTGTAAAAATCTGTATATTAGACGCGAGGATATATACAATTTTAGACACTTCGTTTCAGCCAAAAGTCAATGTCCAAGTCAAAAAATTTCATGATGAACCATTTTTACTGAAGCGGGTTTCTTTCACAGAAAGTTGCATAAAAAAACTCCACACCATTGGTTACTAAGTAATCAAATGCAAAATTATGACAATATTCTAACAAACCATTATTAAAGGCACGTTTTGTCTCACTAGCTAGACCATAACTTTCGATTTGATTAAAAGTATTCATAAAATGGTCATAAAACATTAATAGCATGCAGCAATAGAAGTCGCATGAACTAGTATGCATAATCACACGATGCAAATGATACCACCTACCATTCTTTATTCGTAACTTTAACGGATAACTGATGGTTACGACCATATTTCTATGGTAGCGACTCAACAATGCATCGGTGATCGCGGCAAAAAATCTTACCATGGTTATGTGGCGACCCTGAGAGTGTGATGAACGTGTAGGGTTTTCACTTCTTAAACGTTTGATAAATCGAGACATCGTTAATTGTTCTTTATTGTGAGCTCATGAAACATGCTTATACCTAAATTCTTTATTGCAAACTGCGTGTGTCATTAGAATATTTTTTTTTTTTGCAAAGCGGATCTCTTTTAGAACAGCTGTCGTAAAAGAAGTCGTATTTGTAGGTATTGAATATTTATAAAAAAAAGGTAGATTGCCTCGTTAATCTAGTGGTCGAAAGCGCTACGGCTGAGCATGACGTCCGGGGTTCAATTCCCCCGTCGAGCAAATCTGGAATTTCAGCAGCAACCGTTTTTTTTTTTTCTGGTAAATGATCAAATAACTTCTCCCGCTCTGGTTGGAGCGGGAGGGCGTGTCAGACTCTTACTGAATAAAACCCACCCGTGTTCCTTCAGTAGCCTGTTCGTTGCCAGGGGCCACGGTATGCGTTTCGGACTTTCCCGCGACCCCGGCAGTTAGTAGCAGCCCTGAGTCTGGATTTGTGCTCAGTTGATGGCAATAGGCTCGCCCCCTGTTTACATGGGATTCAAACATAACTGGCGAAATTTGGGTGAACTATAGGTACACCTCTGCCTAACCCTTCGGGGAATACTGGCGTGATGTTATGTTGTTGAGAAACGAATAGTTGCACTTTTGTGTAATTTTAAGTTTCCGTATTTTAATGTTTGTACGCGTTTTTCAAAGGAAGTTAGATTAAAATCGTTTCGATGAAACTTCCAACTTTGTAACAACCAAAACAAAGTGTACCTACTATTGTGAAAGAGTTAACACAACAAAGCAGACATCCAAATCAAAGCCTACTGCTTGTTGCAATACAAAGGTAAAAACAACAAAGGCAAAGTCAGTCTTATTTTAGTTGACATCCCTAGCTTCAAGACGAGTCGGGCAAAGGTTAAGTCAGGACAAGTGACTGTGAGAGCGCGGCACTTCGACCTCCGCACTCCGCATCAACGGTGCATGAAAAATATTATTATAAGCACTTGAAACGAATGCACTTTTTGTTGGTAATTATTGAAATACATAGGTACCTACCTACCTCGTTTCTAATACAAATGTTTGTCCAATTTTTCAGTTTAAACTACGTTACGTTACAAAAACAAGATGACAATATTGTGACAAAATCCGATCTGCTATTATACGTTATTTTTCGTACCTACAGTAGATACTCCTTTCTGTGTTTTACGACTAACACGCTGTTGATACGAGTATATTCTTTCCATTTAAGTACCTGGTCCTAACCTGCTCCAATTCATGTGAAAGCTAAATACTCTCACTATATTAATAGAATTTCCATATTGGTCATCAAATATGCACATATTTTTTATTTTATTTTTTATTTTATTTATTTATAGTTAATTAAAACGGTACAACACCAATTACATTAATTAACATAGAAATATAAAAATATTAGTATTGACAATTCTTTTTATATAATTTAATTAAACTAACATGGAACAGTTGACTCCCTTGCATACTTTCTCTCACAGAACATCAGACATATACGCATAATTTTATTCCATTCATCAGCAAACACATCGCATTCAGGGTTGGCAGTCAGAAGGGCGTTGAGCATCTTCAAAGTACGACACACTGGAGATTCAGCTCTGGCAACAGTTTTGGATGACGGTGGCGCAAATAGATTGCGCCGGCGGCTGGGACGGTGTCCGATGTATTTGTCGGGCACAAATAGTCGGCAGAAAAGGCCATGGAGGTCTGGGCAGTCTATACGTCCCCGTAAGGTTTTACAGGCTACCGTGAGCTGATCAAGGCCTCTTCTCACCTCCAACGAATTAAAGCCCAACATCCCTAAAAGAAAGTTGGTAGGGTACATGTAGGGAAAGAAATGGTATAACCTCTGGAAGAGGCATCTTAAGAAGGTTTTCTGTACCTTTTCAAGCATCAGTGTTTGGGTCGCGGTATGGGGGTGCCAAACACAAGCACTGGACTCAAGTTTGGTTCGAACCAGAGTGGTGTATAATAGCCTAATAACATTAGGGTTGTGAAAGTCACGAGCATTTCGCAAAACAAAACCCAGGCGCCTGAAAGAATCCTTTGCAAGGATAGAAATGTGATCTCTAAAAGTAAGACAGCGATCGAAAGTCACTCCCAAGTCCTTTATGCTGGTGACACGAGTAATTACTTCACCACCTAAACTAAAGTGATAATGAATGGGTCGCAGCCCTCTACCGTAAGTCATGACGTGGCACTTGCTAGGATTGAAAAATAGCTTATTTACGATACTCCACTCAAAAACGGCGTCAATATCACTTTGTAGGAGTTTGCAATCTTCGTCTGTTCTGATGTGTGCGACAAGCTTTAGGTCATCGGCATAAAGAAGGCATTTGGCAAACTTAACATTTGCTATGAGATCATTGATCATGATCAGGAACAGAGGCGGCCCCAGTACTGATCCCTGACTTACGCCCGAACGTGTGTTATAAGGCTTGGACTCGAAGCAGCCATGCCTAACAAACTGCTTGCGATCTCGCAGGTAGTCGGAAAAGAAATGAAGAAGACCCGACGAGAAACCGATGGCCCCCAGTTTTGTCAAGAGCACATCGTTGTCAACTCTGTCGAATGCTTTCCGAAAATCAAAATACAGAGCGTCAACCTGTATACCAATATCCAAGCCACTAGATATGTAGTCTACATGAATCAATAGATTCGAATTTACAGAGCGACCCGGCCGAAAACCGTGTTGGGCATCAGACAGAGGCATATTCAGGCGTTTATAAATAAAGGAGTGGAGTATATGCTCGAAAACCTTGGCAATGGTTGGCAGGATAGCGATGGGCCTGTGTTCCTCTACAGATGTTTTGTCACTGGTTTTAGGGATGGGAGTGACTCGCGAAGTTTTCAATTGGTCAGGGTATACGCCGGACTGGAGGGCTAGGTTAAAGACATGACATAGAGGAGCTGCCAAGATATCACAACACCCCTTAAGGATAAAGGCTGGAATGTTGTCAGGGCCAACCGAGCTACAGGGTTTGAGTTTAGCAATCCCCTTAACTACATCCGGTGGGGTCAAGACGGGAAGAGGAATGTTATCTGCCTCCCTGGTCACACTTAAGTTTCTAGGGTCCAGTTTAGGTGAATCGGGCAGAAACACACTGGCAAAATACTGAGCAAACGCCTCGGCCGCTTTGACACCCGAAAAAGTATCACCATTGAGTATGACGTTTGGCTCGAAACCGCCCTTTGATCGCAGACTAGAAACATGCTGCCAGAACTGTTGCGGATTTTTGCCTATGGTATCTTCTAAGGAATTACAGTACATTCTATAGGCGACCTGTGTTCTTGCTTTTAGATCCGATCGCAGAGCACTAAACTCCGCATATGTAAGATGACATCGCGAAAGTTTCCATTTATAATGCAGTTTAGTTTTACGCTGAGTATCGTTTACTATATCTCTAGTAAACCAGACTGGATACCGCCTATTTCCAGCGATCACTCTCTTCTTCTTTGGAATAGAAGAATCAAATAGGTCATAAATTATTTTGTAAAACTTACCAGCAGCGGAGGGTACGTCGTTGCAGCAAAAAACGTCTTGCCATGGAGCAGAACAGATTTGATCTCTAAGAAGTGCGTAGTCCCCCTTGACAAAGTTCCAATCCCTACTACGATCAATGTTGCTGGCGTCCAACTTTTCCCTGTTCTTATGCGTTGTGGTGGTAATCGCAATGTCTAACGGAGGATGATACAAGTCGATTGGAACCAACTCCGTACCTTTGACATGCTCGCAATTTACTTTGGTACCCTCCCGAGCCAACACTACGTCTAACTTACTCCCACGCATATTCACCACTTCATTCATCTCAGCCAGACTACAAAAGCTTAAAAAATAACAGTAATAATTATTGATATTGACAGTTGCACTTTTTAAGTTAAGGTCGCCTAAAATTATTATTGTTCCGTTTAAATTGGTGATGATGCTCTCAACCTTGCAGAACCATGTCATGTAATCGTCATCAGTTGCAGTGGGCGTTACGTAGACAACACACACAAATATGCTAAGGCCGAAAATTGTGATCGTAGCCCATAGGTCTTCGCCACGGTCAGTCTCAAAGTTTGATGTAGTAATATCTTAAGAGTACTGTGGCCTATCGCAATAAAATAAAGGATAAGCTAGCCTACAGAATATTGATAGACAAAACGGTGCAAACATGCTTAATAAAAAAATTAAGCAAGATAAGGAAAGGATTTCCACCATCGATAGCAATGTAAATGAGCTAATCTTGACACGATAAAATAAGTTTACAAGTCCTGTTAGGTAAGAACCTATTCGATTGAAAAATCCTCCAAGAGCGGAGACACGATAAATCAAAAAGGGAATCACTAGAGCCAACGACATTTTGTCTGAACGACATCGAAGAAGCTGAAACTAGTACATAGTTTCAGCTTCCCTCGATTTGGTTCACACGTGCATATAGAGTTTATTTTTACCGTCAATAATAAAGATATTCATAAAAGACTCACAGCAGCCGGTGTACTAATAAAACTCGTAAATAATCGTACAGTAGAACTTACTCTCCTGCCCATATGTGGAGCGTAAACTATAGGGCAGTAAAAGCTGACATTAAAAACCTACGACTCTTCACAAGGCAGATACACCAAGAAGGTGAAATTTATTCAAAAGTTAAGGGACACTGTAACAGATTAGGTATATTTGTTGATCCAATTATTTAAAGCACCACCATTTGTTCAAACTTTTCAAATAAAAAGTTTAAACATCCGTAACCTAAAGACAGTAAACGAAATCTCAAACTCAAAGCATTTATTTCAGTTAAACCATTTACAGGCACTTTTGAACTGTCAAGGAATCGATCAGTCAGAAATATGAAGCTAAGTTGCCCATTCCAAAGCTTAGTAAGTATATATGGAGAAGAACGGGCAAGAAACTCCACGGACACTCTTTTAAATAAATTGTTACAAAATATTGGTTACAGCATTCATGTTGAAATTAAACATGTGAGAACAATGTAGAAAGACGTTAGAAGCGTCCGTAATAAAAAGATAAAACAAATAACAATTCAAAAATTAAAATCAGTCATGGCAGCTATGAGTTGACCAGTCCCAACTGACGGCGCCCGCTCACGAACATGACGCATAGAAATGAAATAAAATTCAAATGAAATTCATTACCTGTTGCATCTTCGAAGATTCGATGGGATTACCAAAGAACCTGGCAGTTAACGACAGCTACTGAGGACATGCTGGCAACAATACCAGAATCACTCTTTACCAATAAACAACATTTTTAGACAATAAACATTATGAAATACGCAGAATTGGAAAACTAATACAACTTCTGTATTTTCTGCACTTGTCTCCAACCAACTAACGAGATGATTTATCAGCACTTCAGCAGGTATTACTGACATCATAATTTATAAAGGTACAGTGACGTCATCATCGTAAATTCCACTGGAAGCTGCAGCTACGTTTACAGACGGAAATATAAGATTGTACGAAGACAAATTATTTACAAACACGAGTTCTGACTTTGATGTTAGTGTGTAAATGTTACAACACAATGTAGTGCTGACGGTAAGCTTGTGATCTGATAATGTAACTACTATACCTACAGCATATTACTGAGTCTTATGTTCACCAACATTTAAATCAACTGATTAAATATTTAATCAGTTCTATATTTAAAACTTTTTAAGAATAAAAAATAAAAACTAGGTGTAGAAGCCGGAAAAGGGAAACAAGTTTTCACATAAACATGAGATGATTATGGTGATGGTGACACAGAATTGAAGTCATATCATTATATTTATTATTAGCCTGTAATTATTTGATTCGTATTCTTTTCAGAGGCTTCGTAGCATGATCATTATCAATTAAAACTAAAAATCTATGGCCAAGATCTCCGTTAGAAAATGGATGAAGATCATAGATCACGGATGCCATGCCCCTGGATGCTTTAGATAAAACCCGTGTTGACGTTTGACGTATGTGCCCACATTTTACGACACCCAACAATAGCGTGGAGGTGATATTATTGTTGGAAACCACGCAATATACAGGAATTGCGTGGTTTCCAAAATTTCTGAAATAACAATAAAACAATACACAAAGAAGAAATTGGCAATTTTAAGAATTTAAAAATATCACATCATGTTTATGTTGAGATATTTATATGATATCTTGTTTGTAAGTCTGACTGATTCATTTTCGCATGCACCATAATTGTTATCAAGGGTGTACACGATAAAGTTATTTATAGCTAGATAGAATATTCTTTGTTATGCACACCATACAAATTACAGAAATTTTCGAAGTTTTACATAGGGTGACACAATGGGCGGTCTTATCGCTAAAAGCGATCTTTTACAGACAACCTTTGGATGGATTAAAGGGAAAAGGAGAGACAATACTGCAGGTAGTCAGTGGTGTACCATTTACATATACGAGTATAATAAATACATAAAGCATAAACTTATCCATAAAATTTTATATATATACAAAATAATAAACATGAGCAAGGAACTATATGTAATGATGATGTTTAAGGAGAGAGGAAGTGAGAAAGTTTGATTTATACAGACATAACTAAGTACCTATAGGACACAGCAGTCTAGTAGATGATAAAAGATAAAATATCATCTTCCTCATCACCCAAACCGCTCCATACTACAGATGAGTCACTTCGCACTTTCGCAGCAAGTTTTTTAAACCTTATCACCTGTCTGATAGTAGGTATATGTAGTTGTGTAATCTCATCAATCTGCCTAGCCTTTTCCCAACTACATATGTTGAGGTCGGCTTGGAGCGTCTGCCTGCCCACCACAACCCAGTTACCGTGTTACCCAGTAACTAGGTTGAGGCGGTAAGACTGGTTGTCAGACTGTTTGGGCTTCTAACCACCCGTAACGATTGTAACAGACCTCCGAATGACAGTCGAGACCAACGGTACGTGCTCTCCGAGGCACGGAGGAGTCTCGATGTGTAATGGATGGTCAAACGAGCCCCACGATTTGTCTTATCAGCTGTAATAGCAAGAATAAGGACAAAATTCAGCAGAAAATGTTTTGGGCATTTATATATCAAAATATTTCAATACTACAGTGCGTTCAATCTAACTTGACCCGTGATGCAATTGATAACACTGAATTTTGCAGTCTTAGTTTCAATACTAAAATCAAAATGGCGACTGACAGAACAGTGCTACCAATCACATGACTGCAAAATTTAGTGTTACCAATCGCGTCGTGGGTCAAGTTAATAATGAACACACTGGTCATATTACAAAACAAGGTTTTTATTTCGACATGGTAGAAACCAATTTTTGTATTAAGAACTTTACCGTAATCGAAATAAAGTTGGATATTGAAAAATGTCTGCGTAGTTTCAACCTGGGTTTCAAGATAAATCGTATTTTACAACAGGCACCTAAGACGGTATAGATTTGAATAGTAAAGCAACTCTACTTACCAACAGAAAATAATCGAATGAGTAATGGACACATGATAAACAATCAAATATAGGTAGGATATCTATCTCATCTTATCACATTCTTTCCCACCGCTACGCTTTGCTAACAAACTGAAATATTTGCCGTGTTATTCAAAAGTATTTTCCATTCACTGGGAACGGCATTTGCTATTTGCAATAACATCCCTTATTGCTATCTACCTACAATTCAGAAGTATGAATTATGTATTGAATTAGGTATGTACTGCTCCGATATTAGTAATTCTAAGCAAGTGCTAGCTCCGTCTAGACATTTCATTAGTTCTGTTATTGTCCAATCAATCAATCTGCCTAGCCTTTTCCCAACTATGTTGGGGTCGGCTTCCAGTCTAACCGGATGCAGCTGAATACCAGTATTTTACATGGAGCGACTGCCTATCTGACCTCCACAACCCAGTAACTGGGTAATACGATACCCCTTGGTAAGACTGGTGTCAGACTTTCGGGCTTCTGACGACTCGTAACGACTGTCAAAGATCTACGAATGACAGCCGGGACCAACGGCTTAACGTGCTTTCCGAGGCACGGAGGATTCTCGGTATGTAAAGATGGTCACCCATCCTCTGACCAACCCCGACAAGCGTAGCTTAACCTTATTATTCCATCGTAAGATTATTATCTTCCTTCAAAGAAAACGCCATTTCTTTGCACAGATGTAGTAGTAAGTTACGACTAAATGATTGCCAATATTCTGAAATGTTTATGTACTTAAAAATCATAAAACCTTTTTTTTAAAAACAAACATTTCAATCATTACAATTCACATTCACACAATTAACATTCGAGAATATTTTTTGTTTTTTGTTTTTTTTTTCTTGCTCTTAAGTGGGTTAGCTTATAATTTATCTAAGATACAATAGCCTAATGTCAACTGCTCATCACCTTTTACAAAATATTGCTATTCCCAATGCAGGGACGTTAATCATTGAGGAGTTCTTCTGGTACTTCACCATCAGCTCCACTTCTCCATATGCATTGTGACGAGCATAAATTGCTTGGCAACCATATTAAAGTAATCGAATTGCAACCAGTAAAATACTTATTATTGAGTAGTTCCGGTGGTTTCATCATCAGTCACTTCACCAAATTGGGCTTTCCGAGAGCAAATACTTTTTTTACATCTAAAACTAAATATTTGGTGCTACGATATTAATTATTACATTTCATAATCAATATTCTAGTTCGCTAGTTAGCCACATTTCTTATTTCCATACAGTAATATTGTGACGTTGCCCACTTTCAGAATAAACGCTCTTATTAAACGATTTATTAATATCAACTGCGATCACCATTCATGTATTCATTGACCGAAGTGACGCAAGGACTACCTTCAAGGGCACCTAATTTTCTTAATTGTTTGTGTAAATGAAAATTCTCTTATTTCTTTTTGAAAATGAAAGTCTGTACCCACTTGGTAGTGTGCACGATTTAAATTTATCAAGCAAACTCTTTTGCTTAGCACAAGTGGGATTTATCAGTAAATTTTAAATGTTGACTCAAGTAGGTACTAATTGTTAGAGATACTAGGATTCAGCTCCAACGAGCTTCATCATCATCATCCTTTAAAAACACCTCTTTATCTCACTTAATGAAAATGAAACAGGAAAAGCATCAAACGTCGTCTTCACTTTCCTCGAAGGGATTGGTAGAGATGACTTACACCCACGTTTCGTCAGCTATAGGAAGATCCCATCATTTTCTAAAGAATCGCAACTCCAACAGTGGACTTTAAAGGGCTGATACGCATCACGAATAGTTCTGATATATTTACTGTTTACTTTACTTTATAATTTATTTATTTAATTCAAGCACACAAATGTACAGAGGCGGACTTAATGGCATAGGCATTTTCTACCAGTCAACCTTTGGGTGATGCAGAGACAAACAGTGGTAGGTGCAATAGCGAGAATTGAGGAATGAATATTTATTTAATCATAACGATATATATCTATCAAAAACTATAAATATAATATATACACCTAATTTATAAATATAAGTACAAATAAATATACTAAGACAACTAAGACAATCAATGAGAAAACATTACCGTTGTGATGATACTGCCAGTTTCTTGCGAATGTGCTCGCGAACTTTAACTTTAAACGATAATCGGTTGGTCACCATTCTGATTTCCTGGGGGAGCGTATTCCACAGAGAGATAGATTGAATTAAGAAGGAAGAGTGAATGAAGTATGTGCGGTGAGTGGGACATTGAAGAAGACGATTGTGAGATGAACGAAGATTTCTATTGTGGTTGGCGCAAATGTACTGAAAGTGGGGAGCTAGATAACTAGGGGAAGAGGGAGAGTCAAGAAATTAAAACAAGGTGGTCAGCGCCCTTTGCTCTATGCGCTGGCGTATGGGCGACCACTTTAGAAGCGACCGATGCGCAGAGACATGATCATATTTACGCAGATTGAAAACGAATCGAATGCAGTTATTGAGAAGACGGTCAAGTTTGTCGAGTAGATCTGCATTCAGGTCATATATATATATATATATATATAATATCATAAATTATCAGACAAATGGGTTGTCTCAAATATAGCTGATCGTAAAATAGTTAATTACGCGCACACGCTGCTCCTGCCGGACATTGGCACACTCGCCTCAATCGTGGTAATACCGCAAAATAAATAACTATCTTCCTGACGCACGGAACGTTAATCATTATTATTATCAGGCTTATTAAACATACATCATAATTAAAAATAATACTACTATGTGCCAAGACAAGATAAACGAGGAGTCTATGACAATTTAAACAAAAACAAACAAGTTTTAAAAATCTGCAATAGAGTGCAGAGTCATTGCTGATGCGATTCTCTACCCGGAGAAAATGGTGAAATATCTCAAGAGCCTACTAATATACCTTATTAAACCAGCAGCAACACTCTGCAAACCACTCGATTCTGCTTCGGGTAAAAAAATGGATCTTTGGTTAGAACTATTATATATGTATGCATATATTTTTATGGTTCTAGGAAAATTAAGAGATGATTTATTTCACACACATGTGAACAGATACAACAAAAGATGTAAGAATGATTTCTAACACACAAAAAGCAAACAAAATAGAAAATAACTCTACATTAACGAATACTATTGCCGTATCTAAAAACACGTACACAAACTTTTTAAACAGCATAATGAGACCTCGCTGGTCTCTAATGGGCGAGACGTGCCACTGCGAGAATAAACGACGATGTGATTCTGATAAAGGCGTGTTTACCTCACCTTCTGCGAATCTAATAGAAACTAACATTACATAACATTGCAGCCTGTATTAGGGATAGGCAGAAGTGTACCTATAGTACACCCCACATTTCTCCAGTTATGTTTAAGTCCCATATAATAGGGGGCGAGCCTATTGCCATCAACCGGGCACAAATCCAAACTCCGGTCTAATAGAAACTTGAGAGTATGGAATTGATTCTAGATATCATTGCATCGTGTGAAATATGTCCAGTCGTATTCGTCCACCGTACAATCATAAAAGGCTACCAATGTATTTATTAGATCTGAATGTTCACTGAGTTGTAATAAAAAAACCATTACCCGAACAGAAAATTAATCTGGTGGTGTAGGTTGCGCACAGCTTAAACGGCTGGGTCTAGAAGCATGAAATTTTGCACAAGAGTTTACATAACGAAGCTGCGAAGGCGAGCTAAGGACGGAATTTTGAAAATTAGTCCGCCGCCCCTATGACGCTCCGGCGCAGACCTCATACCGCTAAAGAGACCCATATATCGTCTACTGCGCAAGTCAAACCACGTGGTGTGACAAGTCTCATCTTTAGTGGCATGAACTGTGTGTTGATGTCTTTTTATTTCAATTTAAGTAGTATCTATTTTCGACGAAACCCATCTGTAGTTGGTTAAATCGACGATTTCTAACGAGTATTTGTCAAGAATTTTGGATCCGTAGTTGAGAAGAATATGTACGGGACTACGGGTGGGTTACCTCTCTCTCTCTCTCTGCTTTATAAAGAACACGGTGACAAGTACCATTGAGAAGCGAGACAAAAGGGAATACCCACCACACAATTGATTGAAAGATTCTTTACAGATAATTATGTCCTAATTTGTTTACAGTCATGCTTGGCGGAGCGAACGATATCTTAATCTATGCATTGTTCGTGAAGATTAGATAAAAAAGTAAACATGTCAACACTTAGACATGTCAAATATTCGTGAGTTCTATAGAAAATATAATAAGTATAACAATTTCGTCTCGCTGAATAATAGAATGAAAACAATCAATACCCACATTATTTAATAACAAGGCAAAGTAAGTCCGCGTATGCGAAGATTTGTTGCGATCACATTTACTTGCTGTAGTGACCGTTATAGTGAGACATTTAAGTACCCATGAAATGCATGGGAAAACAGTTAATACCGTCCTGTCTCGGATGCCATTCACGAATACTTTAGACAGATTACTATATTCAGAAAGCCTGACAGACATCTACTCTACTATTTTAAGCCTTATCCCAGTTTATTTAAAGCCAACGCAGCATGAGCATATCTTCCTTCATACATCCATATCCGCCATCATCTCGGTATTCACCAACAAAAGCATTCCAAAGGAGGGTGTCAGGCAGGCGGCCGACAACTTACTACAAATCTTTAGCAATAAGTATTTCTAGAAGTTGCTCTATATAAAACACTAATAGCTGCGTCTATTGAACTGAAATCCTACACCAACATAGTTGTAATAAAACCCAAAAGCGACCGACAAATAAAAAATCCGGAGTCCCACGTAATCTGTTCTATGCCCTAACACCTGTGACTCCGGACTTTTAATTTGTCCATCTGTAATGTCTTGTTTATAATTTTAGATGACTTTATTTATCGTAAGTGTCGTAATGGGCTTTTAGTTTTATAACTCTTATTTTTATTTAAATTATTTTGGGGTTACAATTATATATTTTTGGAATTAACTAATTAAGCCCTTTCATTTGATATCCAACACGGCATATTTTTTTTTTAGAGAGCGCCATATTTTATTTAATGTGACGTCTTATACCAGCCTATAACCAGCGGATGATCAAGACGCTTCCAACGATACCTCATTTGTCAAGTAATTTAGAAGTTATGAGGTAACAGATGAACATACATACATACCGGTCAAAATCATAACCGTCCATTTTGCTTCGCTGTAGTCGGGTAAAAACATCGGACAGTCAATCAGACACCCCAAAGACAATACTTCCAAACTGAAATCCAACACAACAACAAGGCTAACACAGACAGGCGCGACGCGACTGTAGTAGAACAATTTCTATGAAAACATCATGGGAATTGTTCTACCAGAATCGCGTCGCATAACTGGTTTGCCTGGGAACCGCCAGCTGCACCATTCGATAAGCGGCGTCTTTAAACTATTCGACTGTGCAGTTAACTCACGGTCATCAGTTAAACATAGTAAGCCAATTATTATCGCCAGTTTACCGAGGTTTACAGTACTGTGACCGAAGGCAATTCAAATTGATGCGGAACCGTTTTACGAGTGATTTTACCATGGTGGACAGTTTCCAATGAGCCATGACCAACCCCGTCTTTTGACGAGGGTGATGGTGTTTTCAATTATTATCATTAGATGATGGTTCATCAAAATTGGGGTATATTGGGATTAGTAGGTATTTTCTTATATAGGTACCTATACGGAGTGGTTTTTTGAGATTTGATTTTTCTGTTACTCAAACCTCAGTTGGCCCAATAGATTTTATTGATCCGTTTATGAAAGAAGATCGATTGGCATCAAAAAAAGGTTTGGGAAAACTGCCCATTTTATTGCTAACTGAATTATAGACGGGGGTATTATGATTTTTTTTTGTCACGAAAAAGCGTTACGGCCGCATGGAGGGGGTAGACGATATAACGCGTGGTGAGAGGCGGCAGCGGCGGAGGCAGAGAATAGATTGGAATCTCAAGTTTTTATATCATGTTTTAGTTGCCATAAGCTGATTGTATCTTTCATTGATTATAACGCAGATGAGCCGAATGAAGATTTATGACGAAAGATGTGCATTTGTTAATGTTCCTTTGTACTCGTATGTGTATAAGTTTAGAGTAGACTATGGATGTTTTTTTGGTTCCGGATTGAAGTCAGTTTTTTTGTTTGATAAAATAAAATACGTTTAAAAAATAAAATGCATTTATTAAAATGTACCTAACCTAACCAAATCATAATTTGTAGTAAACCTGCGAAAAAAAAAACGAAATGTGTGCTGGGACACATGGTAGAAGTGAAACTTCAACGGACAATTTTAACTTGAAGTTTTACGGGCAGATTATGTACTCGTCCAATATGAAAACATGCCCGTAAAACTTCAAGTTAAAATTTTGATGCGATTCGTTTTGCCACTTGTCCTTTGCGATTAGTTTTTCCACTTGTCCGTTGAAGTTTCACTTCTACTATGTATCCCAGCACACATTTCGATATTTTTCAAAATCTCTCTCTTGCATGCTGATCAAAAAGGTTAAGGGCAGTCTCCTAAGACCGCTTTCATGTAGTTACAACGGTTGAGGTAGCTGCCCTTACTGCCTCATCTCAAAAATCCATATTTATTTTGTCTGGTTCAGTCCGCATGTTTGCAGACCTTGAAATAACAGATGTATGTATGTAATGACCTACCTATTGGGCTTTTTATCTTGTCTGTTGATGTGACATCATGGGATACTTTTAGTGAAGAGTTTGTTTTTTTTGTTTAAACGTGTTTAATCTCTGGAACTACCAGTCGGATTTCTTTTTTCAATTGATAGTGATGATTCTTGAGGAAAGCTATAGAGAGATGTTTTGCTAAGTAATAATTTGGCAAATGAAATTATGCAGAAAATTGTTTCGGAAGTGATAATTTGGCAATTTATTTTCAATGAAACAAGGGAGACTCACCTTAGGAGCTGAGCAAACGACAAAAAGTCAGAAAGAACGCTAAGCGAATACATAGTAATAACGCGGGCGGGCGATGCAATGTGATGCGACGGGGTGGTTCGCCGAAAATTTACGCGAACGAAGTCGCGGGCAGAAGTCATACTAAAATGAAGAAGAGAATAGAACT
Organism: Agrochola macilenta; assembly: GCA_916701695.1. NCBI lineage: Eukaryota > Metazoa > Arthropoda > Insecta > Lepidoptera > Noctuidae > Agrochola > Agrochola macilenta. Next base: position 21,226,607 of record OU753561.1, on the reverse strand, counting down.
TACTATTCATAAATAAAGGGAATATAATAGATACCTTGAATTGAATAGATTCTGAATACTAAAAACAAATATCCCTTTCCATTTTGTTTAATGTTTATTTTTATTCATGCAGATTTCCTTAGGTAGACAAGCAACCAATTCATGTTTTTTTTACATTCCTATGAATGAACCTATAGACTCTAGAGATAATATAAACATTATCTAAATGGGAGTGCCCTTACCGATAAAATGCCTTATTGTTGTATTGTAAGTAAAGCGTATACTCGTAGTCATCAAGGTATGAAGAAAGGCGAGACCAATCGAGACTTGTATAAATATGGATGGGAATACATACATATTAAAAGTAATCCCATATTTGTCTGAACAAACCATTTATGGGCTAGTTCAGATATCAGTTTCAAACAAAGTGTTATTATTGTGCTGCTGGGTGATCTATTATTTCCATGATTTTTTATATAGGATTGATTTATCATTGAGCTCGTGGCTCAGTTATAACAGCCGCACAGTTCGGTCCATCAGGTTAAACTACGCTTGCCGGGGCTGGTCTATGGACGGGTGACCATCTTAACATACCGAGACTCCTCCGTGCCTCGGAAAGTACGTTAAGCCGTTGGTCCCGGCTGTCATTCGTGGATCTTTGACAGTCATGCTCATCAGAAGCCCGATAGTCTGACAACCAGTCTTACCAAGGGGTATCGTATTACCCAGTTACTGGGGTTATGGAGGTTAGATAGGCAGTCGCTCCATGTAAAATACGGTATTCAGCTGCATCCGGTTAGACTGGAAGCGGACCCCAACATAGTTGGGAAAAGGCTAGGCAGATTGATTGATTTATCCTCCCATAATCTGCACTAGTTTATTAAGGTCGTAAGTAAAGTTTTGCGTGTGAATTTGGACGGCTATAAGAGCTATCACGTCGCGCCTGTTTAAGCCTTCAATTTTATCGCTACCCATGCAAGATATTTTAATTACCAGAGCTGATCGGATATGCAAAGTGACTGAAACTGGTTTAATTTATTACCTAGATCTATTTCGACTGCTGGACTACCGGATGAAACCAATAGACATACATGTATAAACACTGTTCCAATATAAATCAGTCGGTAAATGAAGGCTAACCTACATCACCGGTATAATTTAGGGGCGGCCCTGCTTTGCATATAATAGAGGCTTACTTTTACAACAAAGGCGAACAGGCTGACAAACCCACCTGACATAACAGTTACTTGTATGCAGCACTTTATATTTAGCAATGAATGCAGTAGAGTTTATATTGAAATCATCGGTAAATGCTTCATTCCATGTTAAGAGCGTTTATTCTGAAAGTGGGCAACGTCGCAAATAGATGTCAAATATTTCGCTGTTTTCATTAATTTGGCAATGTTTCTGTATGGAAATATGAAAAGTGGCTAACTAGCGTACTAGAATATTAATAATGAAATAAGTCCAATAATTATAACATTAAATTTGATGTTGTACCCGTTTTAGGTGTGAAAAAGGTATTTGGAAAGTTTCCAAATACTTTTTTTACATCTAAAACGAATTATTCGGTGTTACAATGTTAATTATTGCATTTTATAATCAATATTCTAGTTCGCTAATTAGCCACATTTCTTATTTCCATTTAGTAATATTGTCAAATTAATCAAAACAGCGAAATATTTGACATCTACGAGTATTTGCAACGTTGCCCACTTTCAGAATGCACGCTTTTAAAATCATCGGTACCGTAGAATATGCCCTATGTGTCATTACATAGCCTATTGAGCCTAATATAATGACACAAAGCCAAATTAATCAACTGGGATAATAAGCGAAGGATGACGATTGATGACTCAGAGCTAAATTAAAAGTAGCATGTGCCTGTAACCAGCAACTATACAACACGTAGTTATTGTAAAACTGCTTAGTAGCAAGAACGGCGGGGTATTGGCTTATCACACTTAGGCCCACTTGCGCGTTCAAGGGTTAGCTAAATAACTCGGAGTTAACAGCTAACTCAGGGTTAATCTAAAAAAATAGGCCCTCTTGCGCGTTAACAGCTAACTCGGAGTTAACAGCTAACCCAGGGTTAATCCAATAGTTCCCTTTGGATTAAGCCTGAGTTAGCTGTCAATTCCGAGTTATTTAGCTAACCCATGAACGCGCAAGTGGGCTTTGGTTTAACCCTGAGTTAGCTGTTAACGCGCAAGTGGGCCTTACAGTAGCAATGGTTTTCATGTTGACAGTTGAACAACATTCATTGCGTTATTTATGTGGTTGAGCCTACAAATTTATCGAACATATTAAGCAATGGATTGGCAATATCCTTCAAAAATGATTCAGATTGTGATTGACAGTGTGTTACGCAATTAGAGTGCTTTTCTTTTCGTGTGGTTAGTGACTAACCTGGTGTCAGAGTTTTAAAGCCGCCCATGGGCCTCTGACTTGGCTTCACATGCCGTCGAGAAATATCTCTCAGGCATGCCGGTTTCCTCACGATGTTTTCCTTCACCGTTTTTGAAGCAAGTGATAATTATACAATACGCACATGAATCCGAAAAGTCAGAGGTGCGTGCCTTGGGTTCGAACTCCAGACCTGTGACTTGGCAGTCCGACGGTCACACCACTAGGCTATCACTGCTCATTAGAGTGCTGGTGTCGCAGAAGCTCTCTTAATAATAATCTCTAATATTTCACCAGTGTGTGTGGTTTTCTATATAAATTAGGCTTCTCTGCATAGTTAAAATGACTAAGAATATCAAAAGGAAGAGCTATCCATACTTTTGCTATCAGAAATAGGTAGGTACGTTTGCCAAGCCAAGCCCATTCTTCAGAGGCTTATGAGCAATGCCATATTTACTTTGTTTAGTAGGTAAGTAGTCAATTTAAATGTTATTCGTGATAAGCCTGGCATGATTTCTCGCTGTCCGTATGATACGTGATTATTTGTCATACGAATTTCTTCGAAAGTATTGTAACCACTTCCAATGGTAATTTAAAATTATCTTTACGTTTGGGAATAATTTTACAAACCACAAGGTCAGAATTGCAATCTTCTACGTACTCAAACCATGTATTCAATATAAATATTTCTACTAATATTATAAACGCGAAAATTTGTGAGTATGGATGGATGTATGGATGTTTGTTACTGTTTCACGCAAAAACTACTGAACGGATTTGGATGAAATTTGGCACACAGATAGTTTATAACCTGGGTTAACACATAAGATACTTTTTATCCCGATATTCCTACGGATCGAGATGTATGTGGGTGAAACCGTGGGGTGCTGCTAGTATTTATATATAATATATACAGGGTTATTGGTAAAACACCAAAAACCTTTTAAGGGGTCATTGTATTCCTCATTATGAACCACTTTTACTATAGGACCAAACCTGAAATCATGAAAAAAAGATCAGCTGTTCCCTATATTTTGACGTGTTATGAGTGGTGTGTGGTGGTAGTTAGTTAGTCATTTAAGTGTAAATATTGTTAGTTAAATATTGGAAAAGTAATGATTCAATATTAATTACCTTTTGAGAAAGATCGCAGCAGGCGTTCTGTAGCCTCTGCCCACCCCCAAGGGAAGATGGCATGAGCTCATGTGCCAATGTAAGTTGTAATCATTATTTATTTTGATTATTTAGATCGAGATATGTTTCGAGTTCGGATTACTGTTAAGAGTTTAAAACGGAAATTCTTAAAGGTTTTAAAAGTAGGTAGGTATTTTTTTTCCAATATTAATAACTCAAGCGTCAACTAACGAAACACGATTAATTATTATATTGTTTCGAGTCTCACGGAAATCTTCTGTCACTTTGTAAATGTATGATCAAACAAAAGTGAAATAAATATCATTTGAGTGAAAAATGATTCTTGTTCGTCATGTATGACGTAGTAGTCATGTATTATTTGTTTCTCTGAGAATTTCCGAAAACCGAGTAAGAAACTAACAAATAACTAATTCCGTAGCTCCTGATAAGAAAACCCAAGATAAACTTTATTGCTCACGTCTACGCGCAAAACAGTTTTTACAAACTTACCTACGTATTGTACGTCACGATACGTACTCCTGCGAGTACGTCTACTTATATATCTACTACTTATATAGTGTGTCTGGTCACCAGTGTCCGACCCGTTAAGGCGAAGCAATATGATCAATTTTATTGACAAATCCACAATATTAAGGCATTTTTTTTTTCTTGTTTGCAAACTCACAGAAGTCATTTTGAACAATTATTGTAATAATTGTTGTACATTTTTTAATTAAACGCCATTAAATTGTTATTTTCCTTCTACTTGTCAAGATCTTTAAAGTAAACGGTCATATTCAAATAGTCACAACTCCTACTCTTAACTTAGAGCTTAGGTCTCTCACATCAGTGTTTAGATGATATCTTAGTGTATCTCAAAAGTTAAAAGAAGGTATAGTAGGTAAGCCTAGTTTTTTTGAAAACACTTAAAAAGTTAAAAAAACAGCCATATTTTTGTTACGTTTCTGTATTATTTTAAAAGTTTTAATAGGAAATTTTGATAAACCTTTTAGTGTTTACTTTTATGCCTGTAGGACCTTTACATCGGTAAATATTGCAAAACAAACGAAGCAACCAGTAAAAAAAAAAATTGTCACCATTTCAAAACAGTGGGGGCCTATTGTATGAATGCTAGACAAGACTAAAAGAAGTTGTTTGAAATATGTAGTTTCCGTAGTTTATGTTTTATAGCTTTTCTCATGTTTCATCCTTCAGTCTTTTAGGCAAGCAGATGGAAAGTTAGGTTTTGTTTCACTAAATTTGTATTTTATTCAATAAATCAGTAGTGGTAAGGCCACCCAGAAGGTGGACCGATGGTCTTGTGAAGGCCGCAGGAATCCAATAGATGCGGGAAGCACAGAACCGGTCCAATGGTCGGTGCTTGGGGAAGCCTATATCCAGCAGTGGATGTCTTTCTGCTGAATGATCAAGACCTACTTATTTCTGCTGCCCATCAGCATGGTTGTGTTCATATATTTGAAGGGTGTGGGTGTCAGTTCAGTTACAGGCAGATGAATATTTCAGTTCTATGCCATTAGGATAGCAACGCAATACCAGAGATACAGCAATGTCATAATGATATGATATAATGATAAAATAACATTCATTAAGGAAATAACTAATTATTATCCGTTGTGGATACTGCGTAAACTATTTATTGTTTAAATAGGCCATTGAAAACAATCATGTTATTTATGGATTTCAGGTAATTTATTCAAAAACAATGAAGAATCAATTTGTGGTGAACAGGACAATCAACTCATACCCAATCAATATAATGCGCCGACCCTGATTGACACAGTTTGGCAAAATTAGGTATATTGATATAGTTATATGGTAGGCAAAACTCTTCGTTTACCAATATATTTTATCGTAAACAGTAAACATACATTTTTGCATTACACATGATTATTTGACTAGGTTAATATAGGTAAATACATTTTCTTTTCATGTGATTTCTGACTAACCTGGTGTCAGAGTTTCTGACTTGGCTTCACATGCCGTCGAGAAATATCTCTCAGGCATGCCGGTTTCCTCACGATCCTTTCTTTCACTGCTTTTAAGCTAGTTAGGTAAATGAAATCTGAACATAACTACAAGATTTTTTTTTTGCAAGTGAGGTTAATGTACAGAATTGACAATGAAAATATTAATAACGTTTTTTTATAATTTACGATAAAACTACCATTGAAAACAAGTGATAGGTGATTATTTTACATACATACATTCACGCCTTCTACCGATAGGAATAGGCAGAAACTATATAACGCCTCCTGCTACGATACTTAGGTATAAATAATTATCAGGAGCTAATTAGTTATTTGTTCGTTTCTTACTAGGTAATGGTTTTCCTAAATTCTCATAAAAACTATTAGTACATGACTACGACGTCATTTATTTCATATTTTACACGAACAAGAATTTCACTCAAAATCAATCTCAATCTGCCTTGCCATCTATGTTGGGGCCGGCTTCCAGTCTAACCGGATGCAGCTGAATACCTACTGTATTTTTGTTCATGGAGCGACTGCCTATCTGACCTTCACAACCCAGTAATTGGGTAATACGATACCCCTTGGTAAGACTGGTTGTCAGACTTTTGGGCTTCTGACGACCCGTAACGACTGTCAAAGATCCACGAATGACAGCCGGGACCAACGGCTTAACGTGCTTTCCGAGGCACGGAGGAGTCTCGGTATGTTAAGATGGTCACCTATCCACAAACCAACCTTGGCAAGCGTGGATCGAACCGTGCGGCTGTTATTACGTAGCCACGAGCTCCTCCATATCGAATCATATTTCACTCAAATGATATGTATTTCTCTTATGTTTGATCATACATTTACAAAGTGACCGAAGATTTCCGTGAGACTCAAAACAATATAATAATTAATCGTGTTTCGTTAGTTGACGCTTTCATACATCTTATGTCCTGCAAGGGCGTCCCCTCCCGGCATTTCCACTCACATCTGCCTTATAAATAAGTAACTATTATTTTATCTAATGTTTAATGTTCTATTTTTATTAAATGGAAATTCAACTTTATGTTGATGGCCCAGTTTAAGGCCTCGCCTCTCATGCACGAGGTTGTGGGTTCAAATTCGGGCAAATGCCAGTATGACTTTTTCAATTCATATGTACTTTCTGAGTTTATTTTGAACATTACTGACATCGGTGAAGGCAAACATCGTGAGGAAACCTGGACTTATAGTTAATATAAGTTTGAAATCACCAAGCAGAGCGCAAGCGTGGTGCAAGTGTGGTGATCAATGCTCGTGCCTTCTCTGTATGAGAAGAGACCTTTGTCCTGCAGTGGGACGGGATACCTTTTCTAGCACACTTTTCAGGGATAACTAGGCTCATATGACGATTTTGATGTTATTAATAACAAAATTGTGCATTATCCTTTAATTGATAACCAATTTATAAATGAATCTATTAATCGTTTGTGGTTTATGACATTACGATAACAATGTGAATTAAAAATCAAAGGATTTTACCGTACAAGTCGGTCTCCGACGGTGAAAAGTGAGTTTGAAGAGAGCTGTCATTAAATCAAATCAAATTAAAAGTCATTTATTCAAACTAGGCTGAGAATCGGCACTTTTCGAACGTCAAAATTACACAAGACAATCCCCCAACGGCCGCCCTTCACCACTTCCTAGTGCTTTAGATGGGAAGAAAGAAATGGCGCAACAAACTCCCCAGCAGGAAACCAGCTGTCTGTTCAGTTAAAAATATAATAGAAAAATACTTGATTCCATACAATAGTATGCTAAATAATTTACATTAGGCAACACAAAACATTGATTCCACCTGATACTAGGGATGCGTACGTTGAGGTTTATATAAAATAGCTATTGGCTGGGCAGTGCACCAGCACCACAACTTTTGACAGTTTTACAGCAAATAAAGATATTTACTCATTTACTTTTATTTCGAGTTTTCGGCACTGATGTAATGGTCCATGCGCCGCCGCCGGAAACTTTAAATGTAGATAAAAAATCAAGTATAATTGGACAAAACGCGCTTATAACCTGGGGGTTTACTCCCTAAGCGAAATCACAGGCGCTTCGTACTCTGTCTCACTTACGGACATACCGAAAGTTAGACGGAGAACGGCGCGCCCGTAACTACGGATTTCACTTAGGGAGTAAGCCCCCTGGCACCCGTTGTCACCAATTACTGATAATGACAGAAACCTCTATCTACTTACACTAATATTTTATAGAAATAAAATTTGTATTCTTGTTTGTAATTAATAAACTCAGAAACTACTGGACCGATTTTAAAAATTATTTTACGAAGAGAATGCTATATTACACTGAGTAACATAGGCTATAATTTATAAAGATATCACGCGAGCGAAGCCGCTGGCGGAAGCTAGTTGTTAATATAAATATTGGCTTATTTTTAAAACGCCTGTAAATAAATAAACGATGAAATCATTAATTTACATAAATAATGTTTTTTTTTTTATTTTTTATTGGACAATCTTTTATCAGTTTATGACTTATAACGCCAATTATACAATCGGATTCACGGTTTTTGTCACACGGTAGATAGGATAAAAAATAAAAAAAGCGATAAGCCTAAACACACTTACTTAACATGTTATAGATATGTACCTACCTACCCTAAAATGGAAAATACCAGACCCGATCATATTATTATTTCCCAGAACTATTATCCGAATCCAATAATATATAATAATAATATATCTAATCTTTTGAATCTAATCATTACGAGTAAATATTTGGATAAATTGGTGCCTCAATACGCATAGAGAATAAGCCGATAAATAAGATAAAAATTATCATCAATGTTTCAAATTAAAGAATTAGATTCATGGAGATGTACAATCTAGGTAGGTGTACGTACGTGTTTACGTCAATGCCTGAAAAGGAAAACCCTTATCAGTTTCTATGAATGCATTATCTATTAGAAAAAAACGAAGGAAGGTCAAGCAATAAATTGTTTTCAGGAAACACTGACGACATGATTGGTTTTGTTATTTTACGGTATTTACTTAAGTTGTTTATAATTTTCTGTACCTAAATGGTTAACCGGCCTTTTTTTTACTTTAAAAAATTATTAAAAATAAAAGTATTATTAAAAAAATACAGTCGCTCCGTATTACTATAAAAACACAAGTGGGTTGTTAAACAACGAGACGAGTTAATTTAATAACTTTCTAGATACTGTTACCGCGTGACGGATTCATTAAACAGAGCCGAATAAACTGTGTCATAAAATTAAAAAGTCGGTTAAAAAGAAGAGGTACAATGTAATGTCGACTGAAATTATTTACCTGTAACTTTTTATCAGCAAGTTTTCACGACACAAAAATCCAAGGAACACGCTAAAATGCCCAAAACATTATTTGGAAACACTTAAATACCACTGAATATTAGTAAACAGACACTCGCGAAGATTATTATGATCGATTATAATTACGAATAATGATAATCAATTTTCGCGCCACGCGTGCAGTGCAGCGTGCGTTCAACAACAACACTTTCCATAGACTAATTTATTTTTCCCTCCGACTGTATACAATCCGGCCAAGACAAATACCTGTGAGCCGCGAACAAACTTTGTTACATTTATTTACTTTTACGAATCGTTGCGTAACTGTGCGTGTGATTACTTGATTTGTTAGCGAAGGCATTGTTCTTTTTTTAAAGAACAATTTCGTTTAAAAAAAAAAGTACGTGAGATCGGCCACGTTTACTCTATTACGATCATGAAGAGTACCCACCTAACTGCCAATGCGAAATTGCGAATTACTCTAATGAATGTTTGACATAATTGAATGAAGCAATAGGTAAATACAATTAAATGGTAAATTAAATTACACAAATATAGGGTAAAAACTTTGGGTTCTTGGTAGAAGTAGATATGGTTCTGAAAAATAAAACATTTCAGTATCTAATTATTAGCTGACCCGCAGACGTTGTCCTGTCCAAATTTGAATAATTACACATAGAAAAATCCCATAGAAAAAACCATTTTCAGTATTATCAGTATTAGATTTTTTTTGAGAAGCGTTCTTTTTCCATAAAATCTGTATTCAGACGAACATTTTAGAACAATAAATAGCCAAATCATTACAGCCGTTCTCAAGTGATGCGCTTACACGCGAGCAGCATTTAATTTTTATTTATACAAGGTGTTTTTTTTATATCCCATAACTCTAGGGTATGAATGAGACCATAACAAAGAATCAACTGGCATATGTTTTTTTTTTAAGTTTTCATTCAAAATAATTCGACAAAGTCCCGATTATTAATGTAAAAAGCCTTAAAAATAATATAATAATAAAAATATTTTTTATTGTCAGGCATCAAGGCCCATAGGGTGTTAGTATTACATCTTACTTAAATTCTATATTAGTAACTGGAACACAAAAAAAATTGAAGAAAATCACAATCACAGGAAGATTTAACAAGCTTTGTTGCCAACATGTAGTTTGGTAAACCTCCCCATTGTAGGCCCATCCAGCCACTCTGCAAACACCTTCAGAATGCTGTTGCTGCTTGCCCTCACTCGGGATATTACTGAAGCAACTTTCTTCCGCATTCTCGCGAAGTAGTCGTCAGTGTGCGCATCTGAACATACCTGACGCACTACGGTAAGGTGGAAGCCTCAACAGCGCCCTGAAGGCATTGTTGTATTGAATGTGCAGGGCATTACTTGCTTTTAGGGTATGGTTTTCCCAAAGGCTGCTGGTATAAAATGTCTGGCAGTAGGTGAAATATAAAAAATATAAATATATTTAATTCAGACTATTTTTGTTCATAAAAACGAAATATGACAACATCGCATTTTCATAACTTAAAATATGAATGATTAGTTTGAATGAAAATGATTTACTCGTACGTATCAATGAAATGTATACACACATCGAGAGACTAGTGGTAAGTCACCTTAAAAAAAAAAAAAAAAAAAATATCCTAGGTTGTTTCTTTGACATGGTCTCAAAAATACCCTAGAGTTATGGGATTTAAAAAAACACCTCGTATAGATACATAGATTTAGTCACCCTTTTGCTTATGTCATGTTAATTAGCTTTCTCTACCTACTCTCTACTAAGAATATCTTGAGTTTGAACCTGTAGGAAATGTGTGAGCAACGAATTACAATAAATAATTTTGTTCGGAATAGAAAATAAATATGATTGATTCCGTAACTATCAGGCGTATGATTTTGTACCAACGATTAATTGGCGAGAGGTCCAAAAATGGGTCTGCAATGCCAGAAATCTATTGCTACTTGTGACTTACTTACAAACTAAATACTATCATAATACTATGTAACCACAATTCTTTCATTTAGGTACTTGTCTCACCGCCAACGAGGAAGCGACTAGCTATCAACAATTTTCCCGCTCATGAAACTTACAAAAGATAGGTCCCGTGGAAATAAAAGAGATAGGTACATATTATTACCTCCTATTATTTATTTATATAACAATTGCTTGCTGCACTTACAGTAAATACCAAAGCGCGCAGCAAGCCAACAACAACATTCACGTTAAAAACTTCATGCAAACATTTAACATACATTTACTGCTTTATATAAATATGTCAACATCGGGCTCCTGAGCAATCAGGGCGTTCAGCAGATTGATCGACTGGGTTGTGGGAGCATATCGAGCGGTATGGGTACGCACTGGTGGAGCCGCGAACAGACACCGCGAGGCACAGGCGCGAGATCGCCGCAGCCGGTCCGGAGCAAACAATGAACAGCGAGCTACGTATAGAGTGGTCGCGTCATCGATCTTATTACTGAGCAATAGGTAGTAATGCATCAAAAGCGCACACTTGCGTCTCAGTTCCAACGTGTTCATACCTACCATTCCCGCAACAAACAGAGACGGATACAATAATTATAATTAATAATATAATATAATTCATTTAAAACACATTAGAATATAAAAAAATATTAAAACATTTAAAAATATAAAAAATAGTAGCCCACCGGTATCGGGAACAGGGTCCAAGCTACCGGTGGTCCAGAGAGAGGAACCTCCTGATAATGCGAGCCTTGTCTAGGAGTACCGCTTTCTGAATCAAGCCCTTGATCCAGCTACCCAACGAGAGCCTCCTTAAGTGTTGGTCGAGGCTCCTGGCAATCAAGCCATTGGGTGATACGACTATCGGCACAATGATCACTGAGTCTACATCCCACATGTCGACAACCTGGCGAGCCATGTCAAGATACTTGATTTGTTTATCTTTTTCGGCTTTCACGAAGTTCCCGTCATGCATGCGGGACCGTTATGTTAATAATCATTGTGCGCCGCTCTAGTCGATCCACCACCACTATATCAGGTTTTTTGGTAACAATAGTCCTGTCAGTGATGATGGATCGATCCCAGTACAATGTGATATTTCCATTTTCGAGAACTGGGTCGGGTACCTATAGTACGGCACTTCAGATTCCACAAGCCTGTATTTCAGAGCAAGTTGCTGATGGATAATCCTGGCTACAAGGTTGTGTCTATGCAAGTACTCTTCGTTAGCTAGACGAGAACAGCCGGAGATAATATGTCGGATTGATTCTCCCGGACGGTGGCATGCCCGACAGATGTCAACCGTCCCGTCCTTTAATCTCCGGTAATTGTCATCATCATAACTTCGTCTATAATTGCACAGACAAAACCTTCGGTTTCTCCAAAGAGGTCACCAAAATGCAGCCAGGCTACGGACGCTAGTAAATCTACACCGGTTCCATGTAGGGCCCGGAAGTAGTGTCCGTGAAGCTCCTTATTCTGCCATACCTCCTTGCGATCGTTAGTTTCAAGCACTACAGGCTTGCGCCAGTTCTCTTAAGCCAAGGAGAGCGGGGTGATACCCTTGTCCACCGCGACCACATCGGCTTCTAATAAATATTCCCTGAGATTGCATATCTCGTGATTGCGGAGGGTCTAAGCATTTAAAAAACCTCAACCTCCACACTTTCGCGACATACACAGTCTCATTACCGATGACCGTGGGTGATGCATTACATATCCAGTCAGCAGCGTACGGACCCTCCTATCCAGGGCGTCGAGTTCGGTCTGAGTCCATTTGAGTACGCCGAAAGAGTACATCAAAACCGGCATGACCCAACCGTTGAAGGCGCGCACCTTGTTGCCGCCTGATAGAAAACTATTAAATACTTTAGTAGCTCCATCAGTTGCAAATTGTTGGGGGCAAACAGTTTTAGTTCATCCATGTAGAGGCGGTGAGATATAACCTGACCACCTCTCCTCAGCCGATAGCCTAGGTCTGAATCCTCCAGCAGTGTGCTTAGAGGATTCAGGGCTAAGCAGAACCAAAGCGGACTCAAACTATCGCCCTGAATTATGCTTCGCTCTATCCTTATCGGTTCGCTATTCCTCTGGATATTTCGACATCCTGGATAGCGAAGGACCGTCTTCCATTGCTCTATACACGACAACAGGAGGGTGCGCAGAGTTGCATCTACTTTATACAACTCCAGCACCCTCCTGAGCCATGTATGTGGCACCGAGTCATAGGCCTTCTTATAATCTATCCATCATGTCGATAGATCTTTTCGGGAACGGCGAATTTGTTGGCTAATGGCCATATCAATGAGCAGTAGCTCCTTAGTACCGCGGGACCCGTTCCTACATCCATTTTAAGAGGCAGACATGATGGAGTTGGTGTCTAAATGTTTGTAATTTAACTCTCAAAATGGATGTAAGGACTTTATAGACCGTCGGTAAACACGTGATCGGTCTATAATTTTTGGGTTCCGCGGTGCTACCAGATTTATGGAGCAGGTGGGTAACTCCTGTCGTTAGGAACTGGGGTAGCGAACCAGACTTCAAAGCAGTCTGGTACTGAGCTGCCAAGCGAGCGTGAGACCTTTTGAAGCATTTGATCCAGAAATTGTGCAGCCCGTCCGGCCCTGGAGACTTCAACGCGACTGTTCGCCAACGGACGAACTGCACGAGCTACATCTTGGGGGCAGATGGTAATAGCCCCCATTTCTGGTATTGGATCACAAGCTCGCTCGATCGCTTATTATTATTATTATTATATTAATACGTGAAGCAAAAACTTTGTACCTACCCCTTTTCACGAAAATTACAGGGACGGAGGAGTATGAAATTTGGCACAGTTAAAGTTTATATGGAGAAGGAGTGCAGAAAGCTAATATTTTTATATAATATAGGTACCTACATTAGAATAAATTAAATTAATAAAAAAAACATTACATACACTACCATGCCTTTGACACAAGATGGCTACCTTAGAATCATGGTAGAATGGAATTAGTATGTACTATACAACTTAAAATTTAAATTAATTATGGTCGAATTTCGACCTCTGGGCGACCACTAGTACATATAAATAGTTGATCGCTGGGTGATCAAACCACCGCGCGCCGCACAGTGATTTACCTAGAACAAGTTAGGTGGACAGAAGTCACTTTAATTAATCCTCTAATTAGTAATTACTTGTCATTAACAACACCCCCAAAGTCATCATTCCAGGAAAAAAACACCGAAAATTCCACAGTAATGAGTCATATGGGTTGAAAGTAGGTGATAAGGTAAATGTTACGTAAACAATTTAGTTGCAATTTTGCAGTGCTTTCGAAAACATCTATGAAAACTTGTAGTGATTACTTTAGTATTTTCTATGATGGATTTTACTCTAGAGGGTAAGTACTTTTATATTTTACTTCATATTGGATTCAAGGTAGAGTCTGTGTGATTGTGTAATTATTTAAAGATAGTGTTGCAAAACAATGTAAATTTTCATATTTGTTTAAGTTTCATCGAATGTAACTTTTTTATCCCCATGTATCCAGTAATTTTTTTATATGTATGTTATAGCTACATCACTTAGCTTTAAAATGACATTTAATTTATAAACCCCAAGCAACCACCATAACTCATTTTGTATTGTTTCAAAACTGGAGTTTTTTTAAGAATGGCTGAAATACGCCAAGGAAGATAAAAATACTCGTCTAATGAGTTTTCTGAAGCAAAAATTCGACATCATGGATATGACTACTGAAACACTGAGGGAAATACAATTGCACATTTGAAGTATTTCGTCAAAATTTAACGAAAAGTGAGTTGCATCAAAAATTACAAGAAATCGTTTTTTAAATAAAAATAAAAGTTGGTTAGAAGGAGCAGACATACAATTTATCGTACGTATGCATCGACCATGTGCTTCTTCATCGTCATCTACAGAGAGTCGACTGCAAACGACGACCCAAAAAAGACTTTGAAGATTCATATAAAAAACAAAAAAACGTAGGGTGGAGGACTTGGTGCATTCGCGGAGTGCAAGTGAATTAATTGTAGCTGCAGAAGTAGCAAATCGTATAACGGGACACAGAAGTGTAGCCACTTTGATCAGGAAGAGTACGGAACCTTCCGATAAAGATAAAAAACAATCAGGCGGCGATTTTTGTACTGGCAGTAAACAATTAAACGGTGACGAAGCATTAGCATTTTTTAAAGACACTACCTAAGTGTACAAGTGAATCGTATCAAAAGACCCGAAAGTATACTTTGAAGGCGGGACATAAAGTGTTTCCATCATACCATAGCTTACGTAAGGCTAAAAAGTCATGTTATCTTTCTGACCAATATATTTCAGTGACAGAATCACGCGCCGAAATTCAACTTCAAGCTATTTTGGACAGATTCTGAATGTCAAAGTGACGATGACTCATCAGATGATTTATAGTAGTAAGTAGATAATAAATGTAATATTTTTATACTATGTTTTAAGAATTTGTGGTAATACAAATAGACAGTAAAATTTTCACCAATTATTTAGATGTTATTATGTTTGTTTTTTTTTGTATAGCTTAGGTTTAGCTTAATTATAGTTTTTTAATATATGTAATGTAAATATTCTTTGTAAATAAATAGTATCTTTTTATATTGTAATTGTATTTTTGTGTTGCAAATACCTGTACTTATTTTTACATTTTAAATTTATTGTTTATTCATTAACAAACTTTCCTTTTTCCGAAATTAAAGTTATTTTTCACTTTGTAGTGTTGTTTTTCGGAAGTCGGTTGTTTTTTTTTTTTGTAAAAAGTTTTTATTTTTCACATTTTAGTTGTGGTACCTACCCCACACAAATTCGAATACCGGTACCTGCTATGCAAATAACATCCACATATTATACTAAGTGGGAAAACTTAGAGTATATTTCACATACGTATTATTGAAGCTTACTCAAAAACTATCCCAGCAAAGTTAATAAAAAATTTATGGGACCAATCCGGGAGCATACCCTTTCAAACAAAAAAAGATTTTTCAAATTCGGTCCACAATTGACGGAGAAATCGAAGGACATACATAAAAAAAAGAAAAAGGTACATACGCGTCGAACATATAATCTCCTACTTTTTGGAAGTCGATTAATAAAATATGAAAGTTGATCGTCAAAAAAAGTTATATGTACGATTAAATATTTTTGTCCACCTAGCTTGTCCTAACTCCTAAGTGACTCACTGTGCTCCGGCGAGTACTCGTTTGTCGCAGCGACAAGAACTATCAAAGAGAGTACTCGCTCAGCGACGCTAGCTTGGTAGGCAGAACACTCGCTGAGTCCTGAGAGACTCACGCTTGGTACACACGGCCACACATTTACACATAAACATACAAGATTCCAGTTTAAGCTGACCTCGCATTGTATGGAAATGCTATACAATGCGAGATCAGCATGGTACTGGAATTGTATAGCTTAATATGTAGCCGTATGTACGTACTGTTACTAGCCGACCCCGTTTGTCTTTTTAAAAAGAAAACAATAATTCTACTGGAACCACTTTAATTAACCACAGTACAAAAATACAGTTATACAAGTTTATGGGTACTTATATTTTGGCAATGTCCCTCTTAATTGATCCCTTAATTTGGGTACACTAGATTACGCGACGGCGGCGTCCAGAATCTAACTAACTTAATTATACATTTTATTTCTATGCATTGGATAAAAATGCAACATCAGTACTTTAGTATAGGAAAAGTACACTGCTATATGTTAAAAGCTGACTTAGGCTTTATTGCCTTGTAATAAGGGTTATAACAGTACGCATACCAGCGAGTCGGCGGTCGTCGCCATCGCGCTGTCGCTGCTAGTTGCTCGCCAACTCGTTTTTAGTTGCTAGCTCTACACGCTTATCGCTGGCGGTGGGACAGGTGCCTAGTCAGTCAATTCGACGTGTTACTAAGTGAACAGAATTTAAATCAAAATAGGGCTTGGAATTCATCTCACGTTGAAATAGAAAAGGGCGTTGCGACATATTTTAAATTATCTACTTTTGCAACTACGCTGTCATTGTTATCGCCTAACAGCTCCATGAATCAACTGATGCCTTTATCTGTAAGATAAAATTGTTATTTCGACGTCTGGAAGAGTAACTGTCAGATAATAGTGACGAGACAATTTTAAAGGAAATTCCGATCGGTTGCAAAATCCGTTGTGTCGAAAGTGGAGCTTCCATTTTGTTATCACGCTGATGAAATTAGAATTGCAAGAGTGATCTCTTACGCTTTTAAACTAGGAGATCTCAAATTGATTACCTGGGGGCCTACCAACACCTCTAAAGCAGTATTATTTTAATATTAATTTAGTGTGGGAAAGAGATGAAGCTCTACAGCACGTATAGCTTCATCTCTTTCCCCCACTTTAAGGAAGTTTAATGCCAGATGAGCCACAGACGCCACTGTTAGTAACTAAGGTCACCTGTAAGTATTGGATTATAGGTGGATGGTGGCAAAGGTACCTCTTGGGACCTGCAATCACCAATCAATCACTTGTTACTAACAACACACACACGTAACACATACACTAACATTTACTAAGTGTGTTATAAGTTATAACATTAACATTGGAGGGCTGCGATGCCATAAATACTTTCGGTACCAATCCAGACAGCAAGTTATCTTAAGCACGGTACTTATCTTTATGGGATAAACTAATGACTAATGAGTCGTACAATTAACGTAGACTTTGGAAAGACAATAGCGAAGCATTCTTAGAGCAAGATTGACAGACCGCACTTAAACTTTTACATTGCTAAGTAAAGTAAGCATTTCATACGAATTTGAACCTTATTTTATATAAGTAATGTTCATCTATCTACCTATACCAACGCATTTTAAATTAAAGTCGCCTTCGTGTCTGTCTGTGAGACCGCGTTCGGCGTTGTTCTTCTAAACTACGCAACAGATTTTGATGTGGTTTTCACCTTCATTTAGAGAGTTTATTCCGGTACTTACATACCTACACCTAATAAACAACCATACGTATCATACGAATATGAACATTTAATGTAATACTTATTTATAGAGTTCCTGAGTTCACATTCGTTTGAGACGCTTACCTACCAAAGTAAAGTGTGGTCTGTGAATCTAGCCATGAAACCGAACACAAAAATGTAGTTACCATAACTGTGGTCGAATAATATTCTAAAATTTCCTTTGACCAGCTACTATTCCTTGACAGCAACCGATGCCTGACCGGTTTCGGGTATTCAGATTAGACTTCACAGTGAAACCTTCACAAGACCATAAACTAACCTTGACATTACCAACTAATAATAAGGCTTTGGAGGCAGCAGTAGGTTAATGATGTCAGATAGTCATTACGGGTAATGACCTTAGACAAGACCCTCGGGTAACATGCCCGATTACACAAAGTAACACTGGGAAGCACCATAATGAACGCATAAATACTATTGTAGCTACTGTTGGATTTTGGCGCGCTTTTTTTGGGTCTAGTGACAGTGAAAACGTTCATAGAGTCTGGAGTTTGGATCAATTTAAGGTCATTTAATAAGGGCTTTACACAGAAAACGGTTTTTATGGACTTGCCGCGTTTTGGTAAGGCGTCGTCTCCACGAGAGACGTGGCTGCCGCCACGATTCTCTCGCCCGTGGAGATTTCTCGGTGTAGAGACCCGACTGACGCTGCTGATAGCTGTTCTCTATGACCCTGACCCTGTTCTTGATGCCAGTGGACTATATTTTTCACAGGAGAGTCTTTGATTTTGAAAGTTTGATTCTAGGACATGCCGCGTTTCCTTTTTAAAAGCAGTGTTGATGAAATAAATTGCAGAACCTATTGTGCGTGCAGCCCAATCTCGACTTATTGTCCACAGCTCTATAGAAAGATAACTGTTGCAAGCCATGGGCACCGATTTGAAAACCAAGTGACTTTCGTTACCTAGAAACGCGTGTATGCTACCATTGTTGAGATAACAGCGCAATTCACGACACTTCTTAGAAATCGCGTGCGTCAAATAGTACATTATACTCGTACATATTTATATCCGCTAATATTGTGACGTCAACGGTGACCCTCCTAACGGTAATTATGATAAATAAAAGCTTTTAAAAAGCAGGTGTCGCGTAGAACATTTAAAACAAAAAACTTTTGTAAGTAAGTTTGTAACTGTTTTAAGTTGATGAGTTTTGTTTTTTTTTAAGATTCGCGCTGAGCTCGCCCCGGGACCGGGATGTAAGTAGGTAGGTACATGATTGTGATATAAACTGATAACAAATTGTATTAAATAGAATGTCTCGTACCTACAGTAGTTTCAAAATAAGTATTTTACCTGCTACAGTAACCTTATAAGTAGCAACGAGAACTCTGTCATGGAAAATGAATATGTTCACTTTTATTTACGACTGAGCAAACCCAGCAGTTGGGTTTGATCCCCTATGTTAGGCTCTAGTTATAACAGACGCCCGAGGGTCTCAGGGGGTGCCGAGCGCCGCTCGCGACACCTACAAAGAGCATGCGTCAAGAACAAGACCCTGCGCCCGCGTTATGGCTGACGCCGGGCGCGGTAGCAAAGCAAGGTATGCCACGAGCGGCTCCTTTACTATAATACTTTTTACTCTTGAACCTATTGCTTTCCGACATCATTTAAAATTGCACCATTTGCACCTGAATTTGAGTTCACTGGTGAAAATATAACTGTAAGTATTCCATTTTGACCGAACGCCTACTAGAGGCACTGGGGGGGTGGCAGGTGCGGTCCGCCCCGGACACCCAGTCCTGGAGGGTCCAAGCTCGTGAAATACTTTTTATCAAATAACCAAAATATGTTCAGTAAGTAAAAGGCAGTCCGTAGTTGGGGAGCCCTCTACGCATGGTAAATATAAACATAGGATGCAAGAATTTTCGAGCTCACTTCGCTCGCTCTTCCATTTTACATTCTCTTTTTTCTCAGACTTCTCTGCGTAAGTCGACTAAGTAACTGCTATTTATGTATGAATAGTCAAAAGAAAACTTTAGCACCCCACCCCGGATAGCTAAACTATCCTGGGTGGGGTGCTAAATTTTCTCTCTTTTCTCTTGCATCCTACATTTTCTAACTTTTCTGTATAGGTTGACAAAGTAATTCCTATTTCCGTATAAATGTTCAAAAGAAAGTTTAAACAATGCGGGGTGAAATTTTTTCGAGCTCGCTCTATCATCCTATAATCGTCTAATGCTCTAGCTTTACTGTTGTCGACAAAGTATTTCCTATTTCTGTATCAATAGTCAAAACAAAACCTAACCTTATTATACGGTGTTCAATAAATAGTGAGAATGCGATACATTCTCCTTGGAAAGAAAAAAAAAAAATACTGGCAGGCATAGCCCAGACATTAGTTAAGATGATAATAAAAAAAGCAATTAATTCTCTTTTGTTTTTTAAAAGTAGTCGTTTCGGAACGTGTTCTTAAAAATGGATAAAATTGAAGTTCGCGCGGAAATAAAATATCTCTGCTTGAAAAATTTTACTACGGAGCAGGTAAATCAAGACTTGAGAGCAACATTAGGGGTTCATGCTCCTCCATATTCTACGGTTGCGCGTTGGTGTGCTGAGTTCAAGCGAGGAAGAACTTCCACTAACGACGACCCACGAACGGGACGCCCCATATCGGCAGTGACTGAACAAATTATTAAAAAAGATGAAAATATTGTCTTGGCGGATCGTCGTGTTACTGTTCGTTTTATAGCTGAAGAAGTAAAGATTTCGATAGGAAGTGTCCATAATATTATAAACGACCATTTGGGTATGAAAGAAGTGTCAGCGCGCTGGGTGCCCAGAATGCTTTCTGACGCGCAGAAACAAACTCGACTGAGAATTTCACAAAGCTGTTTGGATTTGTTACAACAAGATCCTGACCGATTTTTGTCTCGATTCATAACTATGGACGAAACATGGCTTCACCATTATGACCCGGAAACGAAACAACAGTCCATAACTTGGAAGCGACCGTCATCTCCAACTCCAAAGAAATTTAAGGCGATTCCATCCGCCGGAAAGATCATGGGCTCTCTTTTCTGGGACAGCCAAGGGGTGGTAATGATCGAATATCTTAATCATGGAGCCACTATTACGGGGACTATGTACGCAGGACAAGTAACAAAGTTGCGTGAGGAAATACGCAAGAAACGGCGTGGCAAACTCGCTAAAGTTGTTTTGTTTCACCAAGATAACGCCCCTGCGCACAAGTCCAGAGTTGCGATGGCTGCCATTCAAGAAGCTGGCTTCGAATTGATGGAACATCCTCCATATTCACCGGACCTTGCTCCTAGTGATTTCTACCTATTTCCGCGCTTAAAGGAACATCTCAGGGGCCTGAAATTCGAAGATGATGACGGAGTAGTCGCCGCCGTAAATGATTTTTTAAGGGATCAGGGAATAAGGGAGAAGATTTTTTTAGAAAGGGAATTTTAGGATTAGAGAAAAGATATACAAAGTGTATAAACCTGAAAGGTGACTACGTCGAAAAATAAAATAACATATAATAAAAGATAATTGCGTCTTACTCATTCTCACTATATATTGAACACCCCTCGTATGTATAATATATTTCGACGTTCCCCCCGATGACCCCATTTAGGTTTTCCGCCCCAGGCCCCCGACAGACTAGAGGGCGCCAGGGAATTGATTGCACGCGGGCGCTACATGGGCTAGAGCCGCCTCTGTCTGTTATAACACTAGGGCCTTATTGTTGCTGGGTTCGATTCCCCCACAGTGGTCGAAAACACGCCTGCTGATAAGACTGAGCTGCTCAGCAGTCGTTTTTGCGACCATTCACTGTAATAACGAGGTAATAAAGAACGAAAAGAAAGAGTATTTATTGGGACTCCCACAGGAAGATCTCAAATGAAACTAAACACAATCATAGAAACATAAAAAAAAAACAAAAGTAAAATCATGCTACTTGACGATCTCAACGCGACAACGCAAGTATAATTTAAAGCTCCCGCAGACAGGCGCGACGCTACTCTAGCTGGTAGAAGTGACACAAAAAGAACTAAAAAAAATACATCTAAATCAGTCAACCCGTTTAGGATAAGAAGAATTACGAATACACGCACACCGGTATTTTATTTATGGCAATAAATAAAATATTATTTATAATATTATTTGACGTACTTGATTTTTTCAGATAAGGTGCCGTTTTTAAAAGAAAATATGCACTATATCTCGTTATATGACGTATGTCAAAAAATAATAAATAAATAGTTACATCACCGTGTGCAAGGTTATAACGGTTATTCTCTCCGTCAGATATAAGCATTAGCTCCATACATTTTTTTTGCAAAAAAAATATAAGTTGCTAATTTGCCTACTTGATTGTATCGTATGATAATATGCATAGTATTGGCTATTAGAAGCCATTTTGAGCAAAAAACCGACATTTTAAAATCAAGCTCCTATATCTTCGAGAGTCTTTTTTCAATCCACAGTGCTCCTCGCTTCGCGCCTATCTGGGTGAACCTTTACAGACTAAAAAGGTTAGAAATCGCACACAAGAGAGATTCAAAAGGAATATGCCTCTTTCTAATGAAACACGGGACACGAAACAAGCTAAACAAATATAATTTTTTACTTTACTATAAAATTACGTTTTTAAATAGTAAAGTTATTACTTTGTGCATACATTCATACGCCAAGATAAAGGTAGTAATAATAGGGATGACGACAATTTTTTTTTGTCCGTCTTTGATATTATAAGATTTTTAATTAATCTTAAGATTACGGCGATACATTGAGGTAAAATGTGCCATGACGTCACGAGTATGTAGATTTTATACATAAGCGAAAGCGTCAAGGTAGCTAGCGAAATTCAAATTTTCTTAAGTTTTTTTGCAATTTGCAGGTCAGTATCATGTTGTATGTTGATCTAAATATGATTTTCGGCCGTATCAAATATTTATTTATAGAATTATAATCATAAAAATAATCACTCTCTAAGTTCATTTATTTGCATTGAATGACTATTTCATGAAATCATGACATTTGACGATTGTGCTTACTTATGGAGTTGTATTGCTGATTGTAATGATTATAATAATTAAGTAAAGCCATATTTGTTACGGTCGCAAATCATATTTTAATCAACATAAAACCTCGCTCTGACCTGCAAAATGTAAAAAACTAAAGAAAATTTGAATTTCGCGGGCTACCTTAGCGGTGATGTAGGAACCCCCAATCCTCAACTTAAAATGCGTTCTATCTAAGTATAAGCAAAAAATACGTGTCTAATATTTTTTTATTATCTGACTGCCGGACAATTTTTTTTTTTTTTTTAAATCAAATCAAATCAAATCAAATCAAATCAATTTATTTGTGAAACATAGGTTTTATGATAAATGGATCTTAAGAACTAAACAGTGCGCTATGTCTTGTCAATTTTGACATACAAATATTTTTAGAGGAAACATGCGTAGTCAAATATCAACTATAAAAGAAAAAAAAAGAAAAATTAACATAATGAATTAAATAGTTGGTTTACACTAAATTTCAATATTAATTAACATTATCATTTAAAAAGTCTTCAATTTTATAATAACATTTGTCAATTAGCAATAATGTGAGAGCTTTTTTAAACTTTACTTGAGGCATATTTTTAATATTGTCTGGTATTTTATTATAGATCTTTGGCGCAATGCCAAAAAAACTCTTTTGCATTAAAGATGTCTTGCATTTTATATTACATAACTGTGACAAATATTGAGCACGTATTGGCTTTCTTTTATTATCAGACATTTTTTCGAATAAGTGGGGGTTGCTTTTTATAAATATTGCAGATTCTAAAATATACAATGCTGGTAGTGTTAGTATTTTCAGTGATTTGAAGGATGGTACACAGCTATCAGTAGTTTTTAATCCACATATAGATCTTATACAGCGTTTTTGCATCTTAAATATAAGTTCCCTGTCAGTTGACTGCCCCCAAAATATAATTCCGTACCGAAGTACTGAAGCGACTAGTCCATGATAAGCTGTCAGTAACGTGCTGATATTTACCTTTTTAGACAATTGATAGAGTGCGTACGCAGATTTACTCAGTCTGTTACATAGGTGTTCTATATGTGGTTTCCATGTCAATTTAATCTCGGCATCATTCCTATTTATTGAATGGTAGTTTTTTTCTACCATGTTGTGTCGGTAATATAACCGAGAATATCAAATTCATCAGCAGCTGGTCTATAGGTATATTATACATCTACTCTATGGTGTGACATCATGGTGCTGTCATCATGTCATTTGTGAGTTTTGTTCGATTGGCCGTCATTGGGTTTTACGACGAATTTCGTCTTTTTGTGATGAACTAGAACATTCGCATTAAATTGATTTAAATTCATACAAACATAACACAGTAAATATGTATTAAATTATAAGAGTTCAAAAGTGGTACTGATTGTATCAATCGCCCCAAATCTCACTGAGAATAGTTCACTCTAATCACGTCGTATGTACTGAATAACATTGGCCTCAAGAACTGTGATGGAAACTTACTTCACTGCGACCTCTAGGCGGAAAGAATCAGCTGAGGAGGGCTACAAATGATATATCCAGCGGCGAAACTTTTTTGAATCACGGCGAAGAAGTAAGGTGATCGTCGACAGACGGGTTTTATGTGCGCGTGACGGTGACATGAGCACAAACAACAAGCGGCGCGGAGCTAGCAGTTCCAGTTGTTCTGTCCCCGGGGTGCCTGCACTGGTGAACGCGCCGAACGCCATGTCTGCTGATCTCGCCTCGCTGTTCGAGTGCCCCGTGTGCTTCGACTATGTGTTGCCGCCGATCTTACAGTGCCAGAGCGGGCACCTGGTGTGCTCCAGCTGTCGGCCCAAGCTGTCCTGCTGCCCTACGTGCCGCGGCCCGCTCGGCAACATACGCAACCTCGCCATGGAGAAAGTCGCCAGCAATGTTATGTTCCCTTGTAAACACTCCAACACCGGCTGTACTGTCACTCTGGTGCACACAGAGAAGGCGGAGCATGAAGAAGCTTGCGAGTTCAGGCCTTACTCATGTCCCTGCCCCGGTGCATCGTGCAAGTGGCAAGGAGGCCTTGACCAAGTTATGCCGCACCTTATGATGTCACACAAAAGTATTACTACCCTCCAGGGTGAGGATATAGTGTTCCTGGCAACGGACATCAATCTCCCTGGAGCTGTAGATTGGGTAATGATGCAGTCATGTTTTAATCACCATTTTATGTTAGTTCTTGAGAAACAAGAGAAGTTTGATGGACATCAACAATTCTTTGCCATTGTGCAACTTATAGGATCTCGAAAAGAAGCAGAGAACTTTGCTTACAGGCTAGAGCTGAATGGGCATCGCAGGAGACTCACATGGGAGGCCATGCCTCGCTCCATCCATGAAGGAGTATCATCTGCCATCATGAATTCGGATTGTCTTGTGTTTGACACATCTCTTGCACAATTATTTGCGGATAATGGAAACCTCGGAATTAATGTCACAATATCTATTGCCTAATCATTACCACACTGTTATTATTTATAGCACAGTAAAGTAACCCGAGTGACTTTCATTGGCTGTTAATCATAATGTAATTATGTTCTCAAGTCAATGGAGTTTTAACCACAATGTTGTAGTTATGGTATACATAATATTATAATATTAAAGAACATAGACATATTGCAATTAAAGTGAATCCATATTTTTGTTACAGTTTGTGGTGTTTATGATGTAATTTTGACTTGACATGTTTTGTATTGAATTTAACGAATAATCAACATCAAAGTAAGCCAAAAATAATGTTTTTTTTTTTTTATCTCGTTACTTTGTAAATGTGTGTTCAACTTTAGAGTTTAAGTAGTGGAAAGTTTTAAATTCTCAGAGTGAATAATAAAATATTTACTTTAGAATTGCCTTGTCAGCATAGTTTATAAAGAAATTATGACCTCTCGCATGAGAAAGTGATTATTTTATTCCAAACA